>OU612045.1:31154201-31864031 GCA_914767935.1 Coremacera marginata | reverse complement strand
ATTATATATTATATATTAATTATATATTATATATTATATATTATATATTATATATTATATATTATATATTATATATTATATATTATATATTATATATTATATATTATATATTATATATTATATATTATATATTATATATTATATATTATATATTATATATTATATATTATATATTATATATTATATATTATATATTATATATTATATATTATATATTATATATTATATATTATATATTATATATATATTATATATTATATATTATATATTATATATTATATATTATATATTATATATTATATATTATATATTATATATTATATATTATATATTATATATTATATATTATATATTATATACTTATATATTATATATATTATATATTATATATTATATATTATATATTATATATTATATATTATATATTATATATTATATATTATATATTATATATTATATATTATATATTATATATTATATATTATATATTATATATTATATATTATATATTATATATTATATATTATATATTATATATTATATATTATATATTATATATTATATATTATATATTATATATTATATATTATATATTATATATTATATATTATATATTATATATTATATATTATATATTATATATTATATATTATATATTATATATTATATATTATATATTATATATTATATATTATATATTATATATTATATATTATATATTATATATTATATATTATATATTATATATTATATATTATATATTATATATTATATATTAATAATAAAAATTATTATAAAAATAATTAATAATAAAAACCTTTTGTATGAGCTCCATACACTCAAGTATGCCATCGTGCAATGGTGTCAAAAGTGAGTCTGATACTGATGACATTATGTATGGAACGGCATCTGTTTGAACAGGTATAGACACAGAATTGGTTAGAACTGTACAGAATTTATCCAAGTCAGCTGTTGTGAATCTAAATAAAAGAATTAATCAAATCAATAACTTATTAAATATAAATAAAAATTGCTGAGTAAAAATTAAACAATACCTTTTTTGTATATGTTGAAAGATTGCTGGAAATATTTGTATGAGCGCGGTAAGAAAAGCTTGACTTGGAATATAGAACTCTTCCTGTGCATCGTTAAGTTTGTTTGTCATTTTAGTACTTTCCATGCCAATATTAAGCCATATATTCCAAGCAATCTGTAGGAGAAAAAAAAAAACAATAATTAAACCTCAGGAAATAATGCTGAAAACAGTTGATTACATTACTATTTTATTTTTCTTTTGTTTGTTTTTTATTTTGTGCTATTCTGTTTGTTTCTTATTAGATTTATATTGTAGCAGTAAAAATAATACTCTTTACTCACACTCCAGATTTCATCGTCCTTTGTTTTGACTACCGTCGTAGTCTCATCATTTATACCACTCAGCACTTTTTCCGAGTTGTGATACATAATTTCCTGCAATGATTTCAATGCGGCCAATGATACTTCACCATTTCTACTCAATGCAGCATTTTGTATAAACTCCAAAATCAACGACCATGCACGATCAAAATCACCCAACATTTGCAGTAATTCACGTTTTGTATTGAATACCTATGAGAAGGAAATTGGAAAATATAAACAAATTTTTACGTTTCATAAATAAAGCCTTATTTATGTTGATGTTAAAGTTATTATGTATTACCCTACAAACTCCCGATAGCGTTAAAACTTGTGTTTCAGCCCATTGCTTCTGTGCTGTATTGCGTGAATGATGTATAAGTATATTGCCGCTGGCATCAACTTTTTCATTACTAGCTGAGCTGGAGAGAGCACGCACATTATCAAGTAATGGAAAGAGCACTTGCCAGACCAAAGCCTGCCAAGTGGGTGCATTTAAAAGACTCCCGTGCGCTGAGATCGTAGAGAATAGTGTTTGACCAGCTGATTTACGTACAGCGGGTCGCAGATCCACGCAAAGTTCACCTAAATTGAAAGAAAAAAACAAAAACAAACAATTCATTTAAAACCCTCAAAAGATTTTTATTTTTGTGGGATGAACCAAGGCTTATAAGGGATCTATAAATAAGGGATGTAACGAAGTTTCGACTTCGGTTCCGAAAGGTCGCGCTACGCTTGCGCGACGTTTTTCTTAGAAGGACGGCATAAATATTTTTTAAACAAACCAAGCAGAGGACAATGCTGATGGTTATGCAGAAAAACGAGCAAGGCTCGAATCGCCACCAGTAGATGTATCTGAGAATAATGTCCAATCATTTTATCAAACATATTGATGAGTAGCGATGATGATGATGATACTACCGGTAGGGGCAGCCAACCTGTTGACAAATTCATCATTTGGAAGAGATTACTTAATAAGTTCAATAAAGAAAACGTATTCCCATAGGTGACGGTCCGTTGTTATGGTGGAGAGTAAATACAAAATTTCGGAATTTACACTCAATTTATATTTATCGTGTCCTCCAGAATCAGTGCCAAGTGATCAACTTGTTAGTTAGTGGTGCAAGGCTTATATATGATTCTCTAAGAAATCGGTTGGACGGGAAGAAAGCTGCCAATCTTTTGTTTATTAAGTTTAAGGGTTTAAGTTTAATTTGCTTCTTTAAGGGCCAGTTTTTCAGTAAGTACAAGTTTAACCTTAAGTCAAATTAAGCCGAGTTCAAATCACCAAAATTGGACGTTCAAACTCGGTTTAACTAGATATTTTAGCATTCGTAGAAGTTAAATTCACTTAAACTATCATTTGACGTGTTCTTTTTTGCCTAAACTGAGTTTAAACGTTCAATTTTGGTGACGTTCAATTTGAAACTCGGTTTAATTTGACTAGACTTTAAACTCATACTGAAAAATTGGCCATAAGAATCACTTCATTTGATTTAAATAGAACGTAAAAATAGATATTTTCCTATTGTTGCGTACTTACGTACGTGTGTGTAATATCTAGTTAATATTTAAGTACTGGTACTTAAATATTAAAAGATACTAGATAGTACTGGTTAAAGATACTATGTTTTTTTTATTTTATAAGGCATACCTTAATAATTAACTAAAACATTTTACTTGAACTCCGACTCCGGCTTCGATAAATCAAATTTTAAAATTTCGGTTCCGACACCGGTTCCAGTAAACTCACCTCCGTAACATCTCTACTATGAATTAATAAGCATTAACGTTTAGCAACGAGATCATTTATTTTGAATTTGGTTTTTTTTTAATGTCCTATTTAATTTTGTTATACCAATACCTAGAAAAAAGGCGCTGAGGGACGTAGCGCTGCGTTATTGAGTTGAAGTTGGCAGGTGCATATTTTTTTGCCGAGTCAGTGAAAATATGTTATTTTTTAAATGAGTTCATATATACGACCATGATTTTTAACGCTTTTAACAAATGACCTTGAATTTTGAAACAGAGATGAATTTATATCTTTAAAGATTACTGTGAATCTTAACTTAAATTTTAATCGTTCAGTACCAAAATAATCTAAGTTAATTACTTCACTAATTTATTTATATCTTTAAAGATTTAAGTTAATTACTTCACTAATAGAATTGATTCGATTCTGCAAAAAGCTTCCATATATTATTTAAATTTTTTTTTTTTGGAAGCAAGCCGGCAATTCTCTGCAAAAATTGTCTGCAATAACGATTTATATAATAATCACAAAATATGCAAAATTAATCAGAAATTGTGTCTAGTCCATTAAAATTAAGCTCTTTTTATAAATTTCGGATTCCATATATGCAACAGCAGTATAACATGTGCGACGCAAACTGAATTTTATGCAGATGGGGTTAGGTCAGGATCGGGAACAATAGAAGATACATAGATTGGAAAACCTTTGGGGAGGACACTACACCCCAGTGCAAGCTACATTAGCTCAAGTGCGGCCGCTTGTCACAGTAAAAGTGAAACTTATACACAAAAAAGAAATTTCTTATTTATTTTATTGACATTGTTTTTCAAATTTGAAATTTAAAAATTATTACCTTGCAAACTTCAAAAATAAACAAGCAAACAAAACAATTAAATTAACTTTACAAGAATAATTTCGCCTTCCAATAGTAAGGAATGTTTTTTTCTCATATTCATAAACAATCTCAGCGATTGATCCACCGTGACTTATGTATACTTTTCTAACATTAGCAAAAACATTTAACATTCAGCTTGAAAAACTCTGGTATTATTTCTGTTTATTTTGGGAATCCTTTGCAATTATTTTTTAACTATCCCCATGAACCTTTGATTAAGAATTGGTTGCCACAGTAGTATAGTGGCGAATGTTCAAGTTGTTCATTCTATATTCTCATTATTCAAAGTCAATACGTTTTAATAAATTTTCAGGAATTTTATGTAAACTTTGTGATTTGTACATTACTATTAGTAATAGTATAGTCATATACTATAGTCAAGACACAATCCAAGCCCATCAGATAAGGATGAAAAAAGGAACTAATGCTTAATAGTTATTCAGCAAATTCAATTGATATTAGTACGCTGCTGAGAGGGTAGAACACTCGTCTGAAGATCAATAGGTAGTGGGTTTGAATTCCACTACGAACAAAAATAATCTTAAAATAACAATTTTGTAATTTTTATACTGCCGAATTTTTGTTATTGAAACCTTTCGTTACATCAGTTTCACCCCCATCTAATACGATGCTTTGTTGTAAAAGTGGCTAAAGAAGTTTCACGTCAAAAAATGTGTTGAAATAAAATACTTGCCTAATTTTGCATATAAGCACATCCATAGTTTATCAAATTGCGGCATTTTGACAGTGCCCGGAAAGTCTGGTAAAATACTGCTGTCATCTACTTGGGTAACCATAAGCTTATCTTGATTTTGATTGAAGAAATCGGATATGTTCCACTAGAAAATAAATATTAATGAATACAAAATTTATTTAGAATTTTTTTTTTAGTATTACCATTAAACCAATAGCAGTTAGTGAAATATTCAATTCTTGTGTTTGCGAACCAAATTTCGCAGCGGTACTGATGCAGAGAGGCAAACAACGCCAAGGCATGACAGTTAGAAAGTCTGTTATAACCAGTTGCAAACATTGGAATGCGGTGCGTATTAATGGTTCGCTATTTTTAGTAACGGCAAGACTTAAATTTGATTTTCGTAAAAAAAAAGAAAGCGCACATACCCATGATGTTCATTAACGGCGCCAATTATTTCTATAATGGCTGGCCAACCAAATGAAAGTATTTCACCAGCTCCATTTAAAATTTGTAAGACACAATCCAGCTGACGTTGACGCACATCGGCATGCAATACAGAAGATAACTCAGACAAAGGACTTAAAAGCATTGTTTGCAAAACCTAAAAACAGCAATGTTGTCGTTAGAAATGGAAAAGACTTTTTGTCATAATTAGTTTACCATATTTTCCTTCAATGGTATGCTGTGCTTGTACTGTAAAGCGGATTTAACTAAATATGTTATAGCCTCAACACCCCACTCGCGCATTCTTATATGACGATGTTGGCAAACTTCTAGCAAATGATTTGTCAAGGGACGCCAAAGCACTTCAATGCGTGACATGTTAACAAGACCAGTTTCAAGTAATTTTGCAACAGCAAACAGCGAAGGTTCCTTTTCAATGCAATTGCAAGTGAAAGTTTAACTAAAAATATAGTTTAAACATTATAATCTTACCCTATTTGCATAGGCTAACTCCATAGCTTCCTGCGACAATTTGCACAAAGCATCGATTAAATGATGCAAAGCTACATCATCCAAATACTGACTGGATTCGAAAAGTTGTGACAACATTTGTGAGAGCACAGGCAGATCTGCCATAACAGCTGTTTGTATGCCAACATTTGCTTCTACAGCTGGTTTTGGGAAGGCCTAAATATAATAAATTTAGATTTTTAAAGTTGTAACTATGTCAAAAATAAATTGTTAATTGAAATATACCTGCAAGCTACCACCAGTTGATGGTTTCAAACCTAAAATCCAAACCAAGTGTTGCAAAGTTTGCAAGACAATGTGCCAAGAAGTGCCCAAGATGCCGCCATTGCTGTGTGCCAAAAAGAGAATAGCACGCATGCATTGCAAATTCTTGGTGGTCAGCATGACAGGCGCCTGCATGATGCTATGTGGCAGCGAAGCACTTGGCAGTGGTGTGCCCACAGCAACAACTTGCTGACGAAAATCACCTTCATTACACGTGCTCATAAATTGATTATTCAAATCTTGGCTATTGCTGCGTGTGTGACCTGCAAATAATATATATTTTTGCTATAATTAAAACTTTCAATTAGCAGCTAATTAGACATGTAATTACAACGCAAATCGGCATCCATGTGAGCAGAACTGGCAAAAATAGACATTGCATAGTGCGGTGGAAATGCAGCACGACAAATGGCCATAATAAAAGCATCACGCGGATTTAATTGATCCAAAATGCCGCAGTGAGCAGCATAATTTTGCATTGCTTTTAAAATATTATCTGTAGTGGCTTCATCGATGGCAGCATCAACTAGTGGCACAAATGCTGACAATAAGCCAGACCAACTGGATATAATAAGCTGTAAACACAAAGGTTTATGTTCTTCCTCGCTAATTGTTGCTGAATTGTATGATGGATTCTAAAATAAAAATTTTCAAGAAACAGTTGTTAGCGTTTACCCTTCATTTCTTTAATGTTCTTCTTATTCTTTTAAATTAGTTATATTTTCTATATTTTCAGAATTTTTCACTTTTGAAATTAAAAGTTAGATTTGTATGGAAATTAAAATGTTAAATTAAAAATGTTAACCATATTCAAAGTTTCTAATAACATGGTAGATTGTTCAGTGCATCCTGAGGTACTAAAAACACAATATAGTGCCAGTCCCCAAGCTAGGTTAGGCTAATCCGGCCACCTTCTGGCGGAGGCTCAAATAGACCATTCTAGTCCTTAGTGGTACCGGGTGTAAGGAGCCTGTAAGGAGTTAGTTAAAGTTGGTAAAGGGTTTAAGAGGGTTTCTGCAGAAATTTTGGCCACATGTTGTAGTGACGGAAAAGTCGATGAACCTAAGTATTTCAGTCTCCCATCGCGTGAGCTGCCGCCATGCAGTAACCAGTGAGAATACCCACTAGTGTCCTGCAATCTCAGAGATGTTACCGCTGCTTTCGCCGTTATCGAAAAAGAATCAGCCAAAGTGGGTTTGACGATAAATGAGGGCAAAACAAAATATATGCTGTCTACAAACAAGGGAGCTCGGCGTTTAGACTCCCACGTTTCATCCGGCAGCTATAACTTTGAAGTAGTCAAGGAGTTCGTTTACCTTGGCACCGCCATTAATACCAAAAACGAAATCAGCCTGGAGATAAAGCGAAGAACAATAATTGCTAATAGGTGCTACTACGGGCTCAGTAAGCAACTAAGTTCCAGAGCCCTCTCTCGATCGACAAAACTAACACTCTACAAGACGCTCGTTCTACCTGTGCTGCTTTATGGCGCTGAGGCATGGGTAGTTTCGCAAACTGACGCAGCCGCTCTGGGGGTGTTCGAGAGAAAAGTTCTTCGCAAAATATTCGGTGCTGTTCGAGTCGGCGATGACTATCGCATCCGAATGAACCACGAGCTGTATGAGCTCTACGATGACATTGACGTAGTTCGGCGTATAACTGTGCTGCGACTACGCTGGCTGGGTCATGTCCATCGTATGAACGACGAAGCTCCAGAGAAAAAGGTGCTCGAGGCGAGGGTCGCTGGTCAACGACGACGAGGGAGACCATGCCTCCGATGGATAGACCAGGCTGAGGAAGCCCTAACCGCACTTGGTGTATCCGATTGGAGAAGGCGTGCGCAAAGCAGAGGCGCCTGGCGAGAGCTGATGAGGTCGGTTGAAGCCCGGACACGGGTTGTTACGACCAACTAAGTAAGTAAGTAAGTCCTGCAATCTCTGCGCGATCGTGCCAGGATGAACAGAGTAAGTTTTTCACATCATATGTCACACATGATTTACGAGATTTTGAATGTTGTCATATCTCTCCATCTACGACTCACTGCTTGTGCGGCCCTATCTTCGAGGTTTCTGTACAGCTCTTGTAGTGGGATTGGTACATGTTGTATGGACTCTGATCCCAGCCCGGCGCCGTCCTTTGCCAGTCTATCCGCCTTCTCATTTCCATCAATGCCCCGGTGGCTTGGGGCCCAATAGATGTGCGCATACTGCATCTAGTGCTTCCCTGCTTGCCAGGGCATTTGTGGATTTGATGGTAGCGGAGCACATGGATTTGATCGCCGCTTGGCTGTCTACAAAGATCTTAATGTTAGAGTGATGTGTGTTCATGCTGAGGGCAGTCTCCGCGGCCTTCTTTATGGCGAACACTTTCGTCTGGAAGATGCTGCAGTGGTAGAAACCAGAGAACCCTGGTTAAAATCCCACCTGACACAAAGTTTTTTCAATTGAATTAATTTTCTGTTCGGCCGTCACCTCTCTGCAAACAATGGTAAGCCTCAGAGAGTAAAAACTGCCATTAAAAGCTTTTTGAAAACATAAACCGTTCGGAGTCGACATAAAAGTTGTAGGCCCAGTTCTCGATCATTTGTGTTCAAACATTTCACAAACACACACAACACAACTGATCATAAGAAATTCGGTAAAAGTCCTTTCAAGAGCTGAAATGACCATTTGGTTTTATTTTTTTCGTAAATAGGCGAAGGCAAAACAGTTCAGTACCATTTTTTCCTGTGTTTCTCAACCGATTTTGATGATTTTTTTTTTAAATGAATCAGAGCAGGGAAAAGCACCGACGAATTTTTAAAGAAAAATGCTAGCTGAAATTCCCGGCATTGCTCGGGGATGGTAACGCATTCGGGGTGTTTTCCAACCGATTTTGATGATTTTTTTATATGAATCAGAGTAGTGAGGAGTGCATTGAATAGTTTTTAAAGAATGCTAGCTTTAATACCCGGGGTTGATCGAGAGGGGTAAACCGAAAAGGTCAAATTTCGACCACTGGCGTTCTCTAGTATTCATAATTACGCTATTTTTTACTACATTACGAAGGTATGACATCACCCTAAACAATTAAACAAATGAAAGGAAAGTATGCGTATTTTTTCATTAAATACAATTAAATACAATACAATTTCGGGTGGTTGGTGTTCTAGTAAACGAAAATAGTTTTGTAAAGTTAAGTATGTTTAATATTATTATTAAATTATTCTAACTTTTTTAAATACAAAATCATGTAAAACATCTTGAAAATTTATTACTTTTTCTTATATATCATAAATGAATTAGAACGGTGTCAGTTTTTCATTAATTTGGCGTTTGATACATCAAACTTTTATATATTTACAATGCTATCTTTACATTCGGAAAGTTGATTGCGCCCCATATTATCAAGAATCAATTCATACGATTCCTCGGCAGGTACAATTTTATCTTTCCCCATATCCACTACATGTAATATGAGTAACATGAACTGCAGTCATAACAAAATTCCAGTTGACATAAAAAAGCTGATCGTTTAGTTGCATAACGTAGGGATAAATTTGGGAGAAATATCGAAAACTATTTCCCCACCTCGTACTTCAGTTAAATATGTGATTCAAAAATTTAAAAAAGCAGATTATATGACTTCACTTCACCAGGAAGAGGACGTTAAAAATCTAAGACAAACGTTTGGAGTGGATGTAAAAATTGCCCGATATTGGAAAATATGATAACGTTGCCGTAAGGCTCCAAACTATTCGAAATTTCTTGCATTCAGTACCTACAGCATAAAGCGTGTATTCCTTGAAAAAGCTCTTTATATCTAAGGAGAATGTGGAGCTTCGTTTGGAATAAGTTAAAAAATATGTTGAAAAATCAGACTATTTTTGGAAAAGTTATTTTTATCGCTGAAAGCAAGTATAATATTTTTGGGTTCGACGGCAGACGATTTGTTTGACGAAAAGTAAATATTGCTCTCCAGTTAAAAAATGTAGAAGCTACAGTAAGACATTGTGGCGGATCTATAATTTTCATTCTGTTCTATGCCAGAATGACTTCTCACCCACATAAGTGTGAGCTCATTTATCTGAGCTCATCTATTGAGTTTGGTAAGACATTCTATGGCCAACTTGGAAGTGGTATCTGTCCGCTGCATGCACCTAACCACGGACTGATTGTCAAGGACAATTACAATTTTCTTGCTATTGACCCGGCCATATGTCAGGTGGTTCAGCACATGCACTACACCAAGTGTTTCCGCCTGATATACAGACACAAAACTGCCTAGCCTCAGTACACAGGATAAGCTGAACTCTTCTGAGTAAACGCCTGCCCCTGCTCTGTCATTCATCAGAGAACCGTCTGTGAATATACTGATATCGTTACCAGCGATATCTACATAAACAGCTCCATCTGTTACAAGAGTTTTATAACATTTTTCTATTATTCTCACTCTCTGCCTTCCATCCATAGGCATACATGTCTCCCTGACAACATCAAGGATGCGCATATGACCATGTAGGGCCGTTGATTCATGCCACGTAGCATTTCGCATCATCCTGAGGGCTGTTAGCACCGCCGTTTTCTTTATTTCTAGACCCAACGACAGCATACCTAACATAACTTCCATTGCGCTTGTTAGAGTGGTGCGTATTGCACCTGTTATTCTAACACAAGCCAGCCGTTGGAGTCTGTCCAGTCGCTTTTTAATGGTTTCTGGCTGATTTTTGTCCACCAGATCAACGAAGCATACATGATGACAGGTCTTACCATCATAGTGTAGACCCATTTCATAGCCTCTGGGTTTAGCCTCCATTTAAGACCACAAACGCATCTTCACTAAAACATGACCCTCTTGACTTTTTTAATCCTATCTTCTACATGTTTGTTCTAGTTCAGTTTGTTATCAAGGGTTACCCATAAATATTTAACTTTCGTGGACATGTTGATTTCAGCTCCAAAAAGTCTAAGTGGTTCTCTCCTCAGGCCTACCCTCTTTCTAGTAAAGAGAATATTGTCTGATTTTCCTGCGTTCACGGTAAGGCCTTATTCTCGAAACCACTGCTCCACTATTCGGAGTGATCCCTTCATAATGGCAGAAATGGTGTCAATAAACTTACCACAGACCACCAACGCAATGTCATCTGCATACCCCATCGTGTGTATGCCAGATTCATTTGGTCTAGCCGATAGTGAGTCCACAGTGATGTTTCACAGGGTTGGTGATAACAGCCCGCCCTGAGGACATCCTCTACTTACTCTATCTCTAGTCTTGACTCTACCATTCTGCATGTTGATAGCCCTGTGCTTGCGCATATTTTCTACCCAATTTGTTATCATTGGGTTTAAATTGCGCTGTCAGGGCTTGCCTTCCGAAGCATATTTTGTCGAAAGCACCCTCGATGTCCATAAATGTGGCCATCGCGATGTCTCCTGAGAATAACTCCTTTTCAGCCACTCTAACTAATTCTTGAAGAGCACTCTCCGTAGACCTACCTCTCTCAGAGAATTATGCATCAACGAAGTGCTCTCAAGACAGTCAATCATGATTCTTTAAATCGTTTTCAAGAGGAAGTAGTAAGGCTGATGGGTCTGAACGACTTCGCCTCCTCATAATCCTTTTTTCCGGGTTTCGGAAGAATGACAATTTTCGCTTCTCTCCAGACTCTCGGAACGTATACAGTCGCTAGGCAAGTAACAAATACACCCCACAGCCTAGGGGCGATGAAATCTTCCCCCCATTGCATCATATAAAAAAAAAAAATGAAATGGCCATTTCAGTCTTTGAGAGGAATTTGACCGAGCTTCTTATGAGCAACTGTGTTGTGTTTGTTGTAAAATGTTTGAACACAAATGATCGAGAACTGGACCTTACAGCTTTATGCTGACTCCGAACGGCTTATGTTCTCAAGAAACTTTTCATGGCAGTTTTTAATATCTGAGGTTTTACCATTATCTGCAGAGAGGTGACGGCCGAACAGAAAAATCAATTCAATTGAAAAAACATTCTGTGCCAGATGGAGGACTCGAACTTGGGTTATCTGGCGTATGAGCCACACACTTTATCCATTGCATCATAGCCGGAAATATACCCTCCATACCTGATGTTTTGTACGGAGCAAATGAGCGTATAGCACTCCTCATCCCGTCCATAGTGATCATTCTTTCGGCTTCCAGTCTGTCAACCCTGTGCATCCCTATCTTCAAGAGTGTTCACGGGTCATCAGACCTAAAACTTCCAGGAAAAAACACCTCCATCAGAACTTACATCGACTCCTCTAGGTTCTCTGCCATGGTTCCATCCGTTTTTCGGATCAGTCCCACTTTGGAGAATGGATCTTTCGAAACCATTTTCTGAAGCCTACATGCTTCTGAAATATCTCCCATCCCAGAGCAGAAGTCTCTTCACGACTGCCTTTTACGGTGTCGTATGAGGTTCTTCAGTTCCCTTTTCCGTGCCTTGTAGTCTGCCCATGTTTCTGGTGTTCCCCTCTCATGTGCCGATTGAAGGCCTTTCTGACCTTCTTCTTCAGAGATTCGAGTTCCGTGCACCACCATGGCGTCGGATCACCCTCGTCTACTGAAGATGCCACCTCGTAAGCTTTGATTATCGCCGAACTAAGATGTTTGACATGGCTTTCCACTTCCGCTGTATTCCCTGGTACTTTTAAAGCTTTTTGGGGCAGTCTTTCCCTCAACTTCGCCTCATATTTCACAGGATCTGTATTCTTGGAAATTCTGACCTTCCTGCTATTTCGTTGGCGTCTGGTTCCGTACTTGAATTCAAACTGGAAGGATCTGTGATCGGACTTGGTTAGCCTATCCACGACCCTCCAGACAACGCACCATAAATAGCAAACAAATGCTAAAAGATGTCATCATGGGTGAATGGAGGAAAATCGGATATGATGTTACAACTTTTGACTGTTATTCGGGCTATCATGTTTTACAATTTTATCAAAATCAAGCCAGTTTTAATACTCGGAATAGCATAAATTTTAGGACTGCTAGATCTCAACTTGAGACCTATAATAGAGTACGCTGGGCCCTACGAGTTTAGCAAGCTGCCATGTTGGGACGAATTTAAATTTTTGCAATACGCTTAAACGACTATTTTTTATTTGTTTAGTAACATTGAATCGCTTCTTATGTATGGTTATTTTTAAACGAAAAAAAAATTTTTGAATAAATAATTTTTAGGGAGTTGTAGATAATACTACCTATTTTATTAGGAAATAATGCTATAATTAATGAGTAAAGTTAATAGTTAACTGAAATTTTTCAGTTTCAGACATTTTGTTTATTAATAGTTTTTGTATTCACGGAGTAAAAAAAAACACAAAAAATGGTTAACACTAGAGTCCATGGCATTTAGTTACAAACAAAAAAAAAAAATTAAGATAGTATTGATGAACAGTTAAACGCTGATGTTGTGCATGCACATCAATATCTCTTGTGTATTGATATAGATGCAAACGTAATGAAAGAAAACTAACAAGAAAACATAGCATGCTTCCTTAAATAGTAGGCGAAAATTATAAAATAAGCGAAAGTATTAAAATTAATCTCCGTCGCAAAAAAAAAAACCAAAAGAAACAAATGTGATTCATTATTTCCATTGAAGTTGTGACTTACCATATCAGGCGTGCGTTGTATGACGTCACCAATTGAACGAGAAATATCCAATAATACTGCGTAAGCAACAGATATGCCATAGCTGTCGGGTATATTAGGAGCATCTAATTTGTCTAACAATTCCAAGCTGAAAATAAGTAAAGATTTCAGTATTAAGTGTAAAAAAAATTAATTCATTAAATTAATAATAATAATAAAAATTAAATAAGTAAAACAATAAAAAAATTAATATTTTTATATTGTATTAATTAACTTACTAAACGGCTTTTGAAACGCCAGGCGCAAAGGTGGTCACCAAAGGCAAATAGGCACCTCTGAACATGAAGCCACAGTGATTGGATGAAATGTGAGATAATGAAGAGTTGCTTTGAGGACCAGCATTTTGTTGACCACTTAAAACTGCAAATAAAATTAATTGTGTTAAAACGAAAAAATATAAATTTATAAATATCTTACTTGCTGAAGCATTTATCAGGGAATAACGAACATAGGTGCCCAAGGCTGTGATCATATCTTGCACAATATTGGTAGCATGATTTTTTAAATCATATGATTTGCAAAAGAATGCAATGAGATTAGGCTTTGTAGCTAGCTTATGGATGACTTCCAAAGCAAGAGCACGTTGCCAGTGTGGTTTGTCGGGATCAAGGAATTTTATAATCAATGAAAGAAAAATTTCACACTCGGTTACCTGGAAATTTAAACTAAGTTTAATTATAATTTCAATGATCAGTTCAAATGTAAAAATCATACAAGAATTGTATGATACTTTTGTATAAGTATCGCCACCAAACGCAAGAGACGCATGCTAATGGGAAAATAAGGCTTATCCGTGGGTACGGCAGTGGTGCCATTTGTTGTGGCAGGCACCTGACGATGCTTGACATTAGGAGAGAAAAGTTTAATGACCAAGGCGCAGACACGCTCCTTTAGTAGCAGACGAAACTCGTTATTCTAATGGTAAAAAAATTAAATATTATACAATATTAAGACTTTTTCTTACAGTTTTATACAAGTTTTACCTCATGAAATACTGCGCTAAAGTTAGTTAATACTGCTTCAAGCAATTCAAGTCCAAATGTGCGTGTCATCTCAGTCATGCCCACAAGCCAGTAGGGCTGATCAGCATTCACCAGCTGTACCAGATCCTGCAAAGAATTAATTTTAAAATACTCAAAATTGCTGGAAGTAAAATAATAAATACTGACTTGGAAGAGAAAGAAAGCATCGGATGCAAATGGTGGCATTTCTCCAGAACCACTGTCAACATCTGCTTCATCCGCATAATCACCGGTAGCACCGGTGCTGCCATCATTTAATGATTTATGCTGATGTTGTTGGCTATGCATGCTGGTCAACGATTCCTTTTCCAAATAGACGCGCTCAAACACCAATGAAACAAGCTGACGTATAGTAGCCCCAGCTGTATTTACAATAGTTGAATTTTTTGTATAATGCAATCGAAAGCATAGGACCAAAGATTTGGCTAGTGTGTCACCATGAACCACAGTATTTGTGGTCAGGAGCAGTGTAACGGTTTGGAGAACTTTTACTTCTTCGATATTGTGTTCCATAAGCATCCAAAGGGCATCGGTTATATAGCGGGCGCCCTTCTGGTCGACAACCTGCTGTGTTATGAGGCGCTGCATCATGCCGAGACAAAACTTAAAAAAAAAAAAAAAATTCACTTAAAAATTCGTGGTGTCTAAAAAAATTGTGATACAATTTTCAATAAAATAATTTAGCCAAAAAAATCTGATATTATTTTTAATTAAATTAGGCTGAGTTCCTAAATGCATTTATGCAAAGCATCAGTGACTTTTTCTTTGAATTAGTGCTAAGTTTATTCACCAAAACTGCGCAACTAGATTATTATTTCTAAGCACGCTTTAGTTGCGCAGTTTTAGTGGATCTTCAAAGCATCAATTCAGAGAAAAAGTCACTGATGCTTTGCATAAATGCATTTAGGAACTCAGCCTTACATTTAGAAATGTTCGTATTTTATTTTGAAGGTATTCAAATGTGACCAAAAACTAACAATAAACAGCAATTTATATAAATCAACATAACATCTTATTTTATTAAAATGCAATAATCTTTAAATTTAAGAAAAATTTATTTAGTGCAACTTACTTTGATTATTTTGAAGTCTTTTGTTTCGCATCCTTGCACTAGAGGATATAAAATTTGATTAACGGTATAATAGACGGACGGCTGCTGGCTACTCCCTGAGATGTTTAACTTGGAAATCGCTTCTTCGCATGCCTTCAATTGAAAAAATTCAGAGAAAAAAAAAAAAAAATCATGTCAACAATTTTAGCTCACACCTAGCAAACAAAACACAGAAGTAAAATAAAATCAATTATAGCCACTTAGCTAGAGTAGTTTCCACTTATCCAAATGAAGCCCTCAAGCCTTGCATTAGTTACCCATTGTATGGTGTGACATTTCATTGTTTTACCACGAAAAAACCAACAATTGCTGCCTGACTGTTACCACCCCTTCACCCCACCCAGCAAACATAATTCATTAATCATCAGCAGTGCTTTTGGGACTATCACAAGCAATCGTCTTGGTCGGCCTCGAATTAGCAGCTAGTACCAATAGTTGTAAATAATTTGCAATTTTTCTTCTCACCTCTCTTATTTGTGGATATTTTTTCTTAGTTTCCAGCGATAGTGTCTTAAAATCGCCCTGCAGCGCCTCCACGAATTTCTGGACAGATTCACTCCCACCACCTGGACCGGCCGATCGAACAAACGACATTATCTTCACTTTTACAATTACTGAAGGATTTTATTTTTCGTTTCTATAACACGTTAGATCATTACTTTTTTTCTATATATATTTATTGCGAATTACAATTTTTCACTGCGAGTGTAATACAGAAATTTTTTCACTATTTGTCAAATATTTACGAAATAAAAAATTTGATTTTTTGACATTACAAAATGATGATGATGTACACAAAGCAGTTTTACACCGCGGGTTTTAGAGGCACTGCAATTCCTAAGTCATGTACTAAGCAAACAAGTAAAAGTGCAAGCAAATGTTCCTGTTTTGTTTATAAGGATGTATGAATATAGCGGAAATGTACTACAAATATTTTTTATACAGCTGAAGAGCTTATTGCAAAAACATGATAAGCAACATGAGTTTTAAAAATGAATATTATATGTGCGTTCTATAACTTGATACAATATCAATAACCGTTGAAAAGATTGCGGCTATTATCCAACAAATTCCGGTTCTAGTCGCAATAGCTTCTTTGAAGAATGCCATGTATTCATACGAATTTATTCAAAGGTCAATTATTTGAATTTTTTATGACATATTACATTTTTACAATAAGCCCATCAATTCTTTGTATAATTAAAAAAGTTATAAGGTCTATTTCGGTGCGCATTTCAAGAAGAACAAACACTATGTCACGCAAAATTAGCGTGAAATTGACAAATCAAAATTTTCTATTGCCTTTTTCTTATAATATATTAAAATATTGTCTTCAAATAAAAGGGATAAAGTTTTAACAATGATGCATAAGTATTTTTTTATTAGAAAAAGCAATAATTTCATACAAATAACAAATTTTTTGTTACAAAATTGCATGAACAGTTATTGCGCTTGAAACTTGCTTGAAGTCGTTTTCGTACTTTTTGATTAATTCTCTCATTTTGAGAGAAACTTCAATACTCTCACTGCTTGAACTTTACTCGAACTTTACTTGAAGTTAGTATGGAAACAGACATATTCTGCCGTCATAAGGAAGAGTGCGGCATCTTTCATGAAAATCTAAATTAATTTTATTGTATTTTCCTTGTTAGTCATCCATCCTCTTTAAGATTGTAAAATAAAAATCCCGAATTTTCGGCCCCAAACCTAAATATTTTAACCTAAATTGTCGTATCTTATCAAAATGTTGGAATCATTCCAGGATAAAACATAGTATCTACATAAAAAGAGTAAAAAATGCCGTATCTACATTAGTATAAAGATGCCACACTTTGCCTTTTTTTTTTATATCTTCGCTTTAACCCTAATAATAAAGATCCTAAATATCAGTAAGATGGCTGTGATGAAATTAGATTAAATTAAAATAAGCAAATTATTTTCATTATAGATGCGAGAAATGATGTAAATACTACTTTTCTCAATATTTTTAATTTATTGAATATTGTTATATGCCGCAGGTTTTGCATTATTGGTTAATCCAATAAAATAACCATATAATTTATATTATACTGGGTTTTTCTTTTCTGACGAACAAATTTTTATAATTATGACATCCTTTTCATAAAATATTGCTTTTTAATTGTGAGACATTTTGCTTACGTTTTTGAATAATGTATATGCCGCACTCTTCCTTATGATAGCAGTATTGTATTCGAATCACATCTTAATAAACCAATATTCTGGTCTAAGTGGGTCGATCAAGCTTTAGTATTAAAAAAATCATTATAACTTAAATAAACACGTTTAAATATGAAGAACATAAATGTAATACGACAACATTAATTTGATAATTTTATAAACAAGATAATAAACAAGAATAATTTAGGCAATTAGTCACATAACGTTGTTATATAACGTCCCAATATATGGATGATGAATTTGTTGCATATATTTAAGCTGTTTAGCAAAATGAACCAAGGACTGAAAATACCCGATATTTTTTAAAATTTCAAATCAAGAAGTCTGACGGAAAAATAAGTCTACTCGATATTTTGATCTAAAATAAAATACAGTTTCAAAAAAAATTTTTTAAAAAGGTGTCTTTTTTTCTTTGAAAAACTCCCTTAATAAAAAAAAAACGAAATGGCCATTCCAGCCATTGAAGGGACTTTTACCGAGCTTTTTATGATCAGTTGTGTTGTGCGTGTTGTGGAGTGTTTGAACACTGTTTGAGAACTGGACCTTTATGCCGACTTCGAACGGCTTATGTTCACAAGAAGCTTTTCATGGCAGTTTTTACTCTGTAAGGTTCGCCATTGTCTGCAGAGAGGTGACGGCCGAACTGAAAAATTAATTCAATTAAAAAAACACAAAAACGCCGCATACAGAAAAACGCTGCAGTCAGCTGCAACGCGAGCCGTGCGAGAAAACTACCGCGAAAAGAGGAAGGAAGAGAGGCGCCTTTTCAGACGCAAGAAAAGAGAGCAAGAAAAGCGTGAGCGTGAGGAACTAGAGGTATACCAGGGCAAGAAGGATGCAAGAAAATTCTATCAACAGGTTAAGCGTCTAACCCAAGGTTTCAAGCCCGGAGCATCCACTTGCAGAGACGAAAATGGAGATCTGAATACGGATACACAGTGTGTGCTTAGATTGTGGAGACAGCACTTCTCCAATTTACTTACTGTCGACGATTCCACCAATGCCGCCCATCGAGAGCGCAGTGCAGTGCCACCAATCGACGATGACGGAGTGGAAGTATCACCACCTAGCCATGAAGAGGTTCGAGTTGCTATCCAACGACTCAAAAACAATAAAGCAGCGGGTGCTGACGGCCTGTCAGCTGAATTGTTTAAAACCGGCGGCGATGAATTGATAAGGCGCATGCATCAGCTCATCAGCAAAATATGGCTAGCAGAAAGCATGCCCGACGATTGGAACCTCAGTGTACTGTGCCCTATACTTAAGAAAGGAGACCCTACAATCTGCGCCAACTATCGAGGTATCAGTCTTATTTCCATCGCATATAAGGTTCTCTCAAGCGTACTGTGTGAAAGATTAAAGCCGATTACAAAAACACTGATTGGACCTTATCAGTGTGGCTTTCGACCTGGTAAGTCCACCATAGACCAGATTTTCACGCTACGACAAATCCTGGAGAAAACCCACGAAAATCAAATTGACACACACCATCTCTTTGTCGATTTTAAAGCTGCGTTCGATAGCCCGAGAAGGGATTGCCTATACGCAACAATGTCTGAGTTCGGTATACCTGCAAAGTTGATTAGACTTTGCAGAATGACGTTGAGCAACACACGCAGCTCCGTCAAGGTAGGAAATGACCTCTCCGAAACCTTCAATACCGAAAGAGGTTTCAGGCAAGGTGATCCACTGTCTTGCGATCTCTTCAACATCATCATGGAGGGGATCGTACGAAAGGCCGGTGTGCATCGTAATGGCACCATTTTCTATAAAGGTGTCCAGCTCCTTGCGTACGCTGATGATATTGATATTGTTGGCAGAACCAAGAGAGATGTTACCGCTGCTTTCGCCGCTATCGAAAAGGAATCAGCCAAAGTGGGTTTGACGATAAATGAGGGTAAAACAAAGTATATGCTGTCTACAAACAAGGGAGCTCGGCGTTTAGACTCCCACGTTTCATCCGGCAGCTATAACTTTGAAGTAGTCAAGGAGTTTGTATACCTTGGCACCGCCATTAATACTAACAACGAAATCAGCCTGGAGATAAAGCGAAGAACAATAATTGCTAATAGGTGCTACTACGGGCTCAGTAAGCAACTAAGTTCCAGAGCCCTCTCTCGATCGACAAAACTAACACTCTACAAGACGCTCGTTCTACCTGTGCTGCTTTATGGCGCTGAGGCATGGGTAGTTTCGCAAACTGACGCAGCCGCTCTGGGGGTGTTCGAGAGAAAAGTTCTTCGCAAAATCTTCGGTCCTGTTCGAGTCGGCGATGACTATCGCATCCGAATGAACCACGAGCTGTATGAGCTCTACGGAGACATTGACGTAGTTCGGCGTATAACTGTGCAGCGACTACGCTGGCTGGGTCATGTCCATCGTATGAACGACGAAGCTCCAGCGAAAAAGGTGCTCGAGGCGAGGGTCGCTGGTCAACGACGACGAGGGAGACCATGCCTCCGATGGATGGACCAGGCTGAGGAAGCCCTAACCGCGCTTGGTGTATCCGATTGGAGAAGGCGCGCGCAAAGCAGAGGCGCCTGGCGAGAGCTGATGAGGTCGGTCGAAATCCGGACACGGGTTGTCACGGCCATCTAAGTAAGTAAGTAAGTAAGTAAAAAAACATTCTGTGTCAGATGGGATTTGAGCCTGGGTTCTATCGCATACAAGTCACGCACCTCAACTAGTATGCCACGGCCGCATAGTTATCTGACTTAATACTTGATGTTAAAATGAAAGAAATGAAAAGATTATCAAGATATATCTTATATATATACAGAACATGGAAGGATGCACGCAATGAAAACCATCCCTAAATTTTAGAGGCAATCAAAACTAAGTTATTTTTTTACATAGATTGCTCTTTGCTCTATTTATTGTTTTGAAAATTCTTTCTCTTACATAAGACGATAAAAAATTGTACAGTCAAGTTTAAATCTCTGTTTTTGGGTTTTATCGAAAAAATAAAAGTCAAATTTCAACTGTTATATATGATTGAAACAGTAAAATAAAAGTCAAATTCAAGTCAAATAAAAGTCACTAAAAAAAAACATGTTAACCTTTATTTTTGATTGAAAAACTAAAAGTAAAATTTTAACTTTAGGGGGGAACAGGGGGCGAACCTTCACATGGCAACGTGTCTGACCGCCTCAACCTGGCGAGGCCAGCATTATCCATGTCGAAATCGTCTCAAGTCGACTCAAACCTCCAAGTGGTGTTCCCTGGGCAACGGCAAACTGGCATCCGTCAGTTTGACGGCTAATTTGAGCGGCGGGTCGATCCATGGACCTTAAACATGGAATGTGCGCAGGGTTTGGGTCCCGCCACATTACTACTGCCCAATGAAAACTAAACCAGCCTCGGATAAGAACCCCAATTACGTTGACGACCACCGCAAACGAAAAACGGACAATGATTTACGGATATGCACCTGGAATGTCCGGACCCTTTATAGGGAAGGTGCCATTATCCAACTGGCGGAAGCCCTCAAAACAATACAATCTGACATCACCGCCATCCAGGAAATGCGATGGAAAGGGCAAGGCTGCTCTAAACAAGCACACTGCGATATCTACTACAGCTGCCATGCGGAGAAGCGCGAATTCGGATGTGGATTCGTCGTTAGCCGGAAACTACGCCACCTTGTTTCCCGGTTCACACCTGTGAACGAAAGATTGGCCACGATCCGCATCAAGGCAAAATTTTTCTACATAAGCCTTATTTGCGCGCACGCCCCGACGGAGGAAAAGGACGAAGCCGTCAAGGACGCTTTCTACGCTAATCTTGAGGACGTATATGACCACCTTCCGGTCCATGACATGAAAATAGTCCTCGGCGATTTTAATGCGAAAGTCGGAAGGGAAGGCATCTTTGGCCCCACTGTCGGTCAGTTTAGTCTTCACGAGACCTCCACAAACAACGGTCTAAGACTGATCGACTTCGCCGCGGCACGAAACATGGTAGTTAGTAGCACCAGATTTAAGCACCTCGACATCCACAAGGCCACCTGGCTGTCCCCGGATCAAAAAACGCGAAACCAAATTGATCATGTTGTAATCGACGGAAGGCATGCCTCTAGTGTTCTAGATGTGCGTACATTTCGGGGGGTCAACATTGACTCCAACCATTATCTTGTTGCAGCCAAGATCCGCATGCGATTATGCAATGCCAAGAACATACGCACAGGAATGCAACGAAAGCTAGATGTCGCTAAGCTGCAATTACAACGGACTGCCGAAGCCTACTCCGCTCAACTCTCGGTTAAGCTCAACCAACCAACCTCTGGACTCGACGACGCCGGCGGACTTTGGGCGCATATATCCCACTCCATGCGCGCTGCCGCTGAAGAAGTCATTGGTTTCCGGCGCCCGCAACCTCGGAACCAATGGTATGATCAGGAGTGTCGCATTGCGACTGCAGTAAAAAACGCCGCTTATAGAAAACGCTGCAGTCAGCTGCAACGCGAGCCGTGCGAGAAAACTACCGCGAAAAGAGGAAGGAAGAGAGGCGCCTTTTCAGACGCAAGAAAAGAGAGCAGGAAAAGCGTGAGCGTGAGGAACTAGAGGAATACCAGTGCAAGAAGGATGCACGAAAATTTTATCAACAGGTTAAGCGTCTAACCCAAGGTTTCAAGCCCGGAGCATCCACTTGTAGAGACGAAAATGGAGATCTGAATACGGATACACAGTGTGTGCTTAGATTGTGGAGACAGCACTTCTCCAATTTACTTAATGGCGACGATTCCACCAATGCCGCCCATCGAGAGCACAGTGCAGTGCCACCAATTGACGATGACGGAGTGGAAGTATCACCACCTAGCCATGAAGAGGTTCGAGTTGCTATCCAACGACTCAAAAACAATAAAGCAGCGGGTGCTGACGGCCTGTCAGCTGAATTGTTTAAAACCGGCGGCGATGAATTGATAAGGCGCATGCATCAGCTCATCAGCAAAATATGGCTAGCAGAAAGCATGCCCGACGATTGGAACCTCAGTGTACTGTGCCCTATACTTAAGAAAGGAGACCCTACAATCTGCGCAAGTTATAGAGGTATCAGTCTTATTTCCATCGCATATAAGGTTCTCTCAAGCGTACTGTGTGAAAGATTAAAGCCAATTACAAAAACACTGATTGGACCTTATCAGTGTGGCTTTCGACCTGGTAAGTCCACCATAGACCGGATTTTCACGCTACGACAAATCCTGGAGAAAACCCACGAACATCAAATTGACACACACCATCTCTTTGTCGACTTTAAAGCTGCTTTCGATAGCCCGAGAAGGGATTGCCTATACGCAACAATGTCTGAGTTCGGTATACCTGCAAAGTTGATTAGACTTTGCAGAATGACGTTGAGCAACACACGCAGCTCCGTCAAGGTAGGAAATGACCTCTCCGAAACCTTCAATACCGAAAGAGGTTTCAGGCAAGGCGATCCACTGTCTTGCGATCTCTTCAACATCATCATGGAGGGGATCGTACGAAAGGCCGGTGTGCATCGTAATGGCACCATTTTCTATAAAGGTGTCCAGCTCCTTGCTTACGCTGATGATATTGATATTGTTGGCAGAACCAAGAGAGATGTTACCGCTGCTTTCGCCGCTATCGAAAAGGAATCAGCCAAAGTGGGTTTGACGATAAATGAGGGTAAAACAAAGTATATGCTGTCTACAAACAAGGGAGCTCGGCGTTTAGACTCCCACGTTTCATCCGGCAGCTATAACTTTGAAGTAGTCAAGGAGTTTGTATACCTTGGCACCGCCATTAATACTAACAACGAAATCAGCCTGGAGATAAAGCGAAGAACAATAATTGCTAATAGATGCTACTACGGGCTCAGTAAGCAACTAAGTTCCAGAGCCCTCTCTCGATCGACAAAACTAACACTCTACAAGACGCTCGTTCTACCTGTGCTGCTTTATGGCGCTGAGGCATGGGTAGTTTCGCAAACTGACGCAGCCGCTCTGGGGGTGTTCGAGAGAAAAGTTCTTCGCAAAATCTTCGGTCCTGTTCGAGTCGGCGATGACTATCGCATCCGAATGAACCACGAGCTGTATGAGCTCTACGGAGACATTGACGTAGTTCGGCGTATAACTGTGCAGCGACTACGCTGGCTGGGTCATGTCCATCGTATGGACGACGAAGCTCCAGCGAAAAAGGTGCTCGAAGCGAGGGTCGCTGGTCAACGACGACGAGGGAGACCATGCCTCCGATGGATGGACCAGGCTGAGGAAGCCCTAACCGCACTTGGTGTATCCGATTGGAGAAGGCGCGCGCAAAGCAGAGGCGCCTGGCGAGAGCTGATGAGGTCGGTCGAAATCCGGACACGGGTTGTCACGGCCACCTAAGTAAGTAAGTAAGTAAGTAAAATTTTAACTATTATTTTAGATTGAAATAAAACCGTTAATAAAATAACGATTATTTGTTGACTTTTTTTAAAGTCCCTGAATTGAACACAAACATTGCGCCTAATATTTGCCAGGAAAAATTAAAAATATGGTTTATTTTTCTTCTATTTCAATAAAAATTTGTTCTTTAATAATTTTTGAAATAAATAAAAAAGAAAATAACTGATAGCGCATTAAAGTTTGCTTGACTGTTTGCTTTTCACACAATTTATGACAAATTTATTTATAAGGAAATTAACTTATATGGCTTATACCATTTATAAGAGCATTGCTCTGAATAACATTTATTTTTTCATTTGTTTTTCATCTGTAGTGAATCTCGGATGATGAATATTTCAAAAAGAATTCCTAAAGAACTTACGGGAAAATTTCTCATTAAATCCGAAAATTATTATTCCAAAAATTTCAAAATCTATTTTTGATCGATTGTTTCTTGTATGAACAGCGCGATGCTGAAATAAACTAGCAGTGGGTCTTCGTTAATTGTCAGCAACTTCTTGCACCTTCAGAGCTAAACTTTTGTACTCTCAACATTTTCAATTATAATGGTTTTTTAGTAATAGCACTAACAATGAGGTTCTTTGTTCATTGTTATAGTGTTTAACATCCATATAGGAAAGCCGTCTATAAATATTATATTTCAAATAAAAGTTAATGAATTAAAAAAAATCTGTAATTATCTCTAAGAATTCTACCATAATTATCTGTAATATCGTATTTTGGCCAAAGAGGCTTTTATATTACAAGTAAAAAGAATACTAAATCTGTGTAAACATGAGAATCAGGCTTAATAGATATCAAAAAATTACCGCCAAGCCTTGAAAAGTGTAATCAGCGTTACCATATGGGCAGTTAATCCTGTTTTGGAAAGTATTTTGAGCAGGAAGACAGGATCATATTTCTTCCAGGATTTGGGCAGGTTTTTTTTAATCCAGTTTTTTAATTTTCTTTGAATAAAAAAAATAAAAATTTTATGTTTATAAATTATATGTAAGTACTTATATAAAAGTAGCAAATAAAGGTGCTACTACTTTTTACATTCTTTCAAAAATTTCATCATGTGGCAGCGCTTTTCCTGTCATTGTTGCTGTCATCGTTTTTGTTAATTTCTTTTCGCAAGTCTTTAGCAAATTACAAATGGACAAATACTTAACAAAACCTGGTAAGATAAGGAATATTAAAAATGTTATAATAAAAAAATTTTAAAATATTTGTTTTTAGTCCTTTTATAAGAGCAGTATTTTCTCTAAAAATACAGAATTTTTTTTTTTGAAAATTACAGGATTTTCAAAAAAAACATATGGCAATGCTGAGTGTAATACTAAAAACTCCAGAAAGAGAAAAAAGGGATTAGATTTTGCAACTCTTATATTTCATAATATTTCAAGTAAAATTTTTAACCTGGCAACTTTAAATGAATTCGCCCGTTTTGCTGTCACAATTTTCTTCACTTCTATTTTCGCTTAAAAATTTTCATTATATATTTAATTTCATTTCATTCGTTTAGCTTTTTTCTGCACTGAATTGTGTTCACCGTGAATGAAAAAAAATAATATACTGAGTAAATCATAAAATGCTAATGGAAAAATTATTGAAAACATATTGAAATTGTTGGAAAAGACTATTTCTGCAGCAAGAATTTTATTTATATATTTTTTGGAATAATTAAGAGCTAGTTGAACCGAGTATAATGGCGAGGAAATAAGGTAAGTTCAAAAAGTATAGCTGAGAAAAAAAAATAACTGGCAAATAGATATACTTCTCAAAAGCTGCAGCTGTGGAGTTGCAACAGTGGTAGCACAATACGTAGTTGTGGAAAGCACTTTGCTGCCATCTTTAACCCAACTCCTGTTCTTCTATTTGCGTCGTGCGTGGTTGCTATTGTTCCAAACAAGTATACCTTTAGATTTTACTCTGGAGACTTTCTTAACTTTAATATTATATGCATAATTAGAAAGGAAATAAATTTCAAAAGATTCCAATAAAGAAAAATATAAAATATTTTTATATAACAGATTATTAATGTATACACTATCGGTTCTTTTACTTTCTATTAAGGTGGCGTTATAAAACTTCCATCGATTTATTTTTTAACATCTGATAAAAATAACTCATAACTGCGCTTCTTGTCAATTATCTTTATTTAACACCTTGCTTGCTTGGGAAAACATTTGCTTTGCTTTCAACTGTTTTGTCAATAAATTCCTACGTCATTAAAAAATAAATCGACTCGACTCGCCCATCTTATACAATTCCAAATTAAAAGCAATAGAATAATTTAAATTATGCAGTATAAAAAAAAATGTAAAAAGAAAAAAATCCTGATGGAAATAAATTGCGTACATCTAAACAAGGGCGCTTAAAATCTTTTAGTTGTGTATTCAGTTATTCTCAAGTTATTTAGATGCTATGAGTTGGGGATACCATTATTCTTGGTATATGTAAAAAACTTGTCAATAATCATAATAGTTCAAAATAAAAAGTTGAAGTAGGTTCATAACAGGAAGGGACTGAAGGAATTGATTTTTGAAAATAGCAAGATCAAACTTTTTACAACTAACATATATACTGATTAAATGTATACTTTTTAGTAACTACGCTGGTTTAAGATTTAAATAAGATCGATTTTTTCAATGTAATTATCCAAAAAAAAAAAAAGTAAAAATGATGTTTATTTCACAAAAACGGTGGTTCTAATATGATCTTAATATATTTTATGTAAATTTGGTATCGATATCCTTTTTATGACCGGCGTGAGAATAGATTTTGTGATTACATGGCTTAAATAAGTTTGAAAATTTTATAAAATGTGTATAACTCAGTTTAATTTTGTGGTGTCTTTGTGTTAGAATACAACTTTTTGAAAACTCGTCGCAAATTTTGTGTTATAGTGATAAAGTGATATTTAAAAAAGGCAAATTAATTTCCTAAAGCTTTAAAGAAGCTCTTCTATAACTGAATTGAAAAAAGCGATCAAACTTTAATGGGCAAAAAAAAAATGTGCATAAAACATTTTTTTAACCCCTTAATTTTGGTGGATATTTTGATATCGGATTAATTTTTATATGCGACCGTCACCTCAATGCAGACAATGGCAAATATCAGAGAGTAAAGACTGCAATGGAAAGCTTCTTGAAAACATAAACCGTTCGAGGTCGGCATAAAGCTTTTTGTAGGTCCAGTTCTCCATCGTTTGTGTTCAACATTTTACAATACGCACAACACTTGCAGGATTGAGGTCAGGTCCAAAGAGGATGCCTTTCAGATTTGGCGCTCTGATAAGAATGCCGATACGAAAAGATTTCGCATAGAGGCAAGGAGTCGCTGTAATGCAATTTTAAAACGCGAAAAGTTTCTTCACGAAACTCGCATCAGAGAACAATTCTTGTCAAACAATTTTGGTCATTTGTTAAAAGAGTAAAGAATCAGATGTCATCGACTATTTCAACTCTTAAAAAATTATCAAATCTTCACTGATTCGGTTGAAAGTGAACCTGTTGGCTGGATTGTTTGCACATAATTCCACAACCCAAAGCACGTCTTCTGCATTGCAGGAAATATATTTTCGTACGAAATCAGTTAAAAAAGTTTTTGTTAATCTCAACATTAACAAAGCCTGTCATCAAAGCCTGACATACCACCACTTGTGCTAAAAGTTTGTGCTTCCAGTCTGGTTCGGTCTAACCTGTTCAATATCTACAGGACATGAGTGTTTCCATCTCGTTGGAAGGTCGCGTGGGTCCAGGCGGTACTAAAAAAGGCCGATGACATGAACCCTGCAAACTACCGACTTTTAGGGGCTCTATCTACTGGTGACCTGATTGCGTTCTTCACCGAAAAATGGAACCAATAAGTTCACTTATTCAGTGAGAACGGGGCTATTGCTTTGGATATTTCAAAGGTGTTTGACCGAGTGTGGCATTAAGCGCGAACGACAGCAGCATTTGTCATTCATAAAAAAAAAAAAAACGAAAAGGCCATTTCAGCCCTTGAAAGGACTTTGACCGAGCTTCTTATGATCAATTGTGTTGTGTGTGATGTGGAATGCTTGCACACAAATGATCGAGAACTGGACCTACATGTTTTACGCCGACTCCGAACGGCTTATGTTCTCAAGAAGCTTTTCATGGCAGTTTTTACTCTCTGAGGTTTGCCATTGTCTGCAGAGAGGTGATGGCCGAACAGAAAAATTGATTCAATTGAAAAAACTTTCTGTGTCGGATGGAGGATTCGAACCTGGGTTCTCTGGCGTAAGAGTCACACACACTACCCACTACGCCACGGTCGTCACATTTGTCATTCATATTCGTTAAAAAAATGCCCTTACGATCACGTTTTTTGGGTTTTTTTGTCTGGCAATTCTGTTTTCATATGAATTCATAAGTAGAAGAGACAACATAGAATGACACACTTCACAATGACTCCGAGAAATCTCCGAGTGGGGCGTAGATAATAGAGTAAAATTTAATGTTAGCAAGGCCTAGTGTTCTCTGGTAACCCATAGGCGACATAACTGCCCCTTAGCTCCCTTTAATATGAACGGTGTAGATCTGGTGAAGTCAGATGCTCTTGACGTTCTGGGCTTATCGACCCAATCAGATCTTCGTTGGAATGAGCACATTTTTGATGTGTCAAAAGAATCTTGGTTTTTTTAAAACCGTGCTGGTGATACTTCACTCCATCTAATCTTTATATGATCTATACTTCATATATTAGGCTGAAAATGGAGTACAATGAAAATAGAGGATGCAAATATTTCTTATATACTGCTCGCAACTCTCTTGGGCATCGTCGCAATGTTGGTTGCTAAGCCTTCTGTACAGGTACTACAATGGGAAGTATTTAAGGGGGATTACATGGCCTTACGCCACCAGCTCGTGTGTTTTCTAGGTCCACTCGGGCATTTCTTCTAACCTATCCCATTACCTTTGCCCCTTTGCCCCTTTGCCCCTTTGCCCAGTCGAACATTGCATTACTTAGGTAATTTGTTCTTGAGTCGTTTAGCAAAATTGTGGAACAATGTCTGTTACCGTGTTCCCTGGCAATTTCCAGCTGTGTAAATTTGCTGCTTTATTTTGTAAATCGAAAACGCAAACCAACGATAAGTAAGACACGAGGGGGGCAATACTTTATAAATATACAAAATTCTATTGCTACTCGTGTTTTGCTTGTCGTTGGTTTGCGTTTTCGGTACACAAAATGAGACGGTTAATCTTCACGTCACATCTTCACAACTAACTATCTTCCGTCTTCCGAAATAACACAATCAGGCTTATCATGAGTAATTTTTTCGCCCGGAATCTCGCCAGGAATTTCCGTTTTTTAAAAATTCTCTTTTTCGATTACCGGGCGAAAAAATTACTTATGATAGGCTTGAATGCTTTCACATTTATAGGGGACATCCCCTAAGTGTTAGCTAAGTCTAAAAAAAAAAGCAATTGGATTATATAATACACGAAGCCCTGCCAATGTCCTTTAAAGGGCTGGAAAGTGGGCAATTCGTGTTTTTTCGTCGTATAGCAACATACGAAAACTATTCTATAATTTGAAAACTATCGGATAAAAATATACGGTACATTATTTCACGTAAAAAATTTTCGATATAATAATGCAACTTACCACGCCCAAGAAGTGAAAATTCTACTTTAAGGAAATTTATGTTTTTCAATAAATATGCTTGCAACAGTTCATTATACTATAAGTAAAAGCACAGTTCTTCCATAAAAAGCTCTTATTTTAAAACTTCGTGCTAATCTGAATGGTAAACTGTAATAAATTTATTTTTGCTGTAATTTTTACACTTAGATTATACTTTCTTTAAACACTAACACAGTGTTTTAATAAGAAATAAAATATATAAAACAAATAAAAAATAAACTTAAAATCATTGGATTCATCTTTACACCAAAATATAAAAAATACACCGAATTTTATAGGCATTACTTTTTCTTAAAATTACCGTTGAGATGCCTCAGCTAAAACATACCTTAGTTTTCCAAAGTTTTTTCAGATAGAGCTCAAATGGTTATCAAGCCCAATTCTAAATATTAGAAATTAAAAAAAAATAAGCTGAAATTTTTTTAACGCATATCTCCTGTATTTAAAAAAAAAATATATATATATATTGTGTGTATATCAGCTGGCGAAATGTAAAAATATAAGTAATAATATATAAAATAATAACATATAATATATAAAATCTACGCATTTGTATAGGCTTTTAGGCTTAATAGGCTAAATAATAAATAAAAAAATTAATAAATAAATAATGATCACTTTGGCAGTATTTTGCATCTACTTTATGTTTTATTTTGAGTCATAAATTATTTTGAGTATTTCATCATATTGATAAAAACCGATTAATATTTGACTGACAAATGTATGTTGTAAGTAAATCAGTCGGTTTCTATTGTGTCATAATAATAATAATCTTCCATTTCGAATAATATATAATATATAATTATTAAGTAGATACAAAGTAAATGATGTTTACTTGTATAAAGGTCAACATATTTAAAACAAGTTGCTAAAAGTGGATTTTAATTTAAGCGCTAACATCAAAAATTTTATCTAAAGCAAATTTTGCTACATATGTAAAATTATAAACTCATCCATTATCTTATCTTTTGAACATTTTTAACATTTATCTACTTAAGTATCATTTGTATTTTTGTTTAGCAAATATTAAGCTTATGGCTTACAAAACTAGCTAAGAATATGAAGACGAATTCTGTCTTAAACGGAAGACAGACAGGAACGGAAAGACCAATAAAATAATTACTGGACGACGTTGTTTGAATTATTTGATTCTTTTTGCCCGGCTTACTCTGATTATTTCTGTAATTCGTGCATCGCTTTGTACATTAATGCACACAAAATAAATTAAATATCTTTCCACCAACCGACAAAAGCCGCTACCTTTAATAATAAATACAAATGAATAGCTAAAGCATTCACCTAATTTAATTATTGACTTTTTTCTGTCTTCATGTTCCACTCAGTTGATCCCAAATCGATTGTTTTTAGTTCGGCTTGCTTTTGGTTCGTCGGTTTTGCTATATATTGTTTATATGTATAATATGGTATATACATACATATAAGCATACGTGTGTTTCACGTCAAGTTTGTCATCTTAATGCACAATTAACAAATTTTTACTTAAATGGACAATTAAGTAAGCCATCATTCAACTTTAATTATTTATCTTAAGTTTGTTTACACTAGGTACTACTTTTTTTTCATAGTGATAATAATTTCTGGCTTACAGTTTTGATTTTTTTTTTTCTTATTACTGGGGGTTGCAGCCGCAATCTTTGATAACAAAAACACACCCCATCCAAGTCTAAAGCAGTAAACGTAAATAAACATTTCATTTTATCAAGCTCATTAATAAATACATGCAAACATACATTTGTACACGCGTGTGCTTTTAAACTCCTCTCATTGTGTTTGGTTTTACTGCAGAACAAATACAAGTCGGAATAATGCGAGTACATATCGCACCCTAACTACAAAAGGGGCACAACTCAAATTTACAGAAGATAGATGAAATGGTTTTGTTAACCCTATAAAGATAACCTACGTCATAACGACGTATGCTTTTTACATGTTTTGCACTCTCTCTTCAAATATGGTTATCTTTCTAGGGTTAAATATAAAAGAAATCTAGCTGTCTGTTTGTCTGTGTGTCTTCTGTCTTACTGCTATAGACCGATTTGCGTGGAAATTTGGATAAAGATGTTTTTAAAATTGCAAAAACCACCGCAAAAAGTTCCTAAGCTGCTCATCTGATTTGCATGAAAATATTTATATAGGGGTTTCCAGTAAGTCAAGAGTTTTGGCGCAATCTATTTCCTTTTTTGGACTTAGTCAGTTTTGTAACTTAACACAGGAACTTAGCCACTTTTGAAACCCAACGTAGGATCTTAGCCACTTTTCAAAGAAAGGAAGGCGGACTTAACCATTTTTTAATTTGAATAATTTATTATTTAAAGTAATAATATTGAAAGATTTAAATTAAATTAAAATATATATATAGGAATGCATGATATTTTTGCTATTTGTTCAGGCTCTAGGTCTTACATATATAAGAATTTATGAAATACAGTCGAACTTCCCTATAACGAACTTCTATAAAGCGTAATTCTCTCTATTACGAATAAATTTCTAAAACGCAGCGAATTCTATTACTCTTATTTCGTTTCCGTATTACGAATTTTCAATATAACGAACTAATTTTTTTGTCCCTTTCGAATTCGCATAGGGATATTCGACTGTATAAAAATTAACGAAAATATTTAAAATCTTAATGGTTTCTTGATTTTATTTTTTCGCACGTAATGAATAAGCTGATTTTAAAACTAAAGACTTAGCCACTTTTGAAACTAAGCATGTTGAACTTAACCATTATTTAACATAAAGGGCTTTAAAAAATAACTCTTATTAAGAAAAAACTTAGAAATATTTTCTGTTTGATACAAAAATTTGTATACATGTAAAAAATGTCGAAAAAGTTTTTTCCCAAATATCTCCATTTTTTTCTTTACTTGGCCATTTTTAAATCTAGACCCCCTCCTATCGTCCCTACCGCGTCAAACTATTGAATGTGAAAATCGGTACTTTTCAGGAGCTCAAAAAAGACACCTCTATAACGGTGAACCCATAATCCGTTTATTTCCAAAATGGCAAGCTTTTTAATTTTTTCTGTTTGTTACGATTTCGTTAAGAATATTTCGGAATCTTTCAGACTTCGAAATCCGATTTCGTTGCGATATCGTAACGAAAATCGTATGAAGGGGTTGCCACGATTTCGTTACGAAATGTCGTAACGATTTCGTAACGAGTCTTAACAAAAATGTTACGATTTCGTTCAGACATTTCGAAAGAAAGGAAATTTCACTCTGTTCGCATTTAAATATCTCGTACAAACAGTCGCATAACGAAATTCTATATAAATTCGTATAAAAAGTGAAACTGTTCCGCTATTTGCGTTACGAAATTGTAATGATTTCTTTAAGACAGCTCGAAATAGTTACGCATTAGTCGAAATTTCGACAAAGTCGTCAACTATGGTTTGCTGGGCAAAAAGAAAATTTTGAGTTGTGACCTTTTTATAGCTAGAGTGCGATAAATTTAATCAGGGAAACAAAATCAATATAAAATGTTATACAATTGAAAGTTGTTTGATTGCCGAAATGAACAGAATCAATAGTGAACCAGAAAAAGGTATGAAAGATTTTTGAAGTTGCTCCTTTCTTTAGTGTACCAACAGAATCACATTGAAATTGCTGTAAATATTTCCACGGAAATTTTAAAAAAAATGTTTTCTTTCTCCAAGTTACCAAGTTACAAGACTATGTACGCATATGTTAGTAATTTGTAAATACTTACTTACTTACTTAGGTGGCCGTGACAACCCGTGTCCGGATTTCGACCGACCTCATCAGCTCTCGCCAGGCGCCTCTGCTTTGCGCGCGCCTTCTCCAATCGGATACACCAAGTGCGGTTAGGGCTTCCTCAGCCTGGTCCATCCATCGGAGGCATGGTCTCCCTCGTCGTCGTTGACCAGCGACCCTCGCTTCGAGCACCTTTTTCGCTGGAGCTTCGTCGTTCATACGATGGACATGACCCAGCCAGCGTAGTCGCTGCACAGTTATACGCCGAACTTCGTCAATGTCTCCGTAGAGCTCATACAGCTCGTGGTTCATTCGGATGCGATAGTCATCGCCGACTCGAACAGGACCGAAGATTTTGCGAAGAACTTTTCTCTCGAACACCCCCAGAGCGGCTGCGTCAGTTTGCGAAACTACCCATGCCTCAGCGCCATAAAGCAGCACAGGTAGAACGAGCGTCTTGTAGAGTGTTAGTTTTGTCGATCGAGAGAGGGCTCTGGAACTTAGTTGCTTACTGAGCCCGTAGTAGCACCTATTAGCAATTATTGTTCTTCGCTTTATCTCCAGGCTGATTTCGTTGTTAGTATTAATGGCGGTGCCAAGGTATACAAACTCCTTGACTACTTCAAAGTTATAGCTGCCGGATGAAACGTGGGAGTCTAAACGCCGAGCTCCCTTGTTTGTAGACAGCATATACTTTGTTTTACCCTCATTTATCGTCAAACCCACTTTGGCTGATTCCTTTTCGATAGCGGCGAAAGCAGCGGTAACATCTCTCTTGGTTCTGCCAACAATATCAATATCATCAGCGTAAGCAAGGAGCTGGACACCTTTATAGAAAATGGTGCCATTACGATGCACACCGGCCTTTCGTACGATCCCCTCCATGATGATGTTGAAGAGATCGCAAGACAGTGGATCGCCTTGCCTGAAACCTCTTTCGGTATTGAAGGTTTCGGAGAGGTCATTTCCTACCTTGACGGAGCTGCGTGTGTTGCTCAACGTCATTCTGCAAAGTCTAATCAACTTTGCAGGTATACCGAACTCAGACATTGTTGCGTATAGGCAATCCCTTCTCGGGCTATCGAACGCAGCTTTAAAGTCGACAAAGAGATGGTGTGTGTCAATTTGATTTTCGTGGGTTTTCTCCAGGATTTGTCGTAGCGTGAAAATCTGGTCTATGGTGGACTTACCAGGTCGAAAGCCACACTGATAAGGTCCAATCAGTGTTTTTGTAATTGGCTTTAATCTTTCACACAGTACGCTTGAGAGAACCTTATATGCGATGGAAATAAGACTGATACCTCTATAACTTGCGCAGATTGTAGGGTCTCCTTTCTTAAGTATAGGGCACAGTACACTGAGGTTCCAATCGTCGGGCATGCTTTCTGCTAGCCATATTTTGCTGATGAGCTGATGCATGCGCCTTATCAATTCATCGCCGCCGGTTTTAAACAATTCAGCTGACAGGCCGTCAGCACCCGCTGCTTTATTGTTTTTGAGTCGTTGGATAGCAACTCGAACCTCTTCATGGCTAGGTGGTGATACTTCCACTCCGTCATCGTCGATTGGTGGCACTGCACTGTGCTCTCGATGGGCGGCATTGGTGGAATCGTCGCCATTAAGTAAATTGGAGAAGTGCTGTCTCCACAATCTAAGCACACACTGTGTATCCGTATTCAGATCTCCATTTTCGTCTCTACAAGTGGATGCTCCGGGCTTGAAACCTTGGGTTAGACGCTTAACCTGTTGATAGAATTTTCGTGCATCCTTCTTGCCCTGGTATACCTCTAGTTCCTCACGCTCACGCTTTTCCTGCTCTCTTTTCTTGCGTCTGAAAAGGCGCCTCTCTTCCTTCCTCTTTTCGCGGTAGTTTTCTCGCACGGCTCGCGTTGCAGCTGACTGCAGCGTTTTTCTATAAGCGGCGTTTTTTACTGCAGTCGCAATGCGACACTCCTGATCATACCATTGGTTCCGAGGTTGCGGGCGCCGGAAACCAATGACTTCTTCAGCGGCAGCGCGCATGGAGTGGGATATATGCGCCCAAAGTCCGCCGGCGTCGTCGAGTCCAGAGGTTGGTTGGTTGAGCTTAACCGAGAGTTGAGCGGAGTAGGCTTCGGCAGTCCGTTGTAATTGCAGCTTAGCGACATCTAGCTTTCGTTGCATTCCTGTGCGTATGTTCTTGGCATTGCATAATCGCATGCGGATCTTGGCTGCAACAAGATAATGGTCGGAGTCAATGTTGACCCCCCGAAATGTACGCACATCTAGAACACTAGAGGCATGCCTTCCGTCGATTACAACATGATCAATTTGGTTTCGCGTTTTTTGATCCGGGGACAGCCAGGTGGCCTTGTGGATGTCGAGGTGCTTAAATCTGGTGCTACTAACTACCATGTTTCGTGCCGCGGCGAAGTCGATCAGTCTTAGACCGTTGTTTGTGGAGGTCTCGTGAAGACTGAACTGACCGACAGTGGGGCCAAAGATGCCTTCCCTTCCGACTTTCGCATTAAAATCGCCGAGGACTATTTTCACGTCATGGACCGGAAGGTGGTCATATACGTCCTCAAGACTAGCGTAGAAAGCGTCCTTGACGGCTTCGTCCTTTTCCTCCGTCGGGGCGTGCGCGCAAATAAGGCTTATGTAGAAAAATTTTGCCTTGATGCGGATCGTGGCCAATCTTTCGTTCACAGGTGTGAACCGGGAAACAAGGTGGCGTAGTTTCCGGCTAACGACGAATCCACATCCGAATTCGCGCTTCTCCGCATGGCAGCTGTAGTAGATATCGCAGTGTGCTTGTTTAGAGCAGCCTTGCCCTTTCCATCGCATTTCCTGGATGGCGGTGATGTCAGATTGTATTGTTTTGAGGGCTTCCGCCAGTTGGATAATGGCACCTTCCCTATAAAGGGTCCGGACATTCCAGGTGCATATCCGTAAATCATTGTCCGTTTTTCGTTTGCGGTGGTCGTCAACGTAATTGGGGTTCTTATCCGAGGCTGGTTTGGTTTTCATTGGGCAGTAGTAATGTGGCGGGACCCAAACCCTGCGCACATTCCATGTTTAAGGTCTATGGATCGACCCGCCGCTCAAATTAGCCGTCAAACTGACGGATGCCAGTTTGCCGTTGCCCAGGGAACACCACTTGGAGGTTTGAGTCGACTTGAGACGATTTCGACATGGATAATGCTGGCCTCGCCAGGTTGAGGCGGTCAGACACGTTGCCATGTGAAGGTTCGCCCCCTGTTCCCCTTCAAAGTAATTTGTAAATAATTAAGTAAATTATTGATTGCAACGATTGCACAAACAAGTTCAGTTAAGAAAATCGCTAAATAGTATAAAACAAAGTCGATTTTTGCGTCTTTTTCTTACTGTTTCTAAACTAAGCAATGGATTTTAATGTGGTTTTCAACATAATTTAGATTATTTCTTCCGGTAGTTTCTAGTGCATAATACAATCTTATTGAATTTAAGAATAGTAGAGAAATTTCGACACAGCACTTGACACAAATCCTCTAGTTATGTAACTTTGGAAAGTTATTATCTAAGTGTCAGAATAGGTTTATATTATATAATGAACGTGGATTGAAAATGAGGCTTGGTATCTCTCTTGCAACTTTAATGATGAAATGGCAATATTTTTGTAGTTATCAAAGATAAAGTTTTTATATTTGAAACATACGTAAATGTAACTTCCAAACTTATAATGCGATATTTTGAGACTGATGAAAGTTGACGAAATGGTGGGTAAATTGAGAATGTTGAGAATTAAGAATGATAGGTAAAAAATGTTTAGACTGGACCACGGAGTGTGGTATCTCCCACAGGACTACGCTTAAAAAACGATATCCTATTATTTTATGGAAGTAAAACTCTTCAAACAATAAACATGAGTAAAGTAATGAGTAAAGCTTTTGTAATCAATACCTCTCATACATTTTCTAAAATTATAACGGAATAACCCAGCAAGCACTAATGAAAGCTATAGTTTCAAAATTGGGAAAGGAGAATGGGAGTAAATTCTACCCTCTAAACTCCACCGATTGCATTAGATTGAGTGAGATTGAACATCGAACCGTTCCAAATTCCATACCAAACGCACATCCGAAAGCAACCAGCACCCGATCCTCGCCGGGTACATCGGCTACTTAGAAAATAACATTTTATATTTTTACCATCCAAATAATAATCTAGTACTAAAATCTTGTTTATATTGTCATAAATTTATGGTAAATGAATGAAGTGCCATTAAAATAAAAAAGAAAATATCAAAGTTTAAAATCCAAAATAAAGCGCCGGACAATAAAAAAGATCCAATAAAAAATCCAATATCTCGACAAATTTTGGCTGCAAGCACAACTATTTTGGTTAATTGCCATAAAAAAAAAGAAAATAAAGAATTCTGATCGAAACTTAATATAGATTCATTTGTTTGAAAATATTTAATATAGGGGAATTTGGAATTTTCCAAGCGTGGCAGATTAAGATAGATCGTGTTGAGTACCTCTATCAAATCTGAACTCTCTATATACCAGAGCTGTAAAAAAATGCAATAATTTGTGATTCAAAATCATTCAGATCCCAATCAATGATTTGAAATTTCAAGTCACAATCAATGATTTAAAAAGTTGATTGCATTCATTTTCAAAATTGATTTTTGCATTCAATGATTTGAAAAATTGGTTGCATTAATTTTGACTATAAATCACAAATGATTGCATTCTTTTACATAATGCAATATACATAATCTATATACTACATAATGTCGCGAGTGTAGATCAGCCGATCAGAATATTAAAAAAAAAATCAATAGCTGAATATACTCGAGCGCGTCAGATTAAAGTATGATGGGTTACATGCTTGAAAATTACATGCTGAAAGGTGTGCATTTTAATAATCTTACGATTTGAGCCTGACTTAAGGCAGTGGAAAGGCCATACATTTGCAAAAACGTTGTCTGGACATTCTAGAGCGCGGCACAGTTTTTTTTTTTATTTTGAAGAAAATAATTCAAGGTTACCGGAAAAATCCCCTCTGACGTGCTCGAGTAAATTTTTTTTTTCTAAATGTAACCTTTCCGTACGGCCGGCCCCACCATGCAATCCGGCAGATTAACTTGCCTTCTTAATCACAAGGCGCATATAAACTATCAATGTCTGACGCTCTCGAGGGTTTCCCTGTTTTTTTTACATTTGTGCAAGCTTATAGACGCTTTTTCCACCACTGAGAAGAGAAACATCATTAAACTTTTTTTTTACCATCACTCACAGATATTACGCTGGGCTTCAGTCGTTACGCTGGATCGATTGTATGTAAATTCATGATATTTTGAGAATTGGACGGCGGTCTTCCACGGTTTGATGTATTGGCGAAACCACAGAATAGTAGGCTTTTGCAGTTTTCACAGTTAATTGCAACAAATCCTTTGCAAATTCGTCACTTTTGCTTATATCACGCAGATGATCTTGCCATGAGTTGGAAACTGTCAAGTTAAAATAATGAAAAATGATTTGCAATGTTCATTTTTTTAATGTATAAATGTGCGATAAAGTGCGATTAGGAAGTCATTCCTATCGACTCATCCAATGGAAATGTTATAACAGGTTATAACAGTGGTATAACCCCCAAGGACATAAGCCCAAAACACTTTGGGGACTATGACCATTCTGCAAACGAACATAAGTCCCAAGCAATTTCTGATATAGTTCCCAATTAAAGCCCCGTACAAATAAAAAAAAGTACACTTTTCGTGTAAGGCAAATTATTAGGTATTTCTTGAAAAATGGACATATAAGCCCCAACGGGTGTTATGACCACTTGCAGGGCGGCCATAGTCCCCAAAGTCGATTTTGGTGTTATGGCCGAAAATTTTGCTGTCATAACCCCCAAATCGATTTCTGGGATTATGTCGGTGGGTGTTATATTCGGGCACCGTTATAACAGCGTATAACGAATGGACGTGTGATCATTCTGTATTCACCAACTTTCCTATCCCACTTTTTCATTTCGTTTTGTGGTTCGATTCCCACGAAACTTGACGCCATATTCACTGCCTTGTTGTCATACCAACGAACAATTTTGCAGACTTCAGTGATGAGCGAGTCAGAACTGCCTCGTCCGATTTTCTGCACATCTCCGACTTCAGCGGGCACTCGTATGGTTCCTACACTAAAGACACCTCGCTCCAATAATTTCCGTAATAAAAGTAGTGATGTGAAATAATTGTCACAAAATAATTTGGGACCACAGTAATTTGGAATACGTTTTAATAAATAAATGGAAAAATCATTTGTACCAGAATTCTTTTCAAAAAAGTATTCAGGAAGGGCAGTCGAGCATTGATATAAAATCGAGCGACACATATGCCAGAAGCACTGCAAAGCATAAATGCTTTGTCTGTGACAATTTATTAACCGATCTTTTAATTTAAATCATAGAAAACGTAGCGCTATCTATTTTACATATACGCTGTTAGAAAGATACATCTATCCTCTTTCAAACGTACCCAAGTTTATGCAAATTGGTTGACAGGTTATAAAATTACGTGCGTTTTAATGAAAATAGTTTTTTATGTTTAGAAGTAAAAACATAATGAAACAAAGAGCAAATATTAATTTTTGTTTTAAACTTGGAAAGAAATTCGCTGAGACATACGAACACTGATAAAAAAAGTTTATGGTGATGATTGTATATCTCGTACAGAAGTTTATACGTGGCGTCAATGATTCAAAGGCCGTGAAAACTTGAATAAAGATCAAAAAAAAAAAGCGGACGTCCAGAGAATAAAAATTGTGATGAACTGTTGCAAAAAATCCGTAAAACCATTGCTGTCGATAGAAATTTTACTGTGATAATATTGGCTGAGCAGTTAGAAATGAAGAGACTGTTCGTCAAAATCTAACTAAAGATTTTGGCAAAAAAAAGGTCTGCGCGGTTTGTTCCACACGAATTGAATGTGGGCCAAAAAAACGCTCTTGCATATGCTTGCTTTGATGAAGTGCTCGTTTTTCTTATTTACGTTGTGCTTTATGCTCATTTGTTCTTGCTATCTACGTTGTTTATGTTTAAATAATGTTAAAGATGAGAGATTAATAGAGTGAGCATGCGAACCATTATACAATTATAATTCTGAGATGATGCGAACCACATACCCGTGCAGCTCTTTAGATCACGAGGATTGTTTTCTTCATTTAGTAAAATTATTTAGTTTCAATTACTATATAAAAACCTCTATTTTCAAATTTTAGAACAGTGATGATAAATTTATATTTTTTCAATCTTTTTTATATCTCTCAAACTTATAGTGAGCATTATCTAAAATGCTTTTATTCAGCTGTGAATTGATGTACACACAAATTCATCTGATATTGGCGATTTTTATAATAGAAGACAACATGCAAAAGTGATTATTCTATATTATTGACAAGTTTAATATAAAGCCTTCTAGCACTGTTGAATCTAACACATATGTCTAATATACTTAAAAACTAATAAATCGTGAAACGAACTTCATAATCGGCACTCACTGCTGAGCAGAAAGCAAGATAAATGTATTCTTAAGATATATAGTATATAATAATCAATAAATCAATATTATTTTAATCACTCGGCAAGTAACACAACAGCAAAAAAGACAATCACGAGCAAAACATTTCGTTATGTCGTAGGATTTTTAAATCAATATTATTTTTTGAATAAGTAAAATTAAAAATAAAAAAAAATACATACAAATTTATGCTAATGACTGACCACAAAAGTATTTAAGAACCTCGCTTTAATTATTAATTCATAAACACTAATCACGAATCAAATTATTTAAATTAATTTTCTTTTTTTTATATTTCAGGTATAATATGCCACTGAGAAATGTCAATATAATGCCATATAAATTTTTGAAATTATATACTGAAAAATGGAAACAATATCCAAGATCGCCCTGATATTGATTCTGCTACTTGGTGTACAACGCATTGTAAATGCACACAAAAGTGCAGATGAAACATTTGCATTAACCGATGATGAGCAAGGCAATCAACACAAAATATTAAACCCAAAACAAAACTATGATGCAACTTCCTCCAACTCGGGCTCAAGCTTAGACTTCAGTTCCAGTTCAACCTCATCAACATCATCATCATGCGTGTCAACATTTAGCACTGAAGAAGAACAGCAGCAGCAGCAACAACAAGAGAGTCATAAAGGAAATGTGGTTTCAGTGCTGGGCTATAACTTTCAACTTCCATTCAAAATTTCTCTGGGTTCATCGGAAAGTACAACAGCTGCACACAAAAGCGATGTGAAGACTGAAAATAGCCAGCATTTTAAGCTTTACTGCGAAAATGCAAGCATTATGAAAATAAATGAAGAACTGCAATCGAAGAAAAGTATTAACTTTGAGCATATCACACTTAAGCATTGCTTAAACACCAACGACAACAATAATAATCTTGTGTTGCAGCAATACGAGAGTGTGAAGCACTTCAACTGGCTGTACAGTAGCGTGCAGGATGCGCAACTGCAGCAACTTTTTAATAACTATGAACAGAAATTTGAATATCTTGAAACGTTAGATTTGACTGGCAATCAACTGGTCTGTACAGGCTGGGCACAGCCACAGGCTGTGCATCGCCTGCGTGTGCTGAGACTTACTGCCAATGAGATTGATAGCAATACCTGCCTCTTGGCAGAGTTCCAGCACATGAATCATTTGATTGAATTACGTCTGGATAACAACCGGATTGAAAAATTAAACCAGCATACTTTGCGGCACTTAAGCGAACTGCACAGTTTGAATTTGTCGCAAAACTTGATCTCAGATTTGCCGCGCAATGTTATTGATGGCGCCATCAAACTACAGCGCCTTCAGCTCACTCACAATCGCTTAACTGTACTGCCTTTTCAACTATTTAAAAGTATGCCTGATCTGCAGCATCTAGATATGTCTGTAAATCGCTTGCTTTTCTTTCCGGACAACTTTTTTGCACTCAACAAGGAGCTTGTTGAATTATTACTGCAGCGCAACGCTTTGCAGATCATTGGCAAGAGCACATTCTACAATTTACGCAAGCTACGGCATTTAGATTTGTCACAAAACGATATCACCACAATTGATCGCAAAGCATTCGAATCACTCAGCCAGCTGGTATCGCTAAATATGTCTATCAATAAAATTTCGACTGTATCATCAATACTCTTTCATCCGCTGCAAAGTTTGCAGCAATTGGATTTGAGTGGCAATTTATTTACGCAGTTGCCAAGCGGCATATTTATGCATCAACGCGCTCTGCTTGCTATACGAATTGACGGTACGCCAATTGAAAAGTTTGGCAATTGGATTTCGCGCTCTGACGAAGCACTCGTAAATCCGCAGATACTACAACATCTTCGTCTGATATCTATACAGCACAATCCAAAATTGACGCGAGTTACTAAGACGCTCTTCCAGAATGCGCCAAACGTACGTGAACTTTTGCTAGTCGGGAACGCGTTGCAGCAGTTACCTAACGAAGTTGGTAATTTGCAACAGCTGCAACATTTGAATGTCAAAGATAACAGTTTGGCTTTCTTGCCGGAAAGCATGAAAGATTTGCCCAATTTGCGCGCCATCAATATTCTCAATAACGATTATATATGTGATTGTAAGCTGTTTTGGCTGGCAGATTGGTTGACAAATGCCAACTCCTCACTGCGACGTCTAAATGAATTGGACAGCTCTGAACAACTGGTCCAAGATGAAGATCAAGCAGGTCAAGAAAGCATTGATGATATTATCGAAGCATTGAAATGTCATCATGGCTATCCAGGTGATATGATAAATATACTGAAAAAGCTTCGTTGCCAGAAGCCAGAGATAAAATCGCCTAAATCGGAAATGCATCAGCTGCATTCTACAGCTCAATTGGAGTGCTCGTTTTCCGGCAGTCCTGCACCGGATGTGATTTGGGTAAGACACGGTTTATTCACTCAGAGCTACTTTGAGCACAAAGTTATTTATACACAGTTAAAATTTGATTCAAGTCTATATTTGGTCTTAAACTTATTAACATAAATCTTTGATTTACTGTAAGAAAATCGTCTTTGTTTGTAAGAAATAAAAAAAAAAAAGTAGATGCCGTGTAATGAAAATGTCTTGCAGTGATCATCAGACTGTTTAGTGCTTTTTGTGAAGATGATTTAGCATATTTCAAAATTAAACAAAATTATAGATCCAAACAGCCACTTGAATAGAAAATTAAATTTAAAATTTAGTTGTTGAAGCAATACTACGCCTATTTAAATAATTAATTAAATGCTATTTCACTCCGTACGCACTTCAAGTAACTTAAAGTTGCTTAAAAGCGTTTGTTTAAACATTTTGCGAGCTCGAGAGAGAAGAAGAACAAGCAAAATATTACTCTCTCGAGCTCGAAACTAGCTTGTACTTGAAAAATTTCTTCGAGCTCGTTCGAATAGCTTCGATTTGTAAGCCGAGCAGTAATTCTTTGCATAGCAAAAATGCTAAAACACTTCCAAATAGTTTGCAGAAGTATTCAATGATCCTTTTTGGCCAACAAAGTAGGCCGATTTTCTAAAACAAGAATATCTCGTCTAACATTCGTAGCACAACCAATGTGAAAAAATAAATATTTTAAAAAATTTAAATTCCGGTTGGTACATTATACAATGACATTACACTTAGTTGTGCAGTAGATAATATCATTGTTTTCTCTCAAGAAGCTTTTCATGGCAGTTTTTACTCTCTGAAGTTTGCCAATTTTCGGCAGAGAGGTGACGGCCGAACAGAAAAATGAATTCAATTGGAAAAACTTTTTGTGTCAGGTGTGAATTGAACCAGGGTTCTCTGGCGTATGGGCCACACACTCTACCCTCTGCGCCACGGCCGCAAATACGATATATAACGCGTTTTAATTTCATTGAACAACATGAATAAAGAATTCTGATGAAGAAAGTATAAATTCAGCCCTATTATGAATAAAATTTCCCCCGGAACTGAAAAAGGGAACTTTAATTTTTTAGACAGGGGATTATGCTTTTAAAGATGTTTTCTTGTTATCTTAAAAATTGACTATGAATGCGAACATTTGCGAAAGATGCAAAGAAAGTAGATTGAAGATAACTAGTATTAGTAGTGTACTAGTACATTTTCATTAAAAAAAAACATCAAGAATTTGCATACCGGCAAGTCACCAGACATAGTATAAATGACAAAAACGGATTTTGGCCCAAAACTATTTTTATATTTTTTAAAACTTAATGTTATTAGCGATGTTTAAGAAAACAGCCTCAAAAAAAAAAAATGGCTTCATATCAAATATCAAATTAATATAAAAACGGAAACAGTCAATCATTTTATATAGGTAAGCTTAGTTGAATACTTAAGAACTATTAAATCTTCAAGTAGGCGGATTCGGTTAGAATAATTTAATTGAATGTAATCTGCAAAAGTATACATCGTCATATCATTACATACAGTAAAAATGTTATTAATAAATACACTAAAAAGAAAAGGCCCATCGACAGCTTTTATTATCAAATAGTCAGAACATGTATTGTCAGTCTTTATCTTTGCATTGTATCATGAAGATAGTAAGCAATTAAAGTAGCGACACTAACATTGAAACCGAAGAATTATGTAGGTTTTTGAACTAAAAGAGTGTGATTAACACAGTCAGATCCGCTATTTTGTGAACACTCAAACAACTTAAATAAAATTATTCCTGCCAAAAAGTCATATAACACCCAAATTAACTCCATTTAACAAAAATGAGAAGTTCTAAAAATTCCAAAAACCTTCCGCTGAAAATATTTATATTGGTTTTGCTCAATTATTGAAACACATATTTTTTGAAAATACACTCGTCAATTGAGCTAATATATTAAATTAAATATTCATTCATTTACTTATATATATATATATATATTCATATAATATTAAAATTATATATATTTTCTTTTATGTCAGGTAACACCATCCAATAAAATTCTACGCCACCATGCCGATCCAGACAAACATCCTATTATCATCAATCACAACGACAAAGAATTGGGAAAATTTCAGCTAGCATCATTAGCAGATGAAAGTAAATTGAATGTCAGTCTACAGCGTAGTGATGTTGTTAATCGTGTGGCTCTAATTGAAAACGGCTCGCTGCTTATACATAACATATCACGTAGTGATAGTGGTTTATATACATGTTACGCCTATAATATAATGGGAAATGCATCGGACTTTATAAGGTCAGTGTTATATATATTTTTGTGTTAAATATTTCATACTAATAACATGCATTTTCTCACCATTAGACTTTCTATTGATCCTATTGTGTTCTATCGTGTCAAAATTGGAAGCTTATTAGCAGGTACAGCTGCAGCTACAGCATTTTTGTTATTAACGTTAATTGTTCAAGGACTACGTGCCCTATTTGCAAAGTAAGACTACGTCAGTCACAATAGAAATTATTAATTTATTTAATCAAATTTCTAATTGAAATCACCAGATTGGGTATTTGTGATAGATTTCATTGTTGTGGACGCAATAAAAAATCACCACGTGCTAAACAAATCTATGCTATGTTGGACAGTATTGAACACTATAAAAGTCAGCAGTTGGAGCGTTTGCGAGAGAACTATGCACAACAGGTAAAGTCTGCTGCATGGTGAAAAATGCGAATTAATCTTATCAGTGCTGAGTTTAAGTTTGTTGTGGCTTCAAATGTCATTTGATCTGCATTATTTTCGTTTATCACAAGTGTACTTCGTGCGAAAAAATGCTGCGAAAAAAGTCCTCAATGACTCTATATTAGTTCCACATAAAACTTCTTTACACTTTTCTGGGTGAATATTTTCCAATGGGGTTTCAATGAATTAATAAGCTGGTCAAGGAAATGGTAAAGCAGGCATTGTTTTAAGATAAGTATTTTTTTTTTATTATAAACAATGGTGGTTAAAAAAAAGGAGCTTTTCATTCTCATTACTTAACCCCATTGGCAAATATTCACCCACTGCTTTAATTGGTATTGATGTTTAGTGGAAATATCTAAGCTTCTATATTTTAATAGGTCTTTCTTCTTGAATTGAAAAAACTTCATAAAAAGCAATGCTGATTTCATTTTTATTCACTGCTGAGGAAGATTCTGTAATGATGATAGTATTTTTGCTTGTAAAATGAAAATAATTTATTTCGATTAATTGAATAAAAGAGCACATATATTTAATCGTTTAAAAATAAAAAATTCTTAATCTTAGGTGCATCGAATACGAGAAAATTGTGCTCAACAAGTTGAATGGATACAAAGTAGCTACACATCGCAGGCTAAACATATAAAAGAGTTCCGTGACATGGGCTCAAACCACTTAACTTCGCTTAAAGATCAATACTACGATCAGGTAACTAATAATGAACACCCACCTAATCTCTTTCCTAAATTAAAATATTGTAATGTAAAACAACATTTAACGTTTAACTCTTTTTAGGTAAAAAAGGTTCGTGACTACTCGACAGGGCAATTAAATTGGGTGCGTGAAAATTACGTCTTCCAGAGAAATAAAATACGTAAGTTTAGCGCTCATCAAGTGCTGCGTCTCAGGGAGGGCTACAAATATCAACAACAAACTCTCAATAAAGTGTTGGAAAATTTGCCAAGTTTTTATTTCGAAAACTGCAGAGGACGCTGTGAAGAGGATATTGCCGAAGGTAAAGAAATGTTTAATACATATGTATATAGCTAACCCCGCCATTCTTCATTAGCACTTAAAAAAAAAACAAAATGTGCTATAATGTCGTATGGAAAAAAATAAATTAAATCTAAAGGTCATGTATGACTTCCTGACTTTAAATATAAAAAAAATTCTGTTTTTTTTTTCATAAATTTGGGTAACTGTGCTGTGATATTCACAAGTTGTGCTGTTATGCTTTCTTTGACAATTTACGCCGCAAAGAGAAATGGGAAAAATTTGGTATCTTAAATTTTTACAACTTGAGCACATCATAGCACGATTTCCGAATTTCTGATAAAAAGTTATGGCGGAGCTAACTTCACATAAAAAACAACACATCTTAAAAATCATACCATTAAATTAAATTTACTTTTCAATGTGACACATTATAGCACACTTCTATATAAATATTGGTAGAGTTAACTCTATGCACATGTTTTATTCCCTTCTTTAACTTTTTAAATGTAATCATTTTTTATACTTTTGTTTCCCAAAGATATTGACTGTTATTTTAAAACGCATATGGGTGATCAGTTTAATCCTAAAGACGTAAACATTCAAAGGTTGAAGTCAAAACTCTTGGCTAACAATTCAGCAAGCAAGGCTTCCATTTACTATACACCACCTGAAGATGAATATAGGCTTTCTCATTTGAACCTGCAAACCTCACCCATTCACATCAATTACATAAATGAAAACCTAGATCACCAAAAGTTTGATCTGCAAGAGTTTAAGTTGCGGAATGAGTTTCTATTGAATACGCCAAATTCAAGTGACTACAACACACATTCATCGCCGAAACTAACATTAAGTCAATTGAAGATATTTGATCAACATCCTGCTGGCGCTGGCAGCATCGATGAAGAAAATCATTTTTTTGTGGAAGATATTGAAGCTAAGCGTGATAAAAAACTCATCAATCGTAATCAGAGTCACGGTGACACCAACGAGGGCAATATAGAGTTAAATGAATTCCATGATTTCAAAGACACAAATGATGTAAAAAATTCAAAATCTTGCCCAGCTATTTATAAAGTTTCAAGGCAGCTCGATGGATCGACGCTACATGAATTACTTACAGACAACTATAAAAAAGGCGGAAACCCATGTACAACACGGCTCAATCCTGTTAATGAGTTGGAAACAAAATTATACAACCCAAAACAGCTATGTATGTGTTCGAACTATAAAAAAGATGTAAATGTTTGCACAGATAAGATTAACATTGTTATGGATGAAAACGGAAAAATTTCAGTTTGTTTTAATTCCGATGAAGATCCAACTGATGCTACAGCTATAGCTTTATCTTCGTTAGTCGCCTTAAATAATCAAAAAGACAAAAGTAAAGATCAACTATCAACGGCAAGATCTTTACACAATAGCGTTAGTTTGCCAGAAGTAACGCCTATTACAGCAGCTGCACAACTTAGCTGTTCACCTTCAACTACATCGACTTGTGAAGCCAATAGTTTTGGCGATAGTTCCAGCAAAAATGCGAAAGCATTGTCTAACGATGTAGTCTAGATTAGAAAACAATACATAGATTTTTTTTAATAGCAATTGGAACATATTTATTGTATAACAAATACCTAATGTCAAAAAAATTAAAATGATTTAAGTATAAAAAAACAAAATGAAACTATTACAAAATTAGTCTATTTTATGAGCAAATTAAAATTTAAACTAGCATAAAAATACACATTTTAAAAGAAATGCAAAATTTTATTTGAAGTTTGAGATTTTATGGATTGGTTATTATGTACTAGTTGTAGATCAAATGTAAAGATATAATGAAAATACTTAAAAAAGAAAAAAAATCAATTATTTCCGATTAGTTTAAAAAAAGAAATGAATGGATTTTAAAGTTATTTACCAATATTGCATACCATCATACTATGCGATACAATTGAAGTAATAAATTTATTAACATAAATTTGACAATACATTGTTTTAATTTCTAGAAGATAGGATGAGTTCCTAAACGCATTTATGCAAAGCATCAGTGATTTTTTTTCTTCGAATTGGTGCTTAGTAGATTCACAAAAAGTGCGCAACTAAAACGGGGTTAAAAATAGCAATCCAGTTGCGCAGTTTTGGTGAATCATCTTTGCACCAATTCAGAGAAAAATCACTGATGCTTTGCATAAATGCGTTTAGGAACTCAGCGATAGTGCCTGATCATGGAACATTTTCTCCCGAGAGTTGTAAAATAGAGTTTTCGTTTTAAGATACAGTTCAAAAACTTTTTGATAATTTTTAAATAAATTTATAAAATTTAAATAAAAACCGTCGATATTAGAAATGCAACGGATATTGATTTGGCCGGATATCCGGCAAACTGCAAGGACTGACAGCCGAACATCCGGCGACCGAATGGTTGGTCCATTGCCTCGTCACCAAATTAAATATATTTCTAATTCGATAGACTACAATATACAGATTGGGTGCTGCCATTTGTTTATGGCAAATAAAGTTGAAAACACTTTTTACATAAAAATAATTGCAATGCTTCCAAACTTTGAAAGAGTTAAATACCGAAAACCTTCATATTTGGGCTATTTACAGTTTAAGTACGCAGGCCTGTTTAATTTACGATTTGTTATTTTTTCGCCAACGTAAGTAAGTAAGCGTATTTTTCTTTGTTGTTGTTTTGCATGCAAACGCAAGCACGCGTAAATAAAAGTAGCCCTTGGAAGTGTTTTTTATGTCTCGTATTTATATGCCCTCTCTACAGCATATATAACAGGGTTGCAAAAGCATTGGATACGGCAAACACACACTGAGGTGCTCACAGTTGCAAAATAACAAATGCTACAAATACGCTTTGTTAATTTACTTTTAAACTGTGAATAGCCCAATTAAAACAGCTGATTGTGTTGATTATATCATGGTATAAGAACCCAGGTAGACACATTAGAATGACATCAAAAATTCCTATCCATATAATGTCAAAATATAGTCCTGCCATATCTCTTATAAAAAAACTAGTCTTTACTGAAGCTACTAGGATTTCTCAAAACAGTCTTCGAAAGCAAATTAGTAAACATAAACAAAAGCTGAAGTCATTATGTCATATGAACATATGAAGTTTGACAGAACATGGATATCAATTTCTCGGAACTCAACTCTAATGTGTCTACCTGTGATTTTATACCATGGATTATATTAGGTCTGTTTCCGTACTCACATCAAATAACTTGAAGTTACTCGAAGGCGTTTCTTTACACATTATTCCAGCACGAGAGAATGAACAAGCATAATGTCACTCTCAATTGCTCGAACTTTACTTGAAACATTTCTTCGGGCAAGAATCTTGAACTGGTTGTTAAAATAAAAAATTGAATTATTGTTTCGTTTCCGTAATTTTTGACAAATTTTCTCATTTTGACAGATAATCATATTACTCTCTATTACTCGAAGTTTACTTAAAGGGAGTACGGAAACATACCCTTTTATCATTAAAATGAATACTAAGAATCTAATCGAAGTTTTTTGGAAGATACCTTGTAAATTTTTTGTTACATTTTTACCTTTAAATAAAAGCTGCCATAATTAGTATATATTTAATTGTTATTTACTTAACAAAGATCTATTTATATAAAATAATTTTAAGAAACTATCCGGCCGAATAGTAAATTGTGCTGTCGCACATGTTAAATTTGTGATAATTGGAGTGAAAATATTATAAAAACAATGTAATGAAAACTATAAAATGTGAGAGAAGTCTTAAACTTGCAAGAAAACTTGTAGCAATTCTAACCTTAAATCAACTGGGAAACGTGAACACATATAAACTCTAAATGAACAGCTAATTTTGACAACTAGCCGGCATTTTCTCTACTGTCTACTTCATTCTTCTCCGAGTCGGCCCTACCTTATAATTCTGCAATGGATGCGACAAAGTCAAGGTATATTTAACAAGGTAGTGTCGTCTCGGAGCGGTGGGTACCGCAGCTGTCAAAAACATATAATATTATAATTTGCAAATTGTGTTATTTTGTTTGCTTTTATTCGAAAAAACCTGTTATTGACATGTGCGGGACCCAACACAAGAGAGAATTTTAACTACTAACACTACCTTGTCTTATTCTACCATGCGACAAAGTAAATTGGGCCTATTCGGCACAATCTGTTATGAAAAAATTCTGTTATTCTATTATGATTTCCCATACAAATTTTTGAGCTGTCAAAAAATCTGTTACGAGACCAAAATTCGTATTCTGCACAACAATCTTTTTTGAAATCTGTTAAGAATCTTTTACAAAATCATCAATCAAAAAATCTTTTACAAAACCTTAAATTGGTATTCGGCATGACAAAATCTGCTATGAAATCTGTTATGAATGACAATAGAATAACCGATACATTCTTCTGTCTTTTATCATAACAAATTTTTAGAAAGTGAACATTTTAGTGTGAAAAACGGATGTTTATTTAAGAATTTCAATAAGAATGGCTCAAAAAAGAAGGCAAATGTAAGATTTTTTTAATAAATGTGTGTATGTATTTTATTGTGTGTATATACTTGTTATTTATATTTATAGCAATCACAAACAAACTTCTCAATATGATTTAAGACACATTTCAATTTTTTTCACTTCGAACAAAACTTTCTTTGAAACACATCTTAAGTAAAATTTTATATTTAAATAAAAATTCCACTGCGATAACATTATTACAAAATATTTTAAAGACAATTTTTTAAATAGAAGAAATCATCGGACCACTTTGCTGGAGTAACGCCTAAATAGCAAACCGTTCGATCACCTGAAATTAAATTGTATAAAATTTAATTGTAGAAAATATGTGCAATATAAACAAAAGCCTTACCGTCTTCCACTTGTCGCATGAATGCTGCGCACCACCTGTTGAGTTAAGGCTGCCAGCCAACTCTTGTCACAGCCCTTGCACTGATGCGTTGCAGTGTTTCCTCCTCGCCAGAACTGGGCTCTCTTCAAGTACGAGCAATAAACCTCTTTTTGCTCCAATGATACCTTCTTTTCGCCTTTTCCTAAAAAAAATGTTTATTGATAAAATACAATTGCTTATTTAAATGATTTACTTACTTTTTTCGCTCTGCATTGTGATTTATGTTTTTTCTTATGTGCACTTTAAGAATTTATTGACAGCAATCAGCATAACAGAAGTTAGCGGAATTGTAATAGATTTTTGTTTTCGAAGATTGATAACAGGATACCATTAAAGTTCGAAATGCTGAATACCAATTTTAACAGATCTTGTATGGCCGGTATCTTTTATGATTGATAACAGAAAATGCATAACAGAATAACAGATTTCGCCGAATAGGCCCAAATGTCGTCGTCAATGTGTTCAAGCTATTAGATGCATTTTTAAGAGATACTGACGGCATTTAACGACTTTCGCCAACGTATATAAATTTTTAATTTCAGTTACAGAATTTTCTTTTCTCAAAAAAATTCTGCATTCTTCTGCCCTATCCTGAAAGAGAAATTTTAATTTTTTTTTTAATTTTATCTAAAAGAAATTTTGACTGAAAATTATTCATGTTCTTTTCTAGAAAATATTGATCTCCAAAGTACAAAATAAATGCGCAGTTTTTGCGTTCCCAACTGATTGAAGAAAAAAGTGACATGCAAGCAAAATATTCAAACTCTGACATTTAATTACGGTTTGAGCTCTCTAGTGTCGCATTACATTTGCCTCACTTTACCGAGTCATTTTGATGTGAGGCAGCTACCAAATGCTTACATACATCATTTGCCTCACTTTGACCTTGATTGTAATTCAATAAAAAAATTCTTCGCTTTTGGAGTTCTATTGAAGCTATTTTGGAGTTTTATTGCACTTGAATTATTACTTTCATTTAAATCAATTATTACTTAGGAATATTGAGCTAAAATGCTGAAACACAGCAAAGAAACCAACCATCGACGAAAATTTTTAAAAATTTTGAAACTCTTGCCTTGCGAAAACTTCACCTGCCCACTTCTTCATCTCTTCTGTAGACGTCAAAGTGAGTCGGCTGAGTGAGGCCAGTGTAGACAGGCAAATATAGATGTTTTTGTGGCAAACGTCTTTAATGTTTACATCAAACATGAGAGCTAAATTAAGACATTTGAAGGGTTTATAAATACATGTGTGATAAAATCAATATAAAAGTTGCAGCCCTGTTCCTTAAAGTGATTTCGTAATTAGAGGACATGGCAACCATTCGAACAGCTGATAGTGACAGCCACTCTTCCCACCCATAATCAAACACTATTTACTCCTTTCTAGCGGCACGTCGGCATTTTCCGATTGTATTTTCCACCATAGTTTATTAAATTAAGCGCTCGATGTACGAGAGCTATAATATATAGAACAGTTTTTTTTTAAGACCTACTGGATCAAGATGATTATCACTTTACTGGTGAACGGAGTCATAGCGGCGATATCTTATTTTATGAGTACACGTATGATTCCACGTTTCCGCGATATGTTCATTAAGGCGAACTTGTTTGGTATAGATCTTTGCAAAAACAATAAGAAAAAGGTGTAAGTTCAACATGAAAGCTTATCAGCAACATCAACTGTGTATATTACCAGTCATTAGCCCTTCTAATAAGCAATTTCTTCACTTCTAGGCCAGAATCGTTGGGTGTGCTGATAGGTTGTGTTTTTCTGGTAGCAATGTTTTTGTTCATTCCTTTTCCGTTTACATTTGAAGAGGCAGCAGCAACCGATGTAGGGACTGGAGCAAAACCAAAAACATTTCCACATAAAGAGGTAAGCACATGAACAATAAGGGTTTTCCGAGCGTAGACATTTTTGAATGTCGCAGGGTAGCGAATATTTTAACTTCTAGCGTTTTGGTACTAATGAATGTCTAAGCACTGTGTTTGTGCCCATATAAACTACAAACTTCATTCACAATTTGATTGAAAACTTCAGGATTATCTGCATAAACATGGTGTCCTGCATCTGTCACTTGCTTACAGTCCACAAACGAATTTTTGCGTTCAGTTTTGACCTTTTCACCTATTGTTGGGTCGATCCACGAGCGAGTTCCATGTATAAATGTTATAGGAACATCTTCGTCTAAATTTGTAATGCGATTTTCCATTGGATGTTTGGCACAGCCCAGAAACTGCAGCATACAATGAAATGCCGATTCGCCGGTTGGCGCCTGTGTGTTGCACTGTTGCAAGTAGAGAGCCATAAGATCATCACCATGCTCAACCTCCATCATGGCGCTTGAAAATTTTTGAATAATATCCGGTCGTACCTTGCCCACTAGCCATTTGCCAAATGGTCCAGCTGCTCTTATAGGAAATAATGGATTAAGTGGCGTTGCTACACGAGCCAGAGTGCGCACCCAGACTGAAAGTCTTTTGTTTGCATCTATTGCTTCCGTGGGAAATCCCCAGGGATCGGCCAATATTAAGTGTTTCAAACGTTGTGGATGCTTAAGCGCATAACCAGCAGCTATAAATCCACCCATAGAGTGTCCTAATAGAATCATTTTTTGAATATTCATGTTGGTGCACCATGCCTCAAGTGATTTTACAAATTGCTCCTCACATTCCATAGCATCCCTCGAAAAAATTGGACGCGAACTGCGTCCAAATCCCAAAATATCTATGGCATAGACTGGTCGGGTTGCAGACAGCTCGTCTAAATTTAAAATCCAAAGCCCAATGCCAGAGCCTAAACCATGCAACAACACCAAAGGCACTTCAGGACTTTCAGTATTTAACGCGATTGTCCATATGCGATCAGTTTCGCCAACCACTGCACCGATTTCAACAAAAAATGTCCTATACGGGCTCTTCAAATATGACAGAATTCTATTTTCAGCTTCATTTAGCAGTGATGAAGAAGATATGGTCCAGTTGAACAATGATTTCCAATACCAAAACGCGCTTGACATTTGTTCATGTATCTCAAAGTTCTCCGTAACATCTTGTTCAGTAGTCATAGCCAAGGATGGTACATGTAATAAGCCTATTGATACTCTCAGTTCTTTTATATATTTTTTTTAACATAAAACCAAAGATTACTAAAAGATTAAATAAAGGAAACAGTTAATTTTGAATTTTATATTTGTTAAAGACAATTTGTGCGTTCAATTTTTTTTTTCATATATTAAAGTAAACAAGTTCTAAAAAAGAAAAAATAAAAAATTATATCGTACGCAATCATAAAAATATCAAATTATAACTTACAGTTTGTTGAATTAATTGTTGCTTTACTGTCGATATGCTGCATGATTCTTCTTGGTTTTGCCGACGATGTGCTAGACTTGAGATGGCGACACAAGCTGATGCTGCCAACAATTGCAACATTACCGCTATTGATGGTATACTATGTGAATTACAATTCAACAACAGTTATTTTGCCCAAATTCGCCAGATCTATGCTAGGCAACTCCTTGGATATAGGTGAGAAATTATTTAGAATTAAAAGACAGCATAAAGCTATACTAAACGTCAATGTTTTTACAGGTTTTTTCTATTACATGTATATGGGCATGTTGGCAGTTTTTTGCACAAATGCCATCAATATACTAGCTGGCATAAATGGCTTAGAAGTAGGACAATCGCTAGTGATTGGTTCTTCTATATTGAGCTTCAATTGCATCGAATTATTGCTGGGCAACCAAGTGCATGCTCATAAATTTTCATTGTATCTCATGCTGCCTTTCTTAGCGGTAACCTTAGCTCTTTGGAAATTCAACAAGTGAGTAAAGTAGAAAAATTTTTTAATTGTATTTTATTTAATTTTTTTTATTACAAAATTTAACCCTTGGGCCATTTCCAAGCTCGAAATGAACACTATCATTTCACAATAGAAGCAGAAAGAGATTCGTGTTTCACCCTATTGATAAGCACTGATAGAAAAATCTTTTATCTAATCTTTTTCCAACCATTTTTTAGAATACGCTTCAATATTGACTTTCATAATACGAGTATCAATATAGAACTATTCAGGAACGCAAGTAGAATTAATTAAATTAAATACACTAGATTGATAGAAACTAGGATCTGCTATCCATATAAGAATGATTTCCCTCAGGGAAAATTATTAAAGCCCTCTTCAGAAGTTTGCATAACAAGGTAAGATTAAGTAAGACAAGAGTAAGACTGTACTCCATACTATATAATTGAGAATACTGCCGATTCGGGCCGACGACGTAAAGTCCTGTCAAAGGTCCGGTTATTCCGGATTAACTAAAACGCTCAGACAATTCGTGAACAGAAACTTGAAAGAAACATCCCAAATGTTGGTAAAGCTACTACAAGGTGAAGCTTCAACCAACCCTATTCCAACTGATTAAGGTTCATACACCGAGTTAGTTCCGATAGGCCCATAGGAAAACCAATAGGCACCGTTCTAACAAAAGTTGAAAGGTATATACTTCTATATCTTTTTTTTATTTTAAAAATTAATATAAATTAATAAAAAAATAAGAATGAGGAAAATAAGACTCAGAGTATTTTTGGAGCCGCATATTGAAACTAGGATTCAAAACATAGAAAACTTTATTTTTAATATTTATGTATATTTTATTTCACAAGTAGAATTTAAATAAAATAAATAAATATTGAGTGCAATAACTTTACTATCACACACGATAAAAAAATGAGATTATAAATATATTCTGCTTATACAAAAATACTAAAGCGCATAATTTTTACTAAACTTTACATTTGCCAGAGAAGAGTTTTTTTTTAAATTTTTTAGAGTCTCATAAAATCAACAGTGGTGGAACTTAATTTTTCCATTTTAACTGCATCTATTTGACTAAAAACATTTGTGCAAACAAAAATATCTGTTAGTACAAAAAGGAACAAAATAATTTTTGATTTGTTGACGTCTTATATTTGGTAGTAGAACATTTTTTCAAGAAAAAAAAAAATTAAATAAATTCTTGTTATATTTTATCACAGCAATAAACATTCTTTAGTGAATGTTTCAATCTTACTTTTCTGTTAAAGCAGCTAAATTTAACACATTGATACTTATTTTTATATGCTATTTTGTCAAAATTATTCTTTAACAAATAATGTCTTATTGATATGTGTGTGTTTGTAATTTAAGTAAATTCAATTGTTTAGTTGTAGCTTTTTAATTGGAAATAGGCACAATTATCAAAACATATCATTACAAAGAATAAACTTTATGCTTAATTCATAATTGTAAACACATAATAACATACAGTGTATGTTGAATCTACTCTGCTTAGCTCTGTTTAAGCCACTGTTTGAATGCGTGCTTCTTAAATTAGAGTACAATAAACATTAACACAACTTTTCTAGAGCCTACAAGAAAAAAAAAATATGTTTAACATATGTATTTAAAATTACAATTAATATGCGCCCTCATCATCTTCATCGCCGTCTTCCTCCAGAGACACATACAAATTGACCAATAAATTGCCAAATTTCCAGCTACATTGCTCTGCATATCTCGGCGCGTAATATTTATCCGTATAGCGACGCAACTTCAACAACGTCTGCTTGCTTTCATCTATGTGCTGTCCTTGGGCAATTAGTTTTTGTATATAGCTCTTATCGATTTGTCGGTTTCTGGTTGCATTTGGAAACTGTACGTTCTGTTTACCCGTAGCATCTTGAGCTGCGTGTAATTCTAAAATAATTTCATCCGGCTGCTGACAATTTTGGCAATACCAGCCACCAAAATGATTTAAATCACCAATAACTATAGCTGGTATCTGCGCCGTTTCGACGACTCTGTGTTGCAGCAGACGTGGATCACCGTTACCACCTCCAGGGCTTTCTAAAGTAGCAAATGAGCTGAGAATACCGCTTATATGAGTCAGCTTGGGATGTTGCCAATAAAATCCATACACCACATATTTCAAGCGAAAACGTATAGCGGTCATCGGTCCATGTGCCAAGTCTGCATCGTAGTAATATTTAATAAATTTTAAAGCTTTTCTGTTGAGTATTTCGCAATCGCTGGTATAGAGGAATATATCAGTGGCTTTAGTTGGCTGGGTGCGACCTTGATCGATGCCATGTTTCAATAAGCTGTAGGCCTGCATGGGACTACAACTACCCGGCAGTGTGTCACCAGTCAGTGCTGGACGTCTACAGTGATTAACTATAAACTGGCCACGCTTTAAAATATCTCTCAAACGCCTTTCAATGGCTTTAATACGTAGTGGTTTAGCTTTCTTTTGACTAATGTTTATAACGAAATAATCTACAACCTCGAGCACTGTTCTAATTTGCAGTTCCAAAAGATCCAAGTTGAAAAAGTAACCATCCAGCATATAAATCAGTTTATGCGGGGCCTGCGTCGTTGGTTGCTGCAGCTGTATGTTTCGTTGTGCTGCTAGTAATGTACGCCAGATTATTTCCGGTTGCCCACAGTCCTTTCCATGCCATTCGGCTTGACATTGACAGAGTGCTGTTTGCTCTTCCGTAGTTATATCCTGCTGTGGTTTATTTACTTGAGATCTATTTAGTGTACCTTCTCGAAAGCACCACCACAAACGTGTGCTGCTTTTATTTTCTACGCTGTCACCACCACCAATTTCGTCATCGTTCTCAGTTCCATTTATCAGTCTGATTTTGTGCAAAATAAAGTCTTGCCTTAAATAAGTGGTATTCACATCTGTAAGTAATGCTCCTAAACTGGGCGTCTTTGCAGTGTTTTGCGTTTGTGCTTTTTTCGTTATAAAATCAATGCGCTCTTCCCTCAAATCATGTTGTTTTCCTGATTTTTGTCTGCGTATTTCATTGTGTTTCATCGCGTTGGTGTCCAGTTGCAGTAACCACAGCAGACTGACAAAGCATATTTGCAGCAATACCAGCGCCCAAATGATGCATTTCCTTCTTGTTATTCCACATCCACGAACTGCTGCGTAGCCATTGCTTGATGTTAGTGATGCAGCTGCTGCTGTCCTCGTTCCTTGCTGCTTTTGGCCCGGTTCATTGCGTTGACTTCGTGTTGTTACTACTGCGTTGCGTAGATGCATTTACCCAGTGTCGCTTTTCACTGCATTTTAATTGACTTCTTTCTTTATTGCACCATTTTTTTTTCAGTCAAACTTTGAGTTATTTTAAGATATGACTGTGTTGTTCACACCCTGAAAATTTTATATTCTTCGTCTGCTGCTTGTAGTTGCTGAACATATGCAAAATTGTTATCAAGTTTCGCCTTTATAACCTGCAAAACAGGGCTGTTCACTTTTGGAACACTACGAACAGCTGTGAGTGATGCCACCTTGAAATTTTTCATGTTGTAATTCAATTGGGCTCAATACAGGCTGCAACCTAAGAAAACCTGTTTCAAGTTATGGTTCAGTTTGTGGAGATTTCGTAGAACAATTTACTTTTAGCTAAAATCGCCTTTTTTTATTTTTTTTTTTTAAATGTGTATTTTTAGCTAAAAAAGCTAATGGTGAACAAATTTCGGCCCGCTCTCAAGTAGTTTAGAAGTTATAGGCGATTATAGTTGGGAAAATAGGTGTAAAAACTTGTGATCTTAGTTTTAGCTTTAAGGGTATCAAAAGAAAGGTTATGCTATTACCTATTCAACGAGGTATTGACCATGCATGAATTGTTAAAGAAAGCGCCGCAGACGAAAAATTGTTACAAAAAATCGAGCGATTTTTTACAAAAAAAAATCACAAGCTTTTATGTCCATTTTCTCAACTTTCAAGCCCTATAACTTCTAAACCAATCGAGAGCGGCCATTAATTTTTCCAGATTTGGTATTAGAAGAATTACTAATGTATTAGAATACATGTAATCCACAAAAAAAAAGTAAAAAAAATTAATTTTAGCTAAAATTAAATTACGCCAAATTTATACAAACGAAAAAAAGATATGTTTAAAAAACTCTATACTTTTATTATGTAACAATTAAAGCGTTATAAGAAAATTAACTATCAGGCACGTTCTGAAATCCACCTCGGAAGTAAATCGGATTTAAATTCCGTTATTAAAAGATGTTCTAAATTCTGATAACAAAGTGAATAATTCAATCGAAGTCAGAACACCTACAATTCGCCAAAAGAACACCCTTCAATCAAATCTGTGGCCACAACGAATAACGACTAAACTCAAAATATCGTAAAAAAGCTATACAGCATTTTCTTTATTGTCAATCTTTGGAAGGATGAAGAAATCCTTTTTTTGCACAGAATAGATAACTACTTATGTCTGCACATATTTCGTTGGGTTAACGGTTCATATTCTTCAGAAAAAAGGACTTTTTTACGATATTTTGAATTTTGTCGTTATTCCTTGTCGCCACAGAAATATCATCGTGCATTCTTTCATGCTAATAAATATTTTCTTTATTAATGATTGAAATTTTGCAAAGAAATTTAAAACCATTATTTATTTCTGAGGTCACATTATTTAGATGTTTAAAATATATTTTATTCCACAAGTAATTACAATTCTACCATTCAGTTGATATTTGACCTTATTAATAAATGTTGTAACTTTTCATGTAATCATTTCAAAAGTTTTAACTGAATAACTTATACTTAATTTTTATTTTAGGTATCCATCGCAAGTCTTCGTCGGTGATACGTTCTGTTACTTTGCTGGAATGACTTTTGCCGTTGTTGGTATCTTAGGACATTTCAGCAAAACATTAATTCTCTTCTTTATACCACAAATAATTAATTTCCTCTATTCAATACCGCAACTGTTTCATTTTGTGCCATGTCCACGTCATCGTCTACCAAAATATGATCCAAAATCAGACCTTCTTCATATAAGCACAACCGAATTTCACAGAGACGAACTAAACTTTTTGGGCAGATTAATGGTAAACATTTTTCGATCTCTTAAACTCATTACATGGCAGGAACAGCCCGATGGTAGAGTTATTACGAATAACTTTACGCTGATAAATTTTGTACTGGTTGTTTTTGGGCCAGTGCACGAACAAGTAGTGACACAAATGTTGATGGGTGTTCAAATTGCTTGTACATTGATTGGTTTTGTTATTCGATATCCGCTGGCGAGCTATTTCTATGACACGTAAAAATCCAAACCAAATGCGTCTTGTGACGACTCTTAATAATAAGCTTAAAACTTAAGAAAAATTTACGAAGATGTTTTGTATTATAGTGCATCATGTTCATTCATTGCCTTTATAAAATTTAACTCTAATATAAAAATTTACCAAATTAAAATTTAAAATTAAATCAATTGAGCTGTGTGTATTTTATTTTCAAGTCTTCATGTTTTCTATATTTATAAAAATCGAAAAGACTTTCGAAATTTTAATTTTTCTTGAGACAATAACAATTATCGAAACTTTGCTGCAATGAGCGTATCTGCGGTATCCGAAGAATCGGATGAGTTAAGCATACCGGATGAGGAGGGCGAACCGGAAGATACTATTGGTGTAAGACGTTTCTATTTTGTTTTTTTTTTTTTAAGGGAATCCTTAATGTGTTTGTCCGTACATTAGCTTTACATTGGCGAAAGAAATCCAGCTGGAGAGCGCCATGGCCGTGGATGGGCTATTTTGCCCAATGGCGATCAATACGATGGGCAGTATAGGCAAGGAAGACGTCACGGGATTGGCTTGTACGTTTTCAAAGGTGGTCCACGCTATTATGGCAAATATCGTTGTGGTAAGCATTTCTTCAATATCTTTAACTAATCTTTATTTTTTTACGTTAATTAGAGAGTTATAAAATTACCGAATGTTCTTTGTTCTTATGAATGGGCGACAGTTATTTATATTTATCGTATATTCTTGGTGAAGAATTTTCATCAAAATGATAAAGTTGGAAGTTGTTGAAATTTGTAGGGAAATAGTTAAAAAAATCTCGGAAAGTCCAAAAAATGTTAACGGTACTTCTTCAGAAACAGGTAAAAAGTTTCGCGAGAACCTTCACCAGAACAAACCTTCTTCTCCTTTTCCTTGTCATGAGATTTACCTAAAATATTTGGTCTATTTAAAAAAAAAATCCCATCTTTGTAACATTTTCTAAAAAATATTTCTCTTCTTCCTCGAATGTATGTTCCCAGAATATTTCTTTTTTTTCTCGTTTTCTTAACCTTCGGAGAGTTGGACGAATTACTATTTAGTAGTTTATTATTTTAAGAATTCAAGTATATAGTTTTTAAAGCTTTTTAATTAATTTTGATTAACAACTTCAATTAATATATTTTGTTAATATTACCTACTAGGTCATCGATCTGGGCGTGGCATCTTCATCTATCCCGACGGCAGCATGTACGAAGGTAATTGGCGTAAAGGCATCAAGCATGGCAAAGGACGTTATAATTATGCTAATGGTGATACCTACACCGGAGACTGGCATCGAGGCGTGCGTCATGGTGTTGGCATTTATACATTTAAGTTAGATGGCTGCGGCTATGCACCCATACGCTTCAAGAGTACTTGGCGCCAGGGTGTTCGCGTTGGACCATTTGAAATTTATTTTGGAAACGAGGATAAATGCACCGTGCTGCATGGCACCTGGGATAACCAATATCCACAAGGACCGGCTGTATTTAGTTTCGATCAGAAATACATGCTGATGGGTTTCTTTCAGACTGGATCCGCCGCAGAATTACGCAACAAAAAGGATAAATACGGTGAAGAAATGGAATTTATCAATGAGGACGAACAAGAAAATCTGGCAAATGGTGAAATCATGCCTCTGCAGCCATCGTTGTGGTATTCGCAAGATATTTGTGTTTATGATTATTCACAGCTGCCGCAAGAACCTGTTCCATTGCCACTGTCCGATTCAGATATATCAGTTTGTTCATTATCCACGGTACCAACTGAATTCACCATTGAGAAAATTGTCGATTATGTTGGTGAGGGAGAAGGTGAAGAAGGGGAAATGGAATGTGTGCCAGAATGTGAGTGCAGCATGGATATTGAATCTGAGAGCGAAGTCCCATGCCCACCGAATGCCGATCCTTGTGCTATTGAAATAATTACAACAAAGGAATGTAAATAAATAGATATAAGTTTTTTGTTCATACAATTAAATATAGTAGTTAAGGAGGGCTCAAAAATTCGCCAACTACATTTTTTTTGATTTTCTACATTTTTTTTGAATTTGTTTCGAATTTCGAAAAATTGTAGTTCGTGAATTTTACCTCTTTGACAACGAAATTTTAAAAAGAAATTATATATTTTCTTAATTTTTTGTGAGCAATCTTGAATCGTCTATTTGTTGGTAGCTGTCGAATTTAAGCTCTTTAACAATGAATTTCTTTAGGCCTACTTTCGACAGCAAACTTTTATATTTATTCTATACATACTTTTATCCCGTTGTTTGAAGTATACTCAGATGTTTGTCCAATTGTGGTAGACTCTGTATTATAATGTGCTATTGTTGTTGTAATCATATTGTAGTAGGCACGCGAATTATATTTTACTTATTTATTTAGTGGTTTACCCGCTGAGCTGCTTAAGAACGGAGGCGAAGCTATTTAAATGCATTCACGAGCTTCTATGCAGAATATAGTCGGAAGAACGCATTCCAAACGATTGCCTCCTAAATATCGCACATAAGGTCATGTCGAGCGTATTATGTGAAAGACTAAAGCCCAGCAGCCTTATCAGTGTTGCTTCAGACCTGAAAAATCTAACACCGACCAGATATTCGCGCTACGACAAATCTTGGAAAAGACGCTAGAGAAACAAATCGACACCCACCATCTTTGTGTCGATTACAAAGCCGCCTTAGACAATCCAATAAGGACTTCGAATATTCCACCATGTCTGATTTTGATGTACCTGCAAAATTAATCCGTTTGTGTAGGATGACACTGAGCAACACCAGCAGCGCAGTTAAAATCGGGAAGGAGCTCTCCGCCCCATTTGTTACCAAATAAGGTTTCAGACAAGGTGATTCCTTCTCCTTAATCTAATAATGGAGAAAGAAAATCATTGCGGCAAAGCGGCACCATATTCTATAAAATGTTATGCTGCTAGCGTATGCTGATGATATCGATATCATTGGCCATAATACAAGCGAAGTCAGTGCAGCATACTCCAAATTAAAAAAAAAGAGTCGAGTCGCATGGGTCTTGCAGTGAACGCAGATAAGACGAAATATCGGGTGTCAACAAACAGTCGCAGCGTATTGGCACCCACGTTACTGTTGAAAACACCTCTTTCGAAGTTGTGAAGGACTTCGTCTACCTCGGATCCAGCATTAACTCCACCAACGATATCAGTAGAGAGATAAAACGAAGGATAACTCTTGCCAACAGGTGTTACTTTGGGCTCAGTAGGCAATTGAGAAGCAGAGCCCTCTCTCGACGAACAAAAACTCACGCTCTATGTAACAAATCATGCCCGTCCTGTTATATGCAGCAAAAACCTGGACGCTGAGCAGCTCTGATGAAAAGACTTTGGGAAGCTTTCGAGATAAAGACATTGAGCGGATGGAAGACGACGCTCCAGCGTCGTATCCGATTCGGTACCCAGCGGCGGTCAACGCAGAAGAGGACGACCGCATCTCCGTTAGAAGGGCAAAGTAGAGGACAACCTGACGAAACTTGGATCTTCCAACTGGCGCCAGCAAGCGCAAAATAGAAATGGCTGGCAAATATTTCAGCAGTAACCACGTGTTCCTCTAGGTCGCTGATTATGCTAAGATCTCTAAGTTGTTTTTGGTCATCCAAACCCGTATTTCGCCATGTTGTCGCCAACGCAATTTAGAAAAAAAATGAAATGGTCATTTTAGCTCTTGAAAGGACTTTGACCGAGCTTCTTATGATCAATTGTGTTATGCATGTTGTAAAAAGTTTGAAGACAAATGATCGAGAAGTGGACCAACAAGTTTTATGCCGACTCCGAACGGCTTATGTTTTCAAGAAGCTTTTCATGGCAGTTTTTACTCTCTGAGGTTTGCCATTGTCTTCAGAGAGGTGACGGCCGAACAGAAAAAATAATTCAATTGAAAAAACTTTGCGTCAGGTGGGAACTGAACCAGGATTCTCTGGCGTATGAGCCACGCACTCTATCCACTGCGCCACCAGCTCCATTTATACTGTATTATTTCGAAATCCAAGATTTTTTTACACCACAATGCATGGTTGGATATACCATGTATCGCAGACAGAGACTAACAAAACATGTAATTTCTGATGTGATGTTTTGCGAGACTTTCCAGGTTTCCAGGTAAATATTCTTAGTTTTTGGCTTTATCTAGTTCTTTCCTCTCGCATTTTATTCTGAGGTTTTCTCTCTTCTTTTCCTTTTAAGAAACCCACATCACTTTATTTTAACGTAGACAGGGTAGAGTATGTCTATACATCCAATGCTAGTTATCAAGGCAACATCATACACATGTTGGTTTGGTGGACTATCATACTCCGCTTTGGGGTGGCAAAGAAAAGTTGCTTAGTGATAAATTTTTACCAGGACGGCTCTTCGTGTATAAAACTGGTCCTACGCTTGTTTACGGGACCTAAAAGTTTCCTGCTCTTCTTCCAACTCATCATCAATCACTCTCCAATTCATCATGAATCGCTCTTGAGAAAAATGGAGAGTTTCGATTATTTTCATACTTTCCCACTAAATCGATCCTGATGATTTTTCAAAAACCATTTTAGTTACTGTGTACACAAAATGGCCTTTCATATTGCATAAAAACTTTTTGAAAACTTATCAGGATCGACCTAATGGGTAAGCATGAAAAAAAAATAGTATGATAATAATCGAAAAATCTCAATTATGCAGTGAGTTTGGTGGCATCGGACTAAATTATTCGGTGATTCCAAGTCCAGAATCAGATTCTTCACCAAATTGAACATCGAAATAGATGTTCTGTGTTTTTTTTTTCGCAAATCCCAAATGCATAATTTTTTTAATATCGCATAAAAAACCTCAAAAAAAAAATGGATTTTCGAGCAGAATCGGGCCGGTTTCAACAATGTTTAGCTTTTAATAGCTCAAATTATTTCATTCGCAACCATCGTTTACAATTCCGCGGGGCACGCCGGATTCCAAATATTAAAGCATTTTAAATACAAATCTTTTTAATATAAAAATTTTTTTATTCTGTTTGAAATACACTTTGCGGCGTTCCACTTTGGCGATTCGCCAAAATATGATTTTACGAAAAAAAAGGTTATAACATGAATTGTAAGGAATTTCTCTAGTTTAATTTTGTACATATATGTTTTTATCGTGAAACGAGTCGGAAAGGAGATTTTGACAAAAAACTGCTTTTAGGCGCCATTTTGCCAATATGGCGGCGCGAGCGGCTAAAATACGAGGTGGCAAAGTTGAAATTCGGAAAGAACACTATAAAAATCTATAAAAAGCACCCATTTTCAAAACTCCCGGAAAATATTCCAGTGGCGACATGTTATAACTTCACTTTCGAAGCGATCATCGAAGCGAATTATCGAAGGGGCAGCATGTTATCAAAAACAACAAAATTGTATGGAAAAACGAAAGCAAAGTGATATTTTATCGAAATTATCGCCTGTCGAAGGTGTTGCACTATACTAATTTTCGACAAATTGTCATTGTCGACATTTCGCCACAGGTAACCTCGTTTTTCCCCCCAAATGACTATACTATCACTAAAACGAAAAACCAACCGAGCTATTAATATTCAACTTTTTTTTCCATGTTGGAGAATATAAAGAAGTCGCAGGGAATCGGCTCGGGAAGAATTTTGACTGCTGCAGCAATTCGTAGTGCAGTTGATACAATTTGTCCGCTATTGCATTAAATGTTTATTTATTGAGAAACATGAAACATTTGTAATACAACTGGATGTCAAATAAAAACTAACCTAGAATAAGTCTAAAATTTATAATGGTTTCGTTTGACACACTTTCGCAGTAAACGACTCTAATATCAACTTCACTCAGCAAAGCCACCTGTCTTTAGACAAGGTTACTTATTGATCGACACTCCTACATCGTAGATACGAAATAATTTAGTTGTTGCCCAACAATGGCAACAAGAAAGTAGATGGTATTTATTTTTTATAGGCATTTTGCAATTAAAAGAGGTTGGCAAGAGAAAACATTTAGATAGTATTAATAATATTCGTATTTATTTATGTTTAACTTTCTAAAAGACAAGCTGTTGTTTTTTTTTAAATGTTTATAAACAACAAAATACCTGCTACTATTTTAAATAATATATATGGTGCCTTTGTAATTTTATTGCTTAACTATTTACAAATTGTTTTAATAATGATAATAATATTAATTTTAAAATAGTTGGTTGTGCTTAATATAGTTATTTTAATAATGCATTTAAATTCAACTGCCTTATGCTAATAACTTGCCTGCTGCTTTTTTTTTTTTTTTTTTTTTTTTTGTAATACTAACAATAGGTGTCTGCCTGATTTTTGTGTATATTTATTATATTATATATTTTAATAATATTAAATATTTTTGAGATGTTTTGTTACATTGAAACAATTCCCTGAAATGGCTATTTTATATGTTTTGCGGTACTTATTCAATTTTCTTAAATTTTTCTTTTAATTGCTTAATTGTTTAGATAGTAAGCTAGTGTTGGGAGTATAAAAATGGGCTATTTAGAATTTATGTGCAACATGAGATAAAAGATTATAAAAGAAAATTTCTTAATTTAAATTTAAAAACAAATGTTTACAACTAAACTAATGTACGGACTATGGCTGCTTAATTAAAATCTTTGTATTTATTAAAATACAAATAAAAAAAAAAAAAAATATGAAACCAATCTAAGTCTTAATAAAATAAAAATGAGGAAAAAAGCAGCAGCTTAATCGATATACTTGCAATAGTATGAAAAATGTTAAAGCTGCTTATAAATATATATTTATATATACCTATATATATGTATGTATATCTTAATGAGAATTTCTTTAATTGTTTTCCAAAGACTGTTCAATACTTAAAATGTGCAACATATATTTTTTTTTGTAGTTCTTTTATGCTTAAAAAAACTTTTCACTAAATATAATTATTCAATAAATTTCAATTTTAAACTGCGTACTTTGGACACACTCTACTCTACAAAAAGACTACATTGATTTTTATGTGACCACATGGGAGACAACAATAAATAAGTGTTTTTAGTAGATTGAAGTAGTAATGCTAGTTCTGGGCATTTCAAAAGGCACTATAAAAAAGTTTTATTAGCCTTGTGAAGTCTTGATTTACTTGGATTGATTTTGCATTTAAGCTGTTGTATTAAATCAAAGATTTTCAATGCTGGTCCGACCTTCATGCCAAGTAACGTAATAATTTCATCTTTTGAGAGTTGCATCAAACGTTTTCCATCGATTTTATTTCTACTAAACATATCGCAGTGTGCCGTGCAATCGTTAACACGTAAAAATTGCGATACATCGTAAACGTTCCATGTGTCTGGTATTAAGTCACCGCTGCTATGCTGTTCGCTGTTACTAGTGGCATGGGAGTCAGATGATTCGGTAAGTCGGGGAATGTATTTGCTATTTGTAACGGCAGAGTTCTATATAAATGAAATATTTAATATATATGTTATAAGAACAAGGTAAGCTTTGAAAAGTTTATTTAAATTATATAATGTTGTTGTAAGTACCAATGACCAATAACAGTGCGCCAAAATAAGAACAAAAAAATTGTTTGCTGTTAATGTAAACAAAAAAATGAATAATTAATTGTTGCTTTTAAATGTATAATAAAAGAAAATTATTGAAATGGATGATTGTAATAAAAAGAGATCAATTTTTAAAGTTCGCAGCCTTTCTAAACATTATTTTTCTAAAGTTTTAACTGATTTTATGAATAAAAACTCTGACTTGACTCGTTGCTTATTTTCATCTGGGGTGGATACTATCCAGGGTCGAAGTATTTTTGTTGGCTTTATTCAATTAAATCCAGATCTATAACTCGAAATATTAAGAGTCTTGATCTGTATATTTTCTACGGGCATAAAAAAGCAAACAAGGTGTTATAGTAGTCATAGGTTAAGTTGAGGTTTTCATAAAATTCGACCAAAAAACTAAATTCTTTGCTTTCCCATTTTTCGATAGTTTATGATATGTAGCAAAGCGGCTTGGCCGATAACTATTGCCGATAAAAAGTTATCGCATAAGGTTGAGAACATAGTGAACGCCGGTTCAGACAGGCAGGTAGATTTCATGTTGGAGCAATAAAGAAACCAAGTCATGCATCTCTTTTACTCTACTGTGTTTTCCGATCTGATCTGCCTGCCTGTCTGAACCGGCGTTCACTATGGTCGCAATCTAAGAAAGGAATCCATCCTTTTTACGAAAATGAGGAAAAATGAGTTTTGCGCGGTAATTAATATTTTTGAAATGCACGCCTGTATTACCAACCATACTGTGGTAATAGATACCTTAAGCACCATCAGATGTCGCTAGATGCACTGAGGCTGGGATGTTGAAATAACGGAAAGCTAATAACTCGACAAAATCGTTAACCAAATCTTAAAACACGTTTTCTGAAAAATCAAGCTTTGAAAGTTTCTAGAAAATAAATTAATTTAATAAGAAGCATTAAAGTATATTGTAAGAATATGGTACCAATGAGACCGAGAGCCAAAGGTTTGGTGGTTGCTAAAACTATTGTAGCTTCCCGACCAACATCAACTGCTCGGTTTCGTGGTTGCAGAAGGAATTTTATGATTTGTTATGATAATAAACACTTCTAAGGTTTTTTTAACTTTTCTTTTTACTATTTCTTTTTATTTTTTTATATGAATGCACAACATCTCAAGAATATTGTGTCCAAATTTGAAGTAGATCCGAGTAAAACTAACGGAGATATGAATTTTTACGTAAGTGTACCTCGAACGTCGATTTCATAAACTCTTTTTTTCTCAAAACTACTTTTTCAAAGTCTGTGTTCACTGCCATTTAAGAAGTACTTGAACGATTCATTTCAAACTTGGTATACATTTTCTACATATAAAATACCTCCATTCAACGTTTAATTAAATTTTTTTTAAATTAAGGGGGTTTCCTCCCCACAAAATGGCGGAATTTTTTGTGGAAAATAGCAGTTTACACTTTAGATGGCCACCAAAAATTTTTAAACGAAAAAAAAAATAATCCAGAACGTTGGAGGGAAGATTTGATGATACTTTGACTAAATTTTAAAAGTTTTTTTTTTTAGATAATTTCCGACCGAGACATAGTGAACACCGCAAATTGTTATTTTTCTAAGACGTTCTGGGGCAAGCTCTGTTACCGGCTTGTTTTTCAATATTTCAGCATTAAAAAAAATAACAGAGTATTGTTAAAAGTATACTTAATAATGTACAAAAGGTTTGAATAAATTTGCTCAATGCATACTCTTAAAAAAATTCACAAAAAGTGTTTTTTTACGCTGAAACCCTTACCTCCCCCCTCCCCCTCCTTTACTAATTTTCAAATATATCGGTGTCAATCCAAGTGGTGGATGCTAGAAATGGTATCGGAAAGATATTTTTTGCAAATATACCAAGAAATGAAAAAAGTTCCCACAATTTGGGGTGTAATTGCATTTTGGAAAAAGACCAAATCATTAAATAAGACCCCAAAGTTAATGAACAATTACTCAAAAAAAAAAAAAAAAATTAAATAAACCCCAAAATTGGTTTTATTTTGCATGTAAGCTTGAATGAATTAATATCTTTAGGAAGAAATTAATCTTATTAGGAACTTGAGAAAAATGTATTTTTCTCGTGAATGTTTTTATAAATTCGTTATCAAAATCCTTTGATTTTAAATAACTACGATTTTTGTAGTCGTGTTCATTTATAAATAAATACTACTCCAAATTATTTTGTTGCCCCTTCCTGTATAATTTTTTGTGGCCTTTTTTTTTGCCATAACTTATTGGGGTGCAATTGCATGTCACTGTTCCTCGATCGTCAATCACAAAAACATAGAGAGAATTGAAAGAGAGTTAAAAATTATGCCTTTTCCCCCGCCTCAGATCTTCCGGACAGCACAATTTCGACGAATGACATTTGAGCTCTTGAGCCGATATTTCGAATGACACATAAACATTTTTTCGCAGTTTAACCTTGTCAGCAGTGGAGTTGTGTGGAATCATTCCGTACATGACACCGCATACCGAATGGACAATATTTCACAATTCTTTAAATTTTAATAACATCGTTACAATACAACATTTCTCCAGCAGATAGGATAGCTAATTTACAAAATTTTGCAAAACCAATGCGGAACTATTGTATCTTCAAGACAAAACAATGTTCCTATACTTTTTCGAATTTTCTTAAATTAATGTATGCAATACTTTTCACTCTTCAATGATTAGTCGATATTCCTTACTTATTCACTAAATGACTTAGTCATGTTAGGTTGAAGCCATTGTCTCAAATGAAACACACATAGGCCAATAAGGTTAATATATCCTACTCTATTAAAATCAGTTTAAGGTATTCAAAAAGCTGAGGATTCGGTAGACTGAAGATTTTGAGATATCTTTTTGATCACTGTAAAACCAGTATTCTAAGTAAAAATGGTGATTTCTGGCCAGCGCTGGGTTTGTGCATAGAAAATGTACTTCGTCTCTGCAATTACAGAAAATCATTATGGAGGATGTCTAATCTTCGAGCGTGGTTTCCAATTGGACAGTATCCTGTTAGGACACTTTTCATAGTACTGGGGTTGAATCGGATAAAGTGATAATTGATAGTTGTTAATCAAAATCATCGCTTTTGCTCCATGTAAGGTGATTATCAAATTGACAATCACTTCTTTCCTATTGAGATCATGCAACTGCTATTAGGCGTTGTTTTCAAAAACATCAAAACAGCGACTGTCAACTATCATCTTAGCCGATTTCACACCTGATCTTATCCCTTTTAAGAAAAATCAGTCAAAAAGCGATTCGGTATCGTTACTTCTGGGTGATACATTTTTTTTTCAAAATCAAAACACCACAGTTTCGCCCTTTTTACGTCCAGGCGAAGAAAAAGCGATATCATTGAGGCATTTAAAAAATGTCTGCTCAATAAGAAGACTCATTTTCTGCTCCTCAGTAAGAATCATTTTCTGCTCTTCTTGAACATTTCGCCACGATGAACTATTTTCTTCCACGAGAGAGCAGAAAGCGATAAGATAGCGAGCACGCCGGCGAAAAATTGTTCTTGAAGATTCGCTTTCTACTCTTCCGCGATACAAAATGCTGGCTGGGTATGATTCCTGAAAAAAGTTTAAACTCACGTTTCTCTATTACGAAAAATATAGTTGTAAAAAAAAGGTTTTTCAACTTTTCCAATTTCTTGGCTGCGAACTTTAAGAATAACTCGAGTGATTTAGTTTGTGTATTTGTGATTGCTGCAACGCACTATTATCGATAGTACTTACCCCAATATAACTATTTGCTTTGCGCCCAGCAATTGGAGGCGCTGGTGAAATCGATTTCTTTACCGTTGCAGAACTACTACGTTGCTGCTGCTGCTGTTGTTGTGGTGGCTTTTCCGCAACGTTGCTACACACTTTAGTAATTGTTGTTGGTAGGGGGGTTGACTGATCAGATCGGCTTATGCTGTCATCATCATAATCCTCATCGTCGTCATCATTATCTTCATAAAAGGCTGCATTATGGTGTTCAGGCTTCAGTTCCAACTTAATGCTTAGCTTTGGAAGGTGTGGATTTGTTTTTAAAGCAATAGTGCGAGTTTTATCTAGGAAAAAATTTCAATAAAATTAATAACGAATGATTGAGATAGAATGCAAGGGGTTGACTTACTTCCGGTAGCATTATCATTTGTTCGATTTCCGATTAATTTTTTCTTGCGTTTTTTTTGAGGTTTTGATTTGGCTGTGGTCTTTGTTAGAGTATTGTTTGTCTGAGCTGGCGGACCTTCTAATTTGTGATTTACCAGAACACACCAGCCGACTGGGTAAAAATCTGGCGATTCACAGTCCAACCATTGATCATATTCATCTGTCCAACCTTCGAAATGGATTTTAAGTAAGCGTCCAACAACACGACCCACTGAGGCAACACAAACCAGACGTGGATCCATGAGGTCAGCACATTCCAGGCTCATGCCAACCTTTAAGAAAATAATTTTATAATTAGAAAATAATCCAATTGATTATACCTCGAAACCATGATCTGGCACGACGCGATGAAATAAGTGCTCTTCAGCAGCTATACTGCCCGCTTCCTGTATATATGACTGCCAGTTGAAGGTGTTGACATCATAACCATTAGGCGGCGTTAATGTGATATTGTGTGTGGCACAAAAGCCAACTGGAAATATGCTGGGAGATTTCTCGTGATAGCAGAACCTAAGCGGAAAGTTTTTAAGTTATTTAATCAACCTAAAGAACGTTATAAATAGTATTTACCAATCTGAGCCTGTTGCATCTGGTTGATATGTATCAATGCGAATCATCATATAACCGAATTTGAGAACAGCCATAACTGTGGCTGCACAAATTGATGATAAGTTGAGCGGATCAACTGCTTCAATTTTCATGCCCTCGACAAAACCATTCGTTTTGCCATCCATATAGTATTCTTCAAATGTGAAATTCATTTTGAAAAGTTCAATGGTTGCATCATCCTCATGCACTTCAATCATAGCTTCACGACCAGCTAAGGAAAAAATTACAGTAAATTATAAATTAAAGAATCATTGAATTAATGTAAATGATTAGTACCTAGCATGCGTTCTAAGTAATCCTGTGGAGCAGCCAGATTATGTCCAACTGTTGTAGCCCAACCAACTGGATGTATTATGGGCGAGTCCTCATGGCACCAAAAGCCATCTTCAGAATCAAAATAACGTAAAAACAAACGCTTTCCGACAATTTTTGTGACTGTCGCCAGGCGCACTTGCGATATTCTGTCTTTGTCAACGCATTCGAGATTAAGACCTAGGCGAAAACGACTCTGCATGCTATCGTTAATTTTATTGTAAAAACTCGATGGTAAGGTACGCGCGCCAGACAAACGTTCCACCAGAAAATCCTTCCAATCTTTATATTTATGTTCTATGGTACGCGGCGGTATTAAAGGTTTTCCACGTGTAGCACACCAACCTACAGAATGTACTTCGGCATTGCAGAGGTTAACCCAGAAATCGTGTGATGGTTTGTCGAAACCTATTATTTACTTCAACATTAATTGAGAACTTTTGTTTAAAAAATACTGACCCTCATAACGCATTAAAGCCTTGTAACCGCAAATATTTAGAATTGTCGCCACCCAAAACGAGTACGGCGTTTGACCCGGTTGTATGACCTCCGTGTTATCACAATCCGTATTCTCAACTTCTACCTTCATATCGATGCCAATGTTATCCCACACTTCAAATCCAGGTGCATGTGGAAAGCAGATAACCGGTGCTGCATAAAAGTCTTGTTGAGACAAGCGCGGCGTCCAATCAAACGAATGTGTGGGATCGTACATACGTCGCCGCACGCTGATAATTTTCTCCAATTGCGGGCATGGCGTTGGAAGACGTTCATATTTGGGTATTTGTGGTAGTTCATCTTGAGGCATGACATCTCGGTACATTTCGAGCGGCTGTGGTGGAGTGGTATCTGGCAGTAAGCCGCTGCCATCTAAATCGCCACCAGTTGCCATCTCCTCGGTACTGCTATTGTTGTCTGCCAGCAGTTTTGTATTACTGTCCATTATCGGTTCACCATAGCCGTTAATTTGTGTTATCTTCGATTGATCAGTTATCCGAAAACGATAATTTGAATTTTTTATATGTGAAACGCGAAGTGCGAGTTCAATGTCATGTTGTGATTGTTGGCCATTTGTATTTGTAGTCCTGTCCTGTAGCTGTTCATTGCCGCCGCTACCAGCCATAGGTGTATCGGCAATTTGCTGTTGTTGCTGTTGATTTCCGCTCGCCATTTTGTTATTCACCACTAGAGAGAATAGTTCACCGCGCGCACAGGACATGCTACAGAAACGACGTGATTTTGTGTAGAACGTATGCTTTACGCCGATAGCACCGCAACGTTCGCAAACAGCTGGAAAAAATTAACAAAAATGGACGATTACATTTTTCATTAGCGCAGATGCTTGAAATACATACATAATAGTTGATGACTTATTTAATTTACGAGTTTTTCGTAACTCTTAGACAATAAAGAAATATTTGAAGTTAGGCTTTCCATTTATCGGAACTAACAAGTTTTTAACAGTTTAGTTTAGCAGTGTTTTTAGTTAATTATTTATAAGAATTGCAGTCACATATAAAAAAATTTTATATTCAGTGTATAATTTTAAATTTATGTACATTGCATTACTTGCAGAAAATTAATGTAACTGAATATTTTCAAATTTTTAGTCTGCACTATTTAATTGAATTTTATGACTACGAACTCAAATCGGTTCGCAATTTCTGGTATCGACATTAAGGCGCATAAATATTTGAACATCGTTTTTATTGATTTTTTTATTCTGTAAAACCAGTTAACAGTAGAACTACCACACCAGTCAAAATAACTGGGTTTATTATTTTTTTTTATTATTAGAAAATATTACTTTTTTATTTCAAACTAAAATAAATAATACCAATATAAGGCAAACTGATTGGTTTAAAGAATTTAAATGAAAAGTCCTAGTTCATGCTACATTTTTATACTCCAACGCGTACTGCGTAAGGGGTATATTAACTTTGTCATTCCGTTTGTAACGCCAAGAAGGAGGCGTGGCAGGTATAGAAAAATATATATATTTTCGATCAGCATCATCTCCTGAGTCGATTTTCGTGTGTCCGTCTGTCTGTCCGTCTGTCCCTCTGTCGACACGATTACAGCCGCAATTTTAAAGCTATCGCGATGAAATTCCAAATATAAGTTTATTTTTAAAAAAGGAAGATCAAGTTCGAGAATGGGCCAAATCGGATGAAAAACACGCCTACCTCCCATACAAAGTGACTTTATATTAACAGTAAAATGTCTTTAAAATCCACAAAAATTAAAGAAATGCCTTGAAATTTAGTAGGTGAGCTTTGCTCTTCAGTCTTATTCCTGGGTTTGGGAAAATCGGATGGAAACCACGCCTTCCTCCCATACAAAGTGGCTGTATTTTAAAAGTAAAATCTCTTAAAAATCTGCTCAAATTAAAGAAATGTCTTGAAATTTTGCATATAGGCATTGATATATAATATAGACCATCACTATGATATATGGCAAAATCAGATGAAAACCACGCCCCCTTGCCATACAAAGCGGCTTTATTTTAAACGTAAAATCTCTTAAAAATCCACAAAAATTAATGAAATGTCTTGGAATTTTGCACATTAGCTTTTATATATAATATGAACCATACCTATGATATATGGCAAAATCGGAGCAAAACCACGCCTACCTCCCATACAAAGGGGCGTCATCAAAATAGGAAAACTTTCGTTAATATATAAAACTGAACATCATCGTGTATGTCGTGGCTAAAGACTTCGAATATACTTCAATATGGCCGCGGGGGGGTATTTTAGCTTCGGTACTCTGCCGAAGCTCCACCCTTACTAGTTTCAGAAAATTTTGTATATCTATACTATTTCATAAAATTGAAGTGCAAATTATTGTTTCTTGGTAAACTCCAAAAGTACTGGATCGAGTTTTTTTTTGTTACAGCACAGTATAAGGCTTTTTTCGTATCGAAATTTTAATAATAAGTATGTTTAATTAAAGTGATTAATTAAAGTTTTTTAAGAAATCGTCCCCGCTGCCACGAATTGCTTGATTGTTTTCTTTCACGCGTTTGTGTTGCGAGAGTTTCAATAAACTCCATGTTGCTCTCTAAGCTTCTCTTTTTCTGCTCAGCTAGCACAGCCCAACATAAAAACAGATGAGCGCAAGGCGAAAAGTGAGATATATATAAATGTGCTGAGCTGCTGAGCGCTGAGTGCTGAGTGCTGAGCCGCAAAACAAACAATAAAAAACAAAAGAACTAATTTTATTTATTCCGTTTGACATGCATTGCTTTTAAGGGCTGAGTTCACACGGTGATCGTTTGAACGACTTTCAGAAGTTTTTGCTCTTGCTTTCAGTGGTTAAGAACAGTGAAAGTGAGACATTTTAGAGCGATCAAAATTTGTTTATTTTTGAACGCAATGTGATTGACTGACCACCTTTAACGTGTTTAGGATTTTTTATATGAAGTTTTTGCGTTAAATAAAAAAAAAAATTCGTAGAACATTTTAAAAATAGTAAAAATTAGTAGAACCTATCTGCTAGACAAAATTTTATGGCATTTGGATAAATATCAGCTGAGATATTGCGCCTTTTATGTTGTCGGTCGGAACATATTGAACAAAGAGCAAGTATTAAGTTTTGTTTTAAAGTAGATAAAAGAATCACATCAAATGATAAAACAAGTTTATAATTGTTGATTGCCTATGTCGTACAACAATTAACGATTGGTTTATGTGATTCAAGAAAAGTCGGGAATACTTAGATGACGACGAATGTGCGGATCGTCCCAGAGAAACAATGAACGAAAGAAAAATCGAAAAAATTATTTCATCTATCAAAAATGAGCCAAAATCTTAATTTCGATACATGGAATTGGAATTAAATATATCAGCACCATCGATTTATCGCGTTCTAACCGAGCATTTCAGCCAACGAAATGTGTGTGTGCACGTTTTGTTCCTGACTAAGTTGACTGATTAGGAAAAATTGCTTCGGATTCCACATTCGAAAGACATCATTAGGGAAGTAAAAAGGGACAAAAACTAATTGTACAGTCAGCGAAGTAGCTATATGTGCATTAAAGCTAGCATGCGTATGACAGTGTAAATTGTAGGCAACAGTAAAATGTAAGTATGCAGAAAAATTGGTTATTATCTAATTAAAAGGTGTACTAAGAATTTGTTTGTCCTTTGCTCCCAAAATTTACTGTTATCTACAAAACTTGCAGCAAACCTTTTTTCCACTATTAAAAATAGCTATATGTGCATCAGTGACAAAGATCTGCAAATAATGGGATTGTGATTGTATTGGTCAGGTGAGAGTAATATCCAAAGTAATTTTTTGTGTAGAATTCTAATCAGTGCTCAGAATTGCCTGATCATGTCGGGATTTTGAGACATTTGAGGTTATGTATACCAAAAATTGCTTACTGAGCCCGTAGAAGCACCTATTAGCAATTACTGTTCTTCGCTTTATCTTCAGACTGACTTCGCTGTTGTTATTAATGGCGGTGCCAAGGTATACAAACTCCTTGACTACTTCAAAGTAATAGCTGTCGAATGAAACGTGGGAGTCTAGACGCCGCGCTCCCTTGTTTGTAGACAGCATATACTTTGTTTTACCCTCATTTATCGTTAAACCCACTTTGGCTGATTCCTTTTCGATAGCGGTAACATCTCTCTTGGTTCTGCCGACAATATCAATATCATCTGCGTACGCAAGGAGCTGGACACCTTTATAGAAAATGGTGCCATTACGATGCACACTGGCCTTTCGTACGATCCCCTCCATGATGATGTTGAAGAGATCGCAAGATAGTGGATCGCCTTGTCTGAAACCTCTTTCGGTATTGAAGGTTTCGGAGAAGTCATTTCCTACCTTGACGGAGCTGCATGTGTTGCTCAACGTCATCAACGTATGCAATCCCTTCTTGAGCTATCGAACGCAGCTTTATATTCGACAAAGAGATGATGTGTGTCAATTTGATTTTCATGGGTTTTTTCCAGGATTTGCCATCCTGAACATGCTTACAAAAACAGACAATATATTATATATGAAGACAATATTTGAAAAAGCTTTAATTTTTGTTTAAACAAAGCTTTTATATGAGGCACCGGCTTTTTTGAATTATGGTGTCAATTTGGACCCTAAGGATTTGGTTTTGAAGGTTAAACTGTTCTATGAAATTATTTACCGGATAATTCTAAAAGTTTCACCTGAAGACATGAACCGCTTAAGGTATCATTACAGTTTCGGATAGGGAAAAAGTAAGCAGTTTTCTAAAGTTAATAACTTCAGGCTCATGTTTTTAAGCAAATAGAGCAAAAATTAGTATTTCTTTTGTAGCGCTTTAGATATCGTGCTATACAGTGGATATAAATACGAATAAAACTAAATAAAAAAGGAAATAAAAATGTCCAGTAAAATGACATATTTTGATGTAATTCAGTTCATTTTTTATAATCATTCCATTAGGAAAACTATTAAAGTGTTATTCTAAAAAAAATTTTTGGACAATATTTAAAAAAAAAATCTACCACATTTTTGAACTTTTACCTTTGCTAATTAATTTTTTCAAAATTTTTTTAAGACTTTTTGGTATATTGTCTCAGAGAATATGTTAATAAAGAATATAAAACAAGGTTTTTCAAAATTGGCCCAGCCAATACCGGCACCGGATTTTGACATTGGCGCCATCTATAATTCATACAAATTATTAAAATTATTTTTTTTTCAAGCTTCAAGGATGCACAAATTAAAAAAAATTATGTTAATATCTAATAAAGGGCACAAGTTATAATAATCCGAAAGTAATTTTTCCATAATCCGAAAATGTAATGATACCTTAAGCTAATACAAAAAGTTTTTCTAACAAAAACTGCATTAACATGTACTTGAACTTGAAAATCGAATTTTTTTAAATGAACCAAAGGATTAAAAACGGTTAACGCCATTCTCGAATTATGCTGAAATGTTGTGTCCAAAGCTTGCTTGATTTTTCGACATGCACAGTGTAATTAAAAATGTGCTTAAAAAATCTGCATATGCAATTAATTTTTTTTTAATTATTTTATTATTTATTTATGGTTTTTTTACCATTTTTTAACTTATTTTGTGAATAAGCTCTTAAAAAAATAAATTATTTCAATATATTTTTTCATATCCTTTTTATAATTTTTTACTTTTTACCAGTGTTTCTTTTTTAACGAATTAATAAATATGCTTTCTTAAAATTTCGCACAAGATTTCCAAGAAAATGTATAGGGCTGAATGTTCGTGCTTTCAACTGTTTTTGTTTCCGCACTATTGTATATGTATGATGTAAGAATTCTATGTTGTCTCTATGTTTTGTAAAACTGGCATGCTTTAACCAATACTATATAAATTATTCATAACTAAACTAAACTTAAAGTAACGGAATTGAAATAATTATACAAAAATTAAAAATCAACACAAAACATACCCATGCCATCTTTTTGAATTGGTATAACCGATGGATCAATATTGCCCTTGTACGCAATTGGTGTTTTTAACACCAAACCTGGTCGATTAACCGGTTCAATTTTCCGAGTCTTTCTTTGGGAACGATGTCCAGATGTTGAGGACGAAGTTGTTGCTGTTGTGCCTCTGTTGGTGGACCCACCACCACCACCAATGGAACTAGGCAACTTACTTTGATTTGTTGTTGGTATCAGTAAATTGTTGTCATCTAAGCCTTGATGTGTTATATGCATTCCCGTGGTTAAATCACTTTCAGCTGCCATCAGTTCGGTACCATCATATGAATTACTATCGTTCATCATGACAAAGTCATCTATATTTATGATTTCCTGCTTGGCAGTGAGACCACCGATGCCATCGTCATCGTAACAATCTGCATCATCGATATGCTCATAAACTTGCTGATGTGCTGAGGATACATATTGTGTACCATCATCGTCCAACTGCTCAACTTGATCGGCTCGGCCAGCATCATCGTCCGTAATGATTTCAGAGAAATTTTGAAAAGTTGCCGAAGCTGCCGATTGTTGTAGTAATTGCTGATGCAGTCCAGTAACTTGTGCCAAGCCGTAAATGTCATTCGAGTGTGCAGCAATGAGAGCCGTTGGCTGCACGCCCAAAGCTGCAGCCGCTGCTGCGGATGAGGCTACTGCTGCGGCTGCTGCAGCTGCCTGACCACTAAAATCCCCCCCAACAATGCTCATCATTGGATTGAAATCCTTTAATCGTAACGAAGCAAACATTTTATATTTATTGTAATAATAAATATTTAAAATAGTTTTTTTTTGTTTTGGGGAGGAGCAAAATGATGAAGACAGCAACAAAAATTTTCAAGAAAGTAAAAGAAAAGAAAAATAAATAAGAATATTAAAAGAACAACAAAATTATATAGTTAACTAAATAAACTTATTAAAAACCTATTTGTTTGTTTTTTTTTCTATATTATTATGAAGTGTGAGTGAGTATCCTCAAAATGTAAGTTTTTTTAATTTTAATATATAATCATTTTTTTCAAACATAAGCTTAATTTTTGTGTTCAGACTATTGTATAAAATCGTTATCACTGTCGTTGTTTCTCAACAAAACTCACCATTGTTGTTTGATGTGTTATGTCATCCATGACGGAAAGACCAACAGACGAATGCCCAAAGTATGAAGCCGCATCCTCCAAAGTAATACGTTCGGGATTGTATTGGCTCATCCACATCATTCTTAATTCGGAGGGATTCATTTTATATTTATTTTCAATCTCATTTAAGCTAGAGCCTTTATATTTTGGCTTTGTAATGCAAAATTTAACAGAGAAGGTCCTTAGCTTCACTTTTAACAATTAAAATGGGGACCTATGAAACAAAATGAAATAATGATTTCGAAAATTTTTTAATAAAAAAACAAAATATGAGGATTTAAAATCTTAGCAAGCTGAAATATTTAGCTGTTCTTATTTTAAATATGTTAAGGTTTTTAATTGGCAATACAATACAAAATAGCTTATAGTGTTTCGCCTAGAACTATCGCTGAACGAACTTAAAATTTGTATGCAGATTTATTAAAACTTGTCCAATAAGTAAAAAAATATGCAGGGCAGTATGTTTAAGTGAAAACTTAAAGCTATGATATATCAGCGTTTTTTTTTTTTGAGTGCTCAAATTAATTGTAGTGTGTAGTGGCGGTTGTGGCATACAGGTTAAGGTGCGTGGCTGGAATGCGAAAGAACCCAGGTTGGAATCCCAGACACTGAATTTGTTTTTCAATTGAATTAATTTTTATGTTCGGCAGTCAGTCATCTTTCTACATACAATGGCTAACCTCAGAAAAAAAAAAATTTCTATGTAGAGCTTCTTGGGAACATGAGCAGTTCGCAGGCAGCATAAAACTTGTACGTCCAGTTCTCTATCATTTTTGTGCAAACGTTAAATAACAAACACAACACAATTGATTATAACAAGCTCAGCCAAAGCAATTTCCAAGGTTAAAATTACCAACTTGTGTTTGTCAAATCATTCATATTTCAATCATTTCATTATATCCCAAAAAGGATATAATAGGCTAATGGTAACTACAGTAAGTTACAGTTAAAACTGTTATTTTACCGTTTTATGTGTTTTAGGGTGTTCCAAAAAAGTTGAAATTGTTTTTTTTTAATTTACACTTATACAAACGTTATTTGTGTTTTTTGAAAAAATTAGCACTTTTTCCCATATCGCCAAGTACTGACATGTTTTGATGCAAGCCGGAACGGGTTCGATAAAAGCGACACGACGCTCACATCGAGGCATTACCCAGCGCGACGTCAACGAGAGCTCAGCGTTGAAAGTGCTACAGCATAATTCGCACACAACATTGGCATCTGACAATTTCAATATGCAGTGTGAAAATATTGATTTATTTTGCTACGTTTGCGGTCATCAAATCATAAAAAAAATTTCTACAAAATTTCAAAAGGAAAAGAATCTTTATTTTTTTTTTTACAAACACATGGTTCTGGCCAGGCATATTTCATTTTTGAGCGTTAATTAAACATACAAGACATTAAACATGACAAGAGCTACAATGTGAATTCAATGCAGATGTGTGTGATGTGTGTAATTCCAGGTAGTTTTTTGATACAAGTTTTTTTGATTTTATATGTTCACAATTTCATCTTTATGACAAGAGCTACAATATGTTTCCAGGTATTTTGTTTATATTTTGGGTTGTTTTTATGTGAATTCAATGCATATGTTTGCTTCCAGGCAGTTGTTTGATAGTTTGGGCACGGGAACTCACCCACCAGCTTGAGAATTTTATTAGAATGCACTTACTATCAGTGAAGGTACAGAAGGTACTCGGCCTCCTGACTGACAATTATTTACGTTCAAAGTTTTGAAATCAACATTTTTTTTAAGAAATCGCTTATTTTCTTACACTTCAATTGTTTTTAAGCGAAATTTTGGCTCCCAGAAAGTACTTTTGTTAGAAAAACCTCACTATCTCCGGTCTTAGAAGGGTTTATGCGGAGTATTATACCTCAAAAAAAAAGCTTGAAGTGTTGTATTTCACTGAGTCTAGGAAGAAATAAGTTTACTAGTTCTGTTTTTTGAGAAAACCAGATTTTTATTAAAAAAGTGAGGTTAAAAAATCTTTTTTTTTTAATTTGCCCCAATGAGTTAATAAAAATTAACATATTTATATACAGATTTATAACGTTTTCAAAGGTCTTCTCAATAATACCCATTTCAACCAGATCAGATAAGAAATGGGTGAGATCTAAGCGATTATATACTCAAGCTATAAAGGCCTATATCTCAAGAAGTTGGATCGGCCTCCTTAAAAAAACTTTGGGGTTTTAATCAGCGCTGTAAGCCCTACCAGGCCAAAGAAAATTGGCGCATTTTTCATAAAGTAAATTTGTTCGTAAAAGCGGAAAATAAAAAAAAACGCTTTTTGGGCCATTTTTCGCTAATTTTTTTAAGATTTTTGCGATTTTGACCTTGAAGATGAAGTTTTTTTTATTTTATATGTTTACAATTTTTGTTCTTTATGACAAGAGCTACAACTCTGCCTCAGAGAGTAAATCAAAATTCCGAACGGTTTGCAAGATATGAGGTTGAGAAAATTATCACTTTTTTCCAAAAATGACACCGAGGCCCCATTTCTTTGGGGGCCCATAAAAAAAAACCTGGAGGACTTTGGGCAAAACTGCGAGACAGGGGTCTTTTTTTTTGGTCTTTTATCACGTAGTGGTGTCCGTATATGGTTATTTTTTTCGTGTTGCACTGTGTTAGCTACAGTTCTTTTGACGTTATTGCACCCAGCACAATTTTTTATGCAATTTTGATACGTATTCTTATAGATGCTGCTTCCAGAAGACATTCCATAGAGCAAACTGTGCTGCTCATAGTCTTCTCAGGAAACTCCAAAGACATTCTAAGAACTATTTCTGGAAGGCATTTCAAGTAAGAATTAAATTGCTTAAAAGTTAAAAAAACATACTTAATACTAATTTCAGTTAAGTCCTACTTCAGTAACTATTAATGAAATGAATTACACTTAACTAAAAATTTCCTTGAATCCTTTCACAAAGGATGTCACAAAATGTCACAAAGAAAACTTCCTTTGAAGAAATTATGGAAGTACTTCTGGACAAGACTAAGGAAAGCATTCCACCATGTAAATGACATGACATGAATATGTTACAAGAATGTCTTCATGGAATGATACCGGAAGGAATGGAATCCAAGAAGGCATCCAGTATCGTGGTAGTGGGAAAATCAAAAACGTCTTTTCTGAGAATGTAAACGGTGGGCAGAGTTATATCCATGTAAAGGTAGCACCAAAAGATAACAACTGATACCTGAGATTATTAGTAATTCTATTCTGTTTAATTATTGTTCTTTTACATTAAAGACCTGCAAAAAATTTTAACCTAGATTTATTTTATAAAATAATAAAATGGTTGTATTTGTTTACTATGTAAATTCTCCACATTTGGAATCAATAAAGGCTTACGAAAACTTTCCCAATAATTTCGGTGGTAGTTTGTTTTATCGGCTCTATGAAATATGGCCCCAAACAAATATTAAATAATTCTCTAAAAATGGGTTTATAATTAAATAAAGTTCACGAATTAAAGCCTCCAAGTCGATAAAATAACACCAAAATAATAAGTGAAATAAGACAAAAAAAATCTTATAGGAATGTTGGGTCTTATATCAAAATGAAATATAGTACCAATACACAATATAACACCCTAAGTATTCAATTTGTTTTTGTTTTATATAGAAATTATTGGGGTCTTATTTTGCTTTGAGTTTGAGTTCTTATTTTCTGATGCCTTTTTCCGGAGCCAGTTTTATCGGTGATGATTTTTATGCTAAAAAAAAATCGATCTTGGGAAGATGTTATGGATAATTGTATTGGAAATTTTTTTTTAAGTGGCTTTAAAACTTTTGTCTAAAACAAACCTTTATATAATATTATATAAACTATATTTGAATAACTTTCTTAATAACTTTTTAATAAGATAACTTTTCTGTAAGCACGAATTCAATCAAAATTTTTAAATTTCATTGTCATTTTTTTCTGATCAATATCTTTTAAAACATAAAAGAAATCTCTAAGCTTTCGATTGAAAAGCTCTAAGCTTGGAAAAATCCTTTTGATATCAAAAATACCTGACATTAAGAACTTTAAAGAATATACATTGCATTCATAATTTTAATAGAGATAATCCTTAATATAACTTTAAAGCAATTATAATTGCTTAAAATTAAATTGTTTAACAGTAATAAAAGGCTTATAAAACTCTTATAACAGATGAAGACGTCTGTGAAGAAATCGCTGATAGATATCGGTATATTCACAGACGGCTCTCTGAAGAATGGCTGAGCCTGGGCAGGCGTTTACTCAGAAGAGTTGAGCCTATCCTGTGTACTGAGGTTAGGGAGGTTTGTGTCTGTTTACCAGGCGGAAATGCTTGGTGTGGTGCATGCACTGGACCACCTGATAGATGACCGGGTCAATGGCAAGAAAATTGTCATTGCACTTGACAATCAGTCGGTGATTAGGTGCATGCAGCGTACAGGCGTCATTTCCAGGCTGGCCATAGAGTGTCTTACCAAACTCAATAGGTGCGCTCAGACAAATGAGCTCACTCTTATGTGGGTGAGAGGACATTCTAGCATAGAACAGAATGAAAATGCTGATTCTTTAGCGAGAGAAGTGGTCTCGTATTGAGGCCGTTTTTCGTTACAATCGAAGGACTTTAAGCTGGTTTACTGCACTGGTCACAGGACACGGTCCCTACATGTACCATCTCAGGAAGATGACTCTGACCGAGGACGATGCGTGTAGGTTACGCCTAGAGGAGCCGGAAACGGCAGCACACATTCTGTGTCAGTGCCCGGCGTTGGCAAGCATAAGATTGACCATTCTGGGACGTCCATTTATTGACGAAGCCGAGATTGGTTAACTGACCTACGAGGATATGATTGAGGTGACAAAGGATGCTTATGTAAGGAGCATGTTCACGTAAGAGCATGCTCCGAGCAGTAGCATCCTTGTCCTATGGGGACGAAAAGGGGCCCACTGTGGTCCGCTTCGGCTAATCCCCGATTTATTATTATTGTTATTAATAAAAGGCTTCTAATATGGTTTTTCTGAAAGTTTTTTTTATATGAATCTTAAAAGATTTTTAGTCTGTTTTTAATTATCTGCAATTTAGGCCCTGTGCGAGTTGATCTAAATACGACCTTAACTAAATTCTGTCGACAAAACAGTGCTTACTAAATAATTTAGGTAGATTCCGAGCTACCTAAATGCTTCCTAAAATAATGACATTTTCTAAGAGAAAATAATGTGCAATGGCATTTCTTAACCTGAAAATTAAAATTTCTTAGATTTTTTTACATGGATTACGAAAATTTAGGAAACATTTAAGGATACAATTTAGTTTAGGTCGTATTTAGATCAACCCGCACATGGCCTTAGTAATAAATTTTTTAAGAAGGAAATATATTCAATGGTTTTTAAAAGCGGTATTTTCAAAAACGCAAAATTATTCGATACGCGAAGACAGAGATGCATGTATTTTTTAAAACTAAATTTTTTTCGAAATAAATAATATAATTCAACAACTTACCACACTTTTATTTATCATTCGTTTAAGCAACTCTTAGAAATAAGCTACAATTAAGACTTTAATTAAAGGTATGAATTGTGATAAAAAATACAATAAAAACAAAAACATTCCAAGTTTATTTTGCTATGTTTGTGGTGACTACAATTCCAAAACAAAGAAAAAACATATGTGAGACTTTAAACAATTTATACCCTAAATACTTTGGTTTCTAATAAATTTTGGCGAAAATATTTATTTTAGCTCCACTTATTTGTTCAACTGATTCAATGACAAACGAAAATCTATGGATTTTGGAATACAACTGCTGTGGGCACCCCACGATAAGTACAGGGCAGACAAATGCTATTTTTATTTAGTGGATATTCTTCGAAAACCAAACTTCAGAATGGCCATAAGACTATTCACCTCATAGATGCTGTGGTAATATTACACAATTAATGCTTTGACTTCTATTGATTCGATTATTATAGCACCTGTGTCATCTACAGCAAATGATTCAACTTACGAAGCGTTAGAACTGCAATCATATATTTGAAGTGATATACTGTTCGAAGTTGAGTTATATCAAAACGGCTTAAGTACCGAAATTTGTTATACGAGGGCTATTTTAGAAGTCAGTGCCTTCTGTTTATAGACTACTTAGATTGTGTTTGACTGTAACAAGAGGGTCATATCAGAAATCGCCGATAAAATCGATGTAATATTGGACAATCGGAGAATGAAAGTGCGTGAGGTGGCCGAGGCTGTAATAATAAAGGGAAATACGTTGAACTTGCTTAAGCAATAATCTTAAATAAGAAAAATCTTTGCCGCCATTAACGATGCCAAATAAATACTTATCAATAGTCTTTAAAATTTATCTCATAAACATTTTATAGTTCCTTTTCTATTGAGCCATCTTTTGAGTAGGCGTGTAATTTGTTTATAAAGTACGCACCAGAAACATACACAAAATGTCCTGAAGTAAATTGTAAATAATTTTGCGGAATCTAACCAACGTTTTAATAGAAATATTAAAGCCATAATTGGCAATAGTAACTACGAAGGTGAAAATATTGATGTCATAAGACGACGAAAATCGTTTCATTTATCAAATTTTCAACCAACGACCACTATCGTTTAGCTATAGCTACTATTGTTTAGCTAAAAAAGAAGTCTTAAATCCTAAATATGTTTGTTTTAAATTAGGCATTCCTTCGATTTATGCTCAAAAAGTTTTTAATTCGAACTTTTGGCCTCAACCATTTAACAACGTTCAAAAAAAACTTCAAGCGTCTGCCGGTACAGAATCAGCAAATTTACATGATTCTATATCGACAATCACGCGTTATTGCACGCCTTTGGGCCAATATAAAAAAACCGAAATCATAATGTTGGTGGACTCCGCACTAAATCAACAGAATTCTCACTAGAACTCTTACAACAGAATCAAAGAACAGGTAGACTGTTCTTAAGATGTCATTGCCCTTACGGAGACATGGCTGCATGCGAATATTATTACATCTGAACTTTTCGATGACCAATTTGAAGTATTAAGACGGGATCGCTGCTCAACAATTGGCTTAACTCGTGGCGGTGGCGTTTTGATTGCCGTTCGTGCGTATTTTTGTTGTCAGGAAATATCTTTACAAAATGTATCTGATGACGTGGAGCAAATATGCGTACGAGTTGATTGTCCGGTTGCTGGTGACGTGGTTGATGTACTATCTTTTTTAAGTATCTATGTTTTTGTATCGTATATCCCACCTTGCTCTAATAGTAACATTTATTCTATGCATTTTATCAATATTCTTAATGTAGTTGAAAGACTTAAAGATAATGAACATATATTAGTTCTAGGTGACTTCAACTTAAGTAATACTCTCTGGTCTTACTCTCATGAAATAATGAGCATGATTCCAAGCTCGATGAGTAACGTTTTAAAAACTGAATTTTTAGACTCTATCTTCTCGTTAGGACTGCTTCAATTAAATTCAGTTGAAAATAGTCCACATAAAATTTTGGACTTCGTTTTTCTGATCGTGATCTTAATGCTAACTGTTATGAGGCGGACTTCCTTTTGTCTATATAATAACTCTTTCCATCATAAGGCGCTGTTAATCCGGTCGGATGCGTCAACCTTATATATACCTGCTCTAGAAGAAGATAATTTTTTATTCGCTTTTGGAAAGGCAGACTTCGTTGCAATGTCCAACTTCTTATCTAGTGTTGATTGGCGTGCAGTTTTTGGAGAAAATCTATTAAGAAATTATGAATTTTTCATTGACATTATTAACGAAGCATTTAGTAATTTTGTTCCTATAAGAAAAAATAAGATATACACAAAACCCGAATGGTTTAGTAATAATATCTTAAATTTAAAAAATCGCATGAAGAAATTGTACAAAATAAAGCAAAATGTCCTTTCGTAATGACTATCTTGAGGTTCGAGAACGCTATGAAACTCTTAAGAGGTCCCTTTACAGAAGTCACGTCCGTGCAGTAGAATCGGATATTAAATCCAATCCTAGAGCCTTCTGGAAATTGTTTAATAAAAAGAAGTATGCTAAGGGGTTCCCGAAAAGTATGTTCTAGAGAGATAAAACATCGGACAATATTCAAGATGAATGTAATATCTTTGCGGATTACTTCCAATCAAATTTTGTTTTAGACAATGTTTCTATAGATCAAAAACGATCGCAATATAATGGAGAGCAAATAACAGATTTGGTATCCTTAATTTTATCGGAGGAGGATGTTTTCAATGAGTTCAGCCTCTAGCACTAGCTCAGCCTCTAGCACTAATATTTAATTTGTCCCTTGAGAAAGGTCAATTCTTAGGTATTAGAAAGGTTTCTGTTATAGTCCCTGATCGCGCCAATATGGCAACTCTATCTGTTGTATTAATTTCTTTTCTGACATTTCTTATTCATTAATTTTCTTCCTCTTTTTCTTCTTGTCTTTTTTTTATAGTTGTTAAATAAAATGTACATTTAAGAATCTCCGCGTGTTTTTAATTTTTTTATCTTCGCATACTGCAATTAATACATTCGAAAAAGTTAGCAATAAGCCGCATTAGTCCCTATCAATAAATCGGGATCGAGTCAAGACCTTGCCAAATATCGACCTATATCTAAGTTACCTTCTATTCCCAAATTGTTTGAAGCATTGTTGAAAAAGCAGATTTGCCTCTGCATATGATATCGGAATGTCAGCACGGTTTTGTCTCTGGAAGATCCGCCTTGTTCTATTCTAAATCTTGTTCTATTTTCTCACTTTATAAATATTGAAACTTTTTGAAAAGCAATTTTTGATCAGAAACGTGTAGATAATTTTGAAGTCTTCCCATAACTTAGAAAAGTAGTTTATGCTGTTTTAACAATTCCTATAGCAACAGCAAATATAGAACGTATTTTTCACAAATAAATATTAATTAAACTAAAATCAGAAATAAATGAGAAATTCCCACCTTGTGTGGGATTCTCCGAACTAAAGATTTTTTAAAGAAAAACGATTGGAACTGCACAAATTTCAAACAATCATCAGAAATGATAAAAAGTTTGATCAAAATATATATAAAAAATAAATTTATTTTTTAGATTTCGTCATTTGCTCGAAATTTGCAGTTTCATTAACTTTTTCTTAAATAGTTTTTCCGTCGAAAAATTTCACAATTAACTTTTTACATTTAAAGGTACAATCGAGGCCCATGCACATTTGTTCAAAAAAAAATCCCCCGAAATATTTTCCGCCTCTGATAACGTATTACATACATTTAAGTATAACCATGTAGTTCAAAAAATACACATTAATATCAATAACAACATGATCAGTTACTGTAAACTTCGTCAAACGATTCTATTTAATTGGACCCATACATAGGCGTACCGTGATTTGTTTTTGCAACACACTACGGAAAAATTTTTCAAAACTTGATGGAATTTCTCATAAAATGTGCACAAAAATTTGATTTTAACAGCCCAAAAATCAAAACGATAAGTTTGTACGTGACAACGCTATCTACTGCTTGACTTGTTATACAACTTATTGGTTTATCTGCACGAAATCAAAAATTTTTGATTTTGTCTTCACAAACTGACGAACGTTCAAATTGGTCCACCAACACCGCCATAAACAGGCAAACATTTCCGCAAACCAACCAAGTTCGCGAACCTGCCTGTATATAATACCTACAAGAAACAACACAATGGTGCGTTCGTGATTTCGGCATGAACTAAAGCAACAAGCCTAAGGTTGCGAACATAGTGAACGCTTGTTGCTGAGCCGAGTCGAAATACACATTGTAGCAAAAGAGATGCATGACTTGGTTTCCTTATTGCTCCAACGAGTTTTTCGGCTCGGCTCAGCAACAAGCGTTCACTATGTTCGCAACCTAAGAACGTCAGCAGCAACTGAAGCTTAAATGCATAATTTTTGTCATACATAAATATGAATTTTTTCTTTAATTTTAAAAACAAAACAAAAAATCCAATAAAAAAATCCCACATGAATTAAAAAAAAACGCACTCAATTAAAAAAAAAAACATGTGAATTCCCATTTCCCACGGCAATTAAAAATAACCTCAAATGGAATTTTTCCCACAAAGGTGGCAACCGTGCTGAGATGCAAAGCAAAACAAAATAAATTTTTTTTTATTTCGTTTGACATGCATTGCCTTAAAGGCTGGTGTCACACAGTCATCGTTTGAACGGCGCTTAAAAGTTTTTGTTGGATTAAAAAAAACGTGTTAACGTTCTTTATTGATAAAAACAAACGTCCGTGGCGAAGCCGCGAACCACTGTGTCCTGCTAGTAAATTTATAATTTAAATTTTAGTTAATGAATGCGATTGTTTTTGTTTTGTTTAATTATTAATTTAGTTTAAGTACTTTATTTCGAATACAATAATAAAAATTTTAAAGCACACATTTTAAAAATATATTTTTTAGATATTCTTTTTTAGTTCCAGTTTTTTCACCAAAAGAAAATGTTCCTGAAAATTAGTGTTTTTTAAAAATATGGCAACACTGGTTACAGCAACGATGTTCATCAGAGCTGTGCCGTTATGTATTTTGTTGTAGGTTTCTCATTGTCCCATTAGGGAAAAGGTTTTAACATTTGCTTAGTTTTACCTTCTTAATGACAATATATTCGAATAAAAAATAATTTGTGCACATCTACTCGAAAATACCTTTCCATCGATATAAGTTTTATGTGAATATGTTGAAGTTAACACAGGTAAAAAGGGTTCACATTTTTTTGCGTTTAATAGTTTGCGTATTAATATCGTATATAGATATAGATTTTAAGCCAATGCTTTTCATTTCTACTAAAACAAAAACGTTTACGAAACACTTACTAAACATTAACTTTAAAGAAAAATTACATCATGGTAAAAATTACATTATCATGGTAAATAAATTTATCTTCAAATTGCTTAAATCAATAAAATTTAAATGCTTCTCTATCATAACATCATAAAATAATAAGTTTCTAATAACTTTTCATTTTTGGGTCACTGTGGACTTTCTGTGGAAATGCCCATGCATAAGTTGTCAACTAAAGCTATTGTTTAACTATGATTTTAACAATTGCATAAATAATCGTTACTTTCCACATAAATGTAAAATTGCTTGTCTATTTTATCAAAAAAATTGCATATATAAAAATATTACTTGCAAATATTCCAAAATCTCAGTGCGAATCGAACCCACAACCTATAAATATTGAGACATAGGTTCCATCCACTACGCTACGTAAGCACGTCGAACACGTTATTTACCTGAGCCGGCGTTATTTAATTTTCCGAATAAATTCAATAAATTCAAGTTTTCGAAACTTCCCTAAAAATTAAAAATCTCTAAATGATATTACTATATAATTGATGGCTTTTTTTAGGTTTAGAGTAATTTTAAATTGAATTTAATATCAAAAAATTTCACTCTTAAAAAATTGTATATTAAAAAAATTATAGGTACTTTTTATTTTAAATTTCAAATATCGATAGGAAGGGGTGATTTTTGAAAACTTTATGTAGTATATTCTAAAAAGGCACCTTCCAAAATACCTGGACATGAATCTCTTGCAATTTTTTTATTCACATTTGACAATGTTCTACTCGCTCAATGCTCAAAGTCTACAGAATATTTTTACAAAAAACTTACAAAATAAGGTTTCCAATTTATAAGAAACATAAGAATACTCAATGATAACTCTAATCAAACATCAAGTAGGTGAAATATTAATATTTAAGGCAAACAACTAACTTAAAGATACATAATATTTAAATTTTAAGGATATTTTTTTTTGTTTTTTAATACTTTTGAAAAATACTTTTATGAAGGGAAGCTACTGAAAGTCATATGTTAAATAAACATGATACTAAATCATACAAAAAATCTTCATAAAACCAATAAAAATTTTATATAGTAAGAAAATGTAGTTTTAAATTTTATTTCTAAATACAATACGAGAGCCTATTTTAATATCTTATTCTAGGGCCTTAGAATGTATACAATAAAAATTCTAGTGTGCTATGGCAAGTGTTTACTTTACACCTTACCAATTACTAACCAGCTGCATATGAAAAAAGGAAATAATATCGTGTCTATATAGAAATATATGTTTAAGCCTACCAGCAGGAAATACGTATGTATATTTTTTAACAATATTTTGTATGTAATGCAGTGAAGCCAAAAATATAATTCTGAATATCTGACGCAGGCTTGGCAAAATCCATAGAAGAGATAAAATTGTTTGACAAAAACTAACATTACACTAAAATATGTATATTTTAAGCAATTATCTTGCAACTAAGCGTCGTTGATTACCGCATCATACGGAAGTAATACTCACACCCTTATTTTAGGATACCAACGAAACACATTGACCCAAGCAGGATTTCAATGAAAATCATAAAAATAAACTTTCCTTCAAATTTGCGTCCGTAGTGCTGTTTGCCCCGGCGTACTTAAGCCCGAAACGCTCACGCACTGGTTAATATGTAAATATTGAGTACATTTGGATTTATCCTACTCCAAAGCAGTTGTTGACATTTTTTCCGCACTTTCAACTTTACAATATTGCAGAATTTTTCACATAAACTTACTTACGCCAAAAAAAAAAACTGGTACTATTCCATCAATTATTTTTTGCAGCCAAACACACGAGAAAAAGATGCCAAAAACGAGGAACGCAGCGGAGCACAGGGTTCCACAAAAAGACGAAGTAGCGACAACCACGAAAGTCAACGCAAGTTTTAAGCTTTGTTTTTTGCTTTTTACTCACCTGATTTCACTTTAATTTTACACTAAAACGATTCTTTGTTTATTCGAGCACATTTTCCTGGTATTTTCTTTAATTCTTGATTAAGTATTTATTGCAAAATTTTGTTCGAAAAATGTTTGTACAAATAAAATTGCCAAATGCCAGCGACCAAACTTGTAATTTGAAGAAAATACGAAAATATGTTGTATTAAAAATGTGTGGTATATAGTCGTCTCTTTCAAACATCGTTTATTTTAGACGGCGAATTGTGGTTATGGCGGCAATGCGAAATGGGAAGAGTTCTGAAAATGTCACGCTTGACGGTGTTCAAGGAAGCAAAATTATGGTAAATTTAAAACTATTACCATTCGAGGGCGAAGTTAATAGGTTTTGTTTTAGGACCAATCATTTTATAAGAATGGTATAAAGTCAAGAACGAAAAAAGCAGGAAACTATAAAGTAACATATACAGGCAAATGATACCTTATGTTCGCCGCTTATGAGGAAATAGCCAGCTGTTGCAACCTTGTTTCTTGTATCATGGCTAACATCTAGTACAATATAACATGATTGCGTATTGGTCATGTGAGGTTACACTACGTTTACATTGCACCCAGGGTTGCATCTGACAAAAATAAAAACGTACTTAACAAATAACATTTTTTGTCTTGGATATTAAATGTTTTTTCTTTACAATTACCTACTTTACTTCCCACCGTTTCCAAAGTGATAACCAAAAAAAAAAACGATCCTCACCTTTCAAATTTTCACTTCTTCGGGGGTATCATTTTACCCCGTGACTCTTTTTATATGAATGAAAAAATTGTATGCACCATTTCTCCTTTACTATTTAGCCGTTAACTCCAAAAATTTTGTTTTCGGATGCGACCTGAAGGTGTGGAATATTCAAAATATAACAACAGCCCGTACTGTTGTTATGCACGATTCATATAAGAGGAATTACTCCTTAACCCCTATATACGCCTACGTACTAAACCACTCAGACGACCCAGTATAGATTTATTTTTCCCACTGGAAAAGTAATTCTTTTTACGCCAATTTGCAACGCCACCTGGGGGCTAACATGTACATGAATTTTAATAAAAATATTTTTTTTTTGTATTCTTGAATACTTGATTAAAATAATAAAAAAGTTTTTATAAATATCTGCAGTACGCAATACGCCTCAGACCGAAAAAGTCCCCTTAAAGGCATAGTGAGGTCACAGTAAATTATTTTATTTGTTCGTACGTTTCGTGTCGGACGTCTCAGATTTTTCCATATCTCAATTTTTGTTCACTTTATAGCAGAATAAGAACTTGATGAAAATCCAAGCTCTGCAGTCTCTGCAGTCTCTGCAGTAAAAACAATTGTTACAAAATCACACTACTTATACTTTTCAATAAAAATATGCGTTTACAAAAAATTTTTCGCATGTTTGAAGAGATTAATACTATAGCTTCCTCTAGTGTTAAAGATAGAACGAATAGATGTCGTACACTCTCTGTACTCGAAAATCCCTATGTACAAATTTGCATGCAAATCGGAAGAGCGGCTTCGGAGACAAGCAATAAATAAATATTTTGTGGAATCCAATCGCAGCGCCACCTACTATGTTTTCTGGCTGAATTTTCTAGGATTCTTCAATGGCCGAGAAAAACAACAAAAAATCGCCAAGCAAATCGTAATCTCCGTTTTCGAGTTAAGCAATAACAAATTTATTTAATATATATAAAGATATAGAACGTACTTTCCTTAACTTGGGGTCTTGAAATATATCGGCTGGAAGTGGGGAGCTCCTCATCGGTGAAGCCAGCTTCCAAATCAAGGCTTATATTTCGCACCTCCAGCGATTTAAAGCAAAGAAGAGCCTGCGCAGCCTTAATTTCATTTAAACCTGGATAAAGTGCACTCTGCGTAGCCTTTGATTGTTCAATATTTGAACACTTTTCAGCTCCATCTTCAGCATCATTTTCTGCAGGATAGAAAAAACTCCTAACCTCTTCGCTTTGATTTCTGCAAAAATAATTTATTTATTATCACTTTTCTTTTCATTATCTTATCAAACTACACATAAACTCACTTTTTTTAAAAAATAAATCATTTTTTTTATGTTTTTAACATTATCTTTGTTAATTTTTATTAACTTAGTCATTTTTAAAAAATTTAAACTACTTACTTACTTAGGTGGCCGTGACAACCCGTGTCCGGATTTCGACCGACCTCATCAGCTCTCCCCAGGCGCCTCTGCTTTGCGCGCGCCTTCTCCAATCGGATACACCAAGTGCGGTTAGGGCTTCCTCAGCCTGGTCCATCCATCGGAGGCATGGTCTCCCTCGTCGTCGTTGACCAGCGACCCTCGCTTCGAGCACCTTTTTCGCTGGAGCTTCGTCGTCCATACGATGGACATGACCCAGCCAGCGTAGTCGCTGCACAGTTATACGCCGAACTACGTCAATGTCTCCGTAGAGCTCATACAGCTCGTGGTTCATTCGGATGCGATAGTCATCGCCGACTCGAACAGGACCGAAGATTTTGCGAAGAACTTTTCTCTCGAACACCCCCAGAGCGGCTGCGTCAGTTTGCGAAACTACCCATGCCTCAGCGCCATAAAGCAGCACAGGTAGAACGAGCGTCTTGTAGAGTGTTAGTTTTGTCGATCGAGAGAGGGCTCTGGAACTTAGTTGCTTACTGAGCCCGTAGTAGCACCTATTAGCAATTATTGTTCTTCGCTTTATCTCCAGGCTGATTTCGTTGTTAGTATTAATGGCGGTGCCAAGGTATACAAACTCCTTGACTACTTCAAAGTTATAGCTGCCGGATGAAACGTGGGAGTCTAAACGCCGAGCTCCCTTGTTTGTAGACAGCATATACTTTGTTTTACCCTCATTTATCGTCAAACCCACTTTGGCTGATTCCTTTTCGATAGCGGCGAAAGCAGCGGTAACATCTCTCTTGGTTCTGCCAACAATATCAATATCATCAGCGTAAGCAAGGAGCTGGACACCTTTATAGAAAATGGTGCCATTACGATGCACACCGGCCTTTCGTACGATCCCCTCCATGATGATGTTGAAGAGATCTCAAGACAGTGGATCGCCTTGCCTGAAACCTCTTTCGGTATTGAAGGTTTCGGAGAGGTCATTTCCTACCTTGACGGAGCTGCGTGTGTTGCTCAACGTCATTCTGCAAAGTCTAATCAACTTTGCAGGTATACCGAACTCAGACATTGTTGCGTATAGGCAATCCCTTCTCGGGCTATCGAAAGCAGCTTTAAAGTCGACAAAGAGATGGTGTGTGTCAATTTGATGTTCGTGGGTTTTCTCCAGGATTTGTCGTAGCGTGAAAATCTGGTCTATGGTGGACTTACCAGGTCGAAAGCCACACTGATAAGGTCCAATCAGTGTTTTTGTAATTGGCTTTAATCTTTCACACAGTACGCTTGAGAGAACCTTATATGCGATGGAAATAAGACTGATACCTCTATAACTTGCGCAGATTGTAGGGTCTCCTTTCTTAAGTATAGGGCACAGTACACTGAGGTTCCAATCGTCGGGCATGCTTTCTGCTAGCCATATTTTGCTGATGAGCTGATGCATGCGCCTTATCAATTCATCGCCGCCGGTTTTAAACAATTCAGCTGACAGGCCGTCAGCACCCGCTGCTTTATTGTTTTTGAGTCGTTGGATAGCAACTCGAACCTCTTCATGGCTAGGTGGTGATACTTCCACTCCGTCATCGTCAATTGGTGGCACTGCACTGTGCTCTCGATGGGCGGCATTGGTGGAATCGTCGCCATTAAGTAAATTGGAGAAGTGCTGTCTCCACAATCTAAGCACACACTGTGTATCCGTATTCAGATCTCCATTTTCGTCTCTACAAGTGGATGCTCCGGGCTTGAAACCTTGGGTTAGACGCTTAACCTGTTGATAAAATTTTCGTGCATCCTTCTTGCCCTGGTATACCTCTAGTTCCTCACGCTCACGCTTTTCCTGCTCTCTTTTCTTGCGTCTGAAAAGGCGCCTCTCTTCCTTCCTCTTTTCGCGGTAGTTTTCTCGCACGGCTCGCGTTGCAGCTGACTGCAGCGTTTTTCTATAAGCGGCGTTTTTTACTGCAGTCGCAATGCGACACTCCTGATCATACCATTGGTTCCGAGGTTGCGGGCGCCGGAAACCAATGACTTCTTCAGCGGCAGCGCGCATGGAGTGGGATATATGCGCCCAAAGTCCGCCGGCGTCGTCGAGTCCAGAGGTTGGTTGGTTGAGCTTAACCGAGAGTTGAGCGGAGTAGGCTTCGGCAGTCCGTTGTAATTGCAGCTTAGCGACATCTAGCTTTCGTTGCATTCCTGTGCGTATGTTCTTGGCATTGCATAATCGCATGCGGATCTTGGCTGCAACAAGATAATGGTCGGAGTCAATGTTGACCCCCCGAAATGTACGCACATCTAGAACACTAGAGGCATGCCTTCCGTCGATTACAACATGATCAATTTGGTTTCGCGTTTTTTGATCCGGGGACAGCCAGGTGGCCTTGTGGATGTCGAGGTGCTTAAATCTGGTGCTACTAACTACCATGTTTCGTGCCGCGGCGAAGTCGATCAGTCTTAGACCGTTGTTTGTGGAGGTCTCGTGAAGACTGAACTGACCGACAGTGGGGCCAAAGATGCCTTCCCTTCCGACTTTCGCATTAAAATCGCCGAGGACTATTTTCACGTCATGGACCGGAAGGTGGTCATATACGTCCTCAAGACTAGCGTAGAAAGCGTCCTTGACGGCTTCGTCCTTTTCCTCCGTCGGGGCGTGCGCGCAAATAAGGCTTATGTAGAAAAATTTTGCCTTGATGCGGATCGTGGCCAATCTTTCGTTCACAGGTGTGAACCGGGAAACAAGGTGGCGTAGTTTCCGGCTAACGACGAATCCACATCCGAATTCGCGCTTCTCCGCATGGCAGCTGTAGTAGATATCGCAGTGTGCTTGTTTAGAGCAGCCTTGCCCTTTCCATCGCATTTCCTGGATGGCGGTGATGTCAGATTGTATTGTTTTGAGGGCTTCCGCCAGTTGGATAATGGCACCTTCCCTATAAAGGGTCCGGACATTCCATGTGCATATCCGTAAATCATTGTCCGTTTTTCGTTTGCGGTGGTCGTCAACGTAATTGGGGTTCTTATCCGAGGCTGGTTTAGTTTTCATTGGGCAGTAGTAATGTGGCGGGACCCAAACCCTGCGCACATTCCATGTTTAAGGTCCATGGATCGACCCGCCGCTCAAATTAGCCGTCAAACTGACGGATGCCAGTTTGCCGTTGCCCAGGGAACACCACTTGGAGGTTTGAGTCGACTTGAGACGATTTCGACATGGATAATGCTGGCCTCGCCAGGTTGAGGCGGTCAGACACGTTGCCATGTGAAGGTTCACCCCCTGTTCCCCCTGTTAAAAAAAATTTAAACTGTCGCTTTTAAATTACAACCGCAATTGATTTAATTTGTTCCCAATTGGACAAAAGGCAGTAAAAAAGGCAATATGTCAAACAAACAAAAGAATACAATGGCAAAAGCAAAGTACGAGGAATACGAAAAATGAAGGAGGTACGAAGTCAGAACGTACTTCGTATCATCTGATTTGTATGAAGATTCCATACAAGCTTATTGATACGAAGTACGCTTTGAATTTGGTATTCTTTGATTTAGTATTCCTCACACTTTCTTCTTTGCTATTGCATTCATTTTGAGATCTCTGCACACCGTACGTAAACAAAGCAAAAGTCAAGAAGTATTGCCATATTAATTTAAATTTAAGACGATTGGCACTATCAGGGTGTAAATCATAATAAAAAGGTAGAAAATAAAATAGTATTAGTACGAATTATGAAGTACTTCGTACAGAAATAATAAAAACGTATACAAAATGGTACGAAAATACGTACTTGTGCAACTCTGATTGCACCTTTAACTCGAGATTTGGCTGAAAAAATATTTGTATGCCAAGCGCTAGAGATTAGTAATCTTAAGTTTTTAGACTTAATCTCTAGATTTGGCAGCAATGTGCACGTAGTCTAACTGTGGGCTTAGACCGCCTCAAAGAACGAAAGAAACCTCGTTCGTTCGCTCGGTGCTAACACCAAGTCCGAACACACAACGTTTGCTATAAATTTATCGCGAACGCTGTTCGCCCGGTGTAGACAGTAAATTAGGGCGAACGAACGAAGTCTAAATTTATGAATGCATATGAATTATAAGTTTTTCTTTATTTGATTCCTTAGCTTCATAGGTTTTTGGTGACCCAGCTGCTTCTTTCTTTCCTTTAAATAAACTTGCCACTTAAATAAATGCTGCACTAGCCATTATATCATCATCTGAATCCATTGCATTAAGTTCAATTTAATGCAAAGTATTTACTATTATGAATTACCTTACACTTTTATAAATTCAAATATTAAAATAAAATCATGACTTTGTGCTACTCAATGCTTGCCAGGCGAATTTGTTGTTGAGAAAGGGAGTAAAAGTCTTACTACTAATATAAAAATAATGAGCTTTCAACCCTGGATTTATTGATGTTCGGCCGAATGCACAATTTTCTGCTTTCACATTGGTCAAGAATTGAATTCAATTTTCAGAGCTTGTGGGCAATTCGTCGCAAATCGGAAGCGACGAAAGGGAAAAAAATTGGTACAGAGACATTGGTACCGTGATTTCGTGTTCCTTTTTGTTCTCACTTTCATTGCTTCAATTCATGACCTATGTGAAAGGGGTCTTACACCGTCTGAACATACAAGATGGCGGATAATGTTCATTCGCGATTGATGTTCGTGCGGTGTAGACAGTTGGTCCGAACGACGTTCTTATCGCAACAAATTGTTCACGATGAATTTTTCGTTCGTTCAGGTGGTCTAAGCGCACGGTTAAAACAACTGGTTGTTTTGATTATATTATTTGTTAATTTGTATATTTGTCATGTTCTCAATAAAAAAAATTTTCTATTGTCTTCGAACGCTAAAAATTTCATTTTTATTCACTCTAATCTACCTCTACCTAATTTTATTATTAATTTTAATCATTTTACTAATTAAACTAAATAAATGTTTTTAGTTTATATATGAATTTATCATTAAAATGAATACTAAGAAAATTAATCCAAGTTTTTTGTAAGAAATATTGTAAATTTTTTGTTACTTATATGCCTTTATATATAAGCTGCCATAATTAGTACCTATTTAATTGTTATTTACTTAACAATGATTTATTTAAATAAAATTATTTTAAGAAACTATTCTAAATTTTGACGCATATAACTTCTAAGCTACTTGAGACCGGCCTGACATTTTTTCACCATTCGCTTCTTTTTTGTGTAGCTTTGTATAGCTCCAAATACACATTTTGAAAGAAAAATTAAAAATTCCATTTCCATTCAATTGTTGAAAAAATTATACATTTTGTGAGGACAGAATTTTTTTCCCAGAAAAGAATGCGCTATAAGATTTTATCTAACAATGGAGAAAAACAGTTTTCTGTGCTTATTGGGTATGAACATTTTTTTATTTTAATTAAGTGCGAGTCAAGGTATATTTAACAAGGTAGTGTCGTTTTACGGGTACCGCAGCTGCAAACACATACAATTTTATAATTTCCAAATTTTGTTATTTGTTTTGCTTTTATTCGTAAAAACCTGGTTTTGACAGGTGTGGTACCCAACACAAGAGAGTATATTAACTACCAACACTACCTTGTCTCATTATACTATGGTGCGAGTATTAGACACATTGGCTGCGGCTACGGCCGTGCGGCATCTGCCAAAATTTTTTACATGTATTTCTTATGGAGAGAAACTGGTGTAATACCGCCCTTGCCGCTGTGGCTTTGTCGTCGAGATAGAATGTCCTCTTTCACATTGGCCAAAAATTGAAAGCAATTTTTTTTTTGACAATCTCTTTTGGACTTGGCGAAAGCTTCTACATTGGTCAAGAATTGAATTCAATTTCATATCTTTTTTGCTGGTTTTCTTAAAATTTAAAGCAAGCAAACGTAACACCCCTTTCACATTGGTCAAGAATTGAATTCAATTTTCAGAGTTTGTGGGCAATTCGCCGCAAATCGGAAGCGACGAAAGGGAGAAAAATTGACGGTACCAATGTCTCTGTACCGTCAATTTTTTCGTGTTCCCTTTTGTTCTCACTTTCATTGCTTTCAATTCTTGACCAATGTGAAAGGGGTCTAAGACCCCTTTTACATTGATCAAGACTTGAAGTCAAGTTTTTTTGACGTTCTCTTTTGAACTTGACGAAAGCTTTCACATTGGTCAAGACTTGAATTCAATTTCTTGTCTTCTTTCCTTGTTTTCTTAAAAAATAATGCGAGATAGGTAGCAAGCAAACTGAATTTTAATAAATTTCTATTAGCTCCCTGTTCCACTTAAACGACATTTTTGGCTATAAAAATATATTATTATTAAAAATATCTACAAAAATATCATTAAATAAGTCACACACAAATTTTACTGCAACTGAAGTCTAACAAACTCACATTGATATGCGAAAAATAAAATAAAAAGTACTGCCAACAACGCGAAAATCACAAAAGGAACACGAAAAAATTGCCGGTACAGCTTCAAATTTTTTTTCCCTTCCGTCGCTTCCGATGTGCGGCGAATTGCCTACAAGCTCTGAAACTTGACTTCAAGTCTTGATCAATGTAAAAGGGGTCTAAGCGACTGAAGCCAACAAATTAATAAGAGAGAGAGAGAGATGCACGACGATATACAAAAAATAAAATGAAATAATCTGAGAAAAATGCGAAAAGAACACGAAAAAATTGATGGTACAGAGACATCGAAACCGTCAACTTTTTCTCCCCTTCGTCGCTTCCGATTTGCGGCGAATTGCCCACAAACTCTGAAAATTGAATTCAGTTCTTGACCAATGTGAAAGGGGTCATTCGTTCCTAATTTGACAGCATGTCGTTGCAGCCGCAATCAATGTGTCTAGGTCTCCATGTCTAGGCAATCAATGTGTCGTTTCAAGTTTGTGCTAAAATTAATTTTGAGTAGCTGGCAGCATGATACAATGATAAGGTAGGGCCGCTTCGCTGAGTGCTCTCACGCGTCAACAAAGAGTGGGTAATGAGAAGGAACATATATGTCATAACGACGAATTTCGTAGAAATTGCAAATGAAGAAAATATTTTATGTTTCCAAGTTGCAAACAGTGCGGTCGCGGGTGTTAAATTTGTGCTAATTTGAGTGAAAATATTATAAAAAAAGTGTAATAAAAACTATAAAATGTGAAAGACGACTTAAAATTGCAAAAAAAAACCTGTAACATTTTTAACCTAAAAACAACTGCGAAACGTGAGCATAAAGAAATTCGCGATGAACAGCTGATTTTGACACCAATCTCGCTTTATTCTGCTTTCTACTCCATTCCTCTCCAAGTCGACCCTACCTTATAATTCTGCCATGGCTGGCAGTGCGGTAGTAGTTGTCACTCTAAAACAGCTGACAGTACCGCGTAACCGGCCAATGCGACTAGTTTTATTTATTTATTGCAATTATATTAAATCTGCTTAACACCCAACGATGCCTACGATAATAGCGCTGGACGTGTCGCTATCCATGCAACGCACCATACCCGGTCGCAGTGAAGACAATGCACTAACATACCATCAGCTGGCGCTAAAAGGCATCGCGCAGCTTTTGGAACACTTGGCCAACAATTTTAAACTTGAATATGTAGCGCTTGTGACCTACTCAACGGCTTGTGAGGTGAAAATCGACTTTACGCGCGACTATGATCAGGTGCGTCAGGCACTAAAAAAGGTAGAAGCCGCTGACAAGCTGTGTTTGGTTAGCATGTTGAAAAGTGTCGCTGGTATCTTGTCCACCAACTGGGGCACGCAAAACTACTGTCAAGTTGTAGCCTTCACCGACTGCGGTCTGGGTTTCGGTAGCACTGCACTAAAAGGTTTTCTCAGTAACTATGTGGGCAAAGAACTGGATGCGGAATATGCGTGGATAGCAACGCTTAAACCATTCAAGCTTAACTTTGTGTGCATGGGCGTGCATAGTGATTATTATTTCACCAGAGCCATACCTATCTACCAACAACTACTCGACTATAGTGGTCTAAAGGGTGGGTAGAGAAGATGGAATGGAAAAAAAATCCTGTATTATTTTAATCTAAAATATTTGTAGGTCAACTCTTTGTACCAAAACCACCTAAGGATGCCAATGATATGGGTGACAGTGGTCTGGATGGTGCCAAAAATCAATTGAGCAACTCAACATTGCTCAGCAACAGTTGTAGTTCTACTCTGGTGGGACATAGCAGTCATAAAAGTGAGCTAGGACGCACTGCTATGTTCGAGCTCATTGAACGTGTATGTGAGTCAAATTTTAAACCTTATGAAACTTTGCTACGTTGCGGCAGCTATTTTAGGCTTGAGTGCCCTATCGTACTCTGGCCTCCACCTGTGCCCTATCGCAATGAAAGTGACTGCAGCGTACGCACCATTTCACCAAAGTTAGAGGTGTGTGGTTATCTGGCTTTGTCGGATATCGGTTCACCAGCTTCACTTAGTCGCCATTTAGTGGTGCCAAAAATCGAGCGTGAGAAACCAAGCAGACGCAGCACCTCTGACAAAAACTCTGGCAGCTCAAATAAATCCAGCAGCGCCTGCAATGCAACAGGAACAAAACCTACGCTCGACGTTAATCAACCCAATTACGAATATGAACGCTTGGAGCAGCAAATACGTGACTTTTATACAAAAGAACCAATTACTAAGGACACCGATGAAAGCGGTTGCGATGATGGCGATGCAGCCAACACCAAATCAAGTTCTGCATCGAATGCACCCTCCGAAATGCAAAAGGAATCCATGTGCGTGCTGCTGCATGGTGCTTTGAAAGTTGAAAACATGGCCGCTTTGGTATTGCTCAATGACAATTGGTATGGCTTCCTTTACTCCTACGCAGACAGCAAAAAAAAGTCCAACCTAATGTTGAACATTTTACCACCTGGCAGCAACGTCATACCCTGGCTAGGTGATTTAAATATGCTGGGTTTCCTCGAAGATTTGCTACCAGGCGAAACCTGCAGCTTCCCGGTGAAGTCAGACAAACGCAGCTACTCCCAGAACTGCGTCGTATGGATCAAGCACGCTAGTCTGCAGTCAGATATACAAAAAGTGCTGCGACATGCCAAAAAAATGCCTGAAAAAACGCAACATTTCTATAAAGAGCTAAATCGTATACGTCGTGCTGCGCTCTCTATAGGTTTTGTGGAACTGCTCGAGGCTATGGCCAAGTTATTTGAAAAGGAAATCGCGCACTTATCGGTGCATGCAAATCCGGAATGTCGCTTGCAGCTGCAACATGCTGCTATTGAGCTGCGTAAACCTTCAAATCGTGACCTAAAAGTTTCCATTGTGCCCATGCAGAAATTTAGCACTAGCGTTGTGGGCGGAGTTGAAGTCAGTGGCAGTGCAGCTGCCGCAGGTTTTATCTATTAAATGAAAAATGCATGTTATTTTTTTCTGCTGTGCCGAGCCGCAACAAGTTTTTATTAGGTAGGTAACGGCTTATCCACATACAAGTTGACATCGCTGTAGTTAATGGCAGCTAGTTCGGTCAAAATTTCATCGCTTATCACGTTATTGCGATTCTATGGGGATAAAAATAACAAAATGTTAAAAAAATATGTACAATTTTTGAGGCTTTTTGATCTACATAAAGTTAAATTCGCCATTTTTGATTTTTTATTAAAAATATAATTGTGCTGCGAAGTGCCCTAGTATGATATCATGCGAAGCTTTCTTAAATTATTTTTCCAAGTTATTGGAAATTGTGCTGCGATGTGCTCAATTTGTGCTAAAACGTGATGTAGATATATTTAAGAAATTCATATATGTGCGAGTTTTAAGATCATTCAAACTTTTTCCAGCTCAACTTTTTCCAGCTCAAAACGTAATTTTTGCAGTAGCTTGCTAAGGTTTGGTCAGGATGTGCTCCTATGTATCATAAAAATATGATTTTATGGGTTGATAAAAAAAAATTGTCAACGGCATATTGCACCACATGTTGAGCATATCACAGCAGAATTACTGAATAGAAAAAATAAAAAATAATATAAATAATATAGACACATAAACAAAAAAGTGCTTTCCAATGCTGACCATGATAGTACATTTTGAGCACAACGTAGCACATATATTCTTTTTTAATAATAAATAAATTTCGGAGCTCACTTTATGCGCAAAGCGAACAGCCAACTTAAGGGGTTTCCTTTTCATATTGCATAAACTTAATGCTGGGATGGTTAGTTAACCCTTAGTTGCCACATGGCGTAGTTCGTTACCTCAGGATTTTCTTTTTTTTTTGCTTTTGGAAAAAATATTTAAGCTTAAGATTATGCTGTTAGTTACGATTACACTTGTGTTGGTCAAAAAATCTTAATTTCTAGTTTTGAGAGCCACGTTTTATTTTTGGGGTAACGAATTAATCCAGTGTGGCAGCTATGGTAGTATGACTTTAAAAGAGCTTAAAGCTTTTTGATGTTGTAACGTACAAGTTTGGCATATTTCCAGCACTCTAAGGCTTTGAAATTTTGGCCCAATTTCAGATTAATCAAGGCTAAGTATGCCCAGGCGTCTGGTATATGAATTTCGTATCTTGTGCTTCTAGCAAAATAATGCAATGCATCCTCCAATTCACCCAGCTGAAAAATGTAAAAATCATGAATTTTAAAGTCTTAAATATTTTCCTTCCCGCCCATAACGTACCAAGTATTTGGCTTTGCCCAATCCCATATAGATGACCAGACCATTTTCACCATCTAGAGAGGATTTTTTGAAAGCTTTTATTGCCTTTTCATACTGACCCTGCTCCAACATATAATAGCCATAGCGCAGCAGTGCCAAGTGAAAATCTTCAAACTCTTCTAATTTCTGTGAATCAACAATTTTGGCGTACTGCGTCATAGCTGCAGCTTTGGAGTTTTTATAGTATTCTAAATTGCCATTATTTTGAGCTTGAAAAGCGCTCTAAAAAAAACACTTCTAATAATGTTCAAACAAAAACAAATTAAGTGCATACTATAACATGACCGCGCGCCATTTTCTCTACCGGAAACTGTCTTGTTGCATATTTTGGTTCTACATTATTTTGTAGTATCTTAAAAGTTGTCTTTATGAAATACTTCTCCGCTTCATTCAACTCTTCGGCCATTTCGTTATAAACACATTCGGCAAATTGATAAAGACCCATGAGCAAAAACACCTCAAAGACCGTATAGAATAGTTTAGCCTTTGTGCTGGTCAAATTCAATTTGTAATTATTATATATTGCCCAACGACTTTTGGGTATTTTTGGCATTTGATGTCGTGGGTTGTCTGCCAGATTCTCATATTTCCAGCGTGTGAAACTGATGCCAGGTAAGTAACCAGAACTTTTATACATGCAATGCAATAATATCCAACATTCTATATCCAATGGATAAATATCTAGAAATAGTTTCAATTTGAGTAGCACAAATTCATAAGCCTCCAGTGCCGTCTCTTCGTTCTGTTGTTTTTCCATGTAATCTAAATAGATTTCTGCGATTTTGCTAAAAGTTAAAAAAAAAAAATATTTTTCTTGTTTATTTATAAGTTGAATAAAATTAATAATTTATCGCTTACGAAAAGTAGTCACCATCCTTATCTTTTTCTCTTATGGGCCTAACTATATATGTTCTGGCAGCTTCGAAATCCATTTTTTCCATATCGTGAAGAAATGTATAGAAATTTAGTCCGGAATCATAAAGATTTTCAGCTGCAATCTTGATAAAAAATTGTACATATATATCAGGTTAGTTCTAAAAAAAATTTAAAAAAAAAAAAGGATCAAAGCAGATCAATGCACCGTATAATCAAAATCGAACGCTCTATAATATCACTAAAAGAGTTCCTTCATATTTCACAAAGATTTTAAAATCCAAATAATCAGTTCAGTCATCATTTGGCTATAATGCCGTAACAAAGTGACTGCTACCAAGGGTCATATGTAAATTTTGTTAAAATTTCCAACAAATTAAATTTTACATTAAGACAGATTAAAAGTTATGGGCATGAGACGAAATGTTCTGTTTTAAATTTAAAACATTTCTTTCTTCTATTAATCTTAAGATTTAATTGCAAATAGTTTATAAAATCATTATTATATTTATATTTATGCAAATAAAATATTCTTCAGAAAAATTTGTCTAAATTTTAATCTAAGAACCTTTAATCTATATACTTAACACATATCAAGTTATTTAAACTCGAAAATTTTTAAATAAATATACTACAAATGTACATAAACATTATTAATACTTTAAATATACTTTGTACTTAATATAAAAATTTGCTCTTCTCTATAAAATTAAAAGATCAAGTGTAACAAATTGAACAATCCAAAGCCCTGGTAATATGTAGAGGAAATGGTTGGAAAAAATTAATGAAATAAGTTGAATAAGTACAACATATAAAAAAACGACTTCATCCACTACCCCAGGGTAGCTCTCTTTAGTAATACATAAAGTAGTAGGGGAATCATCTATATATATATAAAATTGTAAAAAAAAATCTGTACATTAAATACTTTTTTGAAATTCTTTTTGCGATGGACGTTTTGAATGACGCTGAGTCTAAAAATCGCATTTTTAAAATTTTTGTCTGTCTGTCTGTTAAAGCATCACGCGAAAACCACTGGATGGATTTAAATGAAATTTGAAATCTAGGTTCCTTATATCCCCGGTCATAACATAGGCTACTTTTTTTTCAGTAAAAAAGGTTGGACCCTGTAGGGGGCGCTGCGATCGGGTTCCAAGCATTCTTTTTTTTAGCTTATCTCCGAAACCGTTCATCCGATTTGCATGAGAATTTGTAAGTAGAGTTTTTCGGATACGGTGAGTTTTTATAACTTATCTACTGTGTTCTATCTCGAACACCAGAGGGCGCTGTAGTACAAATATTTTGAAAAACCTCGAAAAACTCCAAAACCGTGCATCCGATTTATATGAAAATGGTATATAGAGGTTTGCGGACACGGTGAATTTTCATGACTTATCTAAACTGTTCTATCTTGAACACAAGAGGGCGCTGCAGTACAAATATTTTAAAAAAACTCAAAAAACTCCTAAGCCGTTTATCCGATTTGCATGAAAGTTGATATATAGAGGTTTTCGGAAACGGTGAGTTTTTATGAGTTATAAACTCTGTTATATCTTGAACACCAGACGGCGCTGTATTCCAAATATTTTGAAAAACATCGAAAATGTCCAAAATCGTTCATCCGATTTGCATGAAAATTTATGTGTATATGTGTATGTATCTACTCAGTTCTATCTTAAACACCAGAGGGCGCTGTAGTACAAATCGCTTTAGAAATCGTGAAAAACTCCAAAACTGCTCATCCGATTTGGATGAAAATTTGTAAATAGCGATTTTCGAGTACGGCAAGGGTTCTGGTGCTAAATTTTTTGCTCTTTCTCGAAACTAGAGGGCGCTGTTGTACAATTTGCACGTGTGTATGTTATTAAATTGTTCCTGAACGACTGCACTGATTTTGATGAAATTTCCTGTGTGTGTTTGAGTGGATCTCTGGATGGTACAGATTCACAATTGGACCCGGTAGGTGGCTCTGCGGTCGGGTTCCTAGAATTTTGTTATTGTAGTTTATCTCCGAAACCATTCATCCGATTTATATGAAAATTTGTATTTAGGGGTTTGACTTATCTATTTTGTTCTACATTGAACACCAGAGGGCACTGCAGTACAAATGTTTTAAAAATTTCGAAAAACTCCTAGCTGTACATCCGATTTGAGTGAGCATTTGTACATGGGAGTTTTCGGATATGGTGGGTATCTTGGACTTTTTTCTGCGCTATCTTAAGCACCAGATGGTGCTGTAGTACAAATCACTTAAGAAATCGTGAAACACTTAAAAATTTGTATACCGGATATATAGGATTTTATTATCGAGTATGGAAAGGGTTTGGCGTTATTTTTTTATTCTATCTCGAAAACCGCTGTTGTACAAATACCGCAAAAAACTCAAAACAACTCATCTGATAAGTATGATTTTTATAAGTGGTTTTCGGGTGCGGTGAGTCTTTTGGCGCTATGTATTTTGCTATATCTTGAACCCCAGAGGGCGCTGTACTACAAAATACAGTAAGGCGTTATGTGTATTTAAATTCCACTTTCTTTCTTCGCAAATCAGGACAGCTGATGCCGAATTCTGTGGTATTTGAGTACGCATTAACACATGCGCAAGTCAGTTGCGTCGTAAGTTGGCGTTGTTTTGACATTTCAATTTCTATTTTCAATGCTTATTTAATTGTTGTCCAGTTTCCTCGCGAATTGCTAAGAATTCGTTTTTGCTCTGATTTTTTCCAAAAATGTGCAATCTATCGAATACAATATAAAACTTGAAAACATATTTTTGAATGCGATCGGCGGCACGCACACACAAATCACGATTTCCCTAACTTTTTCTCATTTCATATTTCAGATGTTGAAGCTACATTTTGTTCATTTCGCCGAAGTTACCAGTTTGAAAGATGCACACAAAATACCTTCTAAAGTTTATGAAAAGTTTTTTCAAATCGACGAATGAAATCGAAAATTATTTATATCAACTCCCGAGTTAAGCCGGCTATTCGGCTAGAAAATTTTTATAAAAATAAAGCAAAACATATTAGATGAAGGACATTTTTAAAAGTAATACATAGAGTTAATTAAAAATATTTTTATCATTACAATTAGCTGAATACCCGGAGTTATTTGGGAGTTGATTTAAATAATTTTTGAACTCATTCGATGATTTGAAAAAAACTTTCAAACCGGTAACTTCAGTGGAATACGCTGAATTGTAGATTCAACATCTGAGGATTATGAGAAAACGTTGGAAAAAAATTGTGATTTATGGATGCGTGGAAATAGCTTCTAAAGAATATTTTCTAATTTTATATTTTATTCGATAGATTGGACATTTTAGAAAAAAAAAATTTCGTAAAAATCAGACCAAAAACCAAACAATTTTTGCCAAACATTTATATAAATTTTCTCATACATTAATGCACTATTTTAATAACACTGCGTTACACACACTCTGTCCAATAAACCAAATATACCATTTGGGTAGGGGGCAATAAATAAAAAACCACGTGTATTCGTCGTTTTTCATGTACACGTCAGAATTTTTATTTTTTACGTTTTAAGTTCTGCGGTGCACCACAGTGAGATGGCTCCATGCATTTGTTGGAAAAGAATGAGTTGCGGAAATTTGATGAAACTTACCGCTTTATTTTGTATCACGAATAAGTACACCGACGATCAGCAAGACACGAGAAGTACTACATTATTACATACAAAAATTTATTGTTTCTCGTATCTTGCTTATCGTTGGTTTACAAAATGAAGGAGTTTTCTAAATGTATAATGGTACGCTGATTCTAAAATTGGTTTTGTTTTTTGTACCGGTTTCGGTTGCTTAAAAAACCAATATTTTTATTGAGTGATTATGTTAAGACCTCAATTCTTTAGATATTTTAATTCTTTAGGCGTTGATTTAAGCAATTAATTTAACAGTACGTTCAAAAAGTCCATAGGATGACACATAGATGGCGTTACTAGATTTTTTCCATATGATTTTAATTTAGTACCAACCTTCAAACGATACGTATAAAAATTTGACAACAATCTGACAATTGGCAGTGAGTTATAGCATTTTGTGTGCAACTATTGTTATTGAAAAAAAAAAATGGAATAAAGTGAATTTCGAGTTTTGATAAAGCATTGCTTTTTAATGAAAACAAATACAGTGGAAATCAAACAATGGTTTCATAAACATTATCCGGACTCTGCTCCATCAAGACAAATGGTAGAAAAGTGGATTGCTGAATTTAAACGTGGTCTTACCAGCGCAAATGATGCAGAGCGCAGTGGACGTCCAAATCAGACTGTTATTCCACAAAACATCAAAAAAATCCACAAATTGGTTATGAACGATCGCAAATTGAACCCTATAGGAACAAACTAACTTGTTTAATTAACTAGTTAAAAAACTAATTTAAAATAAACTAGTATATGAAGTACTTTGAATTACCCTATAGGAACAAACTAACTTGTTTTTAAAAACAACTAATTAAAAAACTAGTTTAAAATAAACCAGTATATAAACTACTTTGAATTATATTAAGGCGGCAACTACTCTGATTTTGGCATGTTTTAATTGCAAATTTTTATTAGATTACAAGTTTATATATATTTAACCATGTTATTTCATCAATTATTTTGTACTTTAGGCCATCAGTAATAGTTTTCAATTGGGTATTTTAAAGTAATTAAAAAAATAATTTAAATATAACTAATTTAGGAAGTAGTTGCAAATATATGCAGGCGAAAGTCAATTGACTTATTTAGCGGACATTACCATACAAAATATGTTAGTTCGTTCTATGGAAAAAAGTCAGAATTTCAACTAGTTGTGGTTGACAAAAAACTACTTTATCAACTACTTTTAAATTAGTTGATTTTCCTGCAGGGAAGGTACAAAAGCTAGCTAACATTGTAAAGATATCAGATGGTAATGTTTTTACTATTTTATACGAACATTTGGGTATGCGAAAGCTCTGTGCAATGTGGATGCGGCGTGAGCTCACAGTCTACCAAAAACAATAACGAATTGATGCTTCAGAGGAGTGTTTGGCGCTGTTAAACCGCAATAAAATCGATTTCTATCGTCGATACGTGACAATGGATTAAACATGACTTCACTATTACATACCAGAATCCAAAAGACAGTCAGCTGAGTGGACAGCAGTCGACGAACGGATTCCAAAGCGAGCAAAACACTCAACAGTCGGCTTGTAAGGTGATGGCGTCTGTATTTTGGGATGCGAAAGGAATAATATTCATCGACTATCTCCAAAAAGGAACCACCATCAACAGCGACTATTACTGTGCACTTTTGGATCAATTGAAGGCTGAAATCGCCAAGAAACGGTCACATTTGCAAAAGAAAAAAGTGTTGTTTCACCAAGACAATGCACCGTGTCACAAATCGATGAAAACGATGGCAAAATTTAATGAATTGGACTTCGAACTGCTTACCCACCCACCGTATTCTCCATATTAAGCCCCCAGCGACTTTTTCCTGTGTTCAAATCTCAAGAGAATGCTTGCTGGAAAGAAATTCAAGTCCAATGATGAAGTAATCGCTGAAACTGAGTGGTATCGAAAAGTTGGAAAATAGCTATACTCGTTGTATCGCTCTCGAAGGCAACTATGTTGAATAATATAATCGAGTTTTATAAAAATTTTTTTTCTTACTTATCCTGCAGACTTATTGAATGACCTGTTAATTTTTTTGTACCAGTTACTGTTTTTTATTTATTTTTTTTTTCAGTCGTCGACTAACACTCGGTACGATCAGTCTAGTTATTTCTTGCGTTCTTTGCTTTGGCTTTGTTTTTGTCAAACTCCCGTTAAGTTATACAAATAACTTTAAGTTTTGCCTTTTTTCGCCAAACACGTGCAGTTGTAGTGTGACATAATAGTTGTGTTTCAGTAAGTGTTAATCTTGCCCCGTGGGCGCTCCAATTTTGGGGACAATAGGTTCGCTCTTTTAGCGACTAGTTCCCGAAGGAAAAAAAAAAGAAAGCTATCCATCAAAAACATTCTCTGATTCATTCTGATGCGGACCCAAAGTTTGTAATTGTCGCCTCCAAAGACCCAAACAACAACTCTCGGAATATTCGTGCTTCGCCGTGCAAAAATCTTTACAAAAATAATCAGCAAGGAAATTGTTAGCATAACAGAACATCGTGACGGTAATCTTTTACTTTTAGTGAAAAACAAATCTACTGCTAAAAATTTATAGCTGCTAAAATTTTACACGGCTTATGTGAAATTAAACTCCGAACGGCTTATGTTCTCAAGAAACTTTTCATGGCAGTTTTTTACTCCCTGAGGTTTGCCATTGTCTGCAGAGAGGTGACGGCCGATCAGAAAAATTAATTCAATTGAAAAACTTTCTGTGTCAGATGGGGGATTCGAACCTGGGTTCTCTGGCGTATGAGCCACACTCTACCCACTACGCTACGGCCGCCACTAATAGCAACAACTATTATATTAATACCAGAGAACTGCAAAACTCACTTTTTGCTTGATTAAATCATTTACTGGAATTCTTACTCAACTCAACGCATTCAACAAAGTTCAGCGTTGAATAAAATCAGCACAATATTGGAGAACGCTTCTTTGTGTCAGTTTGAGTTTGAGTTCGTCTGATCGAACTCACATGTTTGAGTGAACGAGTGTTGACGTTGAATAAAATAAAATGATGCTGCTGAAAGCGTCGTTTCTGTGAGCTGATTGACGGATTGAATTCACATGTTTGAGTATTGGGGTTGAAGTGTGTACGGATCATGATACAATAATTTACAAGGTAGCCTTGACAACTATCTTTTTTCTCACGAGCGGCGATCGGGAGTTGTCAAATCAATACAAAGTGTAACTTTTCATCTGTTTTGCTGCTTCTTCGTTTTGTCTTTTTCCGTGTGTTTTTGACAACTCCAAATCGCCAACAGAACTGTCACTCCTACCTTGTAAATTATTATACCATGTGTACGGATATGTGTTTCGTAAATGAGAACTCAAAGAAATAGTTAAATTTACTTGTTTGCAGTCAATCGTAATAAAAACTTCATCCTTCTTCCTGTTCTCTCTTTCTCTCTCTCTCTCTCTCTGTCTGCACAGGAAAAACTCATACGTGTTGATTTTTCCTTTTTGCGTTTCATTCTTGATGAAAATAGTCGTTGTTGAGCCCATGATACAATGATAAGGTAGGGCCGCTTCGCTGAGTGCTCTCACGCGTCAACGAAGAGTGGATAATGAGAAGGAAGATATATGTCAAAACGACGAACTTCGTAGAAATTGCAAATGAAGAAAATATTTTATGTTTCCAAGTTGCAAACAGTGCGGTCGCGGGTGTTAAATTTGTGCTAATTTGAGTGAAAATATTATAAAAAAAGTGTAATAAAAACTATAAAATGTGAAAGAAGTCTTGAAATTGCAAAAAAAACCTGTAACAGTTTAACCTAAAAACAACTGCGAAACGTGAGCATTAAGAAATTCGCGATGAGCAGCTGATTTTGACATCTATCTCGCTTTATTCTGCTTTCTACTCCATTCCTCTGCGAGTAGGCCCTACCTTGGTTGAGCCCAACGAACAAGCATAAAATATGTATCCGAAGACGATCGTTGATTAAAATCACAGAGCCAACACGAATCACATGGTTTGATTGAATTTAACTCAACAGCGAGTGTGTGCATTCGAGCAAGTCTGATCGATTGAACGCAGAGGTATGATTTTTACAGTGTTGATTACGTATGAATATTTTTATGTGAGTTTTGCAGTACTCTGATTAATACACAACCAGACCATGAAGATTTTACCATGGAGTAGTTTTCTGCTCCAGTATTTTTCTTTTTTTTTTCACTTTCAAAATGACGTTTCAACATCCTTCAATGGAATATGAAAGGATTTTATAACAATTTTCACGAACTTCAATTCTTAATAAAATATAAATATCCCTCCTTCATAGCTCTACAGGAAGCCCATCTACCCTACAATAAAACAGCACATGTACCAAATCAATACATAAGATGTTTTCATAATCTCTCTCAAAACACTTCAAATAAACAAGGGATATCAGTTCTAGTTAAGAAAACATCCCCCATAAATCTATAGGACCTTGCTCAAATATCGCAGCCATTGCCATAGAGGTTAATATTGGTTTCAATTTGACAATTATATCCACGTATGTTACATTCCTCCACAGCAACATTTTTGCTTAAAAGACTTGTAAGATTTACTCTCCTTATCCTCCAACCCCCTTCTTATAGTTGGAGACTTTAACGCCTGGAGCCCCTTGTGGGATCTCACTGTTCAAACAAAAGAGGCAAAATAATTGAAGATTTTGTGTTCTCTGAAAATTTAATTGTTTTAAATGACTGACAACCCACTCACTTCTCTTCTCATCGATCTTTCTCACATCACGATATAATAATTTACAAGGTAGCCTTGACAACTACATATTTTCTCAGAGCGTCTTGTCAAAATCAGTATTTTTCTATGAGTTTTTGACAAATGCTGATCGACAAAAAAACTGTCACTCCTACCTTGTAAATTAATATCATGATTCAATCAGTATAATGTTATCCAGATATTTGACATACCCTTATTTTATTTAAGCAAAAATATTTTTACTCTCTTAAAAAAATGACAGCCAGGGTTGTGTGGTCATCCCAAAAAAAAGTATGTTTCTGAGTTCTGCTGTGTTTTTTTTAAAGTACTTTTTCCATACCATATCCAAACCATACCATACCATTTCCAAATCAAGTTTCAAGTGCAATATTTTAGTAATTATTGAAATATTTATTGACATGAAAATAATTTGTGGATATTTGCTTCAATTTTTATAGCGTCATTATCTCTAATTACTTTGTGTCTTCGTATGTGATATTTTTAATTTTGGGCTAGTGTTAAATAGTTTAAAATAAAAAATGCCTTCAACATGTAGGATATTTTAGCCGCCGTAAGTGTAGCAGTGAGCAAGTGCGAAAGTACGCAGTGCCGTTGGATTTCCGTATTGAAAAATCAAACAACTTTATTCTAACAATGACCTTTTAGAATAAAAAGAAAATTCATGTTCATATTAATAATATCATTTTTGATTCAAAAATTTCAAACTTATCCCTACTTTTGTCACTGTTGAATTTTAATTAAACGTTATTTTTAATTTCATATTGTTTTTTTCCGGTGTTATTCCCTGCGTTGAGTGATCAAAACTAGTTATCTTTTGTCAAAAGAGGAAAAAAGTATGTTTGATTTTCCCTAATATAAATGTAGAAATAACTATAATCATCGTTTTGGTTAAACGAACTATTTCAAAAATCTGTATCACAGATTTAAAAACATATTTTCAATAAATTTTACCTTTAAACTGACTATTGTTTATTACTTATTTTAGCTCAAAACTCAAAACCATAATAAAAATATTCATACAAATTCTTTCAAAATGTGTTTTGCATACACAAATCAAATTTTTTCAATATTGTTTTACATCAAAAATATAACCTTACACTTTTAAAAGCTCATAATATAAGTTTTGTTCAAAACAAACAGGTAGTTGAAAACGTAGTAGTCAAATGTATTTTTAGTATTTTGTACTACGAAAAGGTATGATATTCATGCAACTGAGGGATTTTTATGTCATTAAAAAATTGCTCTTTTGCTCTCCTCTTTAAATAAAGGTTTACATTCTTATTCTTGTGAGAAGACGTCAAATATCTGGATAACCCATGGCAGAATTATAAGGTAAGGTCCAAGGTTGATTTATAAGGTTGTCGCAGGGCTAATCGCACTCTCTTCTCAGTACCCATAATTGTCAAAACCAGCCAATTTTGCGAATGACTACGAAAGAAAAACGGATGATAATAGAGAGCACTTGCAGATTTTCTATGAGATGTCAACTTCGATTTGACAATTATGGGCACTCGCTCTCTCCCTTGCGACAACCTTATAAATCAACCTTGGTAAGGTCTTCACGGAGAGGAATGGAGTAGAAAGCAGAATAAAGCTACATTGATGTCAAAATCAGCTGTTCATCGCGAATTTCTTTATGCCCACGTTTCGCAGTTGTTTTTAGGTTAAAACTGTTACAGGTTTTTTTGCAATTTTAAGATTTCTTTCACATTTTATAGTTTGTATTACACTTTTTTTTATAATATTTTTACTCAAATTAGCACAAATTTAACACCCGCGACCCCACTGTTTGCAACTTGGAAACATAAAATATTTTCATCATTTGCAATTTCTACGAAATTCGTCATTTTGACATATATCTTCCTTCTCATTATCCACTCTTCGTTGACGCGTGAAAGCACTCAGCGGAGCGGCCCTAGCTTATCATTGTATCATGCTTATAATGATTGAATCATGAATTATTATATCATGTCTCACACATTGACATAGCCTTGTGCTCTTCCAATATTGCCCCAAAGTTAGCTAGCTACACTCTCAACAGTCTGCATGGTAGCGACCATTTCCCTATTTTGACAGAATTTTCCACTCCTAGTTCTTGCAAAGGCTTACCAAAACCTAAATTTATTACCAGTAAAGCAGACTGGCCTAAATTCCATCTGCTGTCTAATCACTTTTCATTTAAAACTCCAACTTCCAATAATATCAACGAAGAAACTGCAAACATCCAAAAATCAATTCGTTCAGCTGCCCATCTCTCTATTCCACAAGCTAGCAATATACCATGCAAAAAAACAGTGACATATTGGTCTAATCATCTCGATGGTTTAAGATTAAAAAAACAATCTTTGTGGGTAGAGTACAGACGTAATCGCTCCAATGTTAATTTATTTGCGTACAAAAAATTAAACGCTATTTTCAAAAATGAACTCAAAATAGCAAAAAGTCTATAAACCCTAACTCTAATAAAAAAAAAAAAATATGGCCAAATATAAAAATGCTAACTGGATCGTTCGTTCTTTCCGATATGCAGCAAATTGATTCCAATAACGGTCCAATCTTTGATTCAGAGGAAATCGCAAGTTTTTTTGGCTCAACATGGGCAAAATACTCCCTTGACACTAATTTTTCGAACGCATTTATCTCAAATAAACAACTCATTTTTAATTATGAATACAAAATTAGCAACATTTCTTCACATGTAAGAGAAATCGATAAACCTATCACAGTTTTTGAGGTAGATGTCAATTTAGCAGACATAAAAAATAGAGTCACATCTCTCTACAATAACATTTTAACACAAGGTATTTACCCTCATATTTGGAAAAACGCTATTATAAATAGTTCCTATTCCTAAAGGCAACAATTCTGGAACAGAATTAACAAGTTACAAACCTATATCTCTCCTACTCTCAAAAAATTTTATCAGCTCTTTTTTTCAAGCCTTCAAATAAGGTCAAGGTACAGTTGACGCGCTTTTATATTTCCAATACTATGCTGCTTCTGCACTTAATAAAAAAAAATCATACCTCTGTATTAAGTCTGGACTTCGAAAAAGCTTTCGACATAATTACAATTTTGTTAAAGCTTTTTTAACAAACCGCACTTTTAATGTCAAAATAAATAAAAAGTATTCTTCCACCTTTAAACTGCACAAGGAAAAAAAGATTTTACATATTTGTAATAAAAGATTAATTCTACACTATTAAGGAAGTAACAATTATGTTTTATTAAATTCTTACGCGAGAAGCTGATAATATAGGCATTTATTGGTGTTAAGATAGAGTTTATTGTGATTGCACCATTGCTCGAGGAAGATCAATGTTGATTGCAAGAAAATTGAATCTTCTTCTTCCGACTTAACCACATAGTAAATTTTTAGGTCATCAGTATACATAAGATGCTGAATGTCCCCCAATACTACCGATAGGTCAGAGATGAAGATGTTCAAAAGAAGTGGGCCAAGGTGACTGTCCTGCGGAACACCAGATGACACGCTGATTTTTTTAGACAAGATACCCTGGAACTTAACAAATTGGGACCTTTCGGAGAGAGAGGACTTAATTCAGTTGAGCAAGGTCACCTTAGTTCCAAATATTTGCTCAGTCAAATGCTTGACTGAAGTCTATACAGCGTCTACCTGATGCCCGTTTTCCATTTTAGTAAGAACATCAGATACTAATGCCCTGTTTAGGTAAAACGAAGGCTTCGTGACAAGATTCGTTCGTTTTCCGACGTGATCGTCCAAAATTGGGTCTTTGTATTTTTTTCTTGCGTCATCGTCCAACATAACGTTGCTTATGTTTCTCAAATACTCTCAACTTGAGTATTTGTCAAAAACCTTATTACCAGATTGTAAAAGTTGAACATTTAGCGTAAAACTGACAAAAATCTTGAAAATTGTATGCTTATTACTGGCATTTTTTAATAGGTGGCAATACTTTAGGCATCAGCAGTTTTGGTTGTTGACTTTTGGAGGAAATTAAACTGTTTTTGAATTGATTGCAAAAGTTTGAGACAATACATGCAAAAAAATGTTGTCGGCAATTGCTTTCTACAATTTTAAATGAGTACACAAGTGATAGTGATAGTTGTTGTTTTCTTTGTACTGAGAAGATTAGAATTGATAATTTTTTCTTAAATATACTTATAAAACAAAATTTACGTTTTTTTAGCATCCATTTCCAGAACGATAATAATTTTGCTCTCGTCAAATTTTGACGTTTCGTTCGGATTTTTTTTCTTACAAAGACCCAACTTCACACTGAGGTTACGTCTTCGTTCGTTACTGAGTCAGCTGTGTTCTTTTGTGTCTGACATTCTTCATACATGGATTCTAAACAGCTGATTTTCGCCTGTTTGACGATGCGTTCGTGAAATACACGCATCGTTCGTTTTACCTAAACAGGGCATAAGATTGCAAGATTTATATTCGTTGATCGGTCTTTACGAAATCCATGTTGCTATTTATTAAGTAAGGGATATGTACTAGATATGTAAGCTTTTCACATATAATTTTTTCAAAAAGCTTAGGAATAGCAGACAGAATAGAAATAACGCTATAATTTACGACCGACCTTTTATCGCCATTTTTGTAAATAGGTATAATATGGGATGACTTCCAATAAGATGGCGAAATACCAAGATGCAAGGATCTATTAATAAGAATATATAAGGGGATGGAGAAGTTGGTCTACACAGTTAATAAGAAAGCATGACGGAATGAGGTTTGGACCAGGAGATTTCTTTGGATCAAGTTCTTTTATAGCTTTTAGAATTTCTTCTAGCGTAAGGAGTATGTTATCAACCAAGAAAGATGAAATCGGAGAGGGCATCATTACTTGATGTTGGACTGACTGTGCGCTAAATACATTCTTAAAATGATCTGTACATAGGTTACATATCACTTCAGGATCGAAAGAACTAACGTTTCCTTTGAACATGGTCGTTGGGTAACCAGCAGACTTTCGCTTAGCATTTACAAAGTCAAAGAATTTTTTAGGATCTTCAAAAATTTTCTCAACAATTTGCTTGGTGTATAATTTATAAGCTAGTTCTGACTTAATAGCAAACTTTTTGGATAGCTCAGTGTATCTCACCTTTACTTCCTCACTTACATTTTGGTCAATTTTACTGATTTTGTTAAAATTGTTTCGTTGATTCTTCAGATATCTTAGATCATGGTCGAGCCATGGCTCCGAAAGTTTATCTCTTTTCTTTATTTTTGGAATATGTCTGTCCATAATGGTTAGAATAAGCCGATAGAAAAGTGAAACCGCATTACCTAAGTCATCCCAATTTATGGCATTTAAATCGTTGATTATCCTATCGTAATCCGCATTTAGAAAGTCATATGCAATTGAGTTATTTGAGGATTGGGTAAAAGGTATATTGTTATATTTGACAACTCTAATGTGAAGGCAGTGTGGTGAAGAGTATTATTGAAAATGTGTTCTGATTCAATGGTGGGACCAACCTTTACTGTATCATAGAAATTTGTAAAGATTAAATCTAACCACCTGCCATTCAGGTTAGGAATTGGAGTAACTTCCTGAAGATCGTTGCTGTAGAACGTGTTGAGTAATGCATATTCAATCGAATTAGAGAGGTTAAGTGGAAGAAGATAGTTATCCTCCTCATCAATGACAAAGGAAATGTTGGGACGGCTAAAGTCACCAAAAATTATAATTTTATCTTCTTCATTTAGAGCCGTGGTTATTGATGAAATTGCATGACAGAGTTCGTTATAAGTGCTTTCATTTGAGCTCGGGGGAATGTAAATAACCACAATGTAGATGTTGAAGTTTTTACTTGCGCAGATTCGGACTATAAGATGTTCGAAGAACTTGTGAGAGGTGGTTTCGACTAGCTCACTTAAAAGGGAAAGCTCACTTTTGTATTTAGTGTGCGATTTGTGTCTTCCACTCGCCTTTTTTCTTATTGTAAATGACTGCAATTCTCTTTGACAGATAGAACCCAGTTAAATTTTACAAGTTTCGTGGAGTTTATGTGGATTTAACGAAACTCAACTCAACTCGCGTTTCCATAGCGAGTTCACCTCGAGTAAACACCGAGTTAACTCGCCATGGAAATTCAGTAAATAATTTCTTTGGTTTTCAAAATAATCAGATGGTTCAAATCTGTTTGATGGTAGAACTCGAGATCCAAAGAATTTAGAAAAAATTGTAAGAAGATCATGTACATGATGTACAATTTATTTTCAAAACAATTTTTATGATTTAAGCCAGGGCCGTAGCTAGAAAAATTTTGCTTCTAGAACTAACAAATTTTTTTCAAAATTAGAAAACTGTAAAATAATAATAAAAATTAAAACTTTGGGGGTGGGGAGGGGTTTTGAGTTAAATTTTTTTCTAAAATTATTTTAAGGGGTGATTTTGGGTAATTTTTAAAATAAAAAAAAAAAATTTTTTTTTATAAATAATTTCGACGATACATTTTGCTTCAAATTGACAAATTATTGATAAATATGCTTTCCCGAATGTCGACAAATTTTTTTTTTATGATTTTACGATGAGTTTAAAAGACATAATTTTTGTTGAATGATCACAAAAATAATTTTTAAAAAAATTTAGTTCAAACCCTCCCCCTTAAAGTTTCCATTTTTATTATTATTTTAGTGTTTTCTAATTTTGAAAAAATTTTCAACACAATTTTTATGATTTAAGCCAGGGCCGTAGCTAGAAAAATTTTGCTTCTAGAACTAACAAATTTTTTTCAAAATAAGAAAACTGTAAAATAATAATAAAAATTAAAACTATGGGAGGGGGGGGGGGGTTTTGAGTTAAATTTTTTTCTAAAATTATTTTAAGGGGTGATTTTGGGTAATTTTTAAAATAAAAAAAAAAATTTTTTTTTATAAATAATTTCGACGATACATTTTGCTTCAAATTGACAAATTATTGATAAATATGCTTTCCCGAATGTCGACAAATTTTTTTTTTATGATTTTACGATGAGTTTAAAAGACATCATTTTTGTTGAATGATCACAAAAATAATTTTTAAAAAAATTTAGTTCAAACCCTCCCCCTTAAAGTTTCCATTTTTATTATTATTTTAGTGTTTTCTAATTTTGAAAAAATTTTCAACACAATTTTTATGATTTAAGCCAGGGCCGTAGCTAGAAAAATTTTGCTTCTAGAACTAACAAATTTTTTTCAAAATAAGAAAACTGTAAAATAATAATAAAAATTAAAACTTTGGGAGGGGGGGCGGGTTTTGAGTTAATTTTTTTTCTAAAATTATTTTAAGGGGTGATTTTGGGTAATTTTTAAAATAACAAACAAAAATTTTTTTTTATAAATAATTTCGACGATACGTTTTGCTTCAAATTGACAAATTGTTGATAAATATGCTTTCCCGAATGTCGACAAAATTTTTTTTTATGATTTTACGATGAGTTTAATAGACATCATTTTTGTTGAATGATCACAAAAATAATTTTTAAAAAAAATTAGTTCAAAAGCCCCCCCTTAAAGTTTCCATTTTTATTATTATTTTAGTGTTTTCTAATTTTGAAAAAAATTTGTAAGTCTTGCGACCGATATTTCGCAAGCTACGGCTCTGATTTAAGCAAAAATTACCTTATCGAACAAAAACTTGCTCAATTCTGTATTTCCAGCTTCACCCATGTATTTAGCAATACTGAGCATTTCGACAATTTTACGTTGACGTTCTTCATCGGGTATATAACATTTAGCCAAATTACCGTCTACACAATTTTGCAAAATATTATATTGTCGCTGGACAAGTTCCTTGTAAACCGTAGTCATAAGATTCTGTAAGATAGAAATAATTGTTTCTTAGTGCTACTAGACAATGCTCTATTGTTGTTAATAGTTACGGTAAAATCAATATTGTTATCAGTAGGAGTTCTTCGGTTAAAATCAAATGCGATCAGTTTAACAATTTTATTGACCAAATTACCCAGCTGACAGCATAGAACATTCTTGTCATCCAATGTGCTTGTGATTTCATTGCGTACAATAAAGTCTATAAGAGAGCCAATCATTTCGTCATATTGAAAATAAGTTTCAGATACAATTTGCTCGGTTGTCTTTGTAACAGTTTCGGGCTCTGAAGCAACACAGTGGTTAAGCTGATCCTTGCGCATCACGTTGTTGCTATTATTTGCAATATGTTCTGGCTTTTCTGTAAGTGGAGTAAGCAAACATATGCTTACTATAGCAAAGGTAGGTCTTTCCTTGGGACGAGCAGCACTGGTGTCACCAATTGATGGTGGTTTGTTTTGTTTTCCCTTGGGTGTCGGCTTGGATGCCGTCTTGGGTGTAGCTTCTTTGGATTTTTGTGTTTTTTTGCCGGTATCTTGTTTTGTTGCAGTGCTTCCAGGAGGACGCAGTTCGACGGCGAAGCGCATAGCATTTACTAAGGAAATTGAAATGGGAATGAAATAAACAGTTGAAATGTATATTTTTTCAAAAATAGATTCTAAAGCAATGCTACGGATACATTTGGGTGAATTGGGAAATTAATCCACTGAACCAAATTTATTATTACAAAAATTAATTTTGGGCGCTGCAAATGTGATCGTTTTATCTGCGCACCATCTAGATAATTACCTCGTGGATATAAAAATATGGATAGATCAATTATGCCCTGCAATAGAATTTTCTCCGGTTCTTCCGCCCTATAAAACTCCAACAAAATGTGCTGTTCATTGAATGCGATGACATCCTCGAGAATTTTACACAATTCGCTGGTCAACACATAACGATGCGTTGAATTATAAACCATTGCCGTATCCACTTCAAAATTTAGTTCCTCAAAATTGAAGTCAACCCCGTCCGTACGCATCAGATTCTGCAGAAGTTTGTAAATCAATAACTTGCAGCCAAATTGAGTGCCAATATTATTAATATCTTTCACTTCTTCCTGATCGACGGCTTCCCATGTTAGATACGGCTTTTGATCATCGATTATGTCCACATTGTATGTTCGATAAGAACAGATTTTAATCTTTTCAAACTCTTTGTTTTCATTCGGTATCCTCGATTGAAATGAAAGATCAACATACAAACTTGGCTCTCCGCCCTCTAATATATCCGGTTTCATATTGTAAATGGACTCGAGTGATAAGAAAACTAAATTCGAATATTCAACCTCTTTACACAGTGGAAATAGTGAGTAAATTTTCCAATCTATCTTGCAGGTTCCTTTAACGAAATCCACGTCGGTATAAGCAAGTGGATATAAAAAAATTTCCAATTTTTTTAAATTACGTTGCATAGTAAAAAATTGCAACATATCGATACAGGCCTGTGCCTTCGGTATCCACTGCTCCTCAACCACTTCCATTTCTTCTTCTTCTTCTACAAGTGTCATTTTACTGAGTTCTTCTATTTTTTTTGGTGTTTTTGGTGTTGGTAGCGGCTTTTTTTGTTCTTTTTCAACTTGCTCCTCCGGTTCTATGATTTTTTCCACTGGGCGCGTGTATGCCGGTATATACCTTAAGAGTGTGAGTAGAACAGGATTGTCGCTGAACGTATTTATGTCTTCAATACTATCCTGATCAATCTGAACACTGAAGGTGGGTATAGGTTCGTTTTTGGCCGCAATTTCGGTTAAATTAACTTCGGTATTTGTTGTATAATGATCCACCAATTTAGTAATTGTATGTGTGGAGTGTTCGATTCGTAGCACAAGATCATTATCACAGATGGGCAAATTTTCGATATTCTCTATATGCATGTAAAGATAAATGCGTTTAAAGCGAGGTTTCGGCACTTCTATTTCTTCCGGTACGACAGGATCTTTCTTTATGATTGTATTGAATAAAATAATTATCTGTAGTCTGTTGAAAGACCTGATTATCTCAACTCTTTCTTACCTTTTCCGTCTTTTTTTCTTTAGCACTATTCCTCTTGGTTCGTTGAGGGTCGGGATTTAAAGATTTTTCTTTCGCGCTTGATAATTTTTTTCGGCTATTCATGGTTTTGTCAATTACCTAAATTTTCGCAATCTTTGTGTCTCTACTCTATGTTAATGCAAAATTTCACTTTACAAAATTATGAATAATTTAAGTAAATGGCGAAAATTGAAAAAAAATAGTCAATTTCAATGATTCGAAATTCTATGATATAAAAGTTAAAAATTTGTTTCAACACTAAAGGGGAGAATCATGATAAAATAATGGAATTCATGATATAGTAATTTACAAGGTAGCCGTGACAACTACCCATTTTGTCAGAGCGTCGAACTTGACAATTGGCTATTTTTTTAGAGCGTTGACCAACACTTGCCAAAATCAATACTAAGTTTAATTTTTCATCTGTTTTGCTACTTATTCGTTTTCTATTTTTCTATGCGTTTTTGACAAATGCTGGTTGACAAAAAAAAAAAAAAAAACTGTTACTCCCGACCATGGCAGAATTATAAGGTAAGGTCATCACGGAGAGGAATGGAGTAGAAAGCAGAATAAAGCTACATTGATGTCAAAATCAGCTGTTCATCGCGAATTTCTTTATGCTCACGTTTCGCAGTTGTTTTTAGGTTACAGGTTTTTTTGCAAATTTAAGACTTCTTCCACATTTTATAGTTTTTATTACACTTTTTTTATAATATTTTCACTCAAATTAGCACAAGTTTATCACCCGCGACCGCACTGTTTGCAACTTGGAAACATAAAATATTTTCTTCATTTGCAATTTCTACGAAATTCGTCGTTTTGACATATAGGTTGCTTCTCATTATCCACACTTCGTTGACGCGTGAGAGCACTCAGCGCAGCGGCCCTACCTTATCATTGTATCATGCTCCCGACTTGTAAATTTTTATATCATGGGTTGAATTATAAGGTTGTCTCAAGGCAGAGAGCGAGTACACATAATTGTCAAATCAAAATTGACAACTCATAGAAAATCTGCAAGTGCTTTCTTTTTCAACTGGTCTTCTTTGACAATTATGACAATTATGGGTACTGAGAAGAGAGTACAATCAACCCTGCAATAACCTTATAATTTTACCATGCATGATATAATAATTATAAGCTAGGAGTGACAGTACTTTTGTCGACCAGCATTCGTCAAAAACTCATAGAAAAAGAGAAAACGAATAAGAAGCAAAACAGACGAAAAGTTAGACTTTGTTATGATTTTGGCAAGTGTTGGTCAACGCTCTGAGAAAATAGCAAGTTGTCAAGGCTACCTTCTTTTTATTGTACCATGGGGTGAATCATGGGGTGAATCATGGGGATAGTCTTGGTTTTTTTTCACCACTTTAAAGAGCGATAAATGTGTACTTAAAATTCACATGTCCGCCATTTTTGTAATTTTCAACTATTTGTTGATATTATAGGTATAAGCTCCAATAAATACAATATAATTTATAAAATTTTTTATAATTGTTTCTGTGTTTTATTTCTGATGACATGAATGTACTGTACGATGGAGACCGTTTTGATACGTTTTTTTTCAACGTGATGTTTGACGGCGTTTTGACACTTCACATTACACTTTTATTCACCAAAAAAAATAATTTCCTACACTTTAAGAATCAATAAGTAACTGCCAAGAAACTCAAGGTGTGCATTTACTTCCTTCTATGAAAAAAATAGCATCACCGTGTTTTTCAACCTCTGGATGAGAACCTCCCCTTAAGTATAAAGAGCTGGTATAAAGCTTACTTACTTACCTCTGGTTGAGAACCTCCCCTTAAGTATAAACAGCGTGTTCGGGTTTCGGCCGACCTCATCAGCTCTCGTAAGGCGCTTCTGCTTTGCGCGCGTCTTCTCTAATCGGATACACCAAGTGCGGTTAGGGCTTCCTCGGCTTGGTCCATCCATCGGAGGCATGGTCTCTCTCGTCGTCATCGTCGACCAACGACTCTCGCCTCGAGCATCTTTTTCGCTGGAGCTTTATCGTCCATATGATGGACATAACCCAGATAGCGTAGTCGCTGCACAGTTATACGCCGAACTACGTTTATGTCGTAGAGCTCATACAACTCGTGGTTCATTCAGATGCGATAGTAATCGCCGATTCGAACAGGTTTTGCGAAGAACTTTTCTCTCGAACACTCCCAGAGCAGCTGCGTCGGTGTGCGAAACTATCCATGCCTCAGCACCATAAAGAAGCACAGGAAGAATGAGCGTCTTGTAGAGTGTTAGCTTTGTCGATCGAGAGAGAGCTCTGGAACTCTGGTTGCTTACTGAGCCCGCAGTAGCACCTATTAGCAATTATTGTTCTTCGCTTTATCTCCAGGCTGACATCATTGCTGTTATTAATGGCGGTGACAAGGTATATAAACACCTTGACTACTTCAAAGATATAGCTGCGGGATGAAACGTGTGTGTCTAGACGCCACGCTCCCTTGTTTGTAGACATCATTCATTTTGTTTTACCATCATTTATCATGAAACCCACTTTGGCGGATTCCTTTTTGATAAAAGTGACAGCAGCGGCAATATCTCTCTTGGTTCTGCCGACAATATCAATATCATCAGCGTACCCATTATGATGCACACCGGCTTTTCGCACGATCCTCTCCATGATGACGTTGAAGAGATCGCAAGACAGTGGATCGCCTTGTCTGAAACCTCTTTCGGTATTGAAGGTTTCGGAGAGAGGTCATTTCCTACCTTGACGGAGCTGCATGTGTTGTTCAACGTCATCTTGCAAAGTCTTACCAACTTTGCAGGTATAACGAACTCAGACATTGTTGCGTATAGGCAATACCTCTCGGGCTATAGAACGCTGCTTTAAAATCGACAAAGAGATGATGGGTGTCAATTTGGTTTCCGTGGGTTTTTTCCAGGATTATTCGTAGTGTGAAAATCTGGTCTATGGTGGATTTTCCAGGTCGAAAGCCACATTGACAAGGTCCAATCAGTGTTTTTATAATTACCTATAATCTTTCACACATTACGTCTTAGAGATCCTTGTATGCGAAGGCGACTGATGCATCGATAGTTGACCCATATTGTAGGGTCTCCTTTCTTAAGTATATGGCAAAGTATGCTGAGATTCCAATCATCGGGCATGCTTTCCACAAACCATGAGTTTTTGCTGACGAGCCGGTCTTAAACAATTTAGATAGATTAAAACAAACCGTTTTTATACAGCTGAGGTATATCTCGTGGGTTCCAGTGTTCGTCGCAAATATTTTGTTTTACAGACCACGTGTGTAAAACCCCCCAAAAAAGTTACTCCCACTAAACTGACAATCTCTTTAATGACAATCTTTTTGTTTAAAATTGTTTCTTCTGTCACTTCAACTAGAAAATAACTAGACCGTTAGAGACAATACCCTCCACAGATTTTCTAGCTCCCTCTCTATCTGATTACCATCCTCTGTCTTTCTCGTTTACCCTTTCTCGACTCTCTAGTGAGGACAAATGAGGTAAATCCTCTAGAGGCCTTTCCACCCTCTCTCTTCACTATATAATGAGACTAAGTGAAGTAGCACTTCTCGATATCTTTCTGTCCTTTTTCTATCAATTTTACAACAAAACCAAGTGAAATAGCATTTCTCGAGATCTTTCCGCCCTTTATCTCTCAATTTTACAGCGAGACTAAGTGAAATAGCATTTCTCGAGATCTTTCCGCCCTCTTTCTTCACTCCACAACGAGACCAAGTGAAATAGCGTTTCTCGAAATCTTTCCGCTGTTTCTCTTTCATGTTTTACCAAGAGACCATGTGAAATAGCATTTCTAGTCTAGGCGCCTCTCTTCTTTCCTCTTTTCGCGTTAGTTTTCTCGCACGGCTCGCATTGCAGCTGACTGCAGCGTTTTTCTATAAGCGGCGTTTTTTACTGCTGTCGCGATGCGACACTGATGATCGTACCATTGCTTCCGAGGTCATAAGCCATACAGCGCGTGTCTATCGGCATGTAAATCTTGGGACTTACAAACCCAAATTTGTATGAACAATTCTGTGGCGACAAGGAATAACGACTAAACTCAAAATATCGTCTACAATATCTAAATACAATATCTAAATATCGTCTACAATATCTAAACTACAATAAAAGCGAAAAGAAATGACTTTCTATCAAGATCTTAAGCTTGATTTCTACTTACCTAGTGGATATAAAAATATGGACAGATCAATTATGCCTTCTAATACAATATTATCTGGTTGTTCAGCTCGATATAATTCCAACAAAATGTGCTGTTGATTGAATGCAATAACATCTTCTAGAATACTGCACAACTCGGTGGTTAATACATAACGATGCATTGAGTTATAAATCATTGCCGATTCCTCTTCCGTGTCAATGTCATCAAAATTGAATTCAGTGCCCTCTGTTCCCAGTAGATTCTTAAATAGTTTGTAGATATCCAATTTGCAGCCGGATTGAACGCCATGATTATTCATATCTTGTAACTCATCCTTTTCAACAGATGCCCACTTTTGATAGGTTTTTTGGCAATCGATTATTTCAAATTTGAATGAACGATAAGTGCAAATTTTGACCTTATCGAATGTTTTGCTTTCATTCGGTATTTTTGATTGGAATGAAAGATCAACATAGAAATTTAATTCTGACTGATTAAATATTTCAGATTTAACATTGTAGATGGACTCAAGTGATAAAAAAACCAAATTACTATATACAACACCCTTAATCAGTGGAAATAGTGAGTAGATTTTCCAACTTAACTTGCAGGTTCCTTGAACAAAATCCATGTCATATGAATTGAGAGGATAAATAAAAACATCTAAATTTTTTAAATTACGTTTCATACTAAAAAATTGCAACATATCAATGCAGCCCTGTGCCTTCGGAATCCACTGCTCTTCAACCAGTTCCATTTCATCATCTTCAGATATTCTGCTTAGAGGCTTCTTGAGTTTTCTGGGTGACTCCACTTTATCATATTCACTTGAGGATTTTTGAACTCGACGCATAAACGGCGGAATGTATTCAAAGAGTGTGAGCATAACAGGATTGTCGCTAAATTCATTCAATTCTTCAATGCTATCCTGATCAACCATAATGCTGAAAGTAGGCACATTTTCCTTTTTGGCATTAAGTTGTGTTATATTGACGTTGGTGTCTGTCGTGTAATGATCTTCTAATTTGGTGATTGTATTTTTAGCATGCTCGATACGGAGCACAACGTCATTTTCAAATTCGGGCAGATTTGCAATATTTTCTAAATGCATGTAAAGATAGATGCGCTGAAAACGAGGTTTCCGCTCTTCCGGTTCATCCTTATTAAATATATGCAAATAATGAATATTTCTATTGGAGCAGTACTGGACTATTTATTTTCTCTTCTTACTTTTTTCTGTTTTTGTTCAGCAGTTTTTGGAGTTGCACGACGTGCATCTTCTGCAACTTCCGGTACTTTCTTTTTTGGAAACACTACAATGCTTGTCATAGCTTTGTCCTGGACTTATATTTTGCCTAACTCCTATGAAAAAATCTATTTATAAAAATATATAGCAATTATTTCAGTGAATGGAGATAATAACAACAAAAAATAAAAGAAAAAAATCTAGTGCATTGATCGAAAATTCAAAGAGACTATCGATAATTTTTATTCGAACTATACAAATATATTGTATACTATACCCAAGATGTATTAAAGAAGGTAGAAGAGCTAGGTATGAAATCGACACCGTTGCGTTGTCAAAATAAAAAAATGCAGTGCACCCCATATTTTGAGAGATAATCCAATGAAAAAAAAAAAAAAAAAATATATATATATATATGCCAAAAAGCTGTGTGATCTAGCATAGTACCAGTTATTAGGAAAATATTTCTTTTTCAAAATTCCAAAGGAGGACTTCCGAAGAAGGAAATAGATCATGTAAAAAAACTATATGTATCTAAAGGGTGTTTTCTTAGAAGTATATAACTTTAAGTTGGCAACACAGTTTTAACTGGCGACCATTTTGTCAGCTGTCAAGTGATTTGTGTTTAGTTTGGCATTTCAACATAAAAAGACTGACTCCTGAACAAAGCTTCCAAATTGTGCAAACTTATTTTGAAAATAATGGTTTTGTTCGAAATACGTATCGAGCACTACTTCAATTTTACGGTCGACATAATCTTCCATCAGAGCAATTATTTCGACTAACTATGAACCGTTTTCGCACCACGCTTACTCTAAATGATAATACGCATCCACAGAGACGTCGTATAGTGTGTACAGAAGAAGCCATTGCTGCTGTAGAGCGTAACGTAGAAGAAGACCCGATTCAGTCTATCCGGAATTGGATATGTGTCCATCCACTTTATTGAAGATTTTGCGGAAAGATCTTAATTTGCGTGCTTACAAAAACCACTAAGTGCAAGAATTGAAGCCATTCGGTGATTGGGCCCAAAACAAGATTGCCGTTGATTCCGATTTTCATAAGAGAATTTTGCTTAGCGATGAAGCTGTCTTTTGGTTGAATGGCTACGTCAATAAACAAAACTGCCGTATTTGGAGTTAAGATAATCCTCAAGTGTATGTTGAGACACCGTTATGTCCAAAAAAACTGACTGTTTGGTGTGCTTTATGGGCTGGGTGGAATCATTGGTCCGTACTTCTTTAAAAACGATGCTAGCCAGAACGTTACAGTCAATGGTGACCGCTATAGAGTCGTGATTACTGACTCATTCGTTTCTCAATTGAACAACTATGATGTGCAGGAGCTGTGGTTTCAACAAGACGGCACAACATGTCACGCATCTCATGCCACAATTGATTTACTGAAGGAAACGTTTGGTAATGCATAATTTCACGTTCCGGACCCTTGAATTGGCCTCTAAGATCATGCGATTTAACGCCGCTAAACTATTTTCTGTGGGGATATGTGAAGTCGCTAGTCTACGCCGATAAGCCCAAAACGATCGACTACTTGGTCGACGAACAACATTTGCCGCGTAATTGCCGATATATGGCCACAAATGTTGGAAAAAGTGATTGAAAATTGGACCTCCAGATTAGATTTCGTCCGCGCCAGCCGTGGAGGTCATATGCGAGAAATCATATTTAAATTATAATGCCAAAAGATTATCTTTTCAATAAAGTCAATTTCATGTCAATTTTAAAAATTCATTCTTGTTTTATTCAAGCATTTTTCCAACACAAAAGAAAAACAGGAGGCATTGGGGGAACTGCCGACCGAAGTGAAAACTTAAAGCTATGAAAGCTTTATAAATTCATACAGTTGTTATGAATTTCCGAAGTAGCTAGAGTCCGGATCTCAGACGCGTTCTACTTTTATAATTCTTTTTATTAATTTCTGAGTTATTAAACTGCTATTTTTTAATGTTTATATATAATATAATTGTAACACAATTACTTTGGTTGGTTAATCGGTAATTGGTAATCGCTTCGGTAATCGGTTGGTAGTCGCTTCGGTAATAGGTAATCGGTTGGTAGCCGCTTTGGTAATCGGTTGGTAATCGTTTCGGTAATTGGTTGGTAATCGCTTTGGTAATTGCTTGGTAATCGCTTTGGTAATCGGTTGGTAATTGCTTCGGCCATCGGTTGGTAATCACTTCGGTAAACGGTAATGGGTTGGTAATCGCTTTGGTAATCGGTTGGTAAACGCTTCGGTCATCGGTTGGTAATTGCTTTGGTAATCGGTTGGTTATTGGTTCAGTAATCGGCTGGTTATAGCTTCGGTAATTAGTAATCGGTTGGTAATCGCTTCGATCATCGGTTGGTAATTGGTTCGGTAATCGCTTCGGTAATCTGTAATTGGTCCGTTAACCGGTTGGTAATCGCGTCGGTTATAAAAAAACGCTCACTAAACATGATTGCCTAGCATAACCAAGGCACAAGCAATGCTCTACAGTGCAACAGAAATGAACAGCTAAAAGCGTGATGATATCGGTAACAGCGTGATGGTATCGCGAATCTATAGTTTTGCTCTCTATCAAAAAGTGCTCAAAGCGCCTAAAGAAGTTTTCACTTCAATAAAGTGCAACGAAATTTGACAGCGCTACAGTGTCGATTTGATAGACTCAAACTACTCTTCTACCTCTTTTAATACATCTTGCCATGAACCAGGTAGCCGTTGTGCTCTCTTTTTGTCAACTTTCAAAATTATTAAAAAATTTTTTCAGTTTGCTTACAGTCTGTTTTCTTATTTTCTATGAGCATTGACAGTTTTGAGTCTACGCTCTCTCCTTTGTCATGGTCTATTTTGTCATGGTCATTTTATGATATAATAATTTTCAAGACGGCCTTGGTAACTACCTATTTTCTCAGAGCGTCGACCAACACTTGTCAAAATCAATACAAAGTTAATTTTTCATCTGTTTTGCTGCTTATTCGTTTTCCTTTTTCTACGCGTTTTTGACAAATGCTGGTTGACAAAAAAACTGTCACTCCTACCTTGTGAATCATTATATCATGGGTCATTTGAATGTTTTTGTTTTAATTTTAAATTTTTTCCAAGGATTCATTTCCAAGGCCAATAAAGCTCAAAAATATCAAGAAAATACAAAATGTATGATAAAACGAATTTTTTTCATGTTTTTTTTCTTAAATTTTTCCGATATTTTACTAGTTATTCTATTTGGTGCGAAGAGAAATCCAAAAAATCACAGATCATTAAAATCGGTCCAGTCATTCTTAAGTAAGTTCCATTTTTAAGATGCCGATATGACGACGATTTCTCTCACCGATTTTCTCTTTGTGAACGCGGGAGCCGAGGGGAAGGCGTAAATAAAAATTGTCCCAAAAATCGTGCGTACCAGCGATTTTGTGATGAATTATCGTTCTTGGTCTCTCACTCACATGAACAAAGAGTGAAACAGTAAACAAACATCGTTCGCATGGTAAAATAATCTAGGTAGGAGCAATTTTGACAGTGCGCTCTCTGTGCTTTTGACAATGATTGTCAAAGTCCAAACCAAAAATGCAAGTGTTAGTGCTTATTGCACTTTGTGAACCATGTACTGACGTTTCATTTGACATTAGCGTTCAGCGACTCTCCTAATTGCTTCTACCTAGATTATTTTACCATGATCGTTCGGCAAAATTGTCGTGTCTACAAGCAATGGACGACGAAACAGTTCAACAAATGAACAAATAAGAAAATCGGTGAAAGAATATCGGCATGCCTATTTTGGAACTTATGAATGGTGTAACTAATCCGACTTTGTTTTATATATATAGACATATCCGGCTAAATTTTCGGAGCCATCGTGTGTCAAAGGGTCGAGTTCTTCCATCTCTTCGTCCTTTTTTTCGGCTAGCTGAACATTTCTATTGACCGCGTTTAAAATATGTCCTATGTAATTTAACGCGTGTAATTTTAAACCTTACACTCCATTTTTACTTCACTTTCATACAAGAATTTATTTAAAATTAGTTCAATTTGTCCAAGTGATCGCATAGTTACATTCGTTTTGCTATGCAGAAGCGCTGGGTGACGTCATTCATTTAAATGAGAAAGCGAGAGCACTAGGTAACGGAACTGCGGGCTGCGTAATCTTGTTTCTATCATTCTTGAGCAGAGCATATCTGCAACAGAGTTGCAATTGAGTAACAGTGTTGCAGCGCGTTCGATAATTATTAGGACTGTTCCCGTACTTGCAAGTTTTGTGAAAACTTTCGAAAACTTTCGCTACTTTTTACTAATTCCTGTTCTCGTACACGAAAAACTTGCAAAAAAGAGTGAATCATTTTTCCTTGAGAAAAGTTGCAAGTTTCTGCTACGTATATTTTGTGTAGTAAAAATTTGCAAGTTATCATGTGTTGACAAAAATGTCAAAATTTGCGCTAAAATCATAAAAAAGCAGAAGACAAAAGGAAAGGAGGATTCAATTTTTGCTAAAATAAAAAAATTACAATATAAGCTAAATAAAAGACAAATATAAGCTAAAGATGAGCTAAATCTCGGATACTACACGCTTCCCTTTCAGCAAACCACAAAGAGACTACTAGATAAGTTCTTCCTGGGAAATGTTTTCGCGAAGATTTTTATAATAATCAGATTGCTCGAATCTTGAGTAAAGATTTTCAAAAAGCGTTTTCGATACTCTGAAATGCCTTCAGATCCCTTCTTCAGAATATGAGGGAACAGTTTTACTTATGTAATTTTCAATGCAGTTTCTTTTTTTTCTGGAACACAGTGAGAAGTATCTCCTTTAAGTTGTCATCTTTATATTTATTAATAATGTCAAACCTCTAAGCCAACACTTTCAGATTCACTTGAAACAATTAAATCAATTAATACAGTTACTTTTTCAGGTATTTTTAGACATCTTCAACACATTTTTCGTCAAATTTACAAGTCAAATTTAAAAGTTGCAAGTCATTACTAAAGTTTTTACTTTTGCGTTCCAGTACTTTTTGCATCTTTTATTGCTCAGAAACAATTTTTTATAATCCAAGAGTGATTGTCGAAAAACCAATGCACCCACAAAGAGTGACTGTTGGGTGCGGTTTATGGGCTGACGGCATCATCGGGCAGTATTTTTTCCAAAATGAGGCCGGTCAGGCAGTTACTGTGAATGGTGTTCGCTATCGTGAGATGATAACGATCTTTTTATGGCCCGAATTGGAAGATATGAATGTGGACGATATGTGGTTTCAACAGGACGGTGCCACTTGCCACACAGCTAACGAAACAATGGCTTTTTTGCGCGACAAATTCAATGGCCGTGTTATCTCACGTGGTGAGATTATTGGCTGCCAATATCATGTGATTTGACACCGTTGGACTTATTTCTTTAGGGTTATTTCAAAGAAAAGGTGTACGTCGATAAGCCAGCAACAATTCAATAGCTAAAGGATGAGATAATTCGGCACATTAACGGCATAGAACCTCACTTATGCCTTAGCGTCATCGAAAATTTGGACCATCGGATGGAGGTGTGCCGCCGAGGTCGCGGCCACCATTTGGCCGATATTTTATTCCATACATAATTGAACCATACAAAATGACAATAATTTCTTAAAAAATTTGTGTTTTATTCAAAATCAACATCGGCCCTAAAAATTTAACCACCCTTTATGTTATATTGTCTTCGAAAAAGTTCGAAATTAGCTGCAAGTTGCTTCAGTGTCTACATGTGCAAGAGCAAGTTCATTTAAAAATAGCGTCGAATGCGAAGGTTCTCCCTGCAATTGCAGTATTGCTTGAAATGAAGAAGTTAAAAAACAAAGAAAACATGTTACTAGTGTTGCTTCTTGTATAAAATTGCGGAAATCCCGAAAAAAATCCACAAAAGCATCTCCCTTTATGACATTTATTTGCAGCAAGTGCCAAAATTCACTGCCTCTGAAATTTCTTTTGCTAGTAGCGCTGCAAGTAGGCTGCAAGTCCAAAAATGTGAGTGTGTTAGTAAAAATGTTTGGATGTATTGAGTTTTTCGAACTTGCACTTGCACGTGTGGACGCTGAGTTACTCTCTCAAATTTTGTAACTTGCAAGTTTTTGCTACAACAGTACGGGAACAGACCTATGTAGTTTTTTGAACACACTCCTTATTGCATAAGCAGAGTTTATACGTCATTCAAATTGAATGAAGAATATCGCGTTTTTTTTCGCTCTTACTCTCTTCGAGATATTTGATTGAATTGCTGCTCACACGTGATTTTTTGATTGAATGGCCGATGCCGAATAAAAGTGTTGTTGTAGGTACCAGAAAAGTTGATTATGCAACCCTGTGATTGATTGATGCAGGTCTGGAGCTCCATCAAAATTTTGATTGATGCGATGAAGTGTTGAAAGTTCATTTCCGCTCTCGCAGTGAGTTCATCTTTTTTTTCGCTGGAAAAACAACGACAAATTTTGAATGATCCTTCAATTTGAATGACGTGTAAACAGTGCCATAGAGATTCATCAACCCTGTTAAGTCTCTGGCATGTGTTAACAGAGTTATTTTCACCAAAAAACGCGAAAAAAAACTCTGGTAAGCTCTGTTAACATATGCCAGTAATTTAGCAGCGTTGATGCAATCTCTATATAACTTATATTCTCTACCATTAGGCTATTCATGATAAAATGGCAAATTAAACTAAGCGCAAATCATAATAGCATTGCCAGATCTGATAAATTTATTACAGTTTCATCCCTGTCGAAAAATTAAACCTCTCATCTAAGCCAAGATTCATTAAAAAAAATTCATTAAAAAACCAAGAGAATCCTTAATTATCAATGATTTTATATTTGTAAAAGCTTTATTGTTTAAAAGTAGCAAAGCTTATATTAAATGCTGTTAAGTTAAAACTTAGTAGTTAGATAGAGGGAAGGAAGCTTTATACATACTTTTATCATAATAATATTTATAATAGTTTTAGGCTCTTGTAAAAAATAGTGCTTGAATAAAATGCGCTAAATGCGTGGCAAGACATTGTTATGTTCAGGAATTGAAATTTAAAATTTCTTTATAAGTCGGTAAAAGTCGGTATAATATTAACAGTATTTGTTTTAAAACATTTATAATAAAATATAAGTAAAAATAATAATTATCGAATTTTTAGCATACATTTTTAGGCTCTTAATTGCAAACTTAAAAACGCTGTCAAGTTGCAAAAGACGTAATTCTACAACGGCTCGAGCGCAGTTGTGGCATTCGGACTACCCTCTAATTTACGCCAGACCACGTTGCACATCTCTCGTACCAATGCCTTTTCGCCATCGTCCATTTGTTCGATGACATTGCCTGTCAGATTGCCGAGGCGATCACGTTCCAGCTGCTCACGTACCTCGAGCACTTGAAGTGCTCGCACTACAGCCTCAGGTCGACCGCTCAATGAGTCGGCGTTGTTATCTTGGGGAGCAGTTTTCTGCTGCTGCTGCTGTTGTTGTTGCTGCTGCTGCTGTTGCTGATGAACAGTTGCAGCGTTAGTATTTGCAGTGGGCGTTGTTGCAGCTAATCGCTCCTCTTCAAGCTGTTGAATGCGTCGTTCAAGTGAGCGCACATACTGCAGCGTCTGATCGTTGAGTGGCGAACGCAAATGCATGTCCTGCAAGTAAATAGAGTTTGTTTAATTGTAATAATTCTTTGAGAACATAAAAAAACAAATAAACTTACTGGTAACTGTCGCTCGAAAGTTCTTAGCGCTGTGATTGTTTCGTCCGCATTCGTGCTCGAGCTACTACCGTCGCCATCGTCACGCAGCGCATTGCGTTGCTGCTGTTGTTGCTGCGTTGACGCGCCACAGTTAGCACACAATGCATTCGCCGCAACATGTGCTCGCTCCTCATCCAGATACAAGCACAGCTCCTTCAGTTCCAAATTGTCCGTAATCAGCTCTTGTTGCTTATCATCGAGCTGACGCAATTTGTTCTAAAAAAATAGTGATAAATTTCCTGCAAATTTAGTGGGACAAAAGGGCCATACTTGATACGCGGCGACTTCCTGCCGCATAACACTCGCGGTATAGCGTCCAAAACGCTGCCATTCACGTGCCAACTTGCGTCCTTTCTGACGATCGTCATCGAGGAAACAGCACAAATCTCGCAGTTCCTGATTGTCATCAATTAAGCGTTGATTTTGGTCCTTTAAAGCGCGCAGCTCATTGATAAGGGACTGTAAAGAAACGGCAGATTAGGAGACATCATTAAAGAGTATTAATTAATTTAGAGGGAGTTAATTGGGTTGCATAGAATATTTTAGTGGATTTAGTGAAAAAATTGGAGAAATTTGCAAATTAAGGCTGTCGATCTTTATGCATCAAAAATTTCCAAATTTAGTATTGCATCTATTAATCTGTCGTGACAGATTACCTACCATAGACCCTGATTTTAACAAAGAAATAACGCAGAGAACCCTGGTTCAATTCCCACCTGACACAGAAAGTTTTTGCAATTGAATTAAATTTTCTGTTCCGCTGTCACCTCTCTGCAGACAATGTCAAACCTCAAAAAGTAAAAAAACTGCCATGGATCATTGAACATAGTCAAACATAATGCTTCATTCAAAAAAATCAGTTGGTGATAGATTTTTATCATCTGCAAATTTAATATTGAAGTCTCCATTTAGTATCACAGGTATCACAGGTCAAATTGTTTCAGTCAATCTTTTTTCGAGTATTTTGGAACCTTCTTTTGAATAAGTCATCAAACTTTCGATTAAAAGAAAATCTCAGCCGAAATGACCCAAATAAAGGGGGGAAATATATGAGCTGGTGCTGTTATTTTTTACCCTTCATCATTTCTTCTGAACACCTTACCCCTATCTTCCATCCTTCTGGGGGGTCCCGATTAAAACACCAAAAATGTCGACTATAGTTGATATCTTTCCCGAATTAACCCCTAGAGGGGTAAAATATACGAGCTGGTCTTATTATTTTTTACCTTAAACATTTATACTGAACACATCTACCCCTTATGTGCCCCCCTTCTAGGGATATCCACACAAAAAACACAAAAATTATCGATTATAGCTCTATCTCTCCCGAATTGACAGCTAAAGGGGTCAAATATATGAGCTGGCCCTACCCATGGCAGAATTATAAGGTAGGGTAAACTCGGAGAGGAATGGAGTAGAAAGCAGAATAAAGCTAGATTGATGTCAAAATCAGCTGTTCATCGCGAATTTCTTTATGCGTTGTTTTTAGGTTAAAACTGTTACAGGTTTTTTTTTGCAATTTTAAGACTTCTTTCACATTTTATAGTTTTTATTACACTTTTTTTTATAATATTTTCACTCAATTCAGCACAAATTTAACACCCGCGACGGCACTGTTTGCAACTTGGAAACATAAAATATTTTCATCATTTGTAATTTCTACGAAATTCGTCGTTTTGACATATATGCAAGGTTGATTTATAAGGTTGTCGCAGGGCTGATTGCACTCTCTTCTCAGTACCCATAATTGTCAAAACCAGCCAATTTTGCGAATGACAACGAAAAAAAAACGGATGATAAAAAAGAGCACTTGCAGATTTTCTATGAGCTGTCAACTTCGATTTGACAATTATGGGTACTCGCTCTCTCCCTTGCGACATCCTTATAAATCAACCTTGCATATATGTTGCTTCTCATTACCCGCTCTTCGTTGACGTGTGAGAGCACTCAGTATCATGGCCCTACCTTATCATTGTATCATGGCCCTACCCTATTTATGAAAATCGCGTCTACCGCATATATTTGATAGTCAACGCAAAAAATACGCTTGCGTAATAATAATATAGAAGATTAAAAACTTTTTTTTGGTTGCTGTCATGATGTAAGAAAACAAGGTGAATTTTTCATCTCTCTCACAAAAATTTTCCCTATATGTATCAAAAACAGTTAATGGTAAATTCTAGAAAAACCAGTGATCAAAACAAAGTAGTGCACATAATGAAATGAGCAAGGTAGCTGCGTGGCACAATCGAGCACAATCTCTTTTTGTCAGAATTACTGTCAAAACATTCTACTTTCTTATTTTCTATGAGCTTTGACAGTTTTGAGTCTACGCTCTCTATTTTATATCTACCTGGTTCATTGTATCATCGTAGTGCATTAATTATGGAAAACAATAATAAACTGATGAGACGTTGCGCACTGCAATGGCGCCACCCATTGATTGACCAACTAAGTGCATGGGGGATAGCTCCCTATATAGAGCTTTTCCTGTTGAAGTACATAGCACTTAATTACTCGTATCAAATTATCACACATTTAATTTGTTACCACTTCACAATTTATTAAAAAAAATAAATAATGGTTTGACACTAATCAACAGTTGTTCTCTCATTTTCAAAATTTTTGACAAATCTGTGGAAATTTAAAGAGTGGTGAAAAATGTACTATCTCCTGGTTTACTTACATCAATAAAAGGAAGACGCAAAACTTTTATTTTTGTAACTTGAAGTTACTTGAAAACGTTCTTTACACATTTTTCCACCACGAGGGAGAAGAAAAGAAGTAAAATGCCACTCTTGATTACTTGAACTTTATGCATGGAACACATTGACGACGACAACGAGTTTACGACACGGCAGAAGCGAGAAATGTAGTCATATTGACGGTTACTTGGTTATTTTGAAAGCAACGCAACAAACAGCTTTCCCACACGAATTATTAAATAAACAAAGCTTTTGACCTACTCTCTCAAAAGCTCTATATACGATCAACTAATCGCAAAACTGGATGCTGGTTGTTAAAAACAAGTCGTGTGCAGACAAGTTGAGGTGTCATTTTCCGTTTTTAACCAGTTTATCAATCAGTTGGTTTTGATCAAATAAAATATCAAATAAAAACTTTTGATTTTTTGCGATTCCACATCAACCAGGGTACGTTCACGGAAGCGGCGATTCGGCCTCAGTTCTTCAAGTACTGATGTGTTTGTAGCAAAATCAGCGACCAAACGTCAGATTCATATTCATAGTAAAAACTACTATTTGCATAATTTGGAATATACTACGTGCGATGTTTTCAAGAAGAAAAAGTTTTAGTACTCGAATTGAAAAACTGGTCTATGCGCCTGTAGATAAAACCAGCAAACAGTTTTTTAATCAGTTTTGCTATTAGTTGCTCATCTATAGGGGCCTTAAGGGGGAGTAAGCGTTTACATTTTTGAAAAATCTATGTATATTTTTTTGTCTTTTCTTGTAGTTGAATATCTGAAGAATATAGTCCCAAAAATTTAAAGTCAATCAGAGCAAAACTCTCGAAGTTATTAATTATTCCCCTTTCCTCTAACACTGTAGCTGCGATAGCGAAATTTTAAACGCGTTTTTCTCAAAACCACTTTTTAAAAGCTCGTGTTTACCTCCATTTAAAAACTACATTGCTTATTTATTTCAAACTCGGTACACACTTTCTATATATAAAAAACGCCCCCTCCCCCCCCAACGATACGCTTTAGAATTTTTTTTTTAAATTAAGGGGGTTTTCCAATTACAAAAAGGTGGAATTATTCGTGAAAAATAGCAAGTTTCACTTCAAATGACCACCAAAAATTAAAAAAAAAATTACGCAAATAATAATCAGAGACAGTTGGTAGGGAGGAGGAGGGGTGGGGAGAGGCAGGGTTAGGATTTGATGATGATTCGACTAAATTTTAATGTTCTTTGATTTCAGAGAATTTCCAGCAGAAAAACAGTGAACACTTGGAAAAGCTTTGTCATCGGGTTATCGAGATTTTTTTTCAGAAAATAATTACAGAATGTTACTAATTTGATACTTTATAATATTCAAAAGGTTTCAATTAATTTGCAATATACAATTTAGAAATAAAGATATTTCTAAAACAATTCTCAAAAAAAAAAAATGGTGTTTTTTTACGCTGAAACCCTTACTTTAAGCAATGAAAAAAAGCAAAGTTTTGTCGCCTGTAAAAATAGAAATATTTCTATACCGATGATCGCAACATGAGCAATAACGTCGTTGAGACTTAAAACCAAAACTCACCTCCATAAGAAATACATGTAAAAAAAAAAAAAAATTGACAGAAGGCGCAATGTCGTTGTCGTCGCCAATGTGTTTCATGCATTACTTGAAAAATTACTTTAAGCTTTTTATGCTGTAGGAACGAACATTTTTGGGGCATATAATTCTACACACGAAATTTTGTTGTAGAGTCAAAATTTTTTGTGTGGAGAAAAAGCACTTAATAAACTAAATAAATTTGTTTAATAACAAATTCAACACGAACACATACTTACTGCTTTTTATTTATTGTTTAATGTCAAATTTCAGCGGCAATTAAATGTACGGGCACATGATATAATTATGAGGTAGCATACAGAAACTCCCCACACCAACTGCTAATGTCAAAAATAAACTTTAGCGGTTCAATATCGTCTTTTCTTTTATGATCCGGTAGTACTGTATTTTTTTTTATATTGGTTTTGACATTAGCAGTCGGTGTGGGGAGTTTCTATATACTACCTTATAATCCCCGTAGACCAGAAATTCCTTAACAAATAATCGTCTGTGAATCCAAGACGAATTTTCACACCTTTAAATGATTTACTAACAAATTTTCTTACAGGTTTCTCTTACCGACACATGGTCGCATGGCTTGCAATGCTTATTGGTAAATGTGATAGAAAAAGCACGTAGCTGGCAATGCTAATCCATTGTCAAACAAATGTTCAATTGTTAGTTTTTGTGTAAAGTTGTGTAAAAATATAAAAATGTAGTAAAAAGTGAATATTTAAAATAAAAAATGGCAAGTTTTGTCAATAAATCGGGAAATTTAAAAAAAAGTCGTGAATATTTAAGAAGATTACGGAACGTTTGTGAAAAAAAAGGTCAAAAACTTCGGTGTACTGGAGCAAGAAATGGACATTGAGCAAGCAATAGAAGAAGAAATTTAAGATCTACTTAATATTAATATTTATTTTTAAAGTTATACGAATCAATATCAAATGAATTTTTTAACACGTAGATGCATTATGTTATATTTTTACCCCCACTTATGTTTTAATAATATTTAAAAAAAAATATAAAAAAAAAATTGAATTAAAGAATTAAATAAATATCAGCGAAATTTTTTTCATCATTCTATTCAGCATTGCAATATGAAATTTCTCAAAAAAATTCATCTGGCTTTCGTTACAAAATTTTGTTCATCTCTTCGTTGCAGACATTTCTTGTATCTTTCCAATTTTATTTCGTTGACGAAGTTTCCTTTGAATTTTCGTGTTATTTCTTTGGCGAAATTTACTACATATTTCCATCTTGCTTTCGTTGACGAAATTTCCAACATTTTTCTCTGAAAGTTTCGTGGACGAAAATTTGGACACTTGTTTGAAATTTTCGTGCATGATTTGTATTGGCGACTCCGCAAGTTTCTTCGACGATACGGAATTCTCGTGCATGAATCTTCAATGAATTCTTAAAGATATAGCCAACTGGGATTATATCATGTACGGGCATATAAATGCCAGCGAAATTTCGACGTTTTAACTCTCCACACATGGTTGTGAACTTGGATACACTGAACAAATTTTTTCCTTCAACAGCGTGCTATCTAGCGAAAAAAAATTCCGCCGCCTGTTTGCTGTCAAAAAACTCAATGTACTTTTTATGAGAATTTTGTTTTCGTTTCTATAGCATACTGAGCTTTAAGCACGAATCTCGAGCTTCAAACAGCTGATTGTCAAAGTGACGAAATTAAATTGTTGTGTTGTGTTGTGAAAAAAATTTATGCAATTAGTAAATTAAAAAAAAAAAAATAAGTTAAAATAAGCAAAATTAATGCAAATGGAAGTGTTGATCTTTTAAATATACTGCTACCAGTTGCTTCCAACACATCTGAAAGTTAAATTTTCTATTTTTTAAAAAACCAGGCAATTAAATTTTTATTTTATTTCAATTTTTAAAAAACAGCTGCTTTGTTTGAAACATACTAGGAATCGGTATGGTACATTTTGGCAAATTTTCTCATGTTGACAGATAATCAAATTATAGCTTGAACACATTGACGACGACAGCAAGTTTAGGTCATCTAAAAATAAACTAAATGGTCATTTCAGCCCTTGAAAGGACTTTCACCGAGCTTCTTATGATCAATTGTGTTGTGCGTATTGTGAAAATGTTTGAACACAAATGATCGACAATTGGACCTACAAGTTTGATGCCGACTCCAAACGGCTTACGTTCTCAAGAAGCTTTTCATGGCAACTTTAACTCTCTGAGGTTTGCCATTGTCTGCAAAGAGGTGACGGCCGAACAGACAAATTAATTCAACTGAAAAAACTTTCTGTGTCAGATGGAAATTGAACCAGTGTTCTCTGGCGTATGGGCCACGCACTCTACCCACTGCGCCACGGTCGCCGCTTTAGGACATCTATCAAATTTAATTACATGTATTTCTTATGGAGAGAATTTGGGACAGCTTGTCGATGCTGCTGTCGTCAAAGTGTTCAACAATATATCTTGCTCTAACTTTCATAAACAATTATTAGTGGTATTCAATGAACGACGTATTTGTGATGTAAACTGCGTATGTGTGGTAAGTTGTATGAACTTACGACACATACGCTATTTACACCACTAATACGGCGTTAATTGAATACCACTATTATAAGTTATTCTTCAATCAATTTTAATCATTAATTTTAACCAATTAAAAAAAAGTCTCATACAGTTATGTTCCTGAAAATATTAATTTCATAAGAATTTTCAAGTCTCGATATTAACATCAACTTCTTCGATCTTTATTAAAAAAAAAAAAAAAAGAACAAAATATTGCAGTGGCCCTTAAAAAATTTGAACACTTACCTGCAGCTGACGATTTTGTTCCGCTGATAATCTGGCCGTCGCTGTCGGTATGCCCGTCGATCCCGACGTCACCGAAGCGTTTGGCGAAGGATGCTCCTGATCTGACTTGCGTACAAACTTTAGCATATCCTGATGATGCTGCTGCTGCTGCTGAAGTTGCTCCAGCTGCTGTTGTTGTTGCTGTTGTTGTTGTTGTTGTTGATGCTGCAGCAACTGCTGACTACCACTAGCAGCTAAACCGTTGCGTTGACGTTGTGGCTGCTGTTGCAAATAGCGTGTGGCGCTGCCACCTTTTAATGAATCAGGTATATAAACGTTGGAAAGTTGCGGTATATCCGGTGGATACTTAAGATTCAAATCAGCAAAATAAGCGTGCGGTGCCGCGCTAGTTTTTGTGCTAAGCTGATGTTTTTGTTGCTTTTGCTGCTCGCCTGTATTGAGATGTTTTAGGATGCCGTTTGCCACTGGTTGTGGTGGAGGTTGGTAACGTGGCGGTATGCTGTGTGCCGCTGCTTTTAGATTGTTGGTAGCACGCAAAGTTTGCTGGTAGTAGAGGCTGCGGCGCGTGTTTGCTGTATTTCCGGTTGCAGCAGTTGTTGTTCCTGACGATTTGGCGGATTGTTGTAAATGCTGCTGAAGTTGTTGTTGTTGTTGGGTAGCAGTTGTTGTTATAGCTGGTGCTGTGACAGCTGTCGTTGTTGCTGATGTTAATGTTACTCCTGTGCTAGTTGGTTGATGCTGTTGCTGTTGTTGCTGCTGCTGTTGTTGATGTTGCTGCTGCGAGTGATGGTGATGAATTGTGGCAACGGTTTGGAGTTGATTGGCGTGTGAGCTAGAGCTGGATGTTGCTGCTGCAGTTGTTACGCTCTGTGGCTGCGTCAATTGTTGTGTGTTGTTGGACTGTTGCTGCGCTTGATGTAGACTGTGCGACGCAGGGTTAAGTAGTGAACGACGTTGTTGTTGTTGTTGTGTATAACTATTTTGTTGCTGTGCTGATTTTGTTTGGTTAATGTTTAACTGTTGTTGTTGTTGTTGTTGCTGAGGTCCTTTTGTAATGTTGTTGCCAATTATATTATTGCTAATAGGTTGTTTTGTTGCTGTTGTTGTTTTGGCTATAGCTGTTGTGCTAGGATTAAATATCAAATTTCCACTTATTTTATTGTTGTTGTTATTAATGTTGCCAGACATTTTAGTTGGTGTTTTTGTACGTAGCTATAATTTGTTGCTGTTTACCTAGCAATATATTGATCATCAAGCATCAAGCTGCTAAAATTAAAAAGCTTCCATTAATATTCGCCTCATGTTGCTGCAATCTAAGTAGAAAAAAAGAGAAAAAGAGATAGGAAAACATTACAAATTGTTTTCATTACTTAATGATAAAATATCTGATTTTTCTATTTAGAAATTGGAACAATTTTTCGCTAGTTTGGTTACGGCAAATTGTTAAAACACACAATTAAGTCATCAACCAGCAGTGCGCCGTAAGATGTAGGAAAGTTAAATATACGACTTTTTTTTTATTGCTAAGTATTAGCAACAAAGCATATTCGCTATTGTGATGCAAGCTATCAACATTTGTCGTATGTCACACTCTGTCGATCAACAATATGTTGGAATAATAGAAATTGGCCCACCTTGGTCTTAATCAAAATCTTACAATTTAAGCTCTTCGAAGAAAAAAATAGCTTAATGATTTATTTTAAAGCTTTTAATGGAATTATAAAAACTCAGAGAATTCGGTCGTAATTAAAAAACATTTATATGATATTTTATATTTATCTAAAAAGTAAAAGTTTTTATAAAAAGTAAAAGTTGCCATAGATTTCTTCGTTTGCTCTTTCATGCTTTAAAGAGCTTCTTTTTCTTTTAAGTATTGTTTTTGAGCAGGGTGGCCGTTTTTAAAAAATTCACTGCCAGATTTTTTTTTGTAGATTTTCAACTCTAGTAAATTTTCAGTAGGTTTTAAATTACTTATACATATAACAATTTTTTATCTAGCTTGTTTATGAAAACCTTAAGCGTATTAAGACTTTTAAGGGTTCTGTGGACTCCGTGGTTGGCATGATTTTGAAATTGATGTAAAAATTTAAAATTCAAGATGGCGAATAGAGTTGCCACCTTGATTTGTTGTTTAATTTTTGCGAATTCTTGTTATTTTGAAACTCTGACCACGGATTTGATTTCGAATCTAATATCACAGTTTTAAAATTTAAGATGGAGGATAGGCTTGCCACCTAAATTTTCCCAATAGCGTTGCCACCTAGAAAAATGTATTTTTAAGAGTTTTAAACACCATTTAACAGTGTTAAGGGGTCACTGACTTAGAATCCGATGTCAGCACCGCCTTATAACTTTATCATGGAGGACCCTAAAAATATTTTCATTCAATCCAAATTCACAACCAATAAAAAGAAAACAAAAACAAGTATTTATAAGTTTATTTTATTTATAAAAAAAAAAAAAACGAAATGGCCATCTCAGCCCTTGAAAGGCCTTTGACCGAGCTTCTTATGATCAATTGTGTTGTGTGTGTTGTGAAATGTTTGCACACAAATGATCGAGAACTGGACCTACATGTTTTACGCCGACTCCGAACGGCTTATGTTCTCAAGAAGCTTTTCATGGCAGTTTTTACTCTCTGAGGTTTGCCATTGTCTGCAGAGAGGTGACGGCCGAACAGAAAAATTAATTCAATTGAAAAAATTTTCTGTGTCAGATGGAGGATTCGAACCTGGGTTCTCTGGCGTAAGAGTCACACACTCACCAACTACGCCACGGTGGCCGTTATTTGATTTGTATATTAATTTATTTTATTTTTTGGTATTTTTTGTTTCTAAAAATAGAATTCAGGAATAGAATAGCATCTAGTATTTTTGGAGACAATCTGTTTCGTTTTTCAACTATAACATTACCAGCAAGAGAAAAAACTCTTTCGCTTGCTGCACTGCTGGCCGGAATTGATAAAATTTTTTTGAGTAAATTTGAAAATTGAAGGAAATTCACTGGCATGGTGCTCCCACCATAGCATTGCATTGAAATTATTTTCAAGCTTAATCCTCATATTTGAAAATTTTGCAATTTCTTCATTCGCAGTCATTTCTGATATAGGAGGTTGATATAGGAGGATTAACACATCAGAAAAGAAGAAATTGAGCTCGTGTGAATATGGTGCTGATTGCTTACTTGATGTAAGTGGGCTATTTTGGAGTGTGGAGTCATTGTGAGATAGTTGTTTATAGTAGAACTGTTTTACATCGGTGGAATCACTTTTACTTAATACGCAGTTTGTGAGTGGGTAAAGAAAAACAACGGCCCATTTTTACCTAGCGTTTGCTCCAGCACCGAATTCGTGAAAATAAAAAAATTTTAGGTGGCAACACTATTAACCATCATAAATTTTAAAATTCTGACATCAGATTCGAAGTCAGCGACCCCTTAACACTATTAAATTATGTTTAAAACTCTTAAAAATACATTTTGGTAGGTGGCAACGCTGTTATAAAAAAAATTACACACTTTTGAAATTTTGGCTACGGATTCGGATTCAGCGAGCCATTTCTACCTAGTGTTTGCTCCAGTACCGAATTCGTGAAAATAAAAAAATTTTAGGTGGCAACACTATTAACCATCTTAAATTTTAAAATTCTGACATCAGATTCGAAGTCAGCGACCCCTTAACACTACTAAATTATGCTTAAAACTCTTAAAAATACATTTTGGTAGGTGGCAATGCTGTTATAAAAAAAATTACACAATTTTGAAATTCTGGCAACGGATTCTGACTCAGCGAGCCATTTTTACCTAGTGTTTGCTCCAGCACAGAATTCGTGAAATAAAAAAATTTTAGGTGGCAACACTATTAAACATCTTAAATTTTAACATTCTGACATCAGATTCGAAGTCAGCAACCCCTTAACACTGTTAAATGGTGTTTAAAACTCTTAAAAATACATTTTTCTAGGTGGCAATACTATGGTGAAAATTTAGGTGGCAAGTCTATCCTCCATCTTAAATTTTAAAACTGTAATATTAGATTCGAAATCAAAACCGTTGTCAGAGTTTCAAAATAACAAGAATTCGCAAAAATAAAAAATCAAGGTGGCAACTCTATTCGCCATGTTGAATTTTAAATTTTGATATCTATTCAGAAATCATCTACCCCCTAAAACTACCAACCACGGAGTCCACAGAACTCTTAGAAGTTCAAATACGATTAAGCTTTTAATACACAAGTTCATTGTATTTTTTGGATACTTGATTTTATATTGGATACTTGCCTTCAATTTCAAGCTTTTCAAGCTTTTTGCCGAAGGCATCAATTTTTCCTTTTCTGGGCGAATTCGTGCCGCTTATTTATTTTTAATCACAAGTCAGGCTTGATTGAAAATTATCAAGCTCAAGCTAGCTTGAACTTGTATTTTAAGCAAGTACTTGAAATCGATTTCAAGTAGGCTTGTGCAGTTCTCTGGTGAGTAGTCTGAAAAATTGGGCGGAATTATACAGAGGCGTGGCATTTAAATTTAAATCAAACTTCTTTTTTAGCCTTTGTCAAATTTCAAATTTTCCATATTTTTTGGAATAATGAGCAATCAGCAGTCTAGAAAATTGGCTCGAATTGAAGGGGCGTGGCATTTTAATTTTCACCGAAATTATTTAACACCGTTGGTATGAATTTGCACATACCAACCAAATTTTACACATTTCACATTTTTTATTCTTTAGCATAATGAGCAGTCTACAAATTACTCTATGTGGCAGCTATGAGTAAAATAAAATTAAGCGTATGAGACAACCCACTGAACCATAAGCGAAGGTTTTGAGTAAGGTGAGAGTTTTGCGAACGTTTTTGATTAGAATTTTTTTTTTCTTTAATATTTTCTTTTTTATTTTGTCGCTTAAAAGTGCTTGTTATAAAAGATTAAATTCGTGAAAGCTTTACCCATAAAGAAAAAATTGTGCATATTTTGCGAAATTCATTAAAAACTTATTTTGAGTCGAAAATTAATCATTTTTGTATCATTTCAGTAGGTAAGACTTCCTTGTAAATGAACTATTTTTTGTTCATAAATGAGTTCGGAAATGAATCATTTATGTTTCTTTTTTGCATTCTGAAATGAGTTAAAAAAAGAATAATTTTTTTATCATATCAGTAGGAAACAATTTCTCCTAAACGAACCATTTTTTGTTGATAAATGAGTTCACAAATGAATCATAAATGTTACTTTCTATATTCTAAAATCAGGTAAATAAAGGAACTTAAAATGAAAATGTTAACCTTCGTACAAACGTCATATGAACTTGTTTACCAGTGCGAGATGGATGTACTGCTACACGTATGAAAATTTTCAACATTTCTATCAAAAATTAAAATCAAGCCCAAATAGAATGAAAACCACGAAAACATTCCATGCAAAAAAGTAATCAAATAAATTCCCTAATTAATAACTTAACTATTTTGATATTTCATATATAATTTGGAAGTTTGTCAAATTGGAAAACAATCACGCCTTTCCCCCCTTTGAAACATCAATATCATGAACAACACAATGCGTGAATTCGAGCCCAGGTATATTAATCCTATTAACCCAATGATTAATATGATCTCTAATTTTAGTAATAATCATTTCTTCTTTAACAAAATATCGATATGTAATTATAAATAGTATTATGCAATAAAAAAATTTATAATTCAAAAAGGTTATTTTTTCAACTCATTATTCAACAAAAAAAAGGTTTGTTTTTGAGAGGCAATTCAGTCCAAAGATTGATACAAAAATTTAAAAAAAAAAAACAACCGACTACAAAATCACTACAAAGTAAAAAATAATTTTAAAAATACTTTTCCTTTTAATTTCTTGGTCATATTTGATAATTTATTTAAACATATTATTATATATGAAATCTTATTATCTTAATTTTTTTCTTATTTGTTTTATTATCATAAATATATTAATTTCTTGCTGATTTTAAAAGCTTTATAGGTCGGTGCTAATATAATCACACTTTTAATCAGAAGCACCAACTTCAAAGCATTTGTATTCATCAAGAAATAAATATATTTATGATAATAAAACAAATAAGAAAAAAATTAAGATAATAAGATTTCATATATAATAATATGTTTAAATAAATTATTAAATATGACCGAGAAATTAACAGGAGAAGTATTTTTAAAATTATTTTTTACTTTGTAGTGATTTTGTAGTCGGTTGTTTTTTTTTTTTAAAAATTTTTATTTCTTCCTTTTTAGAGAATATGATAAATTTTAAAATCTGAAAGTTTGTTGGTTATTTCAAATATCTGCCTCTTAAATTTAAATTAGATGTCACCTGTTTTGAAATTATTATACCCATTCTTGTAACGAGTTTTATTACCCTAGTGTCAATATTATTCGAGATATAGTGTTTTTCAAATATTGCCACGCCCCTTTGTTAAATAAGCGCCCACTTTCTGGAGCGTTATTTCCAATAATTGTGCCTACCGCTGTACTTTATTTCAGTACCCCAGCGTCAATATTAACTGCGATAGTGTTTATTGACCATAATTTTTAATAATTCTGCCTACCCCTGTACTACAATTCAGTGCCCTAGTGTCAATATTATTCGAGATACACTGTTTTTCTAATATTGCCACGCCCAGTAGTCGAAATCCGCCCACTTTCTTCACCGTAATTTTTACTTATAATGCCTACCCCTATACCAAATTGCAGTATCATAGTATCAATATTATTCGAGATATACTATTTTTCTAATATTGCCACGCCCATTTGTCAAATTTATAATAATTGTGCCTACCACTACACTAAATTTCAGTACCCTAGTGTCCATATTATTCGAGGCACAGTGTTTTTATAATATTGCCACGCCCATTTGTCGAATAACGCCCACTTTATTGGCCACAATTTGTAATAGTAATGTCTACCCTTATACTAAATTGCAGTACTATAGTATCAATATTATTCGAGATATACTATTTTTATAATATTGCCACGCCCATTTGTCAAATAACGCCCATTTTCTTGACCGTAATTTGTATTGACTGTGTCCACCCCTACACTAAATTTCAGTACCCTAGTGTCCATATTATTCGAGATACAGTGTTTTTATAATATTGCCACGCCCATTTGTCGAATAACGCCCACTTTATTGACGATAATTTGTAATAATAATGCCTACCTCTATAATAAGTTGCAGTACTCTAGCCTCAAAATTATTCAAGATACACTGTTTTCCTAATATTGCCACACCCATTTGTCGAATTACGCCCATTTTCTTGACCGTAATTTGTATTAACTGTGTCTACCCCTACACTAAATTTCAGTACCCTAGTGTCCATATTATTCGAGATACAGTAGTATCTAGTATTGCGAGATGTAGTATTGCCACGCCCAGTTTTCGAATACCGCTCACTTTTTTACGGGCACCTCCATGCTTATGATATCTATCTGTTCACCAAAAATTATGGCAATCAGGCATGTGGCTTAGGAGTTATCGATGTACATACATTTAAAAAAAAAAAAAAAAAAAAAATAAAAAAAAAACAGAGAAACCGACGAACTTGAGAACCTCCTCCTTTTTGAAGTCGGTTAAAAAGGGTTCAATTTCGTTTCGGTTTTTTACAAAAGAACTTTTGTATGGTTCATTTTTGCAGTCATTTCCGAAGAAAAAAACAGTTTGTTTCTGAGAGGCATTTTCGTCCGGCGATTGATTCAAAAAGGGTTAATATCCGAGTGCCGAAAAATAACTTTTATGGTTCTTTTTTTAACTCATTTGCGAACAAAAAAAAGGATAATTTATGGTTCTTTTTTGAACTCATTTGCGAACAAAATAAGGTTCGTTTTTGAGAGGCATTTTAGTCCGACGAATGATATAAAAAGGGTTCATTTATGAGTGCCGAAAATGAACGTTTCTACCCGAAAAGGTTCATAAATGAATTAAAAAACCGGAAGTTTTGGTTCACTGGGAAATAGTTTTGTAGATGATACATAAACATTTTTTAGACGGCTAAAGACTTCGAATATACTTCAATACGGCCCCGGGGGGGTATTTTAGCTTCAGTACCCTGCCGACGCTCCATTCCCTGCTAGTTAAATTTAAATTGCAATTTTCGACCGCGTAAGAATCTGTTTAGCTGTAGTATCTTTTTAAATTAATTTTATAAAAAATTTTAGCGTGCAAAAAATAACGTTATGATATTCACACGCATTCAGCTTACTCCTTCAACATTTATTTAGCACAGCTGTACTGACATATGATCCAACGTTGGCCAATAAATGTTATTCATTGTGTTTTCTTTTTTTTTTTTTTTTAAGACTTCCTACATCTTCTCAGAGCTTGACTTTGTTACGCTTGACGATCAAGTATGCACGATTGTCTCTGTTGATATACATACGTACGTCGATTGTATTTCTTTATTTTGCGCTGAAATTGAGCAACGCGCACCCTAGCATCATCAAGCACAGCGCACCCCACCTAAGAAGACGTATATAAAAATAACGCAGCCGAAAAAACCTTAAGAAAAAGCTACGAATACAAATCAGCATAATGAAGATGATACTTGATGTACAATAGGAATGTCTGTAAATGTACTCAGTACACTTCAGCAACAGCTAAAAACCTCAAGTTTTGTAAATAAAAGCAGGTAGGTGAGGTTTTCACTTATTTTAATGGTAAGAAAAACCAAAAACAAAAAGAAATCTTTAGCAAATCATCAAAAATTGAATCCCAAATCAACACAACAGACAGCACAAACTTTAAATTTGACCCCCTTCGCGTTGATGACCCCGTCAAGCAGCTACAATTGCCCTACCATTAAAGAAAATAAATAAGTACTTGAGGCTCATTTAAATTTGGCCTTCGGTAACAATGTGTTGCGCTGAGCAGGAAGGTACTTAAAAGGTTTTCTGTATTATTTATTGTTCGCACTTAAGTTGGAGCTACATTTGGTATTATTGCTGTTGCTGTTGTTGTTGTTGTTGTTGGTATTGCTGGCAAAAACGGCCGTCCAACCAACCAACAATCCATGAAATAAGAGTTTAATTTAAAGAAATTGCTATAAATCGAGGCAGATTTTTTTCTTTTTTTTTGTATACGAAGCCATATAAAAAAAATTTGTATACTCAGCGGCATATTTTTAATTTTTTTATTTTCTCAGGGTTAAATTGGTGCTTTATTTATTGTTGTTATTTATGTTAACGTCGCAAAAAAAAAAAATTAATTTTGTCTGTTAACCTTAAAAAATAAAATAAGACAATAATAAGCTAAGCCTCTTGAGTGTGGCAACTTGGTAAAATTAACAAAATAAGACACGAGAAAGCAAATTAAAAAAAAAAAACCCAAATAAATAGATATCAGTTTATCAGTTTACCAACTTTATAAATGATTTATTTGTCTACATTTCTAAACATTGCTCAACGATTAAATCAATCAATTGAGAAGTTCATCAATCAATGGAGGACAAACTTGAAGTAGTGGATTTAAGCTGATTGGTGTCAAGCTCTAAAGCTTTTATGAATTTGAGGCGGAAACCTGTTACCACTGTGGCCGCCATAACTTATATAAATTTTTAAATAATCGTAAGTGTTTATAAAGGAACGTTTTTAGTTATTTGCTAAAAATTTTGACACGAAGGTGTTTCTTTTTTTTTTTTATTTTTTTTAGTAAAAATTTTGATTTTTTTTTTAATTTTGAAATATAAAAGAAAAATATCTCAGCCAGCCATCTAGAAAGCGAATCGCAATTGACTTGAGAACAAGCTTAATATAAACTGTAGGTTTTAAGCTTTTCTTAAGGAGGGACACGACATTCGCGGCAGAGTAAACAGACCTTTTTTTAAAAATTCATAACTCAGTCGAAAACAAACATTTTTCCAAATTTTTTTTTTATTATTGTAGAGAATTGCACAAATTACAAGAAAAAAAAATTAAAAAAAAAATATTTTTCACTCCAACATGGTTTTAGAGAGCTCCAAACTGGCGGCAGAGAAAAAAACGGAGCCTCGTGGTTGCAGCGCTGGGAGTTGCAAAAATTTTCCGATCTGGAAAAAAATGACCTTTTTAAATCTTAACAAAACTAGTTATCGTATGACACGAGCTTTTTTTTTAAATTTTTTTTCAATTTTTGGTGATGTTCTAAATTTGAAAGTGTGTTTTTTCGAAAAAAATATTGGCCCTTAGTAATAGAAACGTAAAAACTTACTTCTAAACTCAAACTTAGTTAGGTGATTCTAAGCTACTTTTAAGATTTCGTAGCAATAAAACAAATCTAACAAAAGTCGACTTCAGTGCTTCTACTGTGAACTGATCTTAAATTTTATGTCTGAACGTACCCTTTGTTCGGTTTGCTTAACAGCTGATTTTATTGTTTGCTTATTTTTTAAATACAAAGCAAAATAAATGGAAGCCGCTATAAAAGTAAGTTTCTTCTTTTGTCTGCTTATGCTATTGTTTGTTTACTTTATTGCTTATTTTTTTAATTGCTTATTTATATAATATAGTATTCTACCTGTAGTTTTTTTTTGTTAATTTTACAACATTGTAGAATAAAGCGTTTAAACGCTTTTGTAGTTTTTATTTGCAATCGTGCTTCTGGCATCATTTATTATTTCTAGATCCCGAAATATTTCATCGTCCATATTCACTAAAATTGTTTGAAATGTCAATTTAAAATTGACTAGAAGTGACTTTTTTGTTATTATTACTACCGATTGAAAGCTAAAGTCGAGTTTAAGAAAGATTCTTCGACTTAGAATTTCTTTATTACTAAGGACCATTGCTTTGTGTTTAAAAAATAAGCAAATAATAAAATCAGCTGTTAAGCAAACCGAACAAAGGGTACGTTCAGAGATAAAATTTAAGATTAGTTCACAGTAGAAGCACTGATGTCGACTTTTGTTAGATTTGTTTTATTACTACGAAATCTTAAAAGTAGCTTAGAATCACCTAACTAAGTTTGAGTTTAGAAGTGAGTTTTTACGTTTTTATTACTAAGGGCCATTGACTTTAAAAATTCATAAAAAATCGAAAAAAAAAATTTATAAAAAAGCTCATTTCATACGATAGCGAATCAAGTTTAAAAAATACAAAAAAAAAATTTCGTCAAAAAATTAACCCGCTAGTGCCGCAACCAGTACGAAAAACATGGTTTCGAGATAAACGCGTTCAAAGTTTGTGAACAAAGAAAAAAAAGGTTAAAAATTAAAAATGCGCTCTCACTAATCCGGCTGTAACTTTTTAACCCGTAAAAATGTTTCCATAAAGTTAGAATAATCTTAGAATCTTAAGAATATTTACTAAAATACAAAATTATTAAAAAAAAAGTCAATTTAAAAAAACTGCCAATGTCATGTCCCCCCTTAATATAACTTTTGCAAGCTAGTTGCAAAAAAGTTAGATCACAATAGTTAAAATCTCAATCGTATTTGAGAAACGCTTGATATAGATAACTGAATCTAAAGTATGCTTAATAAACACTTATACACATATAACAATACAATATGAAATAACATATTACTGAAAAATAATATTTATTTTATGAAATAGAAACTGTAATCACTTTTTTTTTTCTGTCAAATAAAATTGATTGTGTAAATACATCACGAGTAAATCAAGTAAATAAACGATAAAAAAAGTGAGATTGTGGAAAGTTCTAAAAATGAAATTGATGATGATTTCAGTGCTGATCTTCTTTGATTTTGAATCTTGAAGTTTCGAAGTAAGAATAATTGTGGGGTTAGAAACAAAACTCTTCTTATCATTTTTCAAAATTGTTCAAAATATGGGAAAATTTATTTAAAATTTAATAAATTTATTTATTAAAAAGAGGTAAAAAATTTCTTTTAGCCATTTGCTGGTAAGGAGAATTACGGATACCGCTCCAGGGAATAATCTCTCATACCTAACTCATTTCTTCCCAAAAGTAAAAAGAAGTGTTTTGATTCTAAGCCCTCAATTTAAACATTTTGTCTCATATCGAAACTATTATTAAATTTCAACACTTGGAAATAGGCGAGCATCAATTTATCAAAGAGACGAGGAATTTTTTAATTTGCCAAAAACCGAGTACTGCTACGCCCAAATTGAAAAAAAAAATCATCATAAAGTAAAAATGTTTAATGCAATCAATATATCTCAATTAAATTAATAAATTATTATTAAGGGAGTATTCCTGGTTTTGACAAAAATTTTTTTTCAATTTTTTTTTTCCATATTTTTATAGCTTGGATATTTGGATTAATATCGATCTAAAAGGGTTTTTTGAAATTCGACATACTTTAGGAGATATGGCCTTTTTTGTCCAGCAATGTTTTCGCCAAAATGCGATTTGTTTAATTTGGCTACTTTTTTTAATGCAACAGTTGAACCGAATTTCCTTCAACGCGTTCTTTAGTAGGTAATAACTTGTTTGTATACGCATTTTAAAAATAAATGAATATACATTTTAGAGCTTAGGTATTCGAATGTTGGCAGCGTTTAGTTCACTTTGAATTGAGTTATAAACCGGACGCGCGTGCGCATACAGTTTTGAAAAGTACCGTTTTGATAAAAATGGTTGTTTGTGCTTAAGACAATGGATAGAAAAAGTAATAGAAATAAAAATAAAAGAAACACTGGTAGCAATCGAAAAACTCGTCCCTTGAAACGCCAGTTTCGTGGTAACCAACACGAAAGAGATGAGGACACCGAATTTACAAGTACATCGGCAAAAAATTTAAAAATAATGAAAACGAAGACATAGGCATTTATAACAAAACGGAGAATTGCATTTTGGAGTTGTATACAGTTTTCTCGCCGATTGCTAATCTGCCCTGCAGCGTCAAGAACTGGTACAAAAATAGTGAATTCACTAGTACTAAGAAGACAGCTACTAGTACCTCGCCTATCTCCAAGCAATGCTTTTGACTGTCGCATTTAACATGGGCTTGTCCTACGAAAAGGGTAAATTTTTACCCACTGCACCAACGCGTACTAGTGTAAGAACTGGTTCTTTGGGAGACATATTCCACTATTACCTTGGGACAGATATGGTACTAGTTCTAAAAATGGTGTCTCGGGATAGATATTCGAAATTGTCAAACACATTAATAAATTGGAGTTTAATGTAATATTTCTTTATTTTTATATAAATATAGGTACATGTAAACATATTTGTAACAATATTACAAGCATATATATATACTACACACATCAAATTCTTCCACTTCTTCTAAAACAAACACTTCTTGGGAATGCTGTAGTTGGTCCGCATGCAGTTCCCAATTAGACGCACACTCGACCTCCATTGCCTCATTTTCAGCCACTTCGCTTTCTATTTGCTTAAAGTGCCACTTGCACACTTTGTTCATGATTAATTATTATTACTTTTTTTGCTTTATTTTATTTAATTTCATTTATTTTATTTTATTTTATTATATTTCGCTATATTTCTTTTTAACACTTTTTAACTAAATTCCGGCAAAAAGATTAATACAACAAAATTTAAGTTGCAGCCAAAACGGTATGTACACTGGTGGCCATATCTAAAGCAACCAGAATAAAATATCGATATTAGACAAAAAAAAATTGGTATATATTACACAAAGACGGTAATTTTTAAAATTTTTATAAATGATATTTTATGTATTTCAAATTAAAAAAAAAATAAAAATATTAATTCATTACAAAATTTTTTTACAAACGAAAAAACGAAATTGACTCGATTTTTGGGTGGTAGGTTTACCTTGGATATTAATAAGAGCTAACTCGACATCAAACTTCGTTCACACTTCCATGCTTAAGTGAATATGTATCTGAAAAACTGAGCGTGGCGGAACAAAACGGAAGCCGAAGTCGGAATCAGCACAAAATTTTGCTTAATTATGTTGCATAAAAACTTTTAAATTTGTGTTGCTTAAATGCATTCAAAGTCAAATCACAATTGATTGCACAAAATGATTAATAAACCAAAATCATGCAAAATAAATGGTGACTTAATTCACAAAAAGCCTTATTCACAAAATTGAATAAAATTTGGCTTTTTTTTCAAAATTTCAATTTAAAATTGAATAAATTAAAGGACAAAATTGGTCCTGATGGGATTGCGTCTATTTTTTTAAAAAAGTCGCTATGGTATCCGTTATGCACCATCTTCAGCAAATCGCTGTCATGTGGTGTTTTTCTTGATACTTGGAAAATTTCTCATATTATCCCTTCATATTTCTCATAAGCAAGATGTTCGTAATTAAAGACCCATTTGTAAAATTTCCTTATACCAAAATTGTTCGAAAAAATTGTTTATGATAAAAAGACTGTCAACATGGTTTTCGGATTTGCAGATCCACTACTACAAATGAGCAGTTGTTTCTTCATGGTGCTCATCGAATAATCTATGTCTTAACATATCAAAATGTCAGTATTTTTTTTCTGTATAGGACCAACTCGCCACTATTTTGTGCATATAAAATTAACAATCAGAGCCTTGAAAGCGGGGTACGGAAAGGTCCGCTCGTGTAGGCACACGAGCTAGTACACAGCTCATTTTGGTACACGCTCGTGTACCTTTTATGACGTCTCACGTCCGTGTACGTGAGTCAAATTTTCAAAGCAATAGAATTAGCTCATGAACTTGAACGACAAAAAATATTTGGCGTACTCGTCCACGAGCGTGTTGAAATTTGTCTCTAACCTGCTTAGATTTCAATCCTGCCTTTCATTTTCGTGAGCGGCATTAAAAGTCTCATTTACGTTCTCGTCCACGAGCGCGTACGTTTTGGTAGGCACACGTAATGAGACCTCATTTCAAAGTCTCACCAAAACGTACGCGCTCGTGGACGAGAGCGATAAAATATTATTTAGGGTACACGTCCACGAGCGCGTACGATTTCTTGTATACCTTTTTGAATCGTAAACTCCTAAAGGTACGCGAGCGGACCTTTCCGTACCCTGCTTGAAAGGGTTACTATCAAGAAAGGTCTGGGTATTGTCTTTGATCGTCGTCTAACTTTTAAAGATCACTTAGACTACGTTATTCCTAAATCATATTCTATGCTTGGATTCTTAAGAGAAATTGTAAAGATTTGCGTGATCCATTCACACTCAAAGCTCTTTTTGTCAGTCTTGTTTTGTAATAATTATTCCAAGTATTGTTTCAAAGTTAATCTTCTGTTGGCTTTAAATGAAGTTGGGGTACTTGAACGTTCTTAGTCCATATTTATGTAAGCATAGACTATAATTCTATTGTTATTTTTGGCATATGCACTGTAATTATTTTGAAATTGTTATGTTTATTAAAAAAAAATTGTTATGTTATAGTATGTAAGAGCAATGTGCTCTGCTTGATGATAATAATAATAAATAAATAAATAAATAAATAGATTTGATTTGGCGAAATCGGATTAAAACCACGCCTACCTCCCATAAAAAGTGACGTCATCCAAATAGGAAAACTTTCGTCAATATATAAAACTGAAAGTCATCGTGTATGTCGTGGCTAAAGACTTCGAATATGCTTCAATATGGTCGCGGGGGGATATTTTAGCTTCGGTACCCTGCCGAAGCTCCATTCCTTACTAGTTTTATAATAATTTGAAGTTGTGTTTTTGTTGCCAGAATAATAAATTTAAGAACTTTTAGTTTTGATCTGAATTCATATGATTTAAAATTTACATCAACTCATTTGAGTGTTATAGCCTAGACACATTGACTGCATCACAAAAATTTTTACATCTATTTCTTATGGAGAGAAACTGATGTAATGCCGCCTTGCCGCAGCGGCTTTGTCGTATAGAATCGTTACTAATTTGACAGCTTGTGGTTGCAGCCGCAATCAATGTGCTTAGGTCGTTATACGTGACAGTTCAATAAAAAAAAAAATCATTAACGACATTAATAAGTTAAGTATATCGCTTATTATTTTTTTGGACTTAATTGAATTTTAGAGAGGAAAAATGCTTATATTGCATTTCTATTTAAATTTCAATAAAAACTCGTTGTGCAATTTTTAATTCATGAACGGTCTTAATTTTGAATATTATGAATATAATGCAATTATAACGAAGTGAGAGGAAAACAAATCATCTTTTACATGTTAACAATTAACATGCAACCATGGTAAAAATACCAATAAATCAATAATTTTTGCGAATAAAACTTGTCAGCTTAAATCATTGAAAATTTACAAAGCTATTCATTTGGCTTTTGTTACGGACTGTAAAGAAATTAACATAATTGTGAATGGTAAATTTAAATTTTTCAAAGATTATTATTTTTTTATTTTAGCTCATATGTCATTTTACAAAATAAAATGAAAATACCAACGTTTGCTTTGCAACAATGGTTTTTTTTATAGTGTTTTTCAACTTTGAATTTTTTGAAGTTTGTCTAAGTTTAAGCAAATCATAGTTAATGTTAAACATGATAGTCCGATGTTATATTTAAGCATGTGAATATGATTTATATTGACTAGATGAATAGGCAGATGAAAAATGAATACCTTTTTTTTTTTTTTAAATGCGATATTTATCATGATGACATCATGAGAGCTTTTGACCGACTATTGTTTGTAATTTTTTGAAGAACTGTCACAAAGAAATATGCGAACAATTTAAGTATTTTGGGTGTGGTGAAAACGAATTTGTATGTTGCTTTTATGTTTTGCTAACATTTTAGAAATATTTGTAGGGAGTCTGCCTACATGTAGGTTGTTATGTCAAAATTTCGTTACGCAATTTTTGTACAGATTAACTAGATAACGAGAGATTTTACGAGGTACACCTTCACGAAATATAAACCGTTATATCTTAATTTAAATCTATAGAGCTTTATTTGATAGAGCTTTAGTATATTTAAGTGATTTAGAAAGTTTGAAAGAAATGTCATAAATTTGTGACACCACCCATTGGCAATCTTTCTACACATAACTAACAAAAACCAACTAACGAATTTTAATTTTCAAAGTCTTGTGCATAGCTTGATTAAGTTATGTTTCTTACTTTTTTTTTTTTACTAAATCATTATTTTAAACAACTTAATAAAAACCTTCGCGCACGTTGATTTCAAACTTTCAAACTCTGCCCACGATCAGGAAATGAGAAAAACCTATCAAGGCGACCACCCACTCATATTTGTTTTTGCTTCTACATTGTTAATCGTATGCGCTCCAATAGTTCCTAAAGCTTGAATCTTGGAAAAACAATCAGACTATAAATAGTTCAAGAAGAAACAAAAAAGAGAAAAAAAAAGAATGAAAATAACATCCAACAATAATTCTACACCTACCGACACGTAAACTAAAAACCGCCTTTGGCTGCTCAAATGACACATGCGGTCGAACCACAATACTCTGGATAAACTGACGAATGCACAGAACAACGTACGTTGCATATAAAAGACGACAAACTCAATCATAGACGTATTTATGAATGAAAAACACCTTCATGAACCACCTTCTTATTTGTATTCATTACAATGACAGCAAAGCCTTTGAGTTTATTTACACTATACGCAGTATTTCTTTTCTTTCAATAAAAGCAAGAGAGATATAAAATAAATTAAATTTATTAATTTATCATTTTTTAGCTTCGTGTACATAGCAACTAATGCGATTGAAAGAGATTAAATTGCACGTGACACCAAAAAAACCCGACAACGTTAACATCAACAACGAAAACACCAACAACATCATCAAATAACAACAATCGTTAGTGTAACACAGTAAAATAAAGAAGGCGAAAGAAAATTCCCAGCCATATGCAACAGACAGAAAAATAAATAAAAAGAGAAAAACGCACGCACACTGACTTCACTCCACGGTGCCACGGTATAGAGCAAAACAAAAAAAAAAAAAAAAAAGCGCGCCCACTTGTCTGTTGTTGAACGCGCAACGTACGCGCAACATACGCAACGCTCAAAACAATTAATCAATCTTAAAAGTTATTCGTTCATACATGCATGTATGTATATATTTATTTTAACACCCAAACGCAAAAATGATTACCTACTCGTAATCCACCTCTTAGACGGTGCAAGAAAAATAAGTACACGCACAGTGGTGGAAATGAGCTAGTTAACAACAATTAATGATGACAATAGCAACAATAACATTAAATGGGAAAAAAGTTACAAAGCTTTCAAAGTAAATGTGTGTGTTTTTTGCCCAATACGAAGAGTCATTTGTATTATTTCTCTCACATGTGCATGAACATGATTTTGTCAGCAAGATTTTATGTATGGATATTTTTTAACAACTAAATATTGTTGTTCTTAATTTTAAAATATTACTTATATATATTATCTATACTTATATATATTACTTATAAATAGGCTTCCCATACGTCAGGAATTATGCCTGATAGTCAGGCATTAGACAACTTGTCAGGAATTTTGTCCGGCATCGTATTTTGTCAGGCATTCAAAAAATAATAATGAGACTTACCTATTGAAATCTGACGACTTTTATTATAAGTTTGAAACACTTTTTACTGCTACATACGTCAGTCTGTACATGACCTTATTTAAAATTAGCTGTGTTTGTATAGTGGATACAGCAACCTAGTTTCGATGATTTTTCGGAAATCTTTGTTTTATTTGATGCGATCATTTGTTGAATCAGCTGATCATAAGCAACTGATTCAGCGACTGGAGCGCTTGTACAGCATTTTCGTCACATTTATTTTTGTCCCTAAAAATTCTGTGAATTTAATAGTAGGTAAGTTCTCACATCTATTTAGTATTTTATATAAATACTAGTATATTTTTTACATTTTAATTTAGCACTCAAATATAACAATGGCAAGAAGAAAGTATGTTTCTACGGAGAAGCTAAAGGTGGAGTACGATTTCATAATATATTAATAATGTTTTTTTTTGTGTTGTGTTGTACCATCATAAACATATATATATTTGCACTATTTAATTTGTGTACTTGTTAAATATATGTATTGGTTTTGGCATTTCACCATTTTTTATTCTGAGTCTTAAGAGATAATTTGGTATTTTGACCAGCGTCAGGAATTGGACCTAAAAAATTATGGGAAGCCTACTTATAAAGGGTGTTTAAATTTTAAGGGCCGATGTTGAATATGAACCACACCTAAACGTCGAGTTTTTTTCTGCATTTCATTTGACATTTCTCAATTTCAGACTAACTCAATTTGAACCATGTAAAGAAACACAATCGAGCAACGCGTTAAAGTTATTCAGACTTGCTATGAAAATGGGCGTTCAAATCAAAATGCATATCGTGCACTTCGTGATTTTTTCGGTCAATTTAATCGTTCAAATGTGCGTACAATCGAAAAAATCGTGCAAAAACTTGAGCAAACCGGGTCTCTAGGAGATGTGAAAACACCAGTGCATGCTCGTACTGCTGTTCGCGATAGTGAGGCTGAAGAGCCGTCCACCTCAACTCGTCGTCGTGCCCAACAATTGCACCTCTCACGCTCGTCGTTGATGAACATTATAGCCCAAACACAATACGCGCGACGAGCGGCAAGCAACATGTCTCCACTCTCCCGTTGTAGAGAAATATTGAGCGACTTGATTATAATAAACGCGACAACAGCTGCTCTTCAACTATTTGTTTATCTTAGTCCATATTGCAATAGAAGAAACATAATACATATAAATTCTTTATGTTATAATTTATGAACTTACTTTCAAAACTTCAACTCAAAAACTTCTTTTACAAAGTAAACAAAAATACGAGCACTTCAACAGCCAAACAATAGTAAATAAAAAACAATGGCTACATTCAGCCGACTCAACAGTTGCCGTTTTGAATAACAACACTGAGCTAAAAAAGAAATACATTCAATTTCATTTTAATTTATTAAGGCGCTATTTAGTAACCAAAATTTATTGTTTTTTAAAAAAAGATTTAAGAAACAAATAAAGTTAACAAAATTAAGTTTAATTTTTTTTTTAAAATTTAATTTTAAAAATTTGTCGACGTTTCGCAAATTTTTTGCTTCATCAAGGCGTATTTTGTAGTTTTATAGTTAATAAAAAACGCACTGACGAAGCAGACAAACAATCTGAGAAACGTCGGCAAATTTTGAAAATTAAAAATTTAAATTTGTTAAATTAATTTGCTTTTAAAATCTTTTTTCAAAAAACAATAAATTTTGATTACTAAGAAATAACGTCTTAGTTAATGAAAATAATTAAAATTTAACCATAAAATAAAAAACTGAAATATAATCAAAACGGAAGGCAAGCCGTGCACTGTACAATTTAATTTTATTTTCAAATAGGTGAATGGCAAATGACGAAATAAGAATAGATTCAATGAATGCAAGACTCATTCATAAATAAAAATGTTAATTCACATTAAATTCTAAAAATTCAATAATTATTCGTTTCATATAATAATAAATAAAAAAATCAATAATAGCTGTGTTTTTTACCAAGCGAGCTGTAAAAAAACTCCCGCTTATCATAGAAATACTCGCTTAAATAACACAGGAAACTAATAGTGGCTTAAAGTTTAGCGAGCAAACGAAAAAAAGTGCTTCCAAGTCATTTCTCAATTATTGTGTACTTTTTCTATGAGGGTGGCAACTGTGACTTTGGACTTGTTTTGTTTATATTTTTTGTTTATATTTTTGACAAATCAGACAATGCTTCCAAGTTTTAAGAAACATTCTTAAGCAACTTAGCAGTCGTTTTTTGACTACTCGCTTGGTAAAAAACACAGCAAATGAATGAGAAATTAGTAATGAATAACAAATGAACAATGAATAACCAATGAAAAATGAATCACAAATGAATAATTAACATGAAATGAATAGTGAATAAAATATGAATAACTAGTAATCCCGTGTGGCGTTAAAACGCCAAAATAAAAAATATCTAGTGACAGGTAACTTTGTTTTTTTTTATATTGAGGACTATTTTTACCTTTGAACCAAGGATTTCATAGAAACTTTCTATGTTTCTGTTGAATTGTTGAGTAACCCAATTATTCCTTATTAAGGCATTATAATAAAAATCTATCACATACTTTTAGGCATCACAAAAAATTTGGTTGGTTTTCATAGAAAATTGTTTCAGCTTTTTTTTTTAAAAAAAAAACACAATATTTAAGAAAACATAAGACCTTATTGCACATCTATAAAGCAAGACCTTTGAATTGCACCCTATTTATGAAAATCGCGTCTATAGTATAGATTTGATTGTCATCATAAAAAATGCGCTTGCGTAATAATAATATAGATGGATAGATGGATAAAAAAAAAGAATATTTGAAAATTCTGAAATTCTTTGTGAATTGCATTCTTTGTGAATAGCATTCATATGAATAAAAAAAATGATTCATTATTGATTTCTTTCTCATTATTAACTTGTTATTCATTAATAATTTTTTATTCATTATTCATTTTTTAATCATTATTCACTTTTTATTAATTATTCATTTTTTAAAAAAATTATTAATATTTTATTCATGGCTTCGGTGCAAATGAATAACAAATAAATATTGAATAAAAATTAATAATGAATAAAAAAAGAATAATTGAAAATTCTGAAATTCTTTCTGAATTGCATTCTTTGTGAATAGCATTCATATGAAAAAAAATTCATTCATTATTCTGTGGCGACATGTTATAACTTCACTTTTGAAGCGAACATCGAAGCGAATTATCAATGTGGCCGCATGTTATAAAAAACAACAAAATTGTATGGAAAAATTAAAGCAAAGTGATACTTTATCGAAATTATCGCCTGTCGAAAGTAGAGCTGAGTTCCTAAATGCATTTATGTAAAGCATCGCAGTTGCGCAGTTTTGGTGAATCAACTATGCACCAGTTCATACAAAAAGTTACTGAAATTAAAAATTTTATATATAAATCAATTTTGCATTCATTATGGATTCTTATGCCGTTATTCAGTTGTACTTAAAATTGTGAAGTTCAAGCAAAACATCCCTTACTCACCAGAAATTTTACAACAGTACAGTTTGCTGAATGCGGCCAGTAATAACAAATGTAAACAATGGCAGAAACTTGCTTTTGCTGCCTGTCAAATTAAAATTAAATTGAAGCCGGCGGCAACGGCAAGCGACAATGTTGCGCAACAAGTCTCCAAAATTCGTCCCATAAGAAATACATGTAAATAAAAAGTGACAATTGGCGCTTGCCGCTCGTCGCGCGTGTTGTGTTCGGGCTATTATGCATAAAGACTTGCATTTACACGCCTACAAGGTGCAATTGACTCAAGAACTAAAGCCTTGCCACACAGCTAACGAAACAATGGCTCTTTTGCGCGACAAATTCAATGGCCGTGTTATCTCACGTGGTGGCGATGTCAATTGGCCGCCAAGATCATCCATACGTAATTGAACCATACCAATATTATCATAATAAAAAGAAATGACAATAATTTCCTAAATAATTTGTGTTTAATTCAAAATCAACATCGGCCCTTAAAATTTAACCACCCTTTATATATGTTATAAATCTTTGGAAGTGGAATTATGGCGACGGGAATGAGGCCCGAAAATTTTTCGAAAAGATAAGACACTTGGCCGGATGGTATTAGAACCGGGGAGATCTCTTTCTGCAAGGATGAGATGCAAGGATGAGAAAACGGAAATTCAGTGTTAGACAACAGTTTTAATATGATTAGAATACTGTCTAAACAAAGAACCGGGTTTAAAATTTGCCACCTAAATGCTCAAAGTATAGTTTATAAAAAAAATGAACTGCGATACATCTTTGAGGGTTCTGGCGTGGAAGCTGTTTGGGTAAGCGAAATATGGTTTAATAATGATATGCCGGATAGTTTGTTTAGTTTGAATGGTTTTACAATATTTCGAGCGAACAGAGTTGGTCGCGCAGGCGGAATTGCAATATTTGTTAAAGAAAATATTACGTGCAAGGTACTCTGCAAGTTGTCGTATGATAGTGTCATTGAATACGTCTTTGTAGTAGTTTCAAATGGTGACAAAAATTTACTTCTTGGGTCTGTCGTATTGGATCGTCCAAATAGAACTGTTGATTTCTTACCTTTTTTAAGCATACTGAAAAACATTGGACTTCTGTTCACTGAAATTTTACTGGTGATTTTAATAGCAATATCCTTATAGAAAATAATCGAGTTCAAGATATGAATAGCCTATTCACTATACAAAAACTTCCAATACTGTACTGGATTTATTCTCTGTTAGTTTTAAGACTAGAATCCTTATCTATGATCAGATATCCGTACTTAATTTTTCAAAGCATGACCTAATTTTCCTAGCATATGACTTTAGACTCAGTGATAGTGTTAACTTCAGCTACCGCGATTTCAAAAACATCGACTATGCTTGACTTGAAACTGCTGTACTTAATATAAACTGGGAACAAGTTTTTCACATTAACTCCGTTGATGGTCAAGTTGAATGTTTTCATCGCAATGTCAATACACTTTATAATGACTTTGTTCCTATAAAACAGAAAATAACCAATCATAAGCAACGACTTTGGTTCAACAGAACAATTGAAAAATTGATATTAATGCGTAATAATGCGTACAATCGGGGGAAACGTTTCAAAACGCCATAACAATGTTCATTAATAGAGGTTAAGTCACTTGAGAGAAAAGCACTCATTTTCTGCCTTTGCTCGAACTGTCAAAGTAGCTGTTAGCTAAAAATTGTACAGATTCAGGTTTTTTTTTTCTTGATTTCCTTTTATCCATTCTGACAGTTCGACCGAGCTTCTCTCAAGTGACTTAACCTGTATTAATGAACCTTGCGCCAGAATTAACATAAATAAAGAGTTTAAAATTTATCGAGAGTTGTTAAAGAGGTGAAAGCTGCAAACTATGGTGATAAGCTCGGCTCAGTGGTAAACAGTAAGCAGAAGTGGCGTGAGACAGGTCCGTAGCCAAGGGGGGATAAGGGGGAGGGTTTAGGTGTTTAGGGTCCAGAAAGTATGAAAAGATAACACAAACGAGACTTTGAATTCAAAATTTAATTTTTTTTAAAAACATTTTTAAAAGTTTAAACATTTTCAGTCAATTTAAAAAATTTCGCTTAATTAATGAAAAATTTGTCTGGCCAAACGAAAGATTAACTTTGCTTTTAAAGGCATACTCATTATTTATACCAAAATATCAGTTTTTTTTTGTGCATAAAAGGAATAGCTAACATTGGATTTTGTCACTTCATTAATAATGCCACAAAAGATAGCAAAAAACAAAAAGAAGAAAAATTCACATTTTTGTATGAGAAAAAATGCATTGATGATTCAGTTGCTGCTGACGTTCTTATGCTTGCTGCTTTAGTTCGTGCCGAAATCTCGAACGCAACATCGTGTTGTTTCTTGAATAGAATCGTTTTATGAATTTCTCAGAGCTTTACTAGCAATGCATACGAATATAAATGCTTGCGCCGATAAGAAGCTTTCAGTCTGCTGGGTTGCTTTATTCGCCTAATGCCTGAGAGAATAAGACGTTGCAATGTGAAGAAGCGATGCATACGTTATTATATTAGTTTATATTTGGTATTACAAAATAAGGCAGCGCTACTACATATAAACCATTATACAAATCAAGACTCGTAACTGCTTGTGTTGTTGTCTATATCAATATACATATATATAAAATTAGTAAATATGTAAAAAAAAAATCTGTACATGAAAAATTTTTTAAAATTTTTTTTTGCGATGGACGTTTTGAATGGCGCTAAGTTCAAAAATCGCATTTTTAAAATTTTTGTCTGTCTGTCTGTCTGTGAAGCATCACGCGAAAACCACTGGATGGATTTAAATTAAACCTGACATCTAGATTCCTTATATACCTTAGTCATCATATAGGCTACTTTATATCCAGTAAAAAAGGTTGGACCCGGTAGAGGGGGGGGGGGGGGGGGGCGGGCTGCGATTGGGTTACAGGCATTACTTTTTTTAACTTATCTTCGAAACCGTTCATCCGATTTGCATGAACGTTTGTGTGTAGAGGTTTTCGGATACGGTGACTTTTTATGATTTATCTACTCTGTTCTATCTTGAACACCAGAGGGCACTGTAGTACAAATATTTTTAAAAACCTACAAATACTACTTAGCCGCTTATCAGATTTGCATAAAAATTGGTATATAAGGGTTTTCTGATACGGTGAGTGTTTTGTACTTATCTTTTTTGTACTATCTTGAACACCAGAGGGCGCTGTAGTATAAATATTTTAAAAAACGTCGAAAAACTCCGAAGCCGTTTATCCGATCTACATGAAAATATGTATGTATATATGTTAGAGGTTTTCGGATACTGTGAGTTTATTTTTTTCTGAAATATATACATATTTATACACAGCATTCATTATTCATTATTATTACATAGCATTCAAATTTATTTATTTTTAAAAAACATAAAAATGAACAGGATCATAAAATTCATCACCAAATATGTTGTTGTTGTTAGATGGCGCCTACAACCGTCAGTCGGTTTCCACCTGTTGTAAGAAATTGCACCAGCCATTTCTGTTTTGCGCTTGCTGGCGCCAGTTGGAAACTCCAAGTTTCGTAAGGTTGTCCTCCACTTGATCCCTCCAGATGCGGAGATGCGATCGTTCTCTTCTGCGTTGTCCGCCGTTGGGTACCGAATCGAATATTTTCTTCGCTAGAGCGTCGTCTTTCATCCGCTCAACATGACCTCGATGACCAGCCGCTCGATTTTTATGCGCTTTACTATGTCAATGTCGGCGTATAGCTCATACAGCTCATCATTCCATCGTATTCGGTACTCGCCATTGACGCAGATTGGTTCGTAGATTTTACGAAGGATCTTTCTCTCGAACGCTCCCAAAATCTTTTCATCAGAGCTGTTCAACGTCCAGGTTTGTGCTGTATATAACAGGACGGGCATGATTAGTGACTTGTAGAGCGTGACTTTTGTTCGTCGAGAGAGGGCTCTGCTTCTCAATTGCCTACTGAGCCCAAAGTAACACCTGTTGGCAAGAGTTATCCTTCGTTTTATCTCTCTACTGATATCATTGGTGGAGTTAATGCTGAAACCGAGGTAGACGAAGTGCTTCACAACCTCGAAGGTGGTGTTGTCAACAGATCGTATTATTTTACTCAGTGTAATTAGTTCTCAACTCGACTAAGAAGCTTTTTTATTTGAAAGCTGTCGTATGCATATGAAAGCTATGCGTCCATTGCCGGCCTTTTGCCCCCTCCTTGCTTAGACAGAAAAAGGCTATTTTCAAACAATACTTGTTTCCTTCCAGGGGGACTTTAGAAAGACGAGATAGGGTTAAAAAAGTTTGTGTCGGAAAGTCAAAACGCCAAACTTAATTATGACTTAAAAAATTAATTTAATTACATCACCTATTATTTTATGATTAACGGCAAAAGTTTGTGGTACATAATTAAAAACATTTTTTTGTACGATTCAATGTATATGTCGCATATACACCTATGATGCAATTAATTAGCTTTAAGCCTAAACAAATAGAAATCCGCTACGACTTATAGAAACCGAGATGTGACCATTAAAAAAAAGATCTAATTAACAATTGCTCAAAATAAAAGAGGTTGGTATAAAAAAAACCCCCAGACAAAAAGTTTCAACGGAATCAAAAATTAATCCCCTTTAGGTATTCGATTTGAAAAAGATTTTATTATTTATTCTTATGATTTTTCCCTGACATATAAAAATGCTATAAAATTATAATAAAAGAAATGATTTCAACATAAAATTCCATTTTTAAACACACAAAAATTGTAGAAATCTTCATATCACCAACAGGTAACAGAATAAAATAATAAGAAACGATAAAAATATAAATATTCAAACAATTAATATATTCTTTGAATCAGAAAAATTGAGAGACTTCTCTCAAAGCTAATGAGAAGGTGCATTAATCACAAAAGTTATGATTATGGCATCTTTTGAGATTTTTTTCGGTTCAACCAAAACTAAAGTGCTAATAAATTTGCAAATGTAAAATCTGTTCAATAATAAAATGTAATACAACAACAATAATCTCCTAATGGAAAAATTTTGTCAACAATTAAAGTTGTTGTTTTGTTTTAATTTAACATAAAACCAAAAATTCAAAAAAACAAAAACTTTTACTATAAATTAGAATTTAAAATGGGTTTGTCTTAAGTCAATCTTAAAGCAATTTTGTAACTATTACTGTGACTATTGAGCCATGAATTGTGTCAGTTGCAAACAATGTCACCACAATGCAGACTGTGCTCAGAAATCATAACAACTTCCTGTGACGCAGCACAAGAACAATCAGAACAATCCGGAAGTGAGCGCGTATTGGCCGGAAATGCTTTTTAATGAGTTCTATAATGAATGAACTCGAAGTTAAGTAAGAAAACTGCAGTAATGTTATATATAAAGAAATTTGTGACGTTCCAAAGATAAAGACTGAACTATGCTTTCTTTAAGCATATGCTTAAAAAAGCAGATAAGAAATTGAATTGAGTAAAAAAAATAGAAACACAACATTATTGAGTACAATTCAATTGTATGGCTCTGCTAATTGACTTCCTTATTTATGTGCCTCTAATATTTATTTGCATAAACTCCTACGGCTAGATTCACTGACAACCTTCGTCAAGTTTTTGCGAAAATTAAAATAATGTTAATCAAGTTGAAGAGCGGGAGAGCACAAAAGCTTCATATAAAAAAAAACACAGGTGCGTCGTTGGACACACGAGAGAAGCGAAGCTTTTTCGCAGTTACATAGATTTGATAGCTTAATAATTTTTTATTTTTAATATATTAACTTTTAAACACAAATATTTAAATTAACATAAAATAAATTACATTTATACAGAAAACTTATTTACTGCTTCTTTTTTTATTGTTGAATGTCAAATTTCCACGCCAATTCTCCACACATGGTTGTGAACTTGGCTGCACTGAACAAATTTTTTCCTTCAACAGCGTTCATTTTAGATACCTTGCCGATGTCATGCATGCGTTTGTTAATGCCATTCAACGCACTTGTGGGCATTGCCAATTTTCTTCGTGCCAACAACACCACAAACGCATTCACAATACAAACACACCGATGTTGGAGACACCTTGTGGCAAATAAAAGCAAATTTTTGATAGTTGTAGCATAGCAAATACACAATCCTCTATCTATTGTTAGATGGTGACGATCTACTGCAGCATAGCTTCTGTTATAATTAATATTAAATTAACAACAGTTTCTATCAAGTCTTTGTGGCCTGGTGAATAGTGTGTTAGACTCTCATTCAGGGAGTGGAAAAAAACCGTACCTAATGCGTAGCGCTACATAAGCGATCAAAAACTTATTCTCTCTCCATTCCGTTTGAAGCTCTTTGATTCAAACACAAGCACTGCCACCATCCTGCAAAAATGAGTGACCGGAACAGAATGGTAACGTTGTGTTGTACGAGCATAAAATATAATTTACTGTGTTGTGATTTTTGCTCACCATCGTAAACAAAAACCGTACCAAGTTCCAGTTCGTTTCTAAAATCATAGTTGTTCGTTGTTCGTTTAGGAATGTTATTGATTTTGTTATTGCTATTGTTACTGGCGCCATAGTTTTCGAAAGAAAAACTGTGGCATGCGTCAATGAATTATTTTTTAGCTGCCATTTTTGCAAATTATTTGATTTAAGTTATTTTCTTCAAAAAAACTATGTAGTAATGTATTTGTTGGCCGCGGCATGTTTCAACGTAATCAATCAAATCACTGAACAAGTAATTTGTTTTGCAAAAGAATCGCAATAACCTGCAAAACCAATGCAGAAACAAACGCTGAAACGAACGATATATTTGGTACGGTTTGTTTTTTGTTTACGATGGTGAGCAAAAAGCACAGCAAAGCAAATAATGTTTTGTGCTTTTATAGCATAACTCTTCCATTCTGTTCCGCTCTTTTTTTTCTGTGTTGTTAAAAGTAGCGTTTGTGATTGAGTCGCAGAGCGATACACAAATAAAGAAGAATAAAGGTAGCGCTCTTTAAAAAAAGCAGAACAGATCAAAAACGAACCGATCGTTAAGGATTTTTTCCATTCTCTGCTCTCATTTAAGAGAACGGGGGTTCGATTCCCACAGGCGGACCAAGAATTATTTTTAGTAGTATTTAATATTAAAGAATAAAATTTTCTTGTAATAAGCGCTAGCAACAAAGAAACCATAAAATTTCCAGGAAAAAATCTGTCTGAGTGAATCCAGCCTTTCTATGCCTTACCATGGGCGCCCACAGGAAAAAAGGGTGGGTCAGTTGCCCCCTTACCCCCCTAGAGCTCAGCCAAAAAAAATGTATATTAGTATATTATATATGTTACATAATCATAAAAATATTTTTAGAATTTGGAATGAATTCAGTAAAAAAAAATAAAATTATTTTCTTTTATTTTACATATGGACATTTCCATCGTAACTCACACGACAAGCGTACGACTTAAAGCTTCGTTTTCTCGGAAGTTTATGTTATTAATGTAAAAAAAATTCTTATGTACATATGCCTTAGAAGAAATATGTTAGTAATGGTATGATATACCAAAATTGTCGTTCCTGTAACTAATTAAGAATAGCAGTGGTAAGTATGGGCGTAAGTCACGCGACAAAAAAAAAGAAACTTTGTTTAACAAGCAAGTTTAGATTGCAAAAATTCAGCGAATTTTACCATATAACCTGTTTTTGTTTTTAATTTTTAAATAATGGGAAAATAGTGAAGTTTCATAATAAACCCACTTTGCCGATGAACTTTGCTTATTTAAAAATATATTGAGTTTTCAAAATATAACCCAGGCGAGAAAATTTCCGTTAAGAAAATGTGTTATCAAAGAAGAGAGAAAAGAGCTTAAGAAGAGTAACTAACATCTTAGTTCGGCCATGGTCGAAGCAGACGAGGTGGCATGTCCTATATCTTCAGTAGACGAGGGTCTTAATATTAGTTAAGACATTGAAATTTTCAGAATGCGAAGTTCATATATATCAGTATTTTACTAGATAAAAAAAATTAATTTCGAAACACATTTAATTTTTCAGCTATGGTTGACATTTCTGTGGAAATGCCCATATAACATAATTGAAGACATGAATGAAAGAAGGTGATGGATGAAGGCCTTATGTGCATAAAAACTATTTTAAAACTTAAAACAACCATGTTTGTGGCTATTTTAGAAATTTCAGTACAAAAGTGAAACTTTGAACTCGATTTTCTCGAAACTAAATAATTGCGACAGACCCCACAATCTGCGCTAGTTATAGAGGTATCAGTCTTATTTCCATCGCATATAAGGTTCTCTCAAGCGTACTGTGTGAAAGATTAAAGCCAATTACAAAAACACTGATTGGACCTTATCAGTGTGGCCACAGTGTACCATCTCTTTGTCGATTTTAAAGCTGCGTTCGATAGCCCGAGAAGGAATTGCCTATACGCAACAATGTCAGAGTTCGGTCAATGTCAAAGTTGATTAGACTTTGCAGAATGACGTTGAGCAACACACGCAGCTCCGTCAAGGTAGGAAATGACCTCTCCGAAACCTTCAATACCGAAAGAGGTTACAGGCAAGGCGATCTACTGTCTTGCGATCTCTTTAACATCATCATGGAGGGGATCGTTTCATGGAGGGGATTTTCTACAAAGGCGTCCAGCTCCTTGCGTACGCTGATGATATTGATATTGTCGGCAGAACCAAGAGATGTTACCGCTGCTTTCGCCGCTATCGAAAAGGAATCAGCCAAAGTGGGTTTGACGATAAATGAGGGCAAAACAAAATATATGCTGTCTACAAACAAGGGAGCTCGGCGTTTAGACTCCCACGTTTCATCCGGCAGCTATAACTTTGAAGTAGTCAAGGAGTTCGTTTATCTTGGCACCGCTATTAATACCAAAAACGAAATCAGCCTGGAGATAAAGCGAAGAACAATAATTACTAATAGGTGCTACTACGGGCTCAGTAAGCAACTAAGTTCCAGAGCAATCTCCCGATCGACAAAACTAACACTCTACAAGACGCTCGTTCTACCTGTGCTGCTTTATGGCGCTGAGGCATGGGTAGTTTCGCAAACTGACGCAGCCGCTCTGGGGGTGTTCGAGAGAAAAGTTCTTCGCAAAATCTTCGGTCCTGTTCGAGTCGGCGATGACTATCACATCCGAATGAACTACGAGCTGTATGAGCTGTACGAAGACATTGATGTAGTTCGGCGTATAACTGTGCAGCGACTACGCTGGCTGGGTCATGTCCATCGTATGGACGACGAAGCTCCAGCGAAAAAGGTGCTCGAGTCGGGGGTCGCTGGTCAACGACGACGAGGGAGACCATGCCTTCGATGGATGGACCAGGCTGAGGAAGCCCTAACCGCACTTGGTGTATCCGATTGGAGACGGCGCGCACAAAACAGAGGCGCCTGGCGAGAGCTGATGATGTCGGTCGAAACCCGGACACGGGCTGTTAAGGCCACCTAAGTAAGTAAGTAAATAATTGCGACATATCACCTTCATTCAATCATGTCTTCAATTATAAAAAAGTATGAAGTCACTGACTTGTACTTTATTGCGATAAAATAATGCATATTAGCTAAACTTATAAACCTTACCATAAGCAATTTTAGCAAAACTTATAAAATAATGCATATTAGCTAAACTTTAAAAATGAAAGTATGAGCAAAAGTATACGAAATTCTCTGTGAAAATCATTAATATTATTCTATAATTTTAAAAATAATATTACAATCAAATAAGAGATTTACTGCATCTTGTTGTATAACGAAACGAATACTTTCGATCGTGCGAAACACGGTAAACATTAAATTTTTTTCATACCAAATTATATTGTCGCTCGTTTCTTCGTCCGTTTTACGTCTTCGTTTCGTTATACAGCAAGATGCAGTTATCTTTAAGAGACATTTATAGGAAAACTACTCTATAGCTTTAAGACTTTGCTTGAAGATTATAAAAAAAGGATCATCGTAATAAAATCATTTGCTTAGTTAAACAATTTTTATAAGTTGAATTAAGCTTAACACACACATTTAGTATATTTTTTTGTAGTATATTTTACTTTGGTTTTCTTTGAATCCCCCAAACCTTTTCAACCCTTTTTATTAATAATATAATATCCTAATTTTAAAATTTGCATCACCAAGCAACTGCCTATACTCAACGTAATAAGAATTTAAAATCATATATATAATGCATTGCACACAAGAGAAATCCCACTTAGGTGTGATATAATTAATTTAAATATTGTACTCGTGCATTTTGAATTTATTTTGTGCCAGGTCAGAAAGATTTTGAAATTGCATTGTGATTTTACACTTTCTTAAGCATTTGATTAAATCAAGAAAATATTTTCAAGCAGAATAATTTATTGGTTTAAAAATGATAAATTGATGCTAAAATACAGTTTATTTAAAATTCATTGGTTTACTTAAGGGGTAACATGACATTGGCAGTTTTTTGAAATCGTCTTGGCTTTTTTTTAATAATTTTGTATTTTAGTAAATATTCTTAAGATTCTAATGGATTAATTAATTTCATGGAAAAACTCCTACGGATTCAAAAGTTACAGCTGGATTAGTGAGAGCGCATTTTTAATTTTTGCGCTACCTACGTACGGCAGCTGGTATACATATATGTACATTAGTACATTAGTACAAGTTAATTTCGAAAATTTTTTTTTTTTTTTTTGACCGAACGTAGGGGTCGCGCATTTAAATTTTTGTTTATAACTTCGTCATTTAACGTCAGATTTTAAAGTATGTTATATCAAAGTTTTTGTCTCGAGGAGACCAATATTATTGTTTCAAAGGTCATTGACCTCAGACCGCCCGTTCTAGTACTTACTCACCAGATCTCAGTTCCTACCATGCTAACATGCCACCCTGATTTCAGAAAAAAAAGCTCGCAAAAAATGTGTAAACTTTTGTGAAAGAAGTATATCGATTGTTTCAGTGCAAATATTTTTAAAAATTTTTTTAATTTTCTTTGACGAAATTAGGTTATTTTTACACTGGAGTATATCTTAAAGGGCTTAGAGCTACCCTGAATTTTTTTTCGAAAACAACAGACAAAAATGCTTCAGATTCGAAGGTTTACGGCGAACTTTTTTTTTCCCCCCTATAACGTGATACGCTCTAATGTACATACTTGTTTTACTTGCTACCTGACTTTTGGTGATTGTTATTTCGTACCTACTTGAAGGATGAGTTTGGAGGATGAGTTTCTATAAAACCATGTTGAAGTGAAAAATATATTTTTTTGAATTTTTTTTCTTGTAATTTGTTCAATTCTCTACAATAATAAAAAAAAAATTTGGAAAAATGTTTGTTTTTGACTGAGTTATCAATTTTTAAAAAAAGGTTTGTTTTCTGTATTGCCGCAAATGTCATGTCCCTCCTTAAGACCAACAAGTGCTTAAATTCTCTTAAGTATATATGACCTTTTTAATATTTTATGTGTCATTATATGGCAATTATTCATTTTAATATACATGTCCTGAATATTTATCTTTTTAGAGTTGCACTCTTAAGCCTATTCGCCTCATATCTGTAGATTCTTGCCATACCTGAGCATTCTAGAATATTCCCATCACACGAGTGCTTTCTTAAAAGAGCATCCACTGACAAATAGTAGCTTAAACTGAGTTCAATGAAGTAGGTGATTCACTACATCATTAAATATGTGCTTATACAGGTCTGAATTCCTTATTATATGTTTAAAACCATTAATTATATTGCTTAAAACAGTTTTTAGAATTGGGTGGCTTGATAGTTATTTATACAATTTCACACTTACAGACCTATTCCTAAAAATCTACAATTGTAAACAAGTCTTTTTCATATTTCTATGTGTTTGTTGTAATTTTTTGATTTCAAAACAAAACTTAAAAATAATAAATTTTGATAAAAATTGCCAGCTGCTTTTCATATATTGACCATTTCATTGGCAAATTTTGTTTTTTGAGCTTAAAATTTTGTCTAAAATCAAAAACTTACAACATACATATAGAAATATGAAAAATACTGGTTTACAATTGTAGATTTTCAAGAAAAGGTCTGTTAAGCACTTACTTTACCAAAAAAGCTAATATAGTGGTATTTACTTATGCCAAAAATTATAAAAAAAGCATTACATGGCGAAAAATTCCAATGTTGGTAAAAAAATAATTTCAGAACTGATACAAGAAAACTGGGATGAATTTTCCCTTTGAGTCCATCTTTCAAAATATATTTAATATTCTTAAGTCAGCAATCGTGTGTCGAGCGCACAGTGTCTCAATCTAGCGGGAGTAAATATAAAAAAAAAATTGCAAAAAATTAATTTTATTTCTCTAAAATACAGCCTCGAATAGCTGAATTTTTGTATTTTTAAATTATTTCTGAGCCTCAAATCAGCAGTTTTTGTGTTAAACGTCAAACACAATCATGCGAAGGCATATAGATTAATATTCAATACTAGCTGAATACCCGGCTTAACTCGGGAGTTGATATAAATAATTTTCGATTTCATTCGTCGATTTGAAAAAACTTTTCATAAACTTTAGAAGGAATTTTGTGTGCATCTTTCAAAGCGGTAACTTTGGCGAAATGAGCAAAATGTGGCTTTAACATCTGAAAATGATGAGAAAAAGTTAGGGAAATCGTGATTTGTGTCTGCGTGCCGCCGATCGTTTGCAAAAATATTTTTTCAAGTTTTATATTGTATTCGATCGATTGATTAGAAATTTTTTAAAATAGTTGCACACAGCGCCCTCTGGTGTTCAAGATAGAACAGAGTAGATAAGTCATAAAAACTCAACGTATCCAAAAACATCTACATACAAATTTTAATGCAAATCACATGAACGGTTTCGGAGATAAACTATAAAAACAAAATACTTTAAGCACGATCGCAGCGCCACCTACCGGGTCTAATTGTGAATCTGAACCATCCAGGGACCCACTCAAACACACAATTGGACAATAGCGCCCTCTAGTTTCGAGGAAGATTTTAGAGATAGCACATAAAAAAATAGGTCCAAAACACTCATCGTATCAAAAAACCCCAATTTTCCAATTATCATCAATTCGTATGCACGGCTTAGGAGTTTTTCGAGGTTTTTCAAAATATTTGTACTACAGCGCCCTCTGGTGTTCGAGAGAGAATAGAGTAGATAAGTAAAAAAAACTCAGCGTGTCGAGAACCTCTACATACAAAATTTCATGCAAATCGGATGAGCGGTTTTTCTAATTTTTCGACTTTTTTAAAATGTTTGTACTACAGCGCCCTCTTGTGTTCAAGATAGAACCTAGTTTATAAATCATATACACTTACCGTTTCCGAAAACCTCTATATACCAACTTTCATGCAAATCGTAGGACCGACTTGGAAGTTTTTTGAGGTTTCTGAAAATATTTGTACTACAGTGCCCTCTGGTGTTCAAGATAAGAGAACAGAGTAGATAAGTCATGAAAACTTACCGTATCCGAAAACCTCTATATACAAATTTTCATGTAAATCGGATAAATTGCTTAGGAGTTTAACGACGTTTTTTAAAAAATTTGTACTACAGCGCCCTCTGGTGTTCGAGATAGCACAAAAAAGATAAGTCCAAAACACTCACTGTATCATAAAACCCCTATATATCAATTTTCATGTAAATCGGATGCACGGTTTAGGAGTTTTTCGAGGTTTTTCAAAATATTTGTACTACAGCGCCCTCTGGTGTTCGAGATAGAACAGTGTAGATAAGTCAAAAAACTCAGCGTGTCCGAGAACTTCTCGATACAAATTTTCATGCAAATCGAATGAACGGTTTCGGAGATAAGCTGATAAAACGAATGCCTGGAATTCGATCGCAGCGCCCCCTACCTTTCCAACGTCCAACCTTTTTTACTGGATAAAAAGTAGCCTATGTTATGACCGGGTATATAAGGAACCAAGATTCCAAGTTTCATTTAAATCCATCCGGTGGTTTTCGCGTGATGCTTTAACAGACAGACAGACAGACAGACAAAAATTTTAAAAATGCGATTTTTGGACTCAGCGTCATCCAAAACGTCGATCGCAAAAAGAATTTAAAAAAAATATTTAATGTACAGATTTTTTTTTTTTACAATTTTATATACAGGGTGTCCCAGACTTAGAGTACTATAATGTGGGGGCTGATTCCTCGTGATGAGACGAGCAAAAAATCGTATAGGTGGGGGTGGTCGCAAATGCCTCCCTAGGGGGCTAGGAGGGAAAAACAAAAAAATAGGTGTCGTAACGTTTTAATCCATAGCTAACATATCTCTGCAACGATTAAAAAAAAAACATAAGTTTTTGAAAAGAAAATTAAATTTGCTTTAAATTATTTTTGCAAAATTTTTCCATAAAGTCATAAACAAAAAATGTATAAGCACCTGAAGTCAAAAAATTGGTTTTTTTCTTTAAAAATTCAACTTTCAAGGCAATTTTCTCAGAAAAAAACCAAATGTTTTATTATTTTTTATGACGCAGTTTTTTTCCTTGGTCAATTCTCTAAAAATTTTCTAAAACCGTAACAAAAAATAATGTCTGCGTACTCTGAGTTGGAAAACATTATAACTCTACGATCGGTGAAAGAATGTGTCGATTCAGGCATGTGATGCACTTAATAATGAGAAATTGCTTTTTTTTCTTAATTCCGTTAAATCTAACTGTTTTACTAGTTATTGTAAGCAACAAAAAAACAAAGTCGCCTTGCTTGCATTAAGTACCCCAGTGGGAGGAAAAAGTGGTAGAATCGGAAAATCGATATTATACGAAAAATATTATCTCTGAGGTATAAACAATGTATGATGGATTTTTAGAGAATTGACCAAGGAAAAAAACTGCGTTATAAAAAATAATAAAACATTTGGTTTTTTTCTGAGAAAATCGCCTTGAAAGTTGAATTTTTAAAGAAAAAAACCTATTTTTTGACTTCAGGTGCTTATACATTTTTTGTTTATGACTTTATGGAAAAATTTTGCAAAAGTAATTTAAAGCAAATTTAATTTTCTTTTCAAAAAAGTATGGTTTTTTTAATCGTTGCAGAGATATGTTAGCTATGGATTAAAACGTAACGACACCTAATTTTTTGTTTTTCCCTCCTAGCCCCCTAGGGGGGCATTTGCGACCACCCCACCCATACAATTTTTTGCTCGTCTCATCACGAGGAATCAGCCCCCACATTATAGTACTCTAAGTCTGGGACACCCTGTATATATAGATTAGAAGTAGCTTAATAAACCAAATTTATATTAAAATTATCTAATGGAATTTAAGCAAAAAATTAGGTTGCATTTTGTTATCACATATGTACACAATTAGATGAAATTTTTTACTAGGTTTGAGTTCCGTAGATAAAACATACTTACAGTCAGTCAAAAAAAAAGTTGTACACTAAAAGAAATCAAATTAATTGAAAAATATTATGAAAAGTATAAAGTAAATATATATTTATTATATATCAAAGTAAAGGGGCGTGTTTATCTTCTTTGGGCGGCCACTTCCACGGGGTCTTTGGAAAGACTAATTTTTTTTATATGTTTTTATTACATAATGAACAGTAGTGTGGGGTTTTCTAACTATTTTCCCAATATCGCCACTGAATTTTTTTTCATTGCATAGTTTTATAATTAGTTCTTTCAAATCTTTTGAAATTTGTTTTTTTGCCATCTTTTATCTATTTCCGAAAATGGAATGATGCGATCACTTTGAAAAACGAAACTCCACTAACCATAAATACCAAGTTATCAATATTCCCTTTAAAATTTTATAACGGGACTTTCTATATAAAGATAGATATAAGTGTTCAAGTTTTTTTTTGGCATACCGAAATTGGCATATTTTTGTTTTTGTTTTTTTTCTGCTCAAAATATAAGCATTAAAAAAAATTTTACCTTTAAGTTATAGTATGGATGTCAAGCTTTACTTTGATATATAATAAATACATATTTACTTTATACTTTTCATAATATTTTTCCATTTATTTGATTTCTTTTAGTGTACAACTTTTTTTTTGACTGACTGTATATACAACTTTTTGCAACTTTTTTTTTTTGTGTTTCAAAGTTGAACATTTAAAAAAATTATTATTAAATATTTACACACTGCATAAAGAAGAGCGTTTCAGATGTACACAAACTTCTGAATAGTTTTTTGTTAGAATGAACAAGCGAATTATATTACAAAAATTTCGAATTTTGTTCTAATAGTTCGGTTAAATCCTACACAGTGGAACGGTGTAAATTGCGACAATGTTTACTAAATTTGCACCAAACATCTCAGAAAACAGAATTTGAATGGTCATCTTTTTCAAGGAGCATGCCTACATAATTACTAAATTACTCCCCTAGGCAAAATCCTGCGGACGCCCATGCGCCTTACTATAAAATCTTATGTTAAACTTAAATCTCAACATAAGCCCAGGAACGCTCATCTAATTAAGTAGCTCATTATTATAATTAATACATGTATGCAGGTATGTAGGCACCCAATGAATTTTGTGCCTATCGAAGACAGTAAATTGAATAAATAGGCACGTGTTGCGTTGAAACACCTCTATAAAGTTAACGTCTAAAAGAAATTAACACATATTTTTTTTTCTAAAAACACTATTAATATGTATGTTAAATTTCAACATCTTTGATTTGATAATTCTAATCTATGGAAATAATTTATAATTAATATTTAAATTTTGTACCACTAACGAAAAAAATAAAATGCAATAAATATGTAAATTTGTATATTTTTACTGTTGGAATTTTTCTCTATTTTTGTGTGTTTTTTTTTTATTTCACTTCTGAGCTTGTTGTTAGAACCACACATTAATGTTAATTATATGCGCATATGTAGCCAGATTTATGTAAATGTTATTTCGTCTGTTGCTTTCCTGCAGCTATAAAAACAAAAAAAAAAAAACATTCAGAAAAAAACCTTAAGCACACAAAGAAATACGATGTATAAAAGAGTACCAGTAATAAAAATATTTGAAATTTGAAAGAAGCTTTTCACCTCAAAAACAAATAAAACCCAACAAAAACCAGACAAAGCATGCAGTAATTGCTTAACTTTCGATTTTTCACTTCAACACAATATTTAGTCACAGCAGTGGTCATCATTATGTTTTCTATGGCTGACGAAAATTTCTCATAATCGTTGCTCAAGAGTTGATCCGGTATGTAAACAATCAATGTAAACAATTAATTTTATAAAACGAAAAAAATTTGTGAGAGAAAAAAAAAAGAAAATAATTAATCTTATAGACCAGTATAAACAGCATTTAAAGATTTCGAAAATTTGCCATAAAGGCCTGCATTTACTACTTCTACGGTAAAAAGTTTTCAAATACATATTGTTCATCAATCAATTTGAAGATTTACGCTGAATTGTTAACGATTTATTTTGACAACGTAAAATATGTGTCAGTAAGCCGTTATGAAAAAATGATTGAATAATAGTAAACTATTCAATTTAATTTTAAAATATAAGCCAGAGAAATCGAGATTAGAATGCAATTTTCATTATTTGTTTTGTTTATTATTCTAACAGATCTAGCTTAATAATTTAAGACTTGTAAGTAATACAAGAAAAATAACAAATTTCATAAAGCATTTATTTTTAAAAATACTTCTGTATAAAAAATTTTTGAAAAATAATTCTTTAGTTTGCAAAGAGAAAGTGGAGTTGACCTTTTGGAGTGGAAAGTGGAGTGGAATCTATTGAAAAATGTATTATGACGATCTGCCGTCATATAACAAATTTATAACAAAAAGAACATTTTGTACACTACTGTTATTTTCAATCGCTATAACCTCTTTTTTAAAGAATAAAAGCAGATAATTTTTCACAGAAGTCTGTTATTCATTATTCATTTGTTATTCATTCAAACCTAAGCCATGAATAAAAAATGAATAGTAAATAAAAAATTAATAATGAATAAAAAATTAATGGATAAAAAAAGAATGATTCAAAAATCTGAAATTCTTTGAAATTTGCATTTTTTGTGAATATTATTCCTATGAATCTATGAATATTATCTATAAATATTAATTATGAATCAATTGTGCATTCATTGATTGACTTTTCATATCGATATTCAGTTGTACTTAAAATTCTGAATATGAATGCAGATTTTACAGCTCTAAGTAACATATGTATATGTACATAACTCAATAAACGCTCTTTTTTCCGATTGTCTGAGCTGACTTAGATGTCCCTTATCTTCTTTAGAGCTATCTGCCTTGCGAGTAGTCACAGCTCATGTACTCATGTACTCTCTTGCCGTATCCACGATTTTATTTTGCGGTATTTCTGGCTTATTTCCTACTGGGGATCTTATTATCCCCGAGCTTCTTACAAAAGGTTTTCTCTTTCATCACGATCAGTTCTCCTTCTCCTTCTTTCTTTTCCTTGTTATGGTTTGTGTTTTGTTGTTTATTGTTTTCCATTCGATTGGGTCCCAACTCGAAGCCGCTATCGCCGTTTGATGTGTAGTTACGTTAAGATCCCATGGGTATCTATGCGTGCAGGGAGGGATGCGAGGGTTGACATAGGATCCTTATGGGGTCTTATGTCAGAGCCAGATCCGTACTAATCAGGAACAACATCTGAACCTACACCATCAACTCAATGATGACAAACTTTAAACGTACTCCGAGACTCGCCACGTTTTAAAGGGACGAAGGCAGCTGTGACATTAGCCTAAGAGCCATTTCAGTGGAATTTCACATCCACCTACTGAGGTCATAGATTGCCACAACCGTCAGCCCAGAATGCATCAATTCCAAAACAGTATCCAGGAATGCCATAATTAAGACCGTACTGGGCTTGGACTTAATGCCTTTCGGCGGGTAGTGACTAGGGAAACCACGGAGGCGTCACACTTCTAACTAAACCTCTCTTGAGGGTACAATTGTGGATGAATACCTATTTAATCTATATCTATATCTATATCTATATATCTATATCTATATCTATATCTATATCTATATCTATATCTATATTTTTATCTATATCTATATCTACATCTACATCTATATCTATATCTATATCTACATCTATATCTACCCTATAGGAACAAACTAACTTGTTTTTAAAAACAACTAATTAAAAAACTAGTTTAAAATAAACCAGTATATGAACTACTTTCAATTATATTAAGGCGGCAACTACTCTGATGTTGACATGTTTTAATTGCAAATTTTTATTAGAATACAAGTTTATATATATTTAACCATGTTATTTCATCAAATATTATTAACTTTAGGCCATCAGTAATAGTTTTCAATTGGTTATTTAAAAGCAATTAAAAAAAAAATTTAAATGTAACTAATTTAACAAGTAGTTGAAAATATATGCAGACGAAAGTCAATTGACTTATTTAGCGGACATCACCATACAAAATAAGTTAGTTCGTTCTATGGAAAAAAGTCAGAATTTCAACTAGTTGTGGTTGACAAAAAACTACTTTATCAACTACTTTTAAATTAGTTGATTTTACTACAGGGTATATCTACATCTACATCTACATCTACATCTATATCTATATCTATATCTGTATCTATATCTATATCTATATCTATATATATATCTATGTCTATATCTATATCTATATCTATATCTATATCTATATCTATATCTATATCTATATCTATATCTATATCTATATCTATATCTATATCTATATCTATATCTATATCTATATCTTTATCTATATCTATATCTATATCTATATCTATATCTTTATCTATATCTATATCTATATCTATATCTATATCTATATCTATATCTATATCTATATCTATATCTATATCTATATCTATATCTATATCTATATCTATATCTATATCTATATCTATATCTATATCTATATCTATATCTATATCTATATCTATATCTATATCTATATCTATATCTATATCTATATCTATATCTTTATCTATATCTATATCTATATCTATATCTATATCTATATCTATATCTATATCTATATCTATATCTATATCTATATCTATATCTATATCTATATCTATATCTATATCTATATCTATATCTATATCTATATCTATATCTATATCTATATCTATATCTATATCTATATCTATATCTATATCTTTATCTATCTATATCTATATCTATATCTATCTATATCTATATCTATATCTATATCTATATCTATATCTATATCTATATCTATATCTATATCTATATCTATATCTATATCTATATCTATATCTATATATATATCTATATCTATATCTATATCTATATCTATATCTATATCTATATCTATATCTATATCTATATCTATATCTATATCTATATCTACATCTATATCTATATCTATATCTATATCTATGCTATTATATAAAATTGAAGTAGAAATTTTTGTTTCCAGGTAAACTCCAAAAGAACTGGGTCGATTTTTATGAAATAAGTTTTAAAACATCATATTTGTGCTACATCACAGCATAGGTGTACTTTTATTTCGAAATTTTAATAATGAGTTTGTTTAATTAAAGTGTTAAGTTTCTTAAACAATCATCCCCGATGCCACGAATTGCTTGATCGTTTTCTTTCCACGTGTTTGTGTTGAGATAATTTCAATAAACTCCATGTTGTTCTCTACTCTTCTCTTTTTCCGCTCAGCCAGCACAGCACAAAATAAAAAACAAATTAGCCACGCTTAAGGCAAAAAGAGAGATACATATAAATGCAGTGCTGAGCTGCAAAACAAAAGAAAAAAATGTTTTTGATTTCGTTTGACATGCATTGTCTCAAAGGCTGATGTCACACGGTGATCGTTTGAACGGCGTTTAAAAGTTTTTGTTGCTGTCAAAAAAACTTGTTAACGCTCTTTATTGATAAAAAAAAAACGTACGTGGCGAAGCTGCGGACCACTGTGGCCTGCTACGTATAAAGCTACAATATGAAGCTTTTTAATTTTAACTATTGATTTTTTTTTTTTTTATTAGTAATCTTATTATTGATTCAGGCAATCATTGATTACATACGTTTGTATAAAATGAATTGTTATGTTTTTCTTATGAACTGAATTGTTACGTTTTTGTGGTCGAAAGAAATAAAAAAGCCGAGTTACGCTTGAAATTTTCTGCCAGATTTCAGTCAATACTGACTGATTTCTGTAGTTCTTCTTGACTGGATCGAAAATCGATTTAAGTTTTTTCTGCGCAAAATGACATAATAAAAAGGAATTTAATCAATTTCATACCTAGTCCAAAAAGCTACAGAAATGCAACGCTGAGACATCGAACTTAATATTTGCCGCATTTTTTTACTGAAATGAATAAATATCGAAAGCCAGTAATAAATTTTATAATTTTTTTGTACTTGAAAAACATTTTTTTTAAATTCGGCTTCGGTATTCGGCCGAATATTTCGGTCGGACACTAGTGCAAACTCATCAAATGGCTAAAATTTGGTCTGTCGTCATTCGTCCACGGACACGCCACTTCCCATTTACCCTATATTTTTAGAACTCTTAAATGGCGCAATATTTGTGATAGAGAGACAATGTGGTTATGCCGGTAAATAAGAGTAAGATTATACTGTAAATATTTTTTAAGAACATTCATTCGCGGTTTGAGGTGCAAGAAACATGGAGTGTGAAAATTCTTCTTCAGAAATTTTACATGTTTTCAGTGATTCTGGTTCGGAATAAGATCCAAAAAATATTTTGAAAATATTTCTGCGGACGACAACTTATCAGGTAAGTTTCTATAAAAGAATTTGAAAGTGTTTAATTGTTTAAGTTATATATTTAATCGGTTGCAGTGGATAGTGTCGATGAAGTTCGTACAGCAAAAAATACTTCAGGTATTTTAAAATTCTTTCAGTTGCAGTGGAGCCGCCTTTGAGTGAGGGGAGCATTGGTGAAGAAAGCAGACCAACGACTAGTTCAAGTATGTATTTTAAGGACCCATTTGTATTAAAATTTAAAGAAAGTTAAAATTTTAAAATCGATTATTTAAAATCGAAGAAAAACCTACGATTACATTAAAATTTATTTTGATTTTGGTTGTATTGTGTATACGAGTATATTTGGAAAATTCTTCAAATTGAGTCCAAAATTTTTAACAGTGCATTAAAACCTTAAGGCTAAGTGGCTAGTTAGGTAATCAATTTTTATTACATTGTTTTTAATAAGATATGATTATTATAGACATTAAATTGAAATATAAAACATTTATAGATATTTGCCTATTTTTTAAAAAAACAGTTTTCTTATACGCGTCATCTACTTTTTTGCATTAATTAAGAAGTTATTTATATATATAAAAAAAAAAAGAATGAAACGAATTTTGTTTTTGTTTTTCCAGAAATCTGCATAACATTAATATTTTAAAATAAGTTAATAAAAATGATTGACTAATATTTTATTCATTCGATTCAGCGGTGCTAACTCGAAAATGTCGTAACTGCGAGAAACGAATGATTGTATATACATATTTTCAAAATAAAACAATTTTGGTATACATATTTAGATAACCCGAAAAATAAATGCTTATACAGAAGTCAAGCTTTAATTTAGCAATTTTTTTATTATACGAGTATCAACCTCTTTGGACTTGTCATGGAAAATCGACATTTGCAGTGGCGCACACAGGCGAACAAATAAAAATAAGATGAAACGTATAAAGTAAAAATAAAGCATTATTTTGTTAACTTTATGTTTAATAACTTTGTTTAATTTGAATTCAATACTTTAGATTTTTTTGTCATATTTTATTTTTTTATTAGATATAAATTTTTTGATATATTCAATAAAAATCATTACGAAAATTATTATTATTGAAAGCGGTCGCTCTTTTAACTCAGATGTGGGGTCTTGCAATTGAGGGTTGCTCGGTCTAAAGCGGATGTGTGTTGACTATCGCGGACTTAATAAAATTACGCTTTGAGATAATTATCCACTGCCGTTGACCGAGGACTGTATTGAATATTTGGAGGGAAAGCGGTTTTTTAGCACACTTGATCTCAAAATCGCTTTCCACCAAGTACGTATCGCTGAAGGTACGATTCCTTATACAGCTTTTGTGACACCAAATGGACAGTATGAATATTTAAAAATGCCTTTTGGACTTAAAAACGCACCTGCTGTATTTCAACGATTTGTCAATGCCATTTTTAGAGACTTGATTGACTCTCATAAAATAGTTATATATATGGACGATATTTTGATTGCAACTGAGGGATTTGAGGATTGTAAAATACTATTGGCAATTGTTTTGACAAGAATAAGAAATCGAAATTTAAAATTGAATTTAAAAAAATGTAAGTTTGGATATGATGAAATTGAATATCTAGGATATTCAGTGACATGTAATGGTATTTCCCTAAGTAATACACACATCTCCGTAATCAAAAAGTATCCTATGCCGAAAAATCAAAAAGAACTTCATTCATGTATAGGACTCTTCTCATATTTCCGACGATTCGTTCCATCTTTTTCAAAAATTGCAAAACCTTTACAAAAATTGCTTAAAAGAAAAACTGAATATCACTTTAACGAAAAATGTTTGGAAGCATTTAATGAATTAAAAGTGAGGTTGACAAACGCACCCATTCTCGCTATTTATAGTCCAGGGAAAGAGACCGAGCTTCATTGTGATGCCAGCTCAATTGCTTTTGGTGGTGTTCTAATGCAGAAACAAATTGATGGAAAGTTTCATCCGATTTCATACTTCTCAAAGACGACAACCACTGCGGAGGCTAAATATCATAGTTTTGAACTTGAAACTTTAGCAATAATCTACGCACTCCGACGATGGCGAGTCTATCTGGAAGGTATCCCATTTAAAATAATAACTGACTGTAATTCTCTGACAATGACACTTGACCGAAAGCAGCTAAACCCGAGAATTGCACGATGGGCTTTAGAGTTGGAAAATTTTAACTACTCAATTCACCATCGCGGTGGTTCCTCAATGGGACATGCTGATGCGCTCAGTCGATGTCAAATTGCTTCTGTAATAAGCGCAAATGATGTCGACTTTCAAATTCAAATTGCGCAGGGACGGGATATATCTATCAAAGACTTATGCATCCTATTGGAAACAGAGGCAATTAATGGTTTCGAATTATCTGACGGACTCGTTTATAAAAGTGGGAATGAGGGACGAAAACTTCTTTATGTGCCTCATCAAATGGAGGACAATGTAATTAGGTTGATTCATGAAAAGATCGGTCATCAGGCTGTTGACAAAACTCATGACAAAATAGGATATTATTATTGGTTCCCTTCAATGCGGGCTAAGATTGAAAAATTCATACAGAATTGTCTCAAATGCCTTTGGTATGCTACCCCTGTTCGTGCAAATGAACGGCATTTATATAATATTCCGAAAGTTCCATTACCTTTTGACACATTGCATATTGACCATTTTGGCCCTTTGCCATCTATCAATTCAAAACGGAAGCATATTCTCGTGGTTATTGATGCGTTTACTAAGTACGTTAAACTATATCCAGTCAAAACTACAAGTACGCGTGAAGTAACTGCCGCACTGGATAAGTATTTTTGTTATTACAGTCGTCCCAGACGAATTGTCTCTGACCGAGGTACCTGTTTCACGTCTCTTGAATTTGAGAACTTTTTGTTGCAACGAAATATAATTCACATAAAAGTTGCTACGGCGTCACCACAAGCAAATGGGCAAGTTGAGCGAGTAAACCGGGTGATAAAGAGTATGTTGGGTAAGCTCAGTGATCCCATCAATAATGCTGATTGGTCGGGAAAATTGATGCAGATTGAGTACGCGATCAATAATTCAGTTCATGGCTCTACGAAGAATATGCCGAGTATGCTCTTGTTTGGTGTTGAACAACGAGGAGAGCAAATTGACGAATTATCCGAATATTTACAAGAAAAATGTTACAACAATATCGAACGAAATCTTCATAAACTGCGATCCAGTGCTGCAAGTTCAATCGAACACGCGCAAGAATACAGTGCAAATTACTTTCTTAAACACAGTACAGCTGCGAAGAGTTACAATGTTGATGAATTTGTGGTTATAAGAAATGTGGACACGGTTGTGGGTGCTAACAAAAAATTGGTTCCTAAGTATCGCGAACCCTATAAAATTCACAGAGTGCTAGGTAATGATCGGTATGTCATAAGAGACGTAGAGAATTGCCAATTGACTCACTTGCCATATGACGGAGTTGTTGAAGCCAACCGTATGCGACAATGGTTGGGTACTGCTAAGAAGCCCATTGAGTAATAAAAAGAAGGCAACACACAATTGCATTTGTAAAAAATTGTTTAATTGTTCGAGGTCGATCAATCAAATTTTTTTCAACTTTTTTTTTTGCATTTATTTATAGCTTGGGTAGTTGTGGATATGCCCCTAAAAGGATTTTTAGAAATTCGAAATACTTTAGAAGATACAGCCTTTTTTGTGAAGCAAGGTCTGATGGACAAGAAGGTGATGGAGGTAATAAAACCAGCTTACGAAGCGCTGTCGGCAGATAATTTGCTTGAAAGATGCCTTGGATCTGAAACTCAGAATTCCAATGAGTCCTACAATTCTGTTCTTTGGTCACTTTCGCCCAAACACATCAACTCAGGCGCACGCACCATCGAAGTGGCCTATTTCATTGCAACGTGCCTCTTCAACGACGGTTTTATACCCATACTTAAAATTATGGGTTTGATGGGTATTGCGATTGGCAAAAACGCATACGAATACGCACTATCTCGCAATGAAGACAGATTGAACCGATCAGAGACTCGAGCTGCGGCATCATCAAAAGCTGGCAGAACGGCTCGCAGAGCAGAGAGGGCAGCAGAAAGCAGTTTCTACGAAAAAGAGGAAGGTGACCTGTATGGAGCTGGCATCGCCGACTAATATTTGTAAGTAAAAATTGTCAGCTCTTTAAAACTGCATTTAAACATTTTTGATTTTTTTTTTTTTTTCCCAAAAAAATTACTTCAAACTTTAAACGCGTTTATCTCGAACCCACGTTTTTCGAACTGGCGGCCATGATATCTCCAGTTCAACTGAACCGATTTTCATGAAACAAAATGGAATCGACGCAGAATTGTCACCATTCTCGGGTGAACCTCGACCATAATTTTAAAAAATTTTTTACTATTTTTTTTTTACACTAAACTACAAAAAAAAACCCGAAATTGAAATTTTTTTTTTTAATAACCGCCATTTTGTCAAAAAAAATCACAAAATTAAGCTTGAGGTTCAGCCGAGAATTACATCTATACTGATTATAACCCCGTTTTTTTTTCATTTCAGACGCTCCGGAGACCCGGAATCGTGGCCGCCGTGACGACACCTTTTTTTTCACCACCAACTTTGAAGTCTCATTACTTTTTGAACAGCCCACGTATCGAGGCAAAAAAATTTTTTTATTTACTTTGAACCTTTTGTAATACAATAAATAAAAAAAGTTTTCAATTATTCTTTGCGTTTTCAAATAAGAATTTTTTTAAAAAGGGTCCAAAAAACGGGTTTTGAATGAGAAGACCGCCTTAATAACTTTGTTTAATTTGAATTCGATACTTTAGATTTTTTTGTCATATTTTATTTTTTTATTAGATATAAATTTTTTGATATATTCAATAAAAATCACTACGAAAATTATTATTATTGAAAGCGGTCGCTCTTTTAATTTATTTTAGTTGTAATTTTCTAAACTATCTTTGACGTAGAATTACGTCTTACAGCGCGCCTACGTCTTTCAGTTGACTTGCAAGCACTCAAAAAGGCCTTTCGGAGTGATTTTTCCCCGCTGGGAAATTACATAAAGCACTACTTAGCAAAGTACTACTACTATATCAAAAATCACTAAATTGAGTGCAAAAGCACTAAGCTGCAACACTGGAGCTCAGGTCGATGCAGCATTAAACGAGAATAAAACAAAAAGTTCACAATTGATAATAGCAATAAGTAAAGCTTTGTACCAGGCCCGTAGCCAGGATTTACCTTAGGGGGGGGTTTGATAAAAAATGTATAAGTAGATACCAGTAATAACTGAAAGAAAGGATATGAAAATTTTTAAAGCAAATCCGTTTTCTTTTAAGACTATTTGTGAATATGCCTGCTTTTAAATGACCATAAGAGAGATGAGATTTTTTTTTTACAAATCAATTTTGAGTACTAACTTTTTTTGATTTTTGCCTATGGTTTGTTGAAAAATGGTCCAAATTGAGAATTTGGAATTTCTTTAAAAAAGTATTATTCCGAAACTTAGCACAAAAAGTAAAAATGTGTATGACAAAATTTTACTAATTTCACAATATTAATGTGAACGGTAAAAATAGGTAAGATTTCTTGCAGTTTATTAAAATCAAAATTAAAATCTGCTATGAAAAATGCAAACATTTTGTGATAAGTTCAACTGGTAAAGCTGTATTCACAATTTTTATGGACATTTCATATAAACGGGAGAAAAAAAAATTTTAGTCTTTAGATTTGGTTTCTTTTTGTAAATTTCAGACACTATTTTTCAAAAACCGTAATTCGAAAACTGGTTTTTGCACAGCACCAGTTTCTTATACCCAATTTATTATATAATATATCACATGAAAATAAGTTCATGTTAATATTAAAATAATTACTCATCTAGATAAATTTTTATAAACAGAATGAAACAGCAACCTTTTTTGGATACTTAAGAATTTAATCAGTAGTGGCTTTATATTTAAATTATTTGCAAATTAAAAATACTAAAAACAAAATTTTTTGGACTTCCAAATTGTTTTGTAATTTTTTAATATAATAAAAATAATTTTAAAAAAGCTTAAATTAAAAAAAAAATCTTAAAAAAAAAAGCTTAAAAATCTGTAATTGTTAATTTTTTTTATGAAAATTTGGTAACATGATTAAAAAATCATCAAATAACTATAGAATTGGACTGTAAAAAATGTTTTACAAAAACTTTTTCTATTGAGAATTTTTTTTCGAAAAAAAGCATATTTAGATTTAACGTGATTTTCCGAAACCTGTTGTTTGAAAAAGGCTTCGCACAGGGCTAAATTTTTGTGCCAAGTTGGAAATTTTAGATGTTTTATATACCAAAAAAAAAAAAAAACAAAATAAAATAGTCAAACTTTTTAGTCATTCGCTTTACGTGGAATACCCCATAATGTGTTAAATTTTGTGGTTCATGTCACTTTATTCTTTTAAAAATGAAAAGAAAAAAAAACCCACTTAAATGAATGCTTTTTCAAAAATTTTAGGTCTAATAAGCTTACCCAGCAAACCATAGTTGACGACTTTGTCGAAATTTCGACGAATTCATAACTATATCGAGCTGTCTGCAAATATCGGAACAGTTTCACTTCTTATACGAATTTATAAAGAGTTTCGTTATGCGACTGTTTGTAAAACATATTGAAATGCAAACTTTTCTTTCTTTTGAACTGTCTGAACGAAATTGTAACTTCTTCGTAACGTTTTCGTTAAGACTCGTTACGAAATCGTTACGACATTTCGTTACGAAGTCGTGTCAACCGCTTCATACGATATTCTTCACGATATCGTAACGAAATCGGAAAGATTGCGAATTGTTTGTTACGATTTCGTTAAAAATATTTTTCGTTAAAAATATTGCGAAATCGTAACGAAAATCGTATGAAGGGGTTGACACGACTTCGTAACGAAATATCGTAACGATTTCGTAACGAGTCCTAACGAAAATGTTACGAAAAAGTTAAGATTTCGTTCAGACAGTTCGAGAAAAAGGAAATTTTACTTGAATAGTAACGAATTAGTCGGAATTTCAACATAGTCGTCAACTATGGTTTGGTAGGTAGATATGTCATAAAAAATGTCAAGCTAATTTTCTTCAATTTACAAAATTATATTCGTTCTAGGCATAATTTCATATATATATTTTACTGGATAGCAGGGACTTTATGAGCATTGAAACTGATTTTTAATATACAATCTCCTTGGAGATGAATTCCAATATAATTATTATGACTCTTATAAGTAAAATAAATCATTCACTTGGCCAAAAAAATTTTTCAATAATTAAGCGAAGTTTTCAAGAAAATTAACATCACAGTTTATCTAAAAAAATTACATTTTGAATTAAACAGTCTCATTTGTGTTAATTCTTTATACTTTCTGAACACTAAGGGGGGAAAGAGGGGTTTGAACACCTAAAATTTTCCCCTTGTCTACGGGCCTGCTTTGTACACACATGTATTCACACGTACGCACGTGTATGTTGCTGTTCTCTGTAAAGAAAAGTAAAGTACCGTTATCGCAGCAGCGCCACTGTGAGGTGATATTATAACTTAGACAGTTTAAATCATTAACTCGGTGAAGATGGTTGAAAATTCAATTAAAAAATACTTTCAAAGTAATTTTTTAAAACGCATAAGTGATTCTGTTGTAGTTAATTCTGAAGATAGTAGTAGTGAACTTAAAATTCTTAAAGAGGCGATTCCAATATGAGCGGATAGCTTTTTTAATATACAGGATGTCCCGCAACTGAGTGCAACTATTTACGGATGTAAAAGATTATGTCGAGCTGAGCCTAAAATCGTATGGGACGGGGGCTATTTCCACATTCTTAGGAGCTACAGGGTTAATTATTATTTCACGGCTTCAATTCACGTTATTGTTTCTAGCAGAAAAACTAACCTACATAAATCTTATTTTGATAGCTCATTGCAAAGGCAATAAATCATCTTTCAAACGGTACACATTGGGGAAAACATAGCAAATACGCTCGCATCGCCTGTTTTTGACGCTAGAATCTATATTCTTAATGCTAGATAGTAGAATTGGAATGGGTATTATTTACAAAATTCTTCAAGGAAGAGACTGACATAACACTTCTTTGTTGTTTTTTTCACCAGTGCCTGATACCCACAGCCGGAAGTTATGACTTTTAAAGAACTGCGCTGTGTGAAGTCAAAGAAAAATATCAAAGTTATGGTAATGAATTTGGAAAGCTGGGCAAAAATAAAAATACCCGTGTTCTGCGTTTTCAAAGTTGAGGCATAAAAACGGTTTTTATGAATTTTAAACTCGATACTTGGGGAAATATTTTATAAAATTATATGGAAATAGTTTGTTTTTTCATTGAAAATACTTAAACTTTCTTTTTTGTTATTATACGTTATTGTTATTAGAAGACTCTATTTTGTGAAATATTATCGTAATTCATTATCAGCCATTTTAAGTGGTGTTTAAAGTCATTTCCTGAAAGAAGTACATATTTAAAGTAGAATAATAAAACTTATGTTAATTATTTGAGTTAATCGTGCTACGTTTAGATGCATATTTTATTGTCATAGTTTGTTAATTAATTTGCTTCATTTACCATTAGTACCCTACGCTCTGAAGTTAAGACTTTTTGAAAGATTCCAAACTGGACAAACAACTTAAGTATAAAACATTGTCTATATTCGCTAATGATCTAAAATTAATATGTATCAGCATTTAGTATCACCATTTTGCAGAGTTCTAGCTAAATACAACAAGGTATCTTAATTAAAACTTCAGAATTGGAATTTTTTGGCAGTTTTATAAAATTTTCTATATATACACAAAACTTTATAAAAAATAACCCATTTTTATTTCAACATATTTTTTACTTCATCAGGTAATTCCTTAACCTGATTTTTTTTTTTTTTTATTCGAAGCGCGTAGCCAAGTAATTCTTGGATCGGACATTACCAAAATTTGTGGAAAATGTCACCCAGATTAGCGATGCGCGAGTTTCTTCTTGCATAATGACTTCTATAAGTCTTTAAATCTTTATTGCTGTGCTCTTGTGCTTCTTCGGAGAGCATTACTGTAAAAGAAATAAATTATATTGTTAACATTACTATTATTATTACCATATGAAGCTTAAAAATAATTTTTTGATTTTACTGACCTAACGGTAAAATTGCATAAGATATCATGTCTCCACCATGCATCAAAACTTTGTGAACTGTTGGAGACATGTACCACCAGCCGTACTTTGTAATATATATTTCAGCAGTTTCTTTTGCATAAATAGAAAATTTAGTGGCATCTATTGCATTGGACGTACTCATATCGTAACTCTTGCAGAGTGCTCGTTGGATTCTCGTCCATATTGGCCAAATATCGGATCATCGGATTTAATACTGAAAATCGTAACAAATTCGATATATCGGTCCATATGGCAATACTTTTCTCCACCAGTAAATTTTCCGAACCACGAATTATTAATTTGCTAAAAGTAATAAATACCTAACTTCTTCACTTCTTTATTAAAAAAAACAGTGTTTTCTAAATTTCATTGTTTCAATATACATTTTTTTTTTTTAATTTACTTAACTGAGTGTATAGCTTCGCATTGGAAATTGAAAAACTCCCGCAAGTACCCGCAAATAAATTTGGTCCCATCTTTCAGGTGAAAGTTTGAAGTTATCAGATCTGAAGTATTTCGTGGAAGCAGGAGGAAGCATAAAAGTTACAGCTCAATAAAAATTTAAAAATATTACAAAAAACTTGAAAAAAAGACGCAACATAAGGAACCCGTATCTTACCAACAAAATGCAATTGGAAAAAATTTATATTTTAAAAGCACGTCTAAGGTGCCTTCTTCTAAAAAATGGAGTTTGCGCCAATTCCCATCTTAAATAAAGATTCTACAATCACTAGTACACAGTAGTGTAAACAACATTGTAGAAAAAAAGAAAAAACGGTTTCAACTTTGAATGACCATAGAAACCAATCATTTGGATCATATTTCATGCAAAGTGTGTTTTTCACATGGTGGATATATCCAGATTACAAAAAGGAGCAAAAAAAAAATGCAAATCCCTTAACTTTGGAATAACCCTGAATGCGAGGGTTTTGTCTTTATTTCTCCCTATGTGCTGTATATCAACAAAATGAATGATCGTGCAGCGCTCGTGTACAGATGAAATAAATCGGTTGAAACTACTAAATTTCAACTTTGAGTGTAAATTTCTCAGAATTTCGCGTAATAAATGAAATAAATATCTTTTATAATCAATTTCTGTAAATTTTTTTTTTATTTTTTTTTTGTTATATTGAAATACTAGTAAAAAAGCCCGTCCTACGACGGGTTGGGAGCATTTGCGCTCAAACTGTAATTATTTTTTAACCGACTTCGAAAAGAAGGAGGTTCTCAAGTTCGTCGGTTTCTCTGTTTTTTTTTTTTTTTTTTTTTTTTTTAAATGTATGTACATCGTTAACTCCTAAACCATATGCCTGATTGCCATAATTTTTGAGGAACAGATAGATATCATAAGCATGGAGGTGCCCGTACAAAAGTGGGCGGTATTCGAGAACTGGGCGTGGCAATAATAGATCTCGCAATACTAGATACTACTGTATCTCGAATAATATTGACACTAGGGTACTGCAATTTAGTGTAGGGGTAGGCACAATTATTAAAAATTACGGGAAAGAAAATGGGCGTAACTCGACAAATGGGCGTGGCAATATTAAAAAAACAGTGTATCTTGAATAATTTTGAGGCTAGAGTACTGCAATTTAGTATAGGGGTAGGCATTATTATTACAAATTATCGTCAATAAAGTGGGCGTTATTCGACACATGGGCGTGGCAGTATTATAAAAACACTGTATCTCGAATAATATGGACACTAGGGTACTGAAATTTAGTGTAGGTGTAGACACAGTTAGTACAAATAACGGTCAAGAAAATGGGCGTTATTCGACAAATGGGCGTGGCAATTATAAAAACACTGTATCTCGAATGATATGGACACTAGGGTACTGGAATTTAGTGTAGGGGTAGGCACAATTATTACAAATTGCCGTCAACAAAATAAGCGTTATTTGAAAAATGGGCGTGGCAATATTAGAAAAAGAGTATATCTCGAATAATATTGATACAATAGTACTGCAATTTAGTATAAGGGTAAGCATTACTATTACAAATTATGGCCAATAAAGTGGGCGTTATTCGACAAATGGGCGTGGCAATATTAAAAAACACTGTATCTCGAATAATATGGACACTAGGGTACTGAAATTTGGTATAGGGGTAGGCATTATTAGTAAAAATTACGGTGATGAAAGTGGGCGGATTTCGACTACTGGGCGTGGCAATATTAGAAAAACAGTGTATCTCGAATAATATTGACACTAGGGCACTGAAATTTATTGTAGTACAGGGGTAGGCAGAATTATTAAAAATTATGGTCAGTAAAGTAGGCGTTATTCGATAAATGGGCGTGGCAATACTAGATAAACACTATCGCAGTTAATATTGACGCTGGGTACTGAAATAAAGTACAGGGGTAGGCACAATTATTGGAAATAACGCTCCAGAAAGTGGGCGCTTATTTAACAAAGGGGCGTGGCAATATTTGAAAAACACTATATCTCGAATAATATAAAAGAATGGGTGTAATAATTTCAAAACATGTGACATCTAATTTAAATTTAAGAGGCAGATATTTGAAATAACCAACAAACTTTCAGATTTTAATAGAATAAATTTTTTGGAACAATTTTATTTATGTTGTTTATACACTTTTTTCGAAAATTTATCATATTCTCTAAAAAGGAAGAAATAAAAATTAAAAAAAAAAACAACCGACTACAAAATCACTACAAAGTAAAAAATAATTTTTAAAAATACTTTTCCTTTTAATTTCTTGGTCATCTTTGATAATTTATTTAAACATATTATTATATATGAAATCTTATTATCTTAATTTTTTTCTTGTTTGTTTTATTATCATAAATATATTAATTTCTTGATGAATACAAAAGCTTTTAAGGTCGACGCTTGTTTTTTTTTTTTAAATTTTTATTATTATTATAGTGCTTTTATGCCTTCATGTCTACACTTGAGCATGGACTTTATCTTTATTCACTACCCAATTCTTTTATCCGTTCTTGCACAAATGTCAATTTTTAAGTTTGTTAACACTATTTCACCTCAAAATCTTGCAGTTTATTTTCATTGTCCAATTCCAATCCGCTGTCCCTAACATTTTTTGTCATGGGCATAGCATGACGGTCTAAACACGCACTATAGATTCAAAGACTGTCATTTTAAAAGTGAAATGAGTGTATTTGAAGAAATACATCTCCATCTTGCGATTAGTATATTTAAAAAAAAAAAATGCATAAGTGGATTTTTTTTACAAAAATGGCGAATAAGAGGATAAAAAGAATTACACTTATAACCTGCAGTCAGTTAATTAATTTCCAAACTAATATAGTATGGACAAAAAACCGAGAAGGCCTGCAGTAAGGAATCCTTATTTGCTGAAACATAAAACTTAACACACATAACATAAGACATTTCTCAGCTTAATCGGCGCATATCTTTCTTGCACTTTCAAAAAATTAACTATATTTCTCGTTCATACATTAAAACCGGCACCATTCAGAATTTTTACATTACTTTTACGATCATTTTTAATGTTTCCTTGGCATTTCAATGATTTGCTCAGCTACGCGAGAATTTAGTTTTTTTCTTTTTTTTTTCTTGTCTTAATACATTTTGCTAAAGTTGTCCTGTGGTTTTATTCTTATTATTCAGAGTTAAACTGATTAAATTACCATTAATTTTAAGACAAAAACAAAGAAAAATACACTTAAGTGAAACCGTCGCATTCCACAACAAAAAATATCCTGCATATCGCCTTGCTTGCGACCTTAAAAATACCATGTTTAAAAGACAAGAGAGAGAGAGAGAGAGGAAAAAAAAGACTCACTCTGTGATTGTCAGTGGTCAGTGTGTCGTTAAACAGACCCTCTTCTTTCACTTCTTCTTCTTCATTTTATGCCGCTGTAGATGCTGTTGCTTTTTATGATTCTTCTTTAGGTGCTGTTTCTTTTGATGTGCATCATTGCAACATATTGCAATATATCGCTTGGTGGTGGGGTTGGCTTAAAACATAATAAAAAAAAAATAAAAAAATTCAATCTGGTTTCTTAATCCGGCAACAGTAACAACAAGAAACGGCAAAATAAAATCCGATAGCAGGTGTTTCGTTGGATGCCTTCAATTGGGTGTATTAAATTTCCCTACACCGCATGTCACATCATGTTACGTTTTTTAATTAAAACAATAAATCAATGTAAAGCGACAGAAAGTTAAAGTTTTGGTTTAAAGACAAAAAAAAAAAAAACAACAAAAACAAAAACAAGATAAACTGCCAAAAGAAGAAGTGTCATCGTTGGCGACAGGTTGGCTAAATAATGTATGACAATTTGTTCATATATATATTTTGGCTGGTTTAAGGCTTAACAGTAAGTTCGAAAAATGACTAAAAATAATATTCTGTTTTTTTTTTTTGACATTAAAATTAAATTCGAAATTATGATCAGTCATATTTTGGGTAAATATCAAGTGCGTACCAGTGTTTAAAGAGAATATCTAAATCTATATCTATACTATTACATAAAATTGAAGTGGACATTTTTGTTTCCAGGTAAACTCCAAAGGAACTGGGCCGATTTTTATGAAATAAGTTTTAAAAGATCAAATTTGCGTTGACAAAGGGGTGGTATAGGTGTGAGAGAGCCGATATGCACAGATTGAATAGGAAAAATGCGAAGTGTGGGGGAAGAGAAAGGTGGAGGAAGTGATTTGAAACGAGAGTAGTGGGAGTAGGTTTAGGAGTGTTATTCTCGGCTTCTTGTTCGGCCGTGCGGCCTTTATTCGACCGCTGATTATTTTTCCTTGGGTATCCAGTTTTTAATAAAAGTCCAACATTTAAACCTTTTGAAAATTTTTCAAAATGATTTATTGTTTTGTATTTTTTTAGGGAAATATTTAGCTTAGGGATACGACGGAGTTCCGTATTTGCATTAGTAAAATAACATTCGCCACATCCCTAAAATAAAGTAACTGAAAAGTTCGATTATCGGTTATAACACTGTCACCGATAACGCACGGGCTTACTTTCCCTAACTACTCGTGGGACCAAAAATGAACAAAACTAAAAACAACTACAAAAACAAGAAAGATCGAACGGAGGGGACAAAAACAACAACTAGTAAAACAGCAACTGCGGCGAATGCTGGCAGGTCTAACAGACAGGATAACACCGACCCGAGTGGGGACTTGGACTCAGCGACTCTGAGGATTCTGAACAGGTTGAGCATAGGAAGTGACATGGAGGAATCTAGCATTTCACAAGTTCTTCACAACTTTCCTGGTTCAGGACCTGAAGACGAGCTTCTCAACTCCGACTCCGACGTGAAGGTTAGTGAGGCGGGTAGTGTAGCAGTCGACAGTAGTTCTGCTTCGAAAGAAGCGAAGTAACAAAAGTTCTACAGGACTGCTAAGAACTATCTGCTAAAAATGAAAAACGCAGACCCGATCACGCTTACTTCCAGGGACAAGGCTCTCATTAGGAAGCACACGAAGAAAGTGAAAACTTTTGAACGTCACTGTGCCCCCAAAGCATCGACGATCGAAGGCAGGTCCATCACACTCCAATAACGCCAAAAGCGACAAATGGGATGACGGAAACGGGAGGCAGAAAGAGGAAGAAAAGAGGTAGGAGCATAGGAGGGATAGGGCTGAACTATCTCAATCCAATGTTGCATTAGGTGACAAACGGGGTTGCGGTATCGGTGCCAGCAAGGGAAGGGAAGAAGGGGAAACGACGGTTAAGGCAGGACCTTCCTACCCCAATGTCGTCAAAAGCGGCAAATAGGAGTGGAAAGGGTGGAACCAGCAGTCACAAGGAGAAGGCAAGACGAGACGAGAAGGTCAAACCAAGGCTACCTCAAACAGGAACCAACCGGGGGTTGACCACGGTTTCAAAATAACATGTAATAACAATAGAGTTCAGCTGCTTCAGCTTTTTCGCACTTCCTCAGCATTAACCCATTTAAAGTCATTACCCAGAAATCACTAAAAAATATCATTGTTATGGATACCAGTGACCTTAAACAAGTTAATGTGGGAAAAATTTACCCAACAATGGAAATGAAAGAAATGTTTCGGGAGGTGAACCTCCGCGTACAGCTGATTCCACGGCCAAACGGCAAAAATCTGCGGATGAGGTCGTTGTTGAGGTCGAGTTGTTCGAGGCGTAGCAAAGCCGGGGGGAGCTTCGAAAACCCACCGGTGGAGCTGCAAGTAGCCATCATTTATGTAACTGACCCAGACGGCTCTATGACGGGAGAAAAATGGCTGCTTTTGGAAAATGAAATTCTTAAAGCTATGATAGGCTAGCATTGAACACGGTGATCCCGACGATTACAAGTTCCACGGTGCTGGTTGGCAACAAGGAGTCAAAGTCGTCGGATGGGGATCGAAGAAATCCTGACCAAAACCATCGCCAGTATTGGTGTAATTTGGAAAGAAGCTTCAGTTAAGGTGATCACCAAGTCCACGCGTCCGTTCGGCCACGAGGTTTCTGTATGGACACCTCCTCCAGCTTTGCAAGAGAATGTGTCCATTCAGAGACTTTTGGCGGCACAGAATAAAGACGCAAAAATTCAGGAGTGAAAGCTGGTCAGGTCGCAGAAATATCACGGCAGCAAAGGGAAAATTCTTCTCTTTTCTGTAAACGTCACTTCTACGGGCTGTCTTCAGAAGCATTCGTACATTCTCAAATTCAGCCTCGGATCCATTAAAGTGAAGAGGCTGAACCAACAATAGCTGTGAGGAGGGGGAGAAAGCTGCAAGGGGTGCAAATCAAATTGCTCTACTGTAAGGCAGCGACCGACAACTGAACCAGCTGTGTATATCCGAGGAGAATGTATATGTGGCCCTCATCCAGAAACCTTGAATCACCAACAACAAGATCCAAGGCCTAGAGTCGAAACAATACAATCTGTTTCACTTTACAAATGAAGGTAAGTTAAGGAGCTGTGTACTTGCGAAAAAATGCATTAATATGTTTTTTCTCACTGGAGGAGAAGAGACGAAGCCACTAGTGCAAGCAGTGCGCGCGTTGGCAGAACACGCTAACACAAGCAGGGCACTCCTGGTTATCGGTTGTAATGCTAACGCTCACCATTCACAATGGAGCAGTAAAGATATCAACAAATGGGGTGAGTCTATTTTCGAATTTATGCTTAACACAGACCATATTGTGGCGTCAGTGGCGCAGTGGGTAGAGTGCGTGGCCCATACACCAGAGAACCCTGGTTCAATTCCCACCTGACATAGAAAGTTTTGTTCAATTGGGTTAATTTTTCTGTTCAGCCGTCACCTCTCTGCAGACAATGGTAAGCCTCAGAGAGTAAAAATTGCCATGAAAAGCTTTTTGAGAACATAAGCCGTTCGGAGTCGGTATAAAGCTTGTAGGTCTCTCTATCGTTTGTGTTCAAACATTTCACGACACGCACAACACAAGATCATAAGAAGCTCGGTCAAAGTTCTTCAAGGACTGAAATAGCAATTTCGTTTTTTTGCTTTTTGTTTTTTTGTTTTATTGGAAAATTATAATAAACATCTAAATACATCTAAACATCTAAATAAAAAAAAAAACGACACAGTTTCGATAGTATCGTAAGTGTGGATATTTGTTGATGAATTTGTAGTTCTTGTTCATTTTCAAGTTGGTTAAAAATAAATATAATGCAATCATTTGTAAATAAATATTTTGTAATAATACGAATTTCTTATTTTTCCTGCAGTAAAGGACTTATATATATTTTAAATATAATTGAATATATAAATTGGAACAAGCAGAATATATTTTTAATCTGTATATATAAAATTAGTTCAATCAATAATTCGAATTTATTATATGTTTATAATAGCATAAAGCCTGTATGACACTTCATTTTTTTTGCTCAATTTTTGTCATTGAAAATGGAAACTAGAGCAGTTCAAATAGTACGAATGCATGGATTCAATTGGTGTGAGTGAGTGCGCATACAGTACGAATTGGAAAACAAATTTGTAGGACGGACTGTATTTTCATTGCATTTTTTTTGCCGTTTCTTTCAATTCGTTCTTCGTTAAGTTTCGATCAAATATTTACTGTGCTGTTAATAATTAATTTGACATTTTTAGAGTAAACAAAACTATTTAAGATAAATGTATGCTGAATTGGAAGTGATATGTGTGGCTTATATTAATTTATTAAATGTAGATGCTCTTAAAAACACCAGTTGCGGGATTCCCAAACGCCTTAACGACGATTATAGCTGTAGTTAACTAGCGAAAACTGTCATTTACTATGAAACTGTGCATGCACAATGACCGATAACGACATTTATGATTATCGTTAACTGTTTGGGAATCCTGCTACAGAAATAAAAAAGTAACAACGTTTATTCTTTTCTTACAAAATATGTCTGTCCTGCCCACGCGCCACTTATTTTCAGATTTTAAAATTGGACAAAAAAAATTAAGTATCATACGGGCTTAACTACCAGACAGTCTCCAATCTGCGTATTTGTAAACCTGCATTGTAATATAATTTTGTATATTATGTATGTATTATTAATTGTATTAATCTTGCTGAAGGTTAAAAAAAAACAATAACAAACTAAAAAACGAAAGAAATATCGCTTCTTTGTATTGCAACGACTTATTTTCTGTGTTCATCAGGTGGACAAAGCAACCCCATCCTAACTATTTAGAGTCTGCTAGCAGACTGAAAGCTTTTTAGCGGCGCAAGCATTTATGTACTCCTGCACGTATGAACTGCTTGTAAAGCTCTGAGAAATTCAAAAAACGATTCTATTCAACAAACAACACCATGTTGCGTTCGAGACTTCGGCACGAACTAAAGCAACAAGCATAAGAACGTCAGCAGCAACTGTATCATAAATGCATTTTTCTCATACAAAAATGTGAATTTTCTTCTGCTATCGTGTGGCTTTAATAAAGAAGTGACAAAGTCCAAACTTGGATATTCCTTTTATGCACGATATAACTAATATTTTGGCATAAATTTTATCTTTGTACGATGAATATTAAAGGCTGTATTATGCCCTAAAATGTCCCCCAAAAAGCCTTGACATGACCTTGAAACAATTTGTGAAAATACCCCCATACAAACCGCACTGTAAAACGTTATTCTACGGCAAAATGGATAAATGGCATAAATGGATGTTTTCTCTCTACTCTATCTAGAATACTGACTTAAATCATTGTTAAAATAAAAGCCAAATTTTATTCACACAAAAAACTACTGAGAAGGTTGATTAATATGCAGATTTAAAAAAAAAAAACATGAATATAAACCACTTAAGAAATATTTTTTTATATCTTTCCTAAGTTGATGAGATCAAGCATTGAGAATTATGACATCATTTGGTTTCAATTAATTCGAAAAATTCAGCTGGAAGAAATATTCAAAAGTTTAAAATATGGTCCACCCTAATGAACCCCAATTAAAGTATTTCGGCAATTTCTGATGTAACACAATATTTTTTTATCTGCACACAAAAAACACCTAAAATCAAAAACAGCAAACAACAAGAAAAAATTTGTGCGCAAAATTTTCCAAAATGTGTTTGTTTTTTATTGCTTTAGTTCTGCCCTGCAGCTATTTGTAGAAATTTAATTGTAACCTAAAAACAGTCATTAGCAATTTAAAATACGGGTAGATAACTTCAAAAAAGAAGTAGGCAACAATAAAAACAAAAAAACTAGTCATGAGGAAGCATAGAGTCAACATTTGACGAGCACCCACAATCACAATAAGACAAGGAAAAAAAACAACAATAGCCTAAAGACCAAAGTAATATGTTGAAATGTTAGGGTACACAACATTAGACCTTAGATTACTTAAGCGGTGTAGACGAAATTGAAGCGAGAGGAAAAGAAATGGAGCGAAATCGAAAGAGAGAGGGAGAGAGAGAAAAAGATAACGAAAAGAGAGAACGTGATGGCAGAACAAATAATTTTAGAAAATCTGGAGACAAAAAAAAACCTTCGCAAACTGAAATAAAACCCTCTGAATGAGGTTTTCTTGAGGTTTGCTATTACACCTCGTGTCTGACTGAAAATATTTTGTATTTTTTATTTATTTTTGCTTTTTTGCCAGCTTAGCTTAAGCTGACAACAATAACAACAGCAAACACATTTAAAGAAATAAAAAAAAAAAATGAATAGTACCTATATTGTTCCACTCCACACTTAACGACTTGGGTAGATGTGTCGGTTAGTCTGACGGTCTGTACGTAGCTCATCGCATTCAAACATAAACGATGTAGAAGAGTAACCAACCAACATTGTGGGTACATTTTTCTCTCCATTCAATTTCAATTCTTCATCAATGTCATTAAACTCAATTTATGTGTTTTTTGATGTTGTTATTGTTCTCCTATATTAGCTCCATTTGGCGATCGCGGGGTTTCTTTCCCCACTCACAGTTTTTTCTGCGATAACATCGCACAGTGGCCACATTTCAATGTGCTTCCTCATTAGAACTTTAGACAGACAACTTCTATGTAAAAAAAGAGACAAGTTTTTAACAATTTTATCAACTTCAACCACTGTGCTGCCGAACAGCTTCAAATTGTTTTGAGCTTCACGAATGAGTCCTCTTAAATGCGATCTTTGCTGTAACATGCCGCGACCAGGTAAAGTATTAACGAACGAATCTCTTTGCAGCAACAACAGCAGCAGCAACATTTTTAGAGCGTTTTATTTTCGCGCATGTTTTAAATTGTATACAACATAGCTTAAAAAAAAAAATTACAACAACTAGCATTACAACAACGCCAAACAAAGTTTGTATAAAGACTTTGTCTCAGTCGCAGACTTTAAGAGTCCGCTTAAGTCTATGAGTAGAGATCATCACATCACGTACTCGTAGTACTTGGCACACGGTGCGGTAGGTCGCAGAAATGAAAAAAAAAACACTTTTTTAAAAATTATACCTAAGTCACTTGCTTATAGTACCTATTTGTTGAGGGCTATTTTGTTGTTGTGCTGTTGTAATAACAGAAATTAACATAAATCGAGCAAATGTACAGCAGCAATGATAAAGAAATCATTTCTTTGCATATTTGTAGATGTGTATAGTAGAAATCTCACGAATACCCGCATATTCGAGTATATCTATAAAGTGCTTGCGGCATCTTCAGATATTCCATGAAAGAAATAAAAAAAAAAAAATTAAAGACCTTTCCTTCAAATTTCAAATCGTTATATGCGGAAGCTTATCATATGTGTAGATTTCTGTGTAACCAAGATATAAACTACTATCTAAGTATGCATTAATGATATATTTTTACAAATATAGGTGAATGCAATTAGTTTTAAGTGTTTTTTTTTTTTTGTTTGATTAACAGGCTGTATCGATGCAGTGTATTATACAGTTGAAAAAGGTCGCTCGCTTGCATACAGAAAGAAAAGGATGAATACGTCTTGGCGAAGGATGAAAATTAAAACACAGCTGCGTCGTGGACACACGAGAGAAGCGAAGCTTTTTCTCAGTTACATTAACTCTTCAATTCAAAAATTTAAAATAACACACAGAGCAAAAAACCACCACGTAAAATCAAGAAGATCCCCTTATTGAGCTATTTTATGAGGTTTTCTTCTTAATAGTACCAAAGAAGAAGAATTTTCCATAGAGAAATCTTCTTATTTCTATAGAGAAAATCTTATTATATATTATCAAACATTGCGTAATACGATTCGTTATTGAATGAAGGAAATGATGTGGAAATATTTTAAAAACTATTGTCATCTCACTCACTCATCTTACTTAAGTTTAGGAAGAGACCACTTAAAACTAAAAAGAAAATCTTAGCCTTTTTTTTATGTATACATGAAGTTGGAATTAAAATGTTTTGTTGAATCATTCATATTTAAAAAATTTTGTGAAATTTCTATTTATATTTTCCTATTTTCTATATTTCCTATAAATAAATAAGAATTCCTATTTAAATATCAAGAAGGTAAATGATTTTAAAATTAAAAATCAAATCACATCTTTTTAAGAAGACTTTCTTATAGATTTAAAAAGTTTGCATTTAAAAAACAAGAAGATTCTTCTTGAAACTATGTGATTTTCATAATAAAGACTGACAGTGTTTTAATAAGATTTTCTCTATGGTTTTAATAAGACAGTCTTTTTGGATGAAAACCATAGAAAAATCTTCTTGATTTTGTTCTATTTTAATAGGTTGTTTTAACTCTGTGCATACAGTAAATTTTATTAAATTTTGTTATTTCGACACTGTTTTGCTTATAAGAACTGATGTTTTTTTTTGCTTGCGTCCATCACAAAAAGAAAATTTAATAGCAAATTATTAAAAACCAATTCTTCACCCGCCGTGGGGATCGAACCTATATCCACTGATTAGGAGTTCATTACACTATCCACCAATCCAAAAAGCCTTTGTTACGCAGGGCTATTGATTCAATATTAAGTAATACAGAAGCTATGTTGCTACATACCAGCATAATCTATTAATAGATGGATGATTGTGTATTGACTATCCTATAAAAACTAAAACAAATTTGCTTCTACTTGCTACAAAATGTCACCAGCATCGATGTTTTCCTTCGCGCATTCACATCAACAAAAAACAAAACACACCGATGCTGGTGACATATTTTTTTTGATAAACTGCAAGAAACCGTTACAAAGCTTTATAATTTTTTTCATTAGGTTTAAAACTTTTATTTAGAATACGAGAAGTGAAACACTCTTCGCTTTTTGGCACGTAACAAGGAACGAAGCCTGTTTCACTTCTCGTTAGCTCGTCACCTTCGCAAGCGAAATTCTCTTAAATAATCATTTTGGAGGTTTTCTCTTTTTATGCTTTTGGTCTCCACTATGGTTGAATTATAATGCGGCCAATTGAATATACGCTGCGACCAAAATAAATAAATATGGCACGATATACCTAATAAAAGGTCGCAAAAACCCTGGTCGCAGGGCAGATCGTACTCGCTTCTCAATACCCATAATTGTCAAGATCAGCCAATTTTGCGACTGAATACGAAAAAAAGAACAGGTGAAAAAAGAGAGCATTTGCAGATTTTGTATGAGCTGTCACTTTCGATTTGACAATTATGGCTACTCGCTCTTTCCCTTGCGACAACCTTATTATTCAATTATGGGTCTCCACCTGCAATAAGGTGAACGTGACTGGCTATTTTCTCAGAGTGCCGACCATCAATTGTCAAAATTAATACAAAGTTTAATTTGTCATATATTTTCTACTAATTCATTTTCACGTTTTCTTTATAGCGTTTATACAAATGATAGTCGGCAAAAGAACTGTCACTTCTACCGATAGATTGTTATATCATGAACGTGACGTTCACAAATTTTGTTACGTTTGTCAAAAACATTTTAATAGAGAGAGGCACACTGTAGAAAATTGACAAGGGGTAGCGAATATTTTTTTTGAGCTGAAAATTTCGCGCTAACCTTATATAATTTTACCATGATCACGCCCGATGATTGAAAATCCTTCACTAAAGGTCTGCAGAAAACCATCCATTCTACTTGTACAAACAGGTAAAACAAGTAAGAATTTGATCAAGGTTCATTAATATAGGTTAAGTCACTTGAGAGAAGTCACGGTCGAACTGTCAGAATGGATAAAAGGAAATCAAGAAAAAAAAACCTGAATCTGTACAATTTTTAGCTAACAGCTAGTTTGACAGATCGAGCAAAGGACAGATCGAAAATGAGTGCTTTTCTCTCAAGTGACTTAACCTATATTAATGAACCTTGAATTTGATATTATTGATACAAATACAACAACGAGTAGAGCTTAACTGGTGGTTACATGTTTTGGATTGAGCAGAGAGCGTATCATCTCTTTCTCTGGTTCTCATTGTAGTGTAAACTTTTTTCTCTTTCTCGGCTCCACCATGGTAGAATGATTTACAGGGTAGGAGTGACATTTCTGTTAACGATTTGGAGTAGTCAAAAACACACTGAAAAGAGAAAACAAAGACGCAGTAAAACAGATGACAATTTACACTTTGTATTGATTTTACAACTCCCGATCGCCGCTCGTGAGGAAAAAGGTAGTTGTCAAGGCTACCTTGTAAATTATTGTATCATGGGCTCCACTAAGCAGAGTAACTGTTTTAACTCTTTTTTAAATGGATATATCCATTCAAATTGGATATTCCAGATAGTTTTCTTTATGTTAATCTAGTGATTTTACTTTTTCTATGCTACTAAAAAAAAAAAATGTAATGGTGTAATGGATATGGATGGTGAATTTATACCTTTATATAAGGTACTTGTGCCACATTTATTAATTTTTAATTATTTAATTTCTAATTTCATTAAGTTGTCGACAAAAATGCCTTCATGTTTTTTTTTGAAGTGAATGCAATGCACTTATATAAAGTGTTTCTTTAATTGTTTTTTTAAATAATTCGCTCTTTATTCTTTATGTTTTTGACGTCATATATCCAGATGTTCCAAGTAGAGATAACAATATTACCGATATATCTGTTTGTTGCGTATGTTCTCAAACTGGTATTCTTGATGCTTGATAATTCCACTCTCTCATACATGTTCTATCGTTATGTAAAAGATAAATATTCCATGCATACTCAATGCTTAGAGAGCGAAACCGATACAAATTGATATAAGATAAAATATCAACACATAACTAGTATGCTTGGGTGGTTTTTTGCAGAGCTTTATCCTCCACAACGACTGCTGCAGAAGTTGTAGAAACAAAGAGTACAAATCAGAACATCTTCTCTACACTCGTTAGCTAGAAATCACCACCTTTATTAAAGGTGGATCCCTGACTACCTTCCGCATGTTGAGTTAGTTTTTTTTTTATATGGTGTTTTTGCGCCCCTACATCTCTTTCCCCATACAATGTGAGAGTAACCGTGGTAGAGTAAATGAAGATAGTCCGTCTGAGAGCCGACTACCATAACTGTCAAAAAAAAGCAAAAACAAAACTACGTGGAAACTCAATTGGACTCAGTTTGCCAAGTGACAAAAAGTTTTTTGTATTCATTTTGACACTAATGGTAGCTAAGAAAGAGAGTACAATCAGCCGCAATGCTTACCTCTTTTCATTGTACCATGAGAGTAACAAGACTTTGTTGCAAGCTCTTTTCCTTGATTTTTTTTGAGGAATGCTTTAAGCAGAATTGTCAGAATTGAGTTTCTGAAATTTTTTAGTAGCTTCATAATGGCGGCCGTGGCATACTACTTAAGTTTCGTGCGGTAGAACCCAGATTCGAATCCCATCTGAAACAGAATATTTTTAGAATAAGATCGGTTAAAGTACTTTCAAGGACTGAAATAGACATTTAGTTTTTTTTTCATAATGAGGAAGCATTACATCCTGCAATATTTCCTAAATAGCGAACTTGGCGAACGCATGATGTAATTAACAACGGGGTAGTGACAGCTGGCTATTTTTTTACGAATGGTAAACATAGCTTGTCATTTGCCTGTATATTTTACTTTTTTCGTTCTCTACTTTATACTAACTCCGCCAGGTTAGCAAAAAGGAGGAAGCTTGTTTGTTGGATACATCCTGCAAACGTAAAAACTGATAGGGCCAACCAAGAGCTCGGGGTGGCGCCCATGTTGGCAGCAGGTCATATTTGGTATATCGATATGAAACAAGCCTGCGAAGGTATAACAATTGACCTTAAAACTTGTTAGTACGGGGACAGTCTTACACGTCAAATAGGGTAGACCCTATCTATCCATCGCACTGAGACTAGAAATGGCCGAATAAACTTGAATGTGAATGTTTTGACATGCGTGCGTAACATGTTGACTCTCGGGCTTTGCTTTGGGGTTTGCTCGTCGACGTTTGCATGATACAATTATAAGATAGGGTAAGGAGATTCACCACACCGATCTGGAATGTCAAAATGTGTTTCAGCACTGCCACTTTTCTGTATTATTGATAAATGTGGGATAAATAATAAGAAAGGGAATTTTTTGTAGGATAAATAGGATAATTTAGGACAAATGTGCTTACAATGAAATAAATCGCTGTTTAAAGCTCTGTTCAGTAAATTATTATAGTCAATTGGGTTTTGTTTAGCTTTTTGTGTTTGTGTTGACAGATGTCAGATTTTCTTTTTGACATTATTAAAAATTTTTAAATTAACTATAAATATATATAGCTTTACTTTATATATTCACAAATCACACAAACTGAAGTGCACTACTGTATCAAAGAAAAAATTTATAGCGAATGGCCTATGGCCTAATAGCGATTGGAAAAACCCAACAGAAAAAACTTCTTATAATAAAATAATGTACTTCCCTGTATTCCAGTGGCTACATATTATAACTTCGAAGCGAAATATCAATATTAAAGTCTGAAAAGAATCACACAAGTGATCACCTGTCAAATGTGGTACAACATACCAATTTTCGGCAAAATGTCGAACATCGATATTTACCAAGTTATAATATGACAACACAGCTAAGTAATTCATAAAAAGCACACAGAACAAGCATGGATTTTTCGTGGATATTTTTTAAGATACGGTAGCACTAAATTTAAAATTTTTGACATTAGAGGTCGGTGTGGTGAATCTCCTTACCCTACCTTATTATTGTATCATGGACGTTTGAATTGGTCCCTCAAACTGGCACGGCGGTCACTGAGGTTAGTGGTGAAATGGTGATTATCATGGGTTCTCATACTGAGCACTGCAGTCCCTGAGAACAAGGCCAATACTCTATCTGGATGTTGAAATCTTTAGATCATCCGGACTGCCAGAATAAGAGTGACAAAATCAGGTCCTCCTCTGTAGGTACCAGTTATGTGTAATTGCTCGCAACTGAGCCGGCAGCTGGCCCTTTCAGTGCTCATTGAGCACGGTCACGTATAAAAATGCACTCCTTCATAATTGCATGAATGCATTTTTGGTCTCTTTGCGGGGATGTTGTGCATCCTCATTGACGGGATCGAGCTGCCCAGATGACTGTCGTGGGCTGGCCCTTCGGGGAGACTCGTACTGGTTGTGGTTGTGTGAATGCTACACAGGTCTAGATTGACCGGCGGGGTCACGCAGTGGTACGACCGGGCTGGCATATCTGTCTTAATATGCAAGAGATTGGTCTCGTCTTCACCAGTAGATGGATTGTAGGTACGTCACTACTGCAATCAAAACTGGTACTGCTATGACGGGCAGTATGTAATTTATTGCATAATGCTCCTTATCAGCAGGGCATTGGGTGATGCTTTGTGTTTGTGAAACGGCTTCCATGTTCGTGATGCCCCGTATGTTTTACTGGTTAAAATAAACGGACCCGTGTTGTAGTAAAACACATAAGTTCTGGTTGTCTATTTCATGAACTATTACCCTAGGTCTGGAGACCCAAGTACTTAAGCCTTACAGCAAGCGTACTTGTTAAACCAGATTCTGTCTGCTTTATACTATTTTTGAAAAGCTATGATCGCCAAAAGAAATGTCACTACTAACCTGTTTCTTGTATCATGGCCTTAAAACTCAAATGTGATGCCAAAGGAATCATGTCTAAAGAGTTTCAAAAAACAGAAACTGAAATTATTATATAAACCAAATTATGTAAATGCTTAAAACGAGTGCTGGAGGCATATACTGCCTTAATTCAGCTTATTTATTCTAATATATACTGTATTTTGAACTAAAATTAACTTACCCAAATAATTACTGTATAAACTGCTTTATTGGACAACGAAAAAAAAGAGGGGAAAAAATTGTATGACTGACTAATAAAAATTGGCATTGGTATCAGCTGGATAGCAAAACTGCAGAGGCGGGCGTAGCTGGGCACAACAGCATGCTGTTAATAACTAACAGCACAAACTTGACAGCATCAGCGCCTCCTCCTCCTCCCATCTCACCCATAGAGCGAAACACACTTCCCACAATTTCCGCTCTAATGTTAAATGCGCAAACGCAAACACACAAAAATACTTTCTAATTTCTATTACTTTTTATTTTTTTTATTCTTTTTTTTTCTTTTTTTTATTTTTCTTTTTATTTTTGCCACCATCAAACAGGAAAACTGCTTAGGAAGTTGCTTTTCTTCTTGTAGTGGTTTTTGTTGTTGTTGTTGTTGTTGTTGTTGTTGTTGTTGTTGTAGTAGTTTATTGTTGCTTTACACATTTCATTAATCGCAGAGCGCAGAGATTTATAACAACCACAGCAGCAGCAAACAAAAAACAGGAGTGATAAATAGGCATTTGCTATAGTGTAATTTATGTAGTTCACCCTTTTTACCCCGCCAATCTATTTATACGGTACGATTTGCTCTTGAGATTTAATAAATGCTGCGATTAGTTGTTGGATGCTTTTGTTATTGTAGTTGTTGCTGTAATTTAAATGTTGATGTTGCACATAAATTGATCTAGTTAGTTTTACAAAATCATTCAAGTCCAAGTTGAGTTAGATAGCAAAAACAACACCAACAACAACAACCACAGACAAGGAGGCAAAGTAGGCAGAGTGATGGAAAAAGCAGTTAGTTGCCTTTAAATGTCAAAGTAGCAGAAATTTAGCACAAACAACAACTGCAACATCTGCAACAGCAACAGCAACAGCAACAGGCATTAACAACAACAGATGGCGAATAAGTTGTTAGAAAAACTAAACTTCAACTCAAAAAAAAAAAAAAAAAAAGTTCTTCACGAGCTAATGTGACACACACAACACACAACAAGCCACAACATTAACCACAACAACAGTTAGCAACATTTGATAAAAAAAAAAACACAGCAATAATAGACAGAGAGAAGTATTCAAATGGCGTGCAAGTGAGAGCGCACTATTTTTATTTAAAATAAAGGCGACAAATTGCCTTGTTTTTCCCGCAAAGAAAACTGTGGTAAAAACAAGTTTTCACACACATTTTGCAAATTATACAAAATCTTAGTGAAAAAAAAAAAATAATCCTTTGTTGTCGTCTTAGCGGTAGGTTTTTCTTTGTAATTTTCTCTGCATTTACGCTGCCGCAAGTTCAAGAACGTTAGTTTATAATAGTTGATAACAGCTAACTTCATACTTTTGATGAACGTCATTTACCATACTGTCAACATGTTACCATGGTATAATGATTGCCTGGTAGCCTTGACAACTACCTATTTTCTCACGAGCGGCGATAGGAAGTTGTCAAAATCAATACAAAGTTTAGCTTTTCATCTGTTTTGCGGCTTATTGGTTTTCTCTTTTTCAATGCGATTTTGACAACTCCAAATCGCCTACAGAACAGTCACTGCTACCTTGTAAATAATTGCAACATGCATGTAACGAGTAGGGGTGATGTTATGCTGACGGTCAAATGATCCCTGGTCACGTCACTTTTTGCGCTCCTTTTTCGTTTGATGAGCTCTGTGCCCAAAGCATGTTATACTGACGGCCGTATGATTCCCAAGCATTAGCATACTTTTTGCTACTTTTAGTACTTTATCCGAAAAAAGTATCATCATTGAACATGGTTGAATGTTGCTGTTAAGCAGGTTTCATTACTGCTTTCATACATATATTAATGCTAAAACACAAATGTTGTGAATAATTCACCAACGCAACACTATTTCGATCCCGTGATTTCATATTTTTATCGAATCATTTGGTGACCGTCGTCGGAAAAATTTATTCTCTCGCTCTCAATTTCTCAATTTACATTGAAACAACAACAATGCGTGCCCATGACGTGCCCATGACCATGGCAGAATTATAAGGTAGGGTTGCGAAACTACCCATGCCTCAGCGCCATAAAGCAGCACAGGTAGAACGAGCGTCTTGTAGAGTGTTAGTTTTGTCGATCGAGAGAGGGCTCTGGAACTTAGTTGCTTACTGAGCCCGTAGTAGCACCTATTAGCAATTATTGTTCTTCGCTTTATCTCCAGGCTGATTTCGTTGTTGGTATTAATGGCGGTGCCAAGGTATACGAACTCCTTGACTACTTCAAAGTTATAGCTGCCGGATGAAACGTGGGAGTCTAAACGCCGCGCTCCCTTGTTTGTAGACAGCATATGCTTTGTTTAGCCCTCATTTATCATCAAACCCACTTTGGCTGATTCCTTTTCGATAGCGGCGAAATCAGGAGCTGGACACCTTTATAGAAAATGGTGCCATTATGATGCCCACCGGCCTTTCGTACGATTCCCTCCATGATGATGTTGAAGAGATCGCAAGACAATGGATCGCCTTGCCTGAAACCTCTTTCGGTATTGAAGGTTTCGGAGAGGTCATTTCCTACCTTGAGCGTGTGTTGCTCAACGTCATTCTGCAAAGTCTAATCAGCTTTGCAGGTATACCGAGCTCAGACATTGTTGCGTATAGGCAATCCCTTCTCGGGCTATCGAACGCAGATTTAAAATCGACAAAGAGATGGTGTGTGTCAATTTGATTTTCGTGGGTTTTCTCCAGGATTTGTCGTAGCGTGAAAATGTGGTCTATGGTGGACTTACCAGGTCGAAAGCCACACTGATAAGGTCCAATCAGTGTTTTCGGCTTTAATCTTTCACACAGTACGCTTGAGAGAACCTTATATGCGATGGATATAAGACTGATACCTCTATAACTAGCACAGAATTAATTACGTAACAGAATTAATTACGGAACAGAATTAATTTTTCTGTTCGGCCGTCACCTCTCTGCAGACAATGGCAAACCTCAGAGACTAAAAACTACCATGAAAAGCTTCTTGGGAACATAAGCCGTTCGGAGTTAGCGTAAAACATGTAGGTCCAGTTCCCGATCATTTGTGTGCAAACATTTCATATCACACACAACACAATTGATCATAAGAAGCTAGGTCAAGTCCTTTCAAGGGCTGAGATGGCCATTTGGTTTTTTTTTTTCATAATTAAATAAAGTCCTACTTTCAAAAATGGAATGTAGTCTCAAAACACGAATAACACCCCAATTATTAAATTTGTTTTTGAAGTCAAAATTTCTTTAGGCGCGTTGAGCACTTTTTAGTACAGAACAAAACTATAGATTCGCGATATCATCACGCTTTTAGCTGTTCATTTCTGTTGCATTGTATAGCTTTTGGCGTGGTTGTGTTAGGCAACCGAACCAATTACCGAAGTAATCACCAACCAATTACCGAAGCGATAACCAACCGATTACCGAAGCGATTGCCAACCCATTACCCAAGCTATTACCAACCCATTACCGATTACCGAAGTGATTACCAACCGATTACCAATAAAAAAAGCGATTACCAAGCGATTGCCGATTACCAATAAGGGAAGCGATTACCAACCAATTACTGATTACCGAAGTGATTACCAACCTATTTCCGAACCAATTACCGATTATCGGAGTGATTGCCAACCAATTATCGATTACCGAAGCGATAACCAACGGATTACTGAACCATTTACCGATAACTAAAGTGATTACCAACCCATTACCGCATGATTACCGCAGTGATAACCAACCGATTACCAATTACAGAAGCGATTACCAGCCAATAACCGAAGCGATTACCAACCAATTACCGAAGCGATAACCAACCGATCACCGAGGCGATTGCCAACCGATTACCGAAGCAATTACAAACCGATTACCGAAGTGATTACCAACCCATTACAGATTACCGAAGCAATTACCAACCGATTATCAATTAGCTATTACCGAAGCGATAGCCAACTGATTGATGAAGCAATTATCAACCGATTGCCGAAGCAATTACCAACCGATTACAAATCCAATTACCCAACCCAAGTAATTGTGTTACAAATATATTATATATAAACATTCAATAACGCATAAATTGATAAAAAGAATTTAAAAAAGTAGAACGCGTCTGATTTGCCGACTCTAGCTACTTCGGAAATTCATAACAGCTATGTTATTTCATAGGTTTAAAGTTTTCACTTCGGTCGCCAGTCCACCCACTGCCTACTTTTTTTTTTGCAATAGACCAAAAATGTATCGTGTAATGTCCATCGACATGTTAGATGTCTGAAAACAAAAACTGCGGTACATGTAGTATGAAACATGTAGTATGAAAAATCAAAAGTTTTTGATTTTCTGTCGTTCCATACTAAATGTAGTATACATAATTTGAACACACGTTCATCGAACTCGATGCATTTCACATTCTACAAAAATCATCGATGAGTAAACATCAAAATAAAATTAGACACAGGACAAAGAATAAAGAAAGAGAAATAAATTAAAATAGCAAGTGTTTCGCATAATGAATTATGAAAGGAGTTTATTGAACTTTATAGGAATTTTGCCAAAAAATTGTTTTGTCATTACACGTTGTGCTCTTTTTGAAAGCTGAAAAATAATGATGTCCAACGGACATGTAGTACTGTTCGAAACCTCACAAAAATTTTCCCATTAATCTGTCGTTCTTTATGTCTATACTACATATACGAGTACCATAGTGTGAAAGGCCCTTATGATGTCACCAGACAAAGCTGCATAAAAGATCGTCCTATGACACTACGCATTGGAACGAGAAATGAGCCGAGGAAAAAATAATTCGTGGATACGGGAACACGGGAAAACCACAAAGTTTGTAATGTTTTTATAGTATTTACTTGATTTGCGGCTTTTGAAGAATTTTTGTTCAAATAAGCACAAGTCTATTGTTACTTTATTAACTTTTGTTTCCATATAAGAATAGGGCCGTGTAATCAATAGGGGGCAGTTTAATCTATTCAACTTGACACTATTTTGGGCTAAATGATGCTATTGTCGGATAGAAAGGATTTATTTGCTTATGTTTGACAAATATCAACAATAAAGTTAAAAACATTTTCAAATGTTTCTTCTCTATTGTTTGGAGTTCAAGATTATGTTTTTAAATGAATGGGTCAGGATGATAATAAAAGACGATATAATATATGTAAATAAAATTAAAGATAATTTGTAGAATAGACGCAGCATTCTTCGTATTTCTCTTTAGTGTCGGAACTTTAAGGGCGTGGGCGACGCTCTCAACTTCCGTTAACAATGGAAAGAATAAAACTGTTTTCGAGAAATAAAAATTAAATAAATTCTTTCTGTGTCAGATATCGACAAAAAATTGTCGTACATAAAAGAGAAGCAAAAAGTTGCATTCTAATAACGCATCGTATGTGTCAAGCGTATACTACGAGTATGATTAAAGAAAAAAAAAATATAGTTCAATTGTCGCAATACCGTTGCGGCCAGAGGAAGCTTAAGATTTTCTTATGTGAGTAGAGGTGATCGAGTGCATGTTGCACTACAACAACAATAACAACACACGCACATAAAAGCTGTTTTGTACAAATTCAAAGTAGCTGCGGAGAGCGCAAAATAACAAAACAAAATTAACACACAAAAAAAAAACAAAAACCAATAAAAATATAAAAAAAGAAAAGCTGTAAATGATGTTGAAAGTAGTAGTAGAGGGAAAAAAAGAAAGTTCCAACAGTTTCATTGACAAACGTATAGGAAAAAAAAAATCCAAAAAACAACAATGTAATAATATAAAAGTTCGTTGCGGTTCAAGTCGATGCTACGGCGGCACAAGCATCAATAGCAACAACAACAGTAAAAGCAATAACCAGACCCGCAGTCAGAATTTTTCTTGGGAGGGAACCAGAAAAAAGATGGTTATGACCAGAAAAATATATGCATAGATATTGTTTAAAATATAAAAGAACTAGATGGGACATTATCTACACAAAATCAAGCAATTTCAAAAAGTGAAAAATGTAAAAAAAAAACAAAAACACGAAAAAAGAATGAAAACAGAATTTTTGTGTTGAGCCTATTTCGAGATATCAAATATCAAATGTTGACCGTTCACGGCCTGAAATGTCGTAAAGTTCATGTATTTTTTGTAAAAAAATTTTCAATTTGGCTCAAACCTCATATTCCATAGTAATTTTTCAAGCTCTTTCCGAATTTGACCTGAGATTAACGCTATATGGCGCTATTTTTTAAATATGGTGGCATAAATGCAAACAAAAATAATGTAAAAAAAAACATTTTTTTTTAATAATCGTGAATTTAAATAAGAAGTCAACGATGTAGGGTGCTGAATCTCTGTATCTGGTGGCATATTGAGTTCCTCTGATTGATAGGACCGATAATCAGATAAAATTTAGTATGGCGGATTCAAGATTTGCTCCAAATTTTGTATATAGTGGTTATTGGGGTAGCTGATCACGAATCTGGAGTTAAATTTATAAAATCTAAGATGGCGGATTCAATACGGCGGACGAAATTTTCGAAATTCAACCGACTCCGCCAAATTTGGTATAAAGGGGAGGTTTTCGGCAGAAACTAAAGACGGTGAAGAACTAAAAAAACGGTGCCAGATAGCGTTAATCTGTGCTCAGATTCGAAAATAACATGAAAAATTACTATGGGATATGAGGTTTGAGTTAAATTGAACAATTTTTTCAATTGAAAAATACATTAAATCAACGGCAATTCAGGCCCCGAAAGGTTAAAAAAAAATGTTTAATTTTTTTGGTTGTTGCCTAAAGTCTCTTGTAAAATGACATACATTTATAATTACTTTAATTTAATTTATCTTTAATTTAAATTTTCAAAAACAAAATTATAAAATTTATTTAAGTTTGGTGAAATTTTTTTTTTTCAAACCATTTTCAAACACAAAATTTTGAACAAACCAAACATTTGTTCAAAATGAAAATTAACAAAAAAAAACCCTTTAACTTTTAGTATATTCTAAGACTTACTTTTGTGCTCTCTTAATAGTAGGATTTTGATCAATGGAATTTTTGGGCTGCCGGAATTTAAAAAAGACCGAAATTTTCCATACAAAATAGAACATTAATTCCTAGGAAAAAGTGGCCGAAATTTCGAGCGATGATGTCATTTTTTCGGGTATTTATGCCAAGAAATTTCGGGTCTTACCAAAAAGTAAGTTTGGAATTTAGGCCCAAAAAAGAACTGTCATTTTTTTCACCAAAAGCTTAAGAAATTTAAAATTTGTTATGATAAAATGGTTTGCCCTTGTTTGGAAGGTAAAAAGCAACATTCTGTATAAGAGCAAATCATTTTATCATAAAAAAAACACCATTTGAACCTTATCCAGACACAATGTTCATGGACCCCTTGTTCATGGAATAACATCTAAAACAAATAGAATGAAGAAAGTCTTTGCAGTTATTTCCACAGGGGAATATTTATTTACTACTCAAATCTGTTCTTTTATATTTTGATAATCTTTCATTGAATCTGGATCACGAAAATTATGTATGAAAAATTTGGAAATAAAGCCTGAAAACTGCTGAAAATTTCGGACGTAAAATTTTTTCGGGCTCATTTGCCATTTCAAATTCGGACGTTTTTTTAAAAAATTCGATGCTTCAGAATAAGTTCATCGGGCGTAAATTGACAAATTGCACCAAATTGAAAAAGAGTCGAGTCACATGGGTCTTGCAGTAAAGGCAGATAAGACGAAATATGTTATCTGGCGTTAACAAACAAACAGCCCAGCGTTTTGGCACCCATGTTACTGTTGAGAACACCTCCTACGAAGTTGTGAAGGACTTCGTCTACCTAGGATCCAGCATTAAATTCACCAACGATATCAGTAGAGAAATAAAACGAAGGATAACTCTTGCCAACAGGTGTTACTTTGGGCTCAGTAGGCAATTGAAAAGCAGAACCCTCTCTCGACGAACGAAGAAGTCACGCTCTGCGAGTCACTAATCATGCTCGTCCTGTTATATGCAGCACAAACCTGGACGTTGAACAGCTCTGATGAAAAAACTTTGGGAGCGTTCGAGAGAAAGATCCTTCGTAAATACTACGGACCAATCTGCGTCAATGGTAAGTACCGAATACGATGGAACGATGAGCTGTATGAGCTATACGCTGACATCGACATAGTAAAGCGCATAAAAATCAAGCGGCTTCGCTGGCTAGTTCATGTTGAGCGGATGAAAAATAACGCTCCAGCGAAGAAAATATTCGATTCGGCGGCCCTTTGGAAGGCCCAAGTAGAGGACAACTTGACGAAACTTGGAGCTTCAAACGCCTACCTCCCATACAAATTGGCCTTTTTTAAGCGTAAAATTTCTTAAAAACCCACAAAAATCAAAGAAATGTCTTGATTTAATGAAATTTAGCACCCGAGCTTTAATATACAATACGTACCATTTCTATGATATTTGGCAAAGTAGGTTGAAAACCACGCCTACCTCCCATACAAAGTGTCGTCATCAAAATAGGAAAACTTTCGTAAATATATGAAACTGAATGTCATCGTTGTCTGTTGTGGCTATAGACTTCGAATATGCTTCAATACGGCAGCGGGGGGACATTTTAGCTTCGGTACCCCGTCGAAGCTCCATTCCTTACTAGTTTTTTTAAAAGTTTATAATTTTTTTTTTGTGGAAAGTGGAAAAGATTTAATTTTATTTTATTTTCAATAGTCTTCCAAGCATTTATTTTACTGTTTCAATTTTTCAAAAATTTGGTGGTGTTTTAAACCCCCGAAAATCTCTCTTAACTACGGACCTGGCAACAACAGAGTCAGAAAAAGCAGCAGCAATTTTAACAACAACAGCAAAGACGCTGACAACGTTGACGAACTTTGCATATCGATCGGAACACCGGAGTATCTGCTAAATGCAGCATCTAAGCTTTGCGATGCGATGCAGTCAGTGGATGCCGTGCAGCAGCATCAGCATTAGTTACAGATACATTTGTATCTAACAGGTTGCCAATGCACCGTACACTGCTGTTGTGCATCTTGTTGTCGTTGTTGGTGTTGTTGTAGTTGTTGTTGCTGGTGCTGCTGCTGTTGCTTGTTTATTGAATTGCATCTCAATCCGTTGAGTCTCAATATTCGAAATTCGAATACGTTACATTGAGTTGAATTTCCTGAGCGTTACTTGTACCTGTTGTTGGTTGGAATTGTTGTTGTTTTTGCTGTTGTTGTTATTGTACAAGTAGTTGGCATGATTTTGCGGCATTTCTTGAAAACATTTGTTTGATCTTTCGGCTGCTGTTGCTTTTGATGCTGCATCATCTTCTGCCCGATTTTTTTTTTATCTCTCTTCTTGTTGTTGTATTTCTTTCACTGTGAAATTTATTGGCGCATATAAAAACATACATCTTAGATATTGTTGTTGTGTTGTTGTAATCAATATGCAGTGTGTATTAAAGGCGCAGGGAAAGGCCAAGATTTATTTCCTTTTTAGTTGTTTTTTTTAATTTATTGTTTTCTTGGTTGTATTTGTATTTGTTTGCTCCTCGCCATTGAGCAATTAAATGGCGCGCCTGCGCAAATTTGTTGCCGCTGCATTTTCACAATGAAAACAGCCAAGCTAACTCATCTGCGTGTGGGTTGCATTACAAAAAACAACAACCACTACAACAACAACAAGAAATAAAACTGCCTTTTGCTATCTCACAAACAAATCGCATGGATACAAATGTTTGCAGCAGGAGTAAAGCAAGCAAGAGGCAGGCTTTCAGCAGCCGTTCTTTAAAAACAGCCGCTGAACATTTAAAAATTAAACAAAATACGAAATGTTTTGCTAAATTCTTACATTTTAATGAAAATTAAATAAGCTGAAAATAAATAAATTTTTTTGCTCACTTTTATTAAAGTTAACTGCTATTTGAACTCCTTGTTATAATGCGCAGATACTTAACAACGCTTCAGGCGTTTGAAATGCGTAAAAACTGGCTAGGTTTTTGCTGCGCAGGCGCCAAAGCCGCTGCAAAATATTGGCAACAAAAAAAAAAAAAAGCTGCACGAATAAAGTTGTTTTTTTTTACCCACAAACTATTAACAACTCTTTCAGTTAGAACTTTAATTAACACTATGTCGCTGGTGGTCGCACTCGTCAAACACCGCGTTTCTTTAAGATTTTTTTTATTTTAACACCCGCAAATATCTACGCAAACCACAAACAGTTCACACGCAAAAATAAACAAAAACAACACACGCATTAACTTTATTCTAGCTACTTCTTCTTCAACTACCACTAGTTGTTGTTGTTGTTGTTATCGTTGTTAAAGGTATTTATTTCTTTGCTTTTTCGGTTTTCTTTTTTAAGTTGCTCATAAAAAGATTTTTGTGTGTATCTTTAAAATTGAATATTCCTGGTTTTATTTTGTTTTTTTTTTCTGTCACGCACGGCGCATGCGCGCAACTTTTACATAGATCTTTACAGACGATCGAACACGTTAAACGCTGAGAAACAACTGAATGTTGTGCAGCCAGCAGCGGCCGTAAAACAACAGCGTCTGCACAGCGCCTCTATCGGCAGGTGAGAGTGCGCGAAAAATGGCTGCCACCGTGAGCAGATTTAATTAGATAAAACACAAAAGTATCTTTAAGATGCGGTTATTTAGTTCAAGCAGTGTTCTTGGAATAGTGTGTGGCAAAACTTTGAAGAGGTTTGTGTCTTGACTTAATTGCGATGGTCAACATTTAACTGTTATAATTGTATCTAAGCGACAGTTGTACATATTTAACAGTGTTGGTTTTTTATTTTAGACCAGTTAAACCAACTTTTTGCCGGTATTCCAAACAAAAATTTTTTTACCAAATCACCTCCAAAAATTTACCAAAATGAAAAAAAATTTACCAAACACCAGTAGTTTTTATATGTTAAAGTATGTAGTAAATAAATTTTTTATTAATCTTTTAAATGCTCTTTATTTATATTTTTTACTTTATTTATAAAAACAAAAAATTTAAAACAAAACAAAATACGCAAAATTATACAGTACTATAGACAACATCGGAATATTTTGACCTATTCTGCGAAACATGTTATTCTGTTACGCATTTTCTGTTATCAATCATAAAAGATGTCGGCCATAAAAGATCTGTAACAGGCCGGTTACACAGGCCAGTGACGGTGAAAGTGCGAAAGAATATGTGTTAAATAAAGCCTCTTTGTATGGGAAGTGGGCGTGGTTTTTATCGGATTTTGCCATATATCATAGAGATGGTTTATATTAAATATCAAAGCATATGTGCAAAATTTTAAAACATTTCTTTAATTTTTGCATATTTTAAGAGATTTCACTTTTAAATAAAGCCAATTTGTATGGGAGGTGGGTGTGGTTTTCATCCGATTTTGCCAAATATCATAGTGATGGTCTATATTAAATATCAAAGCCTATGTGCAAAATTTCAAGACATTTCTTTAATATAAGCAGATTTTTAAGAGATTTTACTTTTAAAATAAAGCCATTTTGTATGGGAGGTAGGCGTGGTTTTAATTTGATTTTTTCAAATTTCATAGCCAGGTTTTGAATTGAAGATTTCAAGATTTCAAGGCATTTCTTCAATTTTTGTGGATTTTAAAGGCATTTTACTAAAGGCTCAGGTGTGCTGAGATTGTGGAGACGGCACTTCTCCAATTTACTTACTGGCGACGATTCCACCAATGCCGCCCATGGAGAGCACAGTTCAGAGCTACCAATCAACAATGACGGAGTGGAAGTACCACCACCTAGCCATGATGAGGTTCGAGTTGCTATCCAACGACTCAAAAACAACAAAGCAGCGGGTGCTGACGGCCTGTCAGCTGAATTGTTTAAAACCGGCGGCGATGAATTGATAAGGCGCATGCATCAGCTCATCAGCAAAATATGGCTAGAAGAAAGCATGCCCGACGATTGGAACCTCAGCGTACTGTGCCCTATACTTAAGAAAGGAGACCCAACAATCTGCGCAAGTTATAGAGGTATCAGTCTTATTTCCATCGCATATAAGGTTTTCTCAAGCGTACTGTGTGAAAGATTAAAGCCGATTACAAAAACACTGATTGGACCTTATCAGTGTGGCTTTCGACCTGGTAAGTCCACCATAGACCAGATTTTCACGCTACGACAAATCCTGGAGAAAACCCACGAACATCAAATTGACACACACCATCTCTTTGTCGATTTTAAAGCTGCGTTCGATAGCCCGAGAAGGGATTGCCTATACGCAACAATGTCTGAGTTCGGTATACCTGCAAAGTTGATCAGACTTTGCAGAATGACGTTGAGCAACACACGCAGCTCCGTCAAGGTAGGAAATGACCTCTCCGTAACCCTCAATACCGAAAGAGGTTTCAGGCAAGGCGATCCACTGTCTTGCGATCTCTTTAACATCATCATGGAGGGGATCGTACGAAAGGCCGGTGTGCATCGTAATGGCACCATTTTCTACAAAGGCGTCCAGCTCCTTGCGTACGCTGATGATATTGATATTGTCGGCAGAACCAAGAGAGATGTTACCGCTGCTTTCGCCGCTATCGAAAAGGAATCAGCCAAAGTGGGTTTGACGATAAATGAGGGCAAAACAAAATATATGCTGTCAACAAACAAGGGAGCTCGGCGTTTAGACTCCCACGTTTCATCCGGCAGCTATAACTTTGAAGTAGTCAAGGAGTTCGTTTACCTTGTCACCGCCATTAATACCAAAAACGAAATCAGCCTGGAGATAAAGCGAGGAACAATAATTGCTAATAGGTGCTACTACGGGCTCAGTAAGCAACTAAGTTCCAGAGCCCTCTCTCGATCGACAAAACTAACACTCTACAAGACGCTCGTTCTACCTGTGCTGCTTTATGGCGCTGAGGCATGGGTAGTTTCGCAAACTGACGCAGCCGCTCTGGGGGTGGAGAAAAGATTCTTCGCAAAATCTTCGGTCCTGTTCGAGTCGGCGATGACTATCGCATCCGAATGAACCACGAGCTGTATGAGCTCTACGATGACATTGACGTAGTTCGGCGTATAACTGTGCAGCGACTACGCTGGCTGGGTCATGTCCATCGTATGAACGACGAAGCTCCAGCGAAAAAGGTGCTCGAGGCGAGGGTCGCTGGTCAACGACGACGAGGGAGACCATGCCTCCGATGGATGGACCAGGCTGAGGAATCCCTAACCGCACTTGGTGTATCCGATTGGAGAAGGCGCGCGCAAAGCAGAGGCGCCTGGCGAGAGCTGATGAGGTCGGTTGAAACCCGGACACGGGTTGTTACGACCAACTAAGTAAGTAAGTAAGTAAAGGCATTTTACGGTTAAAATAAAGTCACTTTGTATGGAAGGTAGGCGTGGTTTTCATCCGATTTGGCCCATTTTCAAACTTGATCTTTCTTTTTTAAAAATAAACTTACATTTTGAATTTCATCGCGATAGCTTTAAAATTACGGCTGTAATCGTGTCCACAGACGGACAGACAGACGGACACACGGAAATCGACTCAGGTGATGCTGATCAAAAATAGATATATTTTTCTATACCTCTTTCTTGGCGTTACAAACGGAATGACAAAGTTAATATACCCCTTACGCAGTACGCGTTGTGGTATAAAAATAAGAGTGTGCTTTAGACCACACGACTGAAGTGAAACTTCTTTAGCTCCATCTATATGTATTTATATATGTATAAACATATACATATCAGGGGGGAAACTTCCCTCCCCTGCCCTTGCCTCGCTACGCCCATGTATATGTTTCAGAGAACTGCAAAGAGTCTATGATTCGAACGAATGACTATAAATCATCCATCAAAAACCGAATGCGAATGCGTGCGGTTGCGTACAACAACCACCACGCGAAGCATCCTCATAACAGCAATGAGCGACGAGTGCCGCCGCTTTTACTAATCGCTCATAAGAATGCCGCTCTATGATTCGAATGATTCTAGAGTCATTAAGCGTGCAGTGTTACCGCTGACATTTTATTATATATATAATATATAAATTTATTATTATATATATATATAATACTAGCGGACTCGGCACATGCATAAAAATAAATCTTAAAATAGTATTACAAAAATATTTATACATTTAATAAAAACAAAATTTTAAATATTGATAGAAATTAGTTATAAATTTTGAAAATATTCAAAAAAATATATTAAAAATTTTTGGAAAAATTAGGAATTATTTAAATTATTATAATTAAAGAATTAAGAATTATTATAATTAAAATATTAAATAAAATCATTTTATAATATTTAAATAATTAAAAGCGGCAATCCTCTATATTTTGTATTGCCGCTTTCCTTATGGCATCCCTAAACATAAAGGTTCTCAGCAATTCATCATTGCAAGTGTTAAAATGATTAAAAAAATTGATTAAAGACAATACAATAACAACAAGGAACAAATAATAGACAACATACAAGTATAAAGTAAGTTTGCTACAATTTAATTCTTTGAACTAGCGATCCCCAACTTAGAAGCTGGCTATTTATCTTAATCAACACGTAAAACACAAAAGTAAAACAAGGAAAACGCACTCCAATACTGAATGAAAATGAAATGAAATTCGCGTGGAAGTGGTTGTTGTTGTGCGCAACCGCACGCACTCGCACTCGGTGTTTGACGAGTGATCTAGAAACGTAAAAAAACGATTCGCTGCAGGTCTCTGGTATATACATATCAGGGGGAAACTTCTCTCCCCTCGCTACGCCCGTGTATATATGCTTATATATGTATAATGTAAACATGTATATACATATATATATCAGGGGGGTTACCGCCCTACCCTCGCGACGCCGATGTGTATATATATATATATATCATATCATATGTATATATGTATAATATATACATGTATTCGGATAAACATGTTTGTACTACAGCGCCCTCTGGTGTTCAAGATAGCACAAAAAAGATAAGTACAAAACACTCACCGTATCAGAAAACTCCTATATTCCAAAAAAACTCAGCGTATCCGAGGACCTCTACATACAAATTTTCATGCAATTTAGATGAATGATTTCGGAGATAAGCTAAAAAAAAGAATGCCTGGAACCCGATCGCAGCGCCCCCTACCGGGTCCAACATTTTTTACTGGATAAAAAGCAGCCTATATGTTGACCAGGTATATAAGGAACCTAGATGTCAAGTTTCATTTAAATCCATCCAGTGGTTTTCGCGTGATGCTTTAACAGACAGACACAGACAAAAATTTTAAAAATGCGATTTTCGGACTACTCGTCATTTAAAATATCCAACGCAAAAGAATTTCAAAAAAATATTTCATGTACAGATTTGTTTTTTTTTTAATTTTATATACACTTAGCGAAATTCCATTAAAAGCACCTGTATCTTCTCGAAAATAAAATACTTTTGCAGGTATTTTTAGTCCAATAACTTTTATTTAATTCAAAATCAGTTCAATTTAAACATTATATCATATTTTTATCAACTAAAGTGTTATACATGAATGTTTAAACAAAAAAAGAGTTTGGAACGCGAAATTCAATTCAAGGTAGTATAAGAGAATAACCAAAAACATAAAAATTATAAAGAAAAAAATTATTTTACTTAAATTAATAGCTTCCTGAATATATAATGACTTCATAAATCCGGCTTGGGATCGTGTCGACCACTTTTTGAAATTCAGAAATTGGCACCATGCTTCAGTTACGGCCTTGCGGAGCTGTTCCACCGACTCGAATTTTCGTCCATCGGCATAAACACGACGAGCCAAGTTTCCCCACATGTTCCCAATTGGATTAAGATCTAGGGAACCGGGCTGACCACTCTAAAAGTGTGATTTGTTTATCTGCAAACCACTGACGAATGGACTTTGAAAGATGTGTTTCAGCATTGTCTTGCTGGAAAATTGCATTTTGGTCCGTCTGCTGCACCAGAAAGTTTACTAAAACATCATCCAATAAGTTTTTATAACTGTCGGATTTCATGCAAGTGGAAATTTTGCAAATGGGGGGGTTATGTTGTCATAGTTAAAAGCCATTAAAGAACCGCCTCCAAAGTTGCGTCTAGTGGAAACATGCTTAATTGTATTCAAATCGTGCCAGTAGTAGTTGAAACCATCCGGTCCATCAAGGTTAAATTTTTTCTCATCAGGAAAATATCACATTTTTCCACTCGTTGCTCCATGACGTATGTTTCCTAGCAATGCCCAACCTAACCTCTTTATGCATATCTTTCAACGCTGACTTTGACTTAATTTTGTTTCAAATGAGACGACATTGCTTGCTAAAACTTGTTGTACTCGACGTTTACAAACTTTTAACTGCAAATCCGATATAATTTTTGCTACAGTTACATTTTCTTGGAGACCAGCTCGAACAATAGCCTCTTTTTGACGCGGTGAAATTTTTCGATTGTTATTATTTTTGCGGTTTTTATTGTATGTATAAAAAAAAATTAGGGATACTACTATTTTTGGTTGCTGTTGTATATGCACGAAAAATTAAAGTGCACAAATTAATAAGCGAGTGATTTTTGTTTTATATATGAAAGTATTTATTATATAATTTGAATATATGTATGTATATAACATTAACATTAAAATAAAGAAAAAGTTTACACTGAAAATAATAAAGAAGTTATTCTATTTCGATATAAAAGAAGAATATTCCACAATTTGTCACGAAAAACAAAACAAAAAAAGAGTTTTTTTTTAACAAGAGTCAAAATACGAGTAACCACTGTTTAATTGGTACTTGATTAAAATTGGAAGATATTATGTTGTAGTAAATGAGTAAATGAAACATTTTAAAATCAATCAAATGTTTACAAATTCAAAATAAAATAGTCAAAAATGAAATATTCTAAGATAGTTAACATCTTTGTTGTTTCTTTTGTTTTGTTTGTTTCAAATGTAATTAAATGCTATCGAATGATTATAATTATATTACGTTTTAATGTTTATAAAAATATTAAATTGTAAAAAATATTTTTTTTTTTTTTTGCATTTATGCATTTCTGTTAAAATTTGTTCCTGCGTATTTGCAAAGGTTGTTTTTATTTTTATAAATTTAAGGCCTTGCTGCTTAGTTGTACTTCATAAAGTTTAATTCGTTTGGGATTTTGTCTTGTATTGTTTTGTAATCTAAAATGTAATGAAATGTGAGTTTTTTCAAGCATGTTTATGTAACTTGAATTTATAAAATTTTATACATTTTTTTTTCGCACTTTGTTTTAATCAACAACGAAAGCATCTTGAATTGATATGCCAACAAAAGAGTTACTTAATAAAAAGTAGGCAAAAAACTAAGTTAAATAGTAATGAATGGAATAATCGAAGCATTGCATGAATGTCAATAAGTATGTTTATGTGTTGATAGCAAATTAAACTGATATGAACGAATTTAAATTAGATCAAATGTATGTTATAAAAGAAAACATTTATAAAAAAAAAAAAGAGTAAGAATACAATTTAAATCGTAGAAACGTCTTACAAACTAAATGATGCTGATATTTCGAACATGCTCGAAAAAAATTATAAACTCATTATAATAAGAAAAGAGCTTAAAAACTAAATAGAATGAAGTATAAATGAATCATGGTGTTGTTTTTTTTTTTTTTTAAATGCGTTGTGTGCACATTTCGTTACTTAACATTATAAGTTATTGTTGTGTCCACTGTAAAAAAATTGTAATTGTTTAGAATAAAATTTAAAACAAAGTTTGGACTTGATGGGCCTTTCTTGCCAGCGCTTATCTATCCATTATATCCACTACTTATCTCTCTCTCTCCTTCCCTCGCTCATGCAATTTAGAATTGACTCTCTTCGTGTGTGGTGGTTTTTGTTGTTACTGTTTCGGCTTCGCCGTTCGTTTTCTCATGCGAAATGCTGGTGATGACGGATTTTATTACAACGGAACTGGTGGATGTTTCAGAGGTGTTGCTAGAAAAAGATAGTAGTAAAGAGATCAAATTAAAAATATGTATATATATGTAGGTTTAAAATAATACAACTATTAGACGCCTGACGGTAGTCGTTGGCAGGTCGTCAAGCTCATGGAAGAAGAAAGTGCCTTCTTCTGGCAAGCGCAATGCAGAAATATAGAAGATGAGAGATGGTTTCTTCCTCATCCCTGCAGCTTCTACAGAAGTCATTTGAAATAATTCCCAACTTGTTGGCATGTCTGCCTATCAAGCAGTCCCCTGTGGCGACAGCCACTAGCGTGGCTAGGTCTGGTCTTCCCAGTAAGAGAAGGGCTTTCGATCGCCTGATATCTAGAGTCGGCCAGATAAAAGATTCGCTAACGGATACCCGGTGGGGTTCAGGACTACTGATGCCGCCCGCGTTCTATTTCTGCGAAGCTCGAGGCACGACATTCTTTTGCTACTTTGGATTTGATGTCTACTGGTTCCATCGATCTAATCGCAGCCTGACTGTCCGAGAAGGTATAAATTTCCCGTTTAAAGACATCGTTATTTGAAAGCCATAATACAACCTCCCTTATTGTCATAATTTCGGCCTGAAACACACTACAGTGATCAGGAAGCCTACGAGCTAGGGGTACCCCCAGCTCTTTTTAGTAGACTCCGTAGCCAACCTTATCATTTTACTTTGCTCCATCTGTATAGATGTATAGACAGCCTCGTTTTCATGGCGCACCACTGCCCCAGTATGTCCTAGGTTTTACTAGCGTACTATAGCGTCCAGTGAAAGATAGCAAGGTCCAGTAGTAAAAGATGAAATATGGTCTCTGAGGTTACGAACATGGTGATCGCTTGTTGCTGAGCCGAGCCTAAAAACACATTGTAGCAAAAGAGATGCAAGACTTGATTTCTTTATGGCTCCAATGTATTTTTTGGCTCTGCTCAACAAGAAGCGTTCACTATGTTCGCAATCTAAGGGCACGTGTATAGTACCGGCTGATTGCTGTGCCAAATCGAGTTAAAAACGCGTCGTGCTAAAAGCAGCTGGAAATGCGTATATTGCGCACTTACTGCCGTCTACTTGTTGCAGCTGGTTTTTGACTATTTTCGGTTTGCTTGCATATAATATTACATTTTTTTTTCATTTTTTTTTATTTTTGTGATTTATGCCACGTGTATGCTTTTTGCTATTCTCAAACCAACGGACATGTGAAGAGACAAAAATGCGCAAAAACCCCTGCTGAAATGCACTTTCAGCTACTGCAAGCCGATTTAAGTCACTTACCGTTACAGCTTGTTTCGACATTTTGCAACTGTTTTCTACTTTCTTTTGTTGCCTTATTGCTGCGTTTTTATTCCGAATTTTTTTTGACAAGCGCGTAGAAGGAACTCTCATTAAAAAAGCGTACATCTGCTGCTGAACCAAGATTACTCAATTATATGCTTCAGCTGGAATGTATTTCAAGCCGCTTTAAGCCACTTGATCTTTAATCTGGTTTGAATTTTTTAAAATTTTTTCTTTAAGTTTTATTGTATTATTGTTGATGTGTTAGTAAATTTTTGTTTGTATCCATTGCACAGGCTAGTTGATGACTTCATTGACCAAAATCTAATTATTTTGATATTGTGCAAGCACATATAACTGATTAATAACTGTCGCATTAAGCAACAGATAAGCAACTGAATACAATTTCCTTCAAAAACAAAGCAAGGACTCAGAAAATAATGTTAATTTTTATTGTTGTTTTTGTTTTGATTGAACTTTGGTTGTTTTTATTTTTTTTTTTTTTTGCAACATCAAATAAGAAAATTTAGAGGAAAACAAAAGCTACTGATCGCTATTTATCATTTTTTCGAATCACTTGCTTTTGATCCCAAGGAAAAACGAAGAAAAGACGCAACAGCAAAAAAAAAAAAAAAGCAGAAAAATATATGTATGTAATGTATTGTAAGTTTACTTGTTGCTTTTTCTTTTTTTTTTATTTAATGAAAGTACTAAGTAAGCAACGTGTAACATGGCGCAAATTGTTGAACCAGGCCAAAATCGACTTACGGTTGTAAGCGGCATCTTATTAAGTACTGTAAACTCATTGTTTAAGAAGGGATTTGCAATGGTCCCGACCGATAACTCCGCCAGGATAGCATCTATGACGCGCCTGCCTGTCCAAGGTCAGGATAAAGGAGGATAGTTGTGGGTAAGATGCTTAGAGACGTAACATGTTTGCATGCAATAGTCTTGTCCTATTCGCGTAAAAAGAAAGGGAGAGCCCGGTGTTGGCGGCCATCCTTGGGAGCAGGTCAAATGATTTTTTAACAAATAAGCCTGCAATGGAATAGCAATCGCCCTAAAACTTGTTAGCACGGGGATAGTCAAATCTGCCATAATGGGGATGACTTTATCTACTATCCATGGCAAAGAGACCTTAAAGGGTTTTATGTATATGGGTAGGCATATGATCGTTGATCCAGCTTTGTACGTGAAGTTGGTGATATCAGGCACCCCTCGTTTCTGGTAATGGATTTTCAATTTTGACCCTTTAACATGGAGGAACGCCAGTCAAGCACGATTTAGTGCACAAACTGGGCACGGCCAGTTACAAAATCGTGCTAGTTGTGGTTGTGTATATGCTGCACAGGTCTAGATTGGCATATCCCTTAATATGCAAGATATTGAATGAGTCTCGTCTTCTCTAGTAGATGGCAATGAAGGTACGCCACTATACTTTTAAGATCAGTGTGTAATTTATTTCATAATGCTTTTACTGGGTGATGCTTTGTGTTTGTGGAATGGACAACCAGTACGTGTTTGCTCTTCCGGGTGCCATGCATGCTTTACTGGCTTAGGCTGTTTTGCAAAAAAAGGTCCGTGTAAGGGTATTACACATAATGTACTGATTGCCTGTTCCATTAACTATCTGCCCTTGGTCTTCAGATCGAAGGGATAAAGCCTACACAGCAGGTGTTCTCCTAAAATCTAGAAACCTTCTGTACCGACCAGTGTGTGTGTGTGGGAGATCATGGTAGGATTTGGTAAGCTACGTTGGAATTTTATTCGTTTGCATTGAACATAGCAAATAAGTTGGAATTCTATTATCGTATATGTCGCTCTTATATTTCTTGATTACGATAGTAACAGAGTTAATTTCTTTCTTACCTTTTTGGCGCCAAGTCCATTAAATTGGGTATATTTAAATCTGTGATGTCCTTCATGTTAACGCTGGTTAATGTTTGATTTGTTTGTGTGCTTAGTACAGAGAGCCGACCTATAAAGATTAAATTAAAAGAAAGATATCTTTATAAATAAGAGATAAAAATATCTAAGCAAGAAACTGTTGCATCAAAGCAGGAAAAATATTAAAATTCAAAATTTTGGTTTTACCTGTTTGTCATCCATTTTCATTGAACAAAAATAAAAATAAAATTGGAAGTATGGACGTAGTAAAGCATGCATTACTTATTAGTTGATTATTAAAACTAAAAACTGCTAACGCGGCCTAAAAACAAATGATTGAAGCTTTAGAAAAAATGGTCAAAAATGAAAATATTTAGCAAACAATAAAAACAATTCATTTGCGCGCGCATTGGTGGGAGGGGGGACAATAGACAACTTATGAAAATGAATGAAAACACATAAAACAAACAAAACAAAAGCAAGAAAAACAAAACATAAATTATGCTCCTCATCCGCCGCTACGTACCGACTGTTTCCTCTGTCGTCGTTGTGCAGAGTGTCGTTGTTGTGGAGTTCAAGTGATCGCGTACGGAGTCAACAGTGATGTCACCAATAGAACTGGTGATTGTTTCATTGGCACGATTTGGTGAATTGCCACTGCTGCCACCGCCAATACCATTGGTTAGACCATGTGTGTCTGTATTCACTTCCAAAGGCTTTGAACGTTCCTTTGCCAAGGGCGTTTCTTCTGCATTTTGCTGTGCCGCTTCTGCAACTTCCTCGCCATCTTCAATATTGTCGTTGTCCAGTGCAGTGGGTTCAGGTTCTTCGCTTATCAATTCTTCCAACTCAATGCCTCCTAGTGGCGTAACAATCTTGGAGGTGGCCAATGAAATGCGCTGCACTTCGGAAGAAGACATCATGTAGAGCGCCTCGCCGGCATTGGTGAAGCAAAGCGAAGAAATGCCACTAAGAAGACAAAAAATAAGGTTAGTATATAAAAACAAAAAAAAAACGAAAAGAAAGAGTTGTATCTACTTGATATCCTCACGACGCACTGCGGCTGCATTTAGTTGCCGCTTCAGCTCCGGCACTGAAAGCACCATTATATCGCCCAGATTGGTCAAGCAAATCAAAGCCATTTCCTGATAAAGACGCGCCGAATCATCATGAGCCGAAGCCATGCTGGTGTTGGCCGCATCGCCAGCGGGCTCAGCGGAACGTGTAGATTTTGTTGGACTGCCGCTGCCAGCACCTTGGAGTATCTCTGCTGGTACACGACACGAAAATGAAGCAAAATGTATGCGACGCACACGTGCACCTTCGTGGGCAGTCAGTTTATATTTATGTATGGGCTTCAACTGTGGCAGTGAGAAGAGCTTAAATTGTTCCTCAGAAGCAATGAGTAGACGATGTGGTGGTGGTGCACCGCCACTAAGAGACTGATCAATGGGACAGCCAGTATTGTCGAAAATTGAAATGCCAACAACGGGTGCGCGATGTTTGAGTTGAATTTCCTTGGCGAGCTGTGCGGAAATGCGTCGAGGTTGTGGCGGCGCCTGTTCACCGCCGGCGGGTGGTGATGCCGTGGCTGGAGTTTGTGCTGGTGGCAAATGCAAAAGAAATACTGAAACGGTACTGGCATTCGTGGCAGACCACAAGGTGGGCGAAGTTATGTTGACTGTAGATGAAGAAACAAGCATAACAAGGAATAAAAATTAGACGAATGTGCATTTAGTTAGAAGCTTACCATTTGTTATATAAGTCTTGGCAAATAGCAGACAGCGTACCATGGAACCCATGCCATCATCAGCAGAACGTGCCTCCACTTGACGCTCAATAGGGCGTGAGTCCAACTTTAATGCGAATGAAATTTATTATTAGTTAAATTAAAGAAATACTGTTAAATTTAATAAATTACCGTGGTTGGCACCTGTTGCGTAGGATTATTGCGCGTGGAACGTCCTTTGCGCAATTTCCGGAAGGACTCACGCAACGATTTCTTAAAAGATTTGCGACGCGAAAGCTGCTCACCAGCACCGGTCAAGTCTTTGGGGAATGCAAAGAAATATAGGTTTAAAAGAAGTTTCTGTATTATTTTAGGTCAAATCTTACCATTTGGATTTAGTGTGCAGCGATGGAAGACAGGCAAATAGTTTTTAAAATCGAATAATATCAAACCGTGTGCAGTGCCAGCCGATACCAGACCCCAGTTGGCCTCTAGAGCCAAGCAAGTTATGCTTGCTGGCGGTAAAACTTGTAAAACGCCCGTTATTTGCACACCAGCATCACCCACGGGTTCAGCATCATCCTCGAGCAGAGACGAGCGCACATTCAGCTGATCGTGACCCTTCCAAACAAAACCATCACGATCACTAACCAAATTCATGGAGCTCACTTTCAGCTGGCCCTTCTCCTCGCTGTCACCCTCAAAGTTGGCGATTACAATTTGACCTGCAGTGCCGCCTACCACCAGGCGTCCTGTTTTGGGACAGAGTGAAATTTTCTTAACAGCCAAACGTGGATCATCTGAATAGGGATCAAAGAGACCGGCCTTGCGGAAAGGTGGCTCGGATTCGTCGACCGGCTCGGTGGTTTCGGGTGCAGCTGCTGCTGGCAGATCATCCTGATTTTCGTGTCTAAAAAAATTAAAGAAAAAATTAGTTAAATATCACCTGTGTCCAGTTTTGCCATAAATACCCGAATAAAATTGACGTGCGGAAGTGATAGATTGGCTTGAGCACTACATCTGTGCAATTCCAAAATTTAACCGAACCATCCTCGTGTCCGGTAAGCAATATTTCATAATATTGTGCCGTCTCATCATCTTCACTCGACTCCCCAGGTAGTATACCACCTGAGATAGGCCAGTCTATAGTGCTATAGCCAGCATCCTGTTCGGTGCCAGCATTTAAAATCTTATCATACACCTCTTGCGTCACCTGGGACGATAACTGATTGCAAGTTACGGCCGAGGCATGCACAGAGTGCAAATAAGGTGCCTTTATGGCAGGCAGCTTGGCGTCGGTTAAATCGTAGGCGCACAGCTCTTCTTCCAATAGCACAATCAGCACTTCAGCAGTGTCGGGTTGCTCTACGCCATAGGTGACAAAGAAGTCAACAACTTTAGAGGTGAAATCAAGGCAAATTTTAGAGCCATCGCTGCCATGAACCGAAACGCTGTTATGATCCCCATAAGCCGAACGCGGCATGCCACCGGAAAATATGACCACTTCCCCAGAGGCGCTGCAACAATAGGCATGAAATATAAATATACTACAGACTAATGTAATGTTGGCCAAACAACTCACCCGCGTTTGCCTTTATATAGACGATTGATGCTCTTGCATGGATCTGGGCCATAGGGCACATAATTGAGATCCTTGGGCGGTTCTGCTTTAGCAATATTCCAAGTGGCAAATGAACCATCGGCATGATACCAAGTGAATTGTGTGCCTGCAGCATTAACATGCAGTCCCACGCTCTGTCCATGACCAGGCGCTATGAAAGCGCGCATCACTGATGCCGTCTCCAGGTCCCACATCACGCATAGACCACGATTGTAGGCTATAAGCAGCTTATTTAAATCGTTTGGCAACTGGCGAATGGATTCAATAGCGCCCGGATTTAGCTTGTAGGTAGGCGGCACCTGCTCTAGCACCACATCATGATAGATGACAGGTTCCTTGATTGAAAACGATTTCAAATCAAATTGATAAATGTTGCCACCTTCTGTGCCGATCCAAACAACATCTTTATTGAGAGAGCAGCACAGGGCAGAGACCTTCTTTAACTTTCCATCGAAAGGAAGTGTCTTAATGGCCACCAATGTTGAACCAGCTGGCTCCCAGAGTATCAATTGATTGGCAGCAGTGAGCGAGAGTATGCGCCCAGTGCCATAGACCCATTCCAAGAGCTGAACATTAATGTCCGCAGCCACATTGTTGATCAATGTATGTTGACCATAGAATTCAATGCCTGGACGTCCAAAGACCTTTATGGCGCCTGTTTGGGTACCAATAGCCATGAGTTTTGATTTGGGATCATAGGCCAGCGCAGAGGGTTTGTGAGGAAAGCCATGTTGAGCGGTCTACATAAAGAAAAAGAAAGAAAAAAAAATAAATAATCATGCATGCAACAATAGCAGTGAGTATGATTAAAATAAACGATAGTTATAAATTCTTTACATGTCGCTGTCTTCTTCGTTATGCTTTTGCAGATTCATTCATTAATTTTTCTTTCTTGCTGCGACACATACAGTCAGCGTCTTTTATTAATTTGCTTTATGTTTGCAAATTTTTTTTTATGTCTTTTTTTTTCTTCTTTAATTTCTGTCTTTTAAGATGTACTATTTTTTTCGTTCTAATTTCTTTTGAACTACAGTGGAAAAGATGTGCTAACCAAGAGTTATCTAGTTTACTCTAAAGATGGTTGCACATTTACACGATAAGACAGTTGAATATTTAAGAAATGAGGCAATTAGATATAATGAGACATTAAAAACAGGCTTTTACACACTGTTAAACCTTTATAAATCATAGAAGATATTTTTACCATCAACTATTTTTACCATCCGCTCGGTCGAATTCGCTAAGAAAATATTAGGATAGTAAGAGAGTAAACAATCGAAAATACTGGTAATAAAAATATACAACCTTACAAAGGGTTAATGGACTTTTTACCTAAGTCAAATTATGGATAATCATCATACCATAGTTTTTATATAATTGACATTTTATGCATTTTTATAAAGGAAATACAATGTATGATGTGATTTTATGATACTTATGATGCTTGAAGCTATCACGTTTTAACTCAAAATTTTGAGTTGAAATTTTTAAAGATAGGCATTCCCAGAAAAAAGTTCACCGTGACACCGTGATGAAGTTATTAAAAACGTAGTATTTAATAAAATCTTAGAGATACATTCAAATTATATTATATTATTAAATATGAACTTATGTTCATTTACCATGATGATCAAATCGTCTTCACTTGTTTCACAAATGTAATTTTTCTTTTTAGTAAATATTTCGTAAACGCTTTTGTTTTATTAAAAATGGAAGGCATTGACTAAAAATAATGAAAAATGGTTGAGGCAAGGACAGGCAGAATATATTAAATTTGTTTTTAATTATGAAATTACATAATTACTAAATTACCTTATTACTTAATTACCCAAATGAATTACAATGGAAATTTAAGTAGCGTAACGCCAGTAACAGGGGGGAACAGGGGGGCGAACCTTCACATGGCAACATGTCTGGCTGCCTCAACCTGGCGAGGCCAGCATTATCCATGTCGAAATCGTCCCAAGTCAGCTCAAACCTCCACGTGGCGTTCCCTGGGCAACGGCAAACTGGCATGAGTCAGTTTGACGGCTAATTTGAGCGGCGGGTCACCTAGCCTTAAATAGCTTGTGCGTCGGGTTTGAAGGCCACCACGTAAAAAAACGATTTCATTGAAAAGTTGCATAAAAAATATGAGAAAAATTATCCCCAAATCTGATGACGACTACCGCAATCGAAAAAGTGATAATGATTTACGGATATGCACCTGGAATGTCCGAACTCTTAATTGGGATGGTGCCTCTATCCAACTGATTGATATCTTGGAAAGATACAAAGCTGATATAACTGTAATCCAAGAAATGCGATTGAAGGAACAGGATTGCTCTCGGCAAGCATCCTGTGATCCTGTGCGGATTTGTAGTTGGCAAGAGGTTACGGCATCACGTTCTACGATTCACTCCTGTAAACGAGCGACTTCCATAATCCGCATCAAGGCTAAATTCTTTCATATAAGCCTAATATGTGCGCATGCTCCAACAGAGGACGAGCGCCTTGAAGATGCTTACGAGCGCTACCTCCGTCATGACATAAAAATTGTGCTTGGTGACTTGAGCGGTAAAGTGGGCAAGGAAAACATCTTTGGTTCAACAGTCTGAAAGTTCAGCCTCCACAACCCATCCGATAACGGAATGAGGCTGATTGACTTCGCCGCAGCACGAAACATGGTCGTACATAGCACTAGATTCAAGCATCTCAATATTCATAAGGCCACCTGGTTGTCCCATGACCAAAACGCGCAACCAAATTGATCACGTTTTGATTGACGGAAGGCACTCATCCAGTGTTTTAGAGGTACACACGATCCGTGGTGCTAACATAGACTCGGATCATTATCTTGTCGCAGCTAAGATCCGTACACGTCTGTGCGCTGCAAAGAATGCGCGCAACCCTACACAGAGAAAGCTAGACGTCGACAAGCTGCAGTCAAAACGGACAGCCGAAGCCTTTGCCACTCGACTCTCACTCATGCTTCAAGAAAGCACTCCACCGATCGACGATATATGCGCGCAGTGGGCACACATCTCCCACTCTCTGCGTACGGCTGCCGAAGAGGTTATTGGCTACCACCGTCCCCGCCGAAACACGACCATGAGTGTCGCGACGTCACTGCAGAGAATAACGTCGCTTACAAAGCCACCCTGCAGTCGGTTGTAACGCGTGCTGCTAAGGAGCGATGCAGAGAGAAGAGGAGGGACGAGAAACGTATTTTTTTAGGCGAAAAAAAACGAGAGGCAGAAAAGCGTGAGTGTGAGAAGATTGAGATGTATGGTGACAGGAACGAGGCCCGAAAATTTTTCGAAAATATAAGACGCCTGGCCGATGGCTCTAAAACTAGGGCCTCTTTCTGCAAAGATAAAAAACGGGAATCTAGTGACAGATATCCAGAGTACACTGACGTTATGGAGGGAACACTTCTCTAGTCTTCTGAATGGCGATGATGACAACAATCCCGCCAGTAGAGATGATATCCCGGAAAACCCAATTATGGATGACAGCGTTGAAGTTCCGCTGCCCGACTATAATGAAGTCTTGACAGCCATAACACGGCTTAAGAACAACAAAGCCGCGGGAGCGAATGGTTTACCCGCTGAGCTGTTTAAGAACGGAGGCGAAGCTCTATTTAAATGCATTCACGAGCTTCTATGCAGAATATGGTCGGAAGAATGCATTCCAAACGATTGGAACCTCAGTGTACTCTGCCCAATCCACAAGAAAGGCGATCCCACTATTTGCGCCAACTACCGTGGGATAAGCCTCCTAAATATTGCCTATAAGGTCCTGTCGAGCGTATTATGTGAATTATTATGGAATTATTATTACAGAATTATGGCTTTGGCTTTGTCGTCAAATTGACTCGCATCAGTGTTATCGCCATGTTCTGATTGAAGTAGATTTACTCCTTTAACATCGATTCTACTCCTGTATGTAGCAAATTTTCAACAAAATGTAGTGAACTTTATGCAGATTTCTACTGCTTTTAGAATAAGAAGAAAAGCAAACACTGTTTTTCTGTCATAAAGCTTCAAATGTGTGTCATTTTTATGAAAATATGGCAATATTTTTAGAGAGAAGGGAGATGGTTATATAGCTTTCAAATAAACGACAAAGAGAAATAGATATAGAAATATTTCTATCTTGACATTTTCGTTGTCGTTTTCTGCCGCAATTTTTTCCCATAAGGTTTTCATTATATCTGCCAGCGCCCTCATGATTCTGGTCAGACAGTAACATTGCACAAAAAACCGATTAGAATCATTTGAATACGACTTGGATATAAAAAGAATTTCGATGTGTGGGTACCACACGAGTTAATGGAAAAAAAACTTCATGGAAGGTGGAAAACCACAAAATCGACCCATTTCAGAAGCGGATAGTGAGTGACTGGTGATGAAAATTGGGTCACTTACAACAACGTCAAGCGAAAACGGTCCTGGTCGAATCTTAGTAAGTCGGCCAAGCCAGAATTGACCGTCAGGAAGGTTTTGCTGTGTGTTTGGTTTAATTGCCACGGAATCATCTACGTAGGGTGCCTTTTATATTTCGGGATTTGGCAACCCTGGTGTTGCAATCTGTCAACTGAAAGCTCTATCGCAAAGTTTGACATTTGTTGGCTTATACGTACTCAGAACGTTTTGACATACGAGCGCTATTTGTGTTGTTTATAGTAACTTAAAAGATTCATCTCGGTCTAAAAATGGAATTAAATCGTGAACATTTTCGTGCGATTATTTTTTACAACTTTCGACGTGAATTAACACAGCAACAGTGCATGGATGAACTTAATTCAATTTTTGGCGATGAAGCTCCATCAAGGACCAGTGTTTTCGATGGTATGAATTCAATCGTGGTCGTAGTTCACTCCAAAACGAATTTCGTGAAGGTCGTCCGAAATCAGCTGTTGTTCCGAAAACCATTGATGCTGTGCGCGAACTGATATTGCAAGATCGTCATGTTACCTATCGTGAGATTGAGGCAACCTTAGGCATAAGTGGGACCAGCATACATTCAATATTGCATAAACATTTGACTGTCAAAAAAATTTGTTCGCGTTGGATCCCACACAATTTGTCAATCGCTCAAAAAAAGGCTCGTGTCGATTGGTCGAAGGAAATGCTCAAAAAATACGATCGCGGTGCTTCGAAACACGTCTATGACATCGTGACAGGTGATGAATAGTGGATTTACGCGTATGAGCCCGAAAGTAAACAGCAGTCGACTGTATGGGTGTTTCAAGATGAGCCAAATCCAACAAAAGTTGTTCGCGCACGAAGCACTTCCAAGCAAATGGTCGCCTGTTTTTTCGGAAAATATGGACATGTCGCAACCGTACCACTAGAACAACGCAGAACAGTCAACTCTGAGTGGTACACAACCATTTGTTTGCCAGTTGTCTTCCAAGAAATCAGGAAAACCAGCCGCCGAAGACGGATCACTCTTCACCACGACAATGCGAGCTCTCACACATCGGCTCAAACAACTGCATTTTTGAGCACACAAAACATCGATTTGATGGGTCATATGCCGTATGGTCCTGACTTGGCACCGAATGACTTCTTTTTATTCCCAACCGTGAAGAATAAACTGCGTGGACAACGATTTTCGACGCCCGAAGAAGCGGTTGCGGCATTCAGAATGCATGTTTTGGAGATACCTCAATCAGAGTGGCAAAAGTGCTTCGACAATTGGTTCAAACGCATGCAAAAGTGTATAGATCTTAATGGAGAATATTTTGAAAAACAATAAAGTGATTTTCGATGATTAATATTTGTTTTTGTTCTCTAATCCCGAAATATAAAAGGCACCCCTCGTACTAAACTCTTAGTTCGGACCTGTAATGTAACAATTGGACCGTCTGAAGGAAGCAATCGCCTAGAAGCGGCCAGCTTTGGTCAATTGGAGATTAATTGTGTTCCATCTGGACAGCGCCAGGTCACACACATCGATACTAGTAGTGACTCCTCAGAAGCTTATTTGGGAGGTTCTTATGCATTATGGTCCGGATCTAACATCAAGTGATGTTTCTGTCTAAGTCGAATGATTATGCTGATAAAACTTTCGCCACCACAAGAGAAGCTTGTGAAAATCAACTGTCCCATTATTTTTTTCCTTACCAATAGGGACGAAAGCTTCTATGAGAGAGGCATATTGAAATTACCTTCAAAATGGCAACAAGTTATCGAACAAAACGGTGCATATTTGAACTAAATCAAATAATTCTAACTATGCTAAATAAAGTCTTAAATTTCATGCAAAAATAATGGGTTTTTTGTCTTTATTTCCAACAATATATTTCCTTAAATTTGCCCAAAGCCGTTAAGGTTATAGAGAGGTTTTTGGTTAAACAGAAAGAAAGTTAATTAAAGTTGATTTTGTCCGAAGTGTGGCTGTATTGTAAATCAGCTTAGATTAACTTCAGTTTAAATTTGTTGGATGTTTTTTTTTAACTTTAAAAATAATTGTATTTGAGCTTTCATTGAAGCTTAAGTAGTATATGTTAGCCGCTAACATGAATTTTTTTCTACACAGGCACTACGGAGTTGAATATACAATATTGGTTGAAGACATAATTAATGCATTTGCATAATGAACTCATTAATTAATGTAAAACAAACATATATAATTAAGTTTACTTTCGTTAAAAGAGTTTGAAATCGACAGTCGTTCAAGCAAGCAATTAAAGTGGATTTCACAAACCATTCATTTAAGTGGATTAAGAAAAATCCTTAAAAACACGGAAGTAGATGCTTCAACAAAAGCCACGAAAACAAGCACAGCAGCAATAACAAAAACAATAACAACAACCATAACAGCAAAAAATGTATGAATAGATCTTGAAAAAGAGATAATATAAGAGTTCACTTCAACTGATGATAATTGACTGTTTTACAAAGCCAAAGAAAAGAATGGCAGGCTGCAGGCAGGCTCTAGTGCGCTAGACATAAAAAATCCTGCATCTGCAGCTACAGCTTATTTTATGATTTGAATTGTTTTAATTTCCGCTGAAAATGTTTTATCTTCCGCTGAAAATAATTAAACGAACTTTCAAAAACAACTCATTAACAGCGCAAATACAATAAAAAATTCAAAATCATTTTGAAATTTGAAAAATACAAAACAAATGTGAACTAGGCGTTTCAAATGAATTGTTTATGGAGCACATGCCAAAAATGATCTAATCACCTCGCAAAATTTGACAAAAACATACGCACACTAATTAAAAGTTCGAATTTAACGTTAAGCGTTCATTGCGTAGGCGTTGGGAATAGCGAAATATTTAGAATTTTTCACAAAAACCTTGAACTTTATGTTTGAAATTTATTTTTAATTTAAAGACTTGTTTAACTTTCGATCAAACACAGGCGCCGCTCATTAGTGTCCATTATTAAATTAAAAAAAAGAAAATGAAAACTTGCCACTAAAACTTAACGGTACCTTTTGAACTTGACGACCGACAATATGTGAACTTTTGTGAAAACCTTCCGTGTAAAAAAGCATCGCTTAACTGAAACCGCAGCTGCTCTTAAAAAGCCTCAAGAGTCGTCATCCAAAAGTCAACAGTTGGTTGGTTGGTTGTTTGGCTGGCTGGCTGGTTGGTTGGTCGGTTAAGCTTAGAGCTGAGAAAGCCATGGTTGTTTGTGGTTAGGCTCTGTGTTTTAATCTTTTCTTTTTGATATCTCTTTGTTTTCTTTTGTGTTTTCGGGATTTTATTTGTTTTTTTTTTATTGCATTTTTTTATTGTTTTTTGTTATTCTTTCTAACATCAGCCAACCTCTTCGCTTCGTAACCAGTTGAGTGTGGAGAATTTTGGCTCGGCCTAATTTGGTTAGAACCAGGTTCAAGTGTTAGCAAAAGATAGTAAAGCAATAGAAAGCTGCACAGGAGAAAAAAGTTTTGCGAGGTTTGCGAAAAAAATTGTTTTGATTGAAGAGAGTTAAAATAATGTAATTCTTAGCGTGAGTGGGCTTTGTTATTTGGCAAAATCGTGTTTATGCAAATTTAGGTTATGTTAAGCCGCTCTTTAGACCTGAACCTAGCGAAGTAAATAATTTTTTGCAATATTTTGCTTAAGGTAATTTTTGTTTGAATTGAAACTGTTTTAAACCAGATTTTATTTGTTTAATGAAGATTCTTAAAAATTATCAAATAAAAAGAGAATGAAAGCTTTATTGCTGTGAAACGTTCAATAAGCATTCAAATATTCCTGAAAATTTTTGTATCAAAACTTTACAATTTGTACCAGTTATTTTTCTTCTAAAACCGTGGGGGCGTAAAGCGTAAAGCATACCCCCTATGCTTTACGCATAAAATGAGAAATTAGTTTTTCACACGTATTTCTTCTCTCTTTCGAGAGCATTTCTCTCTCGTACGGCATAAAACTTCATATGTAATGCGTCGGTAAAATTCTTAAAAAATGCAATTAAAATTAAAGGATTCCTAATGTAATAAACAATTTTTTATAATTAACTTAAATAAACTTTTTTAACCCTGGATGGTTATACTTCGACGAATCGACTAAGCAATATTATTATATTTTTGTATTGTTGTTGTATCTAAACGTCGCACGTTTCCGTTTTTTCTTACAATGTTAGTTATTGCTAAGCTATTAATTAAAACGCATCGTTGTCGCAAAAAAAAAATATCTATAAATAGGAGATTTGTTTGAAAGTATGTAAAATAAGTATAACCATCCAGGGTTAAACATGTTTATCTTCAAAAGCTTGGGAGTGCGAAAAAGACCGCACATGGACGCATGGTAGAATAAGAGAAGGTAGATACATTTCTTTAAGGCATACTGCCGTAACTGTCAAAACGAATTTGGCAACTCGTAGAAAATCTAAAAAGAATGAGAAAGCTTCAATTGGAAAAAGATAAACAAAAAAGTCATTTGTATTGACAATTCTGGCTAGGAGAAAGAGAGCGCAGTCGGAAATGCATATACCTTCTTTTATTCTACCATGCGGATAGCTTTCACATACATACGACAACTTTCAATTAAAAAAGCTTTTTAGTCGAGTTGAGAACTTAGTACACTAAATAAAATTATACGATCTGTCGCTGTGCGAACTTCAAGCTGTGAGGTTGCGGCCGCTCGCTTCTGCGTTGTCTTATTGAACACGACAACATATCATTAGCGCGTTTGTTCGATACGATCAGTCGTTGTACGAACTTCATGCTGCGTTGCCTAAGGCTGCGAACATAGTGTATGCTTATTGCTTAGCCGATCCAAAAAACACATTGGAGCAATAAAGGAACCAAGTCCATTCATTTTTTTTGCTCCAATGTGTTTTTCGCAACCTTATAGAACACGACAAGCTTTCATTCTCGCGTTATGATGTGATCGTACGAATGAACAAACTCGTGCTTTTCGTTCAGTGCAAACTCTTAAAACAAAAGCTTTGCAATATATTAAAAAAAATGTTAATGCATAGTTTTGCGTACCCCTGTTTTAAATCATTAGGAGTTTTAAATGTACATGGTGACAAGAAATAACGGGGACAAACTTTAACGAGGAAAGTACTCTTGCATACGTCAAGACAACTTTGAAATTGAAAGCTCATGGAGTTCTATATTTAATGTAGTTATCAGTGCTTAAATGATTAATAATTGCCTAAAGTTCCCCGTCAAACTCTTTCCAAGGCAATTCAGTGGTTCAATGCATTTGGCCATGAAATTGATCGTACGAGACGTGGAAGAAAGCTCACTCTTATTGAGCCAAGTAACCGTTAGATAATCAAAAAACGAATTAAGCGAAATTCAAGGATTTCAATGAGAAAAATTGCCCATGAGTCAGGTATTGATCGTGAAACTGTTCGTCATATTGCAAAGTGGAGAGAGCTTCACATTAAAGCTTAGAAGATTTCAAGTGGTGGTTTCTCACGGATGAGAACGAAAAAGTACGTATACAAATATGTTGAAAACTCTTACACCATGCCTAATACGGGATCGAGTTGCCCAGATGACTGTCGTGGGCTGACCCTTTGGGGAGTCTCGTAGTGACTGTGGTTGTGTGAATGCTACACAGGTCTGGATTGACCGGCGGGGTCGCGCAATGGTACGACCGGGCTGGCATATCTGTCTTAATATGCAAAAGATTGGGTAGGTCTCGTCTCCACCAGTAGATGGATGGTAAGTACGTCACTACTGAAGTCTAAACTGGTACTGCTATTACGGGCAGTATGTAATTTATTACATAATGCTCTTAATCAGCAGGGCATTGGGTGATGCTTTGTGTTTGTGAAACAGCTTCAATGTTCGTGTTGCCACACCGGATGCCCCGTATGTTTTACTCGTCTAAAACATAAACGGGTCCGTGTTGTGGTCAAACTGTTTCCAAGGCAATTCAGTGGCTTGAAATGAGTGAAATGAGAGGCTTTTTACCAGAATCTGGTCGGCAGAAGCTCCTGGTTACTCACACATCATCGAGCACCTTTTAAAGTCCAAATCTGTGATGGGTTGGACTGAAATTTGTGCATCCAACTTTGATTTTTCTGAATCAGGAGGTAAAAATCATAACGAACATTCTTGGACTCAAGAACATTTCGGTGAACAGGAGTGGACCTTCCAACAGTACTCTGCTCCTGCTCACAGGCCATCAGAAGTTCAAGACTGGTGCAAAGAAAATTTTCATAGCAACAAAAAAGTTTGGAGTCGCTAAAGCAATCACTGCGCCGTGAATGGGTTCTTATTTCGCTAGAAGGGCTGCGGCGCACAGTAGCTCAGAATAGGTTTTCATTGGCCAAAATTCTATAACTTTTGAACCGATTGAGATATTTGAGTAACCTTTTTTTAACTGACAGAGAATTCATTGAATTTGTTGTGTTTAAAATTTTGTTAAAATCGATTGAGTACTTATTGAGAATTTCAAGGTCAAAGTTGAATTTTTGTTGAGCCGCAGCTCAAGTTTATATAGTTTATATTAGTTATAGTTTATATTTATATTTATATTTTAAAAGAAATTTAAGAGTAACCTAGAACCTTTTTCTTGGTATTTAGGTTTATATTTAATTAAAAATTTTTTAAAAATGTTTATCCTAAAAAGTTTCAGACATAAAGTTTAAAATGAAAAAAATAAAAAAGTTCACATAATAAAAAAAAATTTTTTTTTAAAATTTTCAAAGACCCAATTATAAAGCATTTATTAAAAAAGTAAAGGATCTCTTATAATTTATATCATAGCTTCAAACCTTCACATTAAAAAAGCTCTCTTATCATTAATATAACAATTAAAAAGCTTCACCTTAAATATTATCAAAATCGTGCAAACGTTTTCAATTAAATTAAAAAAAACAATTTTCCAACCATATTTATCTCTAAAAGCTCAAGTGTGAAATTTCAAAATTTAAAGAGCATGCATTTTTTTAATAAAAAAAAAATGCTCTTATAATTTATAGAACAGTTTGAAAGCTTCACATTAAATCTTTACATTAAAAAAGCTCTCTTATTTATACATGACAATTTGAAAGCTTCACATTTATTATTAAAAAATTTACGAAAGTTTTTAATTAATAAAAAAAACATTTTCCAACCATGTGTATCTTTAAAAGCTTCAGATGTTAAATTTTAAATAAAAAAATTTAAAACATTTACATAAAATATTTTTATAATAAAGATAACATTACTAACAAAATAAAACCTCTCTTATAATTTATATGACAATTTGAAAGATTCACATTAAATCTTTTAAAAACCTTATAAACGCTTTTAATTATATAAAAAGAAATCTACAAACTATGTTTATCTTTAAAATATTAAGTTTAATATTAAAAAATTTAAAGCGTTGACATAATTTTCATTTAATGTTTATATTTAAAAGATTTCAATATTTTGCTCTCACTAAAAAAACATAAAAGCTCTTACATAAAAGTTTATATGTTAGTTTGAGAGCTTCACATTAAAAAATTCTGAAACCTTAAAAAAGTTTTTAATTATATATATATTAAAAAAAAAAACAATTTCCCAACCCTGATTATCTTTAAAAAGCTTCAGATGTAAAGTTTCAAAATAAAATATTTAAAGCATCCACATAATAAACATTTTTAAGATTTTATTTAAAATATTTAGATTTTACTTAAAAATGTATATATATATGTATTTATGATACTTTGAGAGCTTTAAATTCAATGGCTCTGTTAACATTACAATCAATTTTGAATTAGGTTTAGAAAAAATTGCTTGGTTAAAAATTAAATCATCATTAAACCAAGTTTATTTTTAAATTTAAAAACATCTTAAAATCTTATAATTTACATAACATTTTGAAAGCTTTAAATTAAAAGCTTCTTAGAACTTTACAAAAAATTAAAAATAAGTTTCATAAATTTATTGTTTTTATTTAAAACCTTACTTATATAGAGCTTTAAGTTAAAACATAAAAAAGCTCTCTTAATTAGCTCTTTGAATAAACAGTTTCACAGAACCTTACAAAATCTTTTATTTAAATTTAATAACCAATTTTTGTCATGTTAACATTTAAAAGCTTTAAGTTAAAAATTAAAAGGGTTTTAATGTTGTGTGTAATAGGAGAGTGACTTGCTGGTTGCCATCCCATTGCCATGCCATTCTGATCAAAGCTCGTCATAAAATCAACGTATTGTTGACTTTCTGAATACGTTAATAAAAGGAAGTAAAAAGCCACAATCCTACAAGCTAGAAATCATTTCAACTCTCAAAAAACAAAAATTGTGCTGCCCTATTTAAAGTTTCTAAAATCGACCCTTGGAAATTTTAGCTTGCAGGTTGCCACCCCTTGAAAAATTGCTGAAAACTTAGAAAACCCCAAGTAAAGACATCTGATTTAGAAAACTTGTGAATATAACATAAATTTTGCACTGTTCATTCACAATTTATTGTTAACTTTGATGCTTGCTACGGTCGGTTTTTCTTAGTCTGCCATACTAAAAATGTACAGAAAATGTAAAAAATCTCTGACTCAATAACACCGGGAAACAAGTAAAGTTAAACAAGCACACGTTATACAAAATAAAAGTGAAAAACAGAGTTAGCAACCTGCAAGCCAAGAAAGGAGCAAACCTGCATTTTAACGCCATTTTAGAATTTCCCATCCATATCTTTAAAATTCTGTTTGGATTATGAAAATTTTATGGAAAAACAACACATCACAAATATTAACATTGGATGGTCGATAAAAATGTGCAATTTATGAGCATAATTTTAATTTTTCAATTTTTAAGAACTAACATTTTACACTTTCTTATACAGACGCAGTGTTATTGAGTCTCTCCGCTCCAAAAGTAGATTTAAAGTGACAACTACTCTTTTGACGCCGATGTCAGTCGGAATTTCTGTTACGACACTGCTAGAATGTCAAATACGGCAGTGGTGGCAGCCTGCAAACAGTGGCAACCTGCAAGCATCTCCACTACTAGCTGTACCCGACCTGCTTAAACTGCAGTGGGAAAAATACCCGTGATTCTCATTTAATCAATGTTAGTTTTTGAGGGTAGTATTTTTTCGAAAGCTACTCTGAGGCAGCCATCGTTTTTTTTTTTTTTTAGTGTAATTTTGGTGTTTTCACTTTCTCGAACTTACATTTTTTAACATCTCAAAAGAATTAACCAAGCTTCAAAGTGTCAGTTTTATCATTCCAAGCTGGTTTGTTAATTTTTACAGCCATTTGAAAGTGTTTTTTGTGTTTTTTAATAAAAAAATTATTGCTTGTACACCATCAAAACACAGAAATAGAAAAAAAATAATATATATCAGTGGTGTCCAACCGGTAGTTCGCGGGCGCCTGGTAGCTCATGGCCGTATTTTTAGGCGCCCGCAAACAAAATGCTGCACAGAATAATACTTACAATCGGCGATTTTTACAAGTATGCCCTCAAAATACAGAAATAGAAAAAATAATATGTTTCAGTGGAGTCCAACCGGTAGCTCGTGGGCGCCTGGTAGCTCGCGACCGTATTTTTAGGCTCCCGCAAGCAAAATGATGCACAGAATAATACTTCGGCGATTTACAATCGGCGATTTTTACAAATATGCTTTTAACATGTTCAAATCGACTTAGCTTAACATGTTAAATAAAAAAAGAGCTTTTCATTTAACATGGTCGTTCATACTGCCTGCTGAATTGTGAATTGAATGGGAACCCTCCTAAGGAGAGTCGGATGGGATAGGTCCCATAGAGAAAAAAGTTGAACTTGAAAAAGTATTGGAGCTCGGTCGTACATATTTATCCTCTCCTACCCATCCCAAGAGGGAAAATATTGATTTCATTAACAGTAGAGTGCATTGTATGGGAGCCCCCCCTCCCCCCTAACGAATGTTCAGAGGGAATAAGCCCCAAGAAGAAAAATGTGCCTCTTTGAAAAGTAATTGATTGGGGTCGGTCTCACATATTAATCCTCTCGCCCCCTTCCGAAGAGGTTAAATATCGATTTAATTAACTGCAGGGGGTTAGGGTGCATTGTATGGGATTTTCCCTCAGGAGGGGTCAAAGCTGATAGGTCTTAAGGAAAAAATGTTCCTCTTGGAAAAATAATGGAGGTCAATTAAACATTTTAAACCCTCTCCTGCCCTCCCCAAAAGGGGAAATATTGAAATCATTAACTGTAGGGGCTTAGGGCTTACCCTGGATCCGCCTCCAGGGAGAACCTTACGTGACTCCAAAAAACTGAATTCATATTCGGTTTCAACGACCTCGACGGGTTTTTTCTTCGTGTTGTACAGTGTTCTTATTTATTATAACTTAATTTATATACTTTATTTATAGTGTAACGAAAGATAAAAGTATCTAAATTTTTGCTTGTCAGTTTTTAGAGCATAATTAGCTCTTCTTCTCAAAAACAGTTGAAAACGCAGAGTTTTTAGGTCAATCAATTTTATCATATATTTATCAGAGTTTGAAACAAACTTTAACTTTAGCGCAGATTTACCTAGTCAGTTTTCGATACATAAAAGTTTTAAAATTTATGACTTTTTTTACTCTTAAACAGACCAGATATCAGTGTTTAAACCTCATCAATCGAAATATACCCTAGCCAGCTGTCGGTAATAAAGCTAACGATTTATAGCTCTTTTTTTCCAAAACAGTCGAGATATACGAGTTTAATTAAACAAAGCTTATGCAAAACTCGACATAGATTAATGGGGGCTCTTCTAAAGATTTAACCACTTTGTTTTTTAGTACATATTAAATTCATATTTAAGTGCATTGCTTTGTATTATATGACTTTTTCTCTTTTGCTGTTTAGCATTTCTTTTTTATGTGCCTCATTTTCAATTACTGTCATGCTTTATAATTCCGCTGGCTCTGGTTTTCTTCTACACAACATACCGTTTTAGTTCTGCGTTTAGATCAAGATCAACATAATCAAGATTGTATCCAGAGATTACAAACAGTTGTATCTGTTTAAAGTTCACCCAAAGAACAAATTTCCATACACAGTTAAGTTTTGTTTTGCAATATGACGCTTGGTTGATTTTGAGTTATTTTCTCTTAAAATTTACCAAACCGATGAATGTCGCTCTGCTTGAGAGCAGTTAAAACAAAAAACAAAAAAAAAAAAATAAAAAATAAGAACAACACAAAAATAAAAAACTAGATCATGATTTTTTTATAGTCCAGCATTGTTGGATGCTACATTTCAGGCATTTGTTTTATTATTAATTTCATAAATAATATTAGTTGAGTAGATAGGGAAAACAAAGAAAAAAAGAAAACAAATAAAGTTATAGTAAAAAGCTCACATACTTTTAGGCTTAAGTCAAAAATTAACAAAGAAAGAAACAAACATGACAATTAGATTATGACAAGCAAGCTGTAAAGCCCCAAGCTGTTTTCTGGGGATGCAAAAAGGTAAATTTAATTAAGGACAGTTGCGTTATCAAGTCTCGTCCTTCTTTTTTGCATATGTCAGAAAAATTTAACTTTAATTTCTAATAATAAAAATTTAGATTCTATATCAGTGCTGAAATCCCGTAAGGCCTTCACCGGGTTTTAAAAACAAGTTCCTATAGGGTAGCTATTATAATTATTATTTATTATGTTGTACAATAAGACTGAGTCTTTTTTAGTACTACATTAGACATGAACATTGAAAAAGTAACTTAAACTAACTTAAAACTAAAATTACATCGAAATTATGAGTTTCCATTAAAAATAAGATATTATAAAAATTAATTAAAAGTAAAATAAAGTAAATATTTGATTACAATTATAAGGCAAATAGACATAGGTAAATTTTAAGAGAGAGAGAGAGACAGTAAGATTTGAGCAAAGATGAGGTAAGAAAATTAGCAGAGAAAATAGTGACATAGGTTTATTGATTTAAAGTTTTGTAATAATTGAAAATGGCATATTTGAAGCTGGTTCGAGAAGATATTTGTTTTAGAGAGTTGGGTAGTGCATTCCATAGCCTAATGGTGCTGTTAAAGAAAAATCTGCTACTATTAAGGTAGTTATGCCTAAGAACAATAAGATTAGTCGAGCGTTCCGACTGGAAGAACTGTAGTTTAACAAATAGATAATCTGGGCTTTGGGTATGTATAATGTTATGTAAGAATATAGTGTTGCGAGCTTTTAAGTAATCAAATAAACCGCAGCCAAGAATATCTTTACTTCTTAGTGAAATATGATCATAGCCATTGACCCCATACACATACCTAGCAGCGTTATAGAATGCCACAAGAAGTTTATTCTGCGATTGCGAATCAAGCTGACTATATACGACGTCAAAGAAAGTCATGTGAGGCATTATTAGTTGAACAACTAGTCTGCGACGAGCTTCAAAAGGAGTGAAGTTTGAAGAAGTACGTAAGTAACGTAAAGTCCCGTAAATTTTTTCTATGGTGATGTTTATGTGGTCGGTACAAGTCAGTTTAGAGTTGATAATAAATCCTAGGTTTTTCGCTTTAAACACAAATTCAAGTTGTTGAGCTCCAATAAACAAGGGAGAGATATCAATCAAGCATGAGTCATTCCTAGCAATAGGCAGAACTTTAGATTTTAAGGGATTAATGAGGAGCAAATTTGTGGTAGCCCACTTACTCAAAGAGGTCAAGTCATAGTTCAGTCGATAGGTCAAGTCCTCTAAGATTCCGGTAGGTCGAGAGAGAGATATAGTTGAATGTCGTAGGCGTAAGCATGGACAGAAGCATATTTACAAACAGAGAAAATATCGTTGATAAATATAGAGAAGAGAAGTGGGCCCAGGATTAGACCCTTGAGGAACTCCAGTTTCAACTGCTCTAAGAGACGAATATACGTTTCCTACTTTAACCCTTTGAACTCTAAATTTCAATTAGTTTGATATAAGACAAACAAAGCTAGAACCAAACTTAAAGTAGTTACTGAGCTTATTACAAAGGAGTGAATGATTGATGGAATCGAAGGCTTTGGAGAAGTCAACAAGGCAGAGCAGAGTTAAAAAATTCTGATATCATCGAAAATTTTAACTGCAGCAGTAGCACAACTGTGTCCAGTCCTGAAACCTGACTGCAACGGTGATAATAAGTGATTTGATGTTAGGTATTCAGAAATTTGGTTGACCATAATACTTTCAAAGACTTTTCCCAGAGCAGGCAATATACTTATAGGTCTATAATCATTAGGTACAGAGGCAGATGAAGTTTTTGCGATAGGCAAGACCGTGGCAGCCTTCCATAATTCAGAAAATTGAGAAGATGTTAAACAATGGTTTTAGATGTGAGTAAAAGGGGATATTATAAAAGGCAGTACTAATTTAACAAACTTAATAGGCATTCCGTCAATTCCTACAGCATTTGAGTTGATATTCATTATGCACTTAGCAACATAGTCTTCTCTTACAGCAGTAAATTCAAAGGATGGAAACAGAGAGTTACTTATCAATACTGGCAACTCACCACTGTTAACACTGCTTGCTAAGGCAGGCAGACAGAGGACAGGTTTTTTATAGAAAATGAAGGCATTTTTAAGATTCAGAGTTATGTGGGAGTTGCCACGCCACTTATTCAAACAGAATAGTAGTTCTGTTTGAAAAAATTCAATTTCGTTGCCAATTTTAAAAGTTTACTTCTAAGCTTGGCAAAATCTCAGTTGTATGACAGGTGACACGCTCCTATTAGAAGCTTAAATAACTATAACCATTATTGTAGTAATAAATTTAGATTTTAAACTTGCATGAAATCATTTTTAAGCTGATGTTAGTTAAATCAATAAGTATTGAAAAATATATAATTCAGTAGATATTAATAACGGTTACAAAAAATAAAAAAACAAAAACATATAAAAACAAATCAAAATGCAAATTATGTAAATTAGTGGAAGCAACAATAACGACAACTGCAGCAACAAACAAAAAGAAGTCACGCGGCTACCGTAGAGAAGGAAGCAGTTATGGCAGCTATTGTTGGTTGGTGTTGGTCGTGTAGCTGTTGCCCTTTTGTTTTGAATGCCTTGCTTTGCTTTGCTTTGCTTTGCTTTGCTTTGAATCGCATCATGGCACAATCACAAAAACAAAAGTAACAAATAAAAAAAAAAAAATCGAAAAGAGCCTCAAAAGCATTAAAATCAAAGTATGGATGATGATGCTTGTGGCTTGGTTAGCTTTTGACGGCATACATATATATTCGGCCAATAAATACAACATCAACAAAAACTACAGGCAACAATATAACAATAAACTACAAAAAACGAAAAAAAGTTTTAATGAAAGAGTCCAGCGAAATTATGATGGTGATTATTATGATGATGAGGTATTTGAATTGATTATGTCTTTGTTTTTTTTTTACACATTTCCCGGCTTTTCTATCGACCAACAATAATAAATAACAATAAAAACGTACAACAAAAAAGTCATAATTTACATAAACCAAGCCGTTGTTGTAGTTGGTGAATTTGTTACAACCAAAGTGTGTGTATAACAAAGAGAAGATTAATAATATAAACAATGCTTTCAACGCGCCGACACTACGTCGAGTGACGAGTTGATCGGACTTGAAGGGGGTCTTCCTCTTGCAGCATGATACTTTATATAAAATTTTAAAAAAAAAAAATGGTGTCCATAGAGAATAAACTATAATTGTAATTGGTATATAAGTATTGGGTCTATAACTTAAGTCGTGCGGCTAATTTTTAACGTTTATTTAAGAAAAATATGTACAATAGTATTATTTAAAGTATTGTCCATTGTTAGCCACTACTTTTTCCCATCTTCTGGTAACATATGGATTCCGAGCCAAAAGAATTGCTCCGGTTTTGAGGACAAAAATGAATCAAGCCAATTTCTGATATCCTGTTCTGAAGTGAAGCGTATCCCGGTAAGAGCGTTTTGCATAGACTATAAGGCGGGTAAGCCAAAACTTCCCATCCAATATTTTCCAAAGAGTTTTTAACCGGTCTACCAACATGTGGCCGAGCGTTGTCATATTAAAAAATTATGGCTTCGTGTCTGGTCGCATATTCCGGTCGTTTTTCGGCTATTGCTCTCTTTACACGAATCAATTGTGTTCGATAGGTCACCCGTGATTGTCTGGCCCGATTTTAACAGCTCATAATAGAGCACACCCTTCTGATCCCACCAAATATAGAGCATTACCTTGACACCATGGATATTTGCCTTTGGCTGGGAAGGTTCTGGTTGTCCGGGCTTCTCATATGAATGTTTGCCTTTCATCCCCAGTCACGATCCATTTTTCATCCCCAGTCACGATCCGATGCAAAAATGACTTCTTTTTGTAGCGTTCAAGCAGTAATTCGGACATGTAAAATCGTCTTTCCACATCTTTGAATGTATCCAGCTGCTTTTTTACACGTTTTGAAATGGCTGCTTGAGTGACTCCCAGCGATTTCGCAAGTTCTTTTTGTGTTTGGCAACAATCTTCATCGAGTAATGCTTCTAATTCATAGTCTTCAAATTTTTTTGGCTGACCAGGACCATCTTCGTCTTCTAAGCCAAAATCACCACTTCGTGCAAAAAATCGTGCAAATCACTTTTGACACGTTCGCTCAGCTAGAGCATGTTCACCATAAACTTAGACCAAAATACGATGGCTTTCGGTAGCAGTTTTCTTCATATTTAAGTAACGAAGAAGAACTCCCCGCAAAAACACTTTTTCAGACACAAAGTTCGACATATTTGAGTGAAAAAATATTGTAGTTTACGCTTCAAATGAATGACATATACTGAAAAAGACGCACAATGACAGTAGCTTTCCAACGCATGTTGGGAATATTGGAACTATGGAATAATAATCAAGTTACGCAAGTATTACAATATTATACTTATACTACGACTAATGCTTATACCTCTTCTTATACTTATACTTATACTTGTACTTGTAGTTATACTTGTACTTGTACTTATACTTATTCTTATACTTATACTTATACTTGTACTTTTACTTTTACTTTTACTTTTACTTATACTTATACTTATACTTATACTTATACTTATACTTATACTTATAATTATACTTATACTTATACTTATACTTATACTTATACTTATACTTATACTTATACTTATACTTATACTTATACTTATACTTATACTTATACTTATACTTATACTTATACTTATACTTATACTTATACTTATACTTATACTTATACTTATACTTATACTTATACTTATACTTATACTTATACTTATACTTATACTTATACTTATACTTATACTTATACTTATACTTATACTTATACTTATACTTATACTTATACTTATACTTATACTTATACTTATACTTATACTTATACTTATACTTATACTTATACTTAAACTTACTTATACTGGCTGTCAAGGGGGTGGGCACTGTAAGGTGAAAGAGTCTGATTGCTTCAACCTGGCGGAGCCAGCTCGATATTCACAGTTAAACTCCAAGTCTACTCTCATGCTACCACATAAATTTGTGTGCTAGCACGCTTGTCTGATGGCAAGTGCCTCCCCGTGGTGGCACCTGAGCGCTGTGCTACCAACCGGCAGCATGGTGGCGGATGAGAGGGTCGAAACCCAAAATATCTAGAAGCGTTTGACCCATAGTGGGCGGCTCACGGGTCTGTACCGTAGCGGTCGGCAGTATTCACACCTGTCTGTAGGTATAAACGGATAAGGGAAGGTCACCCCAAAAATAAAACAAATTTCGAAATTGTTGTAAAAAAATGCACAGTCAGAATTTAATCATTTTACATTGCATAGATGGCAGTTTTTAAAATTATTACAGAAAATTACATTTACAGTGGTTTTTATAAAATTAAGCTCTTGTAGACAAAAAAAAAATTAAATAAAAATTTGATTTTTTAGAGCGCTACAATGTTTTTAAAAAACGAAAAAAAAAATTAGCTGATTGGGTGTCAAAAAAAAAAAATTTATTTGATATAATTTCACAACATTGGACGGAATTTTTTAATTAAAAAAAGTTTAAAATTCAGCTCACTGCCAGTGGAATTTAATTCTGCCTATGTTAACATTAAATTGTAATAATTACAACTACTAGTTTTTATGATAACGAATTTATTTAAAACATGTTGAACGAAAAAAAATTTGAAATCAATTAAAATAAAGCTTTAATTTCAGACCACTTTGCTAGTGGAAATTAATTCTGCTTATATAGCTGTTAACATTAAATTGTAATAATTACTACATTTGTTTAGAACATGTTTAAAAAAAAGCTCTTGGTAATTAACAGTGTTTTAACAGTGATCTGCTAAATAGATGTTAACAATTCAAATAAGTGAAACGGGAATGTGTGAATGGCAGTTTGTATGAACAAATTGTGCAATACTTATAATTTTTATTAATACCAAAAAATTAAAAATAATAATAAAATGGCTATAAATAATAAATATATTTTCAACAGACAAATAGGCTTTCTTTCACCTTAATTTTACCAGGAAAAATATTAAGTAATAAAAAAATTAAATTGTCGACTATTTTAAAGCATGATTGCAACGAAGAGTTACACGATTATCAAAAGTTAAATCGTGAAATTTTCCACAGTTTTTCACCAAAACATCAAGAAACAGCAACATACAACAGCATTCTACTAAACGATTGACCGAATTCGTGTACTCGAATTACAACAACAACAACAACAACAACAACAACAACAACACCAACAACACCAACAAACAACAAAAAATACGTTTAAGAAAGTCAGTGAAAGATTACATAGGATTAGACAAAAAAAAAAAAAAAAATTGTAGCCATAAAACTTTGAAATATTTTATAGGTCAATAGTTGAAATGATTGTTACTTATGATTTATGGCATGACAGGTAATAACTATAAAAATTAACAAAAATAAAAAATATAAATTGCATGATGCATCCTAGAAGCACTTGGAAATTCTTTGAATCTCTCGGAAAAGAAGAGGTGACTCTTATTGACTTCAAAGCTGCAAGAGTAGGAGAAAAAAAAATAAACTTTCCAGCTTGGTGGTCGTGATGCTATAAAATGAAGTGTTTTAAAAGTTAAATGCTGATGGTTATAAAAAAAACGACCATCATAGAGGTTAAATGTAAAATACTTAAAAAACATGTGATAAGTTGGTAAGGCGTTAGATAAGTGGAAAGCTATTAAAAAATTTTTATTATAAAAATATAAATCAACAATCAGTATGTTTTATACACAAAAAAAAACTTGTCTGCTTAAGTTAATGAACGCTGTAGTTAAAATGGCCTACTTTAAGGCTTTCTTAATGCATAAAGATCATAAAAGAGCAGAAATTACTTTTGAAAGTATAAAGCTAAAGCTTACACAAAAAAATGCATTTTTTTGTTTACTGTTCATTTTATGTGGCAAGTACTGTATACTTTTAGGATAAAGCCAAACGTTTAGAAAATGGTCAGGTGAAAAATTAAAAGTTATTAAAAATTTTAATTTTAGGATATTATTTTGGAGAAACATTTACATATTATTTATTTAAGGAATTTATTCATTAATTAATTTACCACGATGATCAAATCGTCCGCACTATTTCACAAATGTAGTTTTTATATTGGTTTACTAATTGGTTAAAATAATGAAATGATTGAGGTAAGAAAAGAACAAAATATTAAATTTGGTTCTTAGTTACCAAATAACTTATTTACTTAGTCACTTAATTACTTAAGTACCCAATATCACAATCACAATGGAAAATTTTGAAACGTCCGACACGAAACGTCCGAACAAATATAATAATTTAATGTGACCTCACTGTGCCCTTAATAAAGGCGACGTATGACTTTACTGAGAGTTTGTTAAATTTATAAAAAATATTGTCTTCCGACTTCTTTCACACGCAAAAGGACTATTGTTTCTTGAAACGTCCGAACGCATGCTTAAAATAAAAAATATGTTATAAATTTAAGTTAAATAAAAAATGTTTTATTTTTTTTTTTTATTACACCAACAGATAGCTTATCGATAATATACACCTATCCCAAATATATCTCTGGACCGTATGAAAAATTTTTAAAAGAAGCGTCTGAATGAAACATCCGATAAGCTTGGATTTGCCCATATGTTAAAACAATGCCTTCTGGGTATGAAAGTGGATGGGATGGAATTCAATACTTTCACTTTACCTTCTTTTTGAATCATTTCTTTTTGCTGGGATGTTGGCAGCAATAAAATCGTAATTAAATGATTTCGTTTTTGCTAAAATCGGCTCAGCTGTTCTGGTCTTGTTTTTCTTTTTATACCCCAATGCGTACTGCGTAAGGGGTATATTAACTTTGTCATTCCGTTTATAACGGAAAGAAGGAGGCGTGGAGGGTATAGAAAAATATATATATTTTTGATCAACATCATCTCCTGAGTCGATTTCCGTGTGTCCGTCTGTCTATCCGTGTGTCGACACGATTACAACCGCAATGAAATTCAAAACATAAGTTTATTTTTAAAAAAGGAAGACAACTTCGAAAATGGGCCAAATCGGATGAAAACCACGCCTACCTCCCATACAAAGTGACTTTATACTAACAGTAAAATGTCTTTAAAATCCACAAAAAAGAAATGCCCTGAAATTTGGCAGGTGAGCTTTGCTCTTCAGTCGAAATCCTAGCTATGAAAATTGGAAACATCGGATGAAAACCACGCCTACCTCCCATACAAAGTGGCTTTATTTTAAAAGTAAAATCTCTTAAAATTCTGCTCAAATTAAAGAAATGTCTTGAAATTTTGCATATGGGCTTTGATATATAACATAGACCACCACTATGTTATTTGGCAAAATCGAATGAAAACCACGCCTACCTCCCATACAAATTGGCTTTATTTTAAACGTAAAACCTCTTAAAAATTCACAAAAATTAATGAAATGTCTTGAAATTTTGCACATTAGCTTTGATATATAATATGAACCATCTCTATGATATATGGCAATATCGGTGCAAAACCACGCCTACCTCCCATACAAAGTGACGTCATCAAAATAGGAAAACTTTCCTTAATATAGGCTAAGGACTTCGAATATACTTCAATATGGCCGCGGGGGGTATTTAAGCTTCGGTACCATGCCGAACCAGCGTACCTTGAAACAGCGTACACTATGTTCGCAACCTAAGCCAGCGGATAGGTTTGCATAAGTTTGTTTTTAATTTTCTTTTATTTTTTTTTCTCAGTGTAGTTGCTTGCAACAATCATCCATAAATTTTTTTGAAAATTAAAAATTAATCAAAAACATTAACAAAATAAGTTTTCCGGTTACTTTTTCATTCGATTACTTAATTGTTACAACTCAGTACTCTTCTATTAATTGAGATGAACTGTAATACTAGATGGTACGTATATTACACAACACTTGAGAAAGTGTTTCACTTCAATTTGTCGGTATTCGAAGTTTATAAGGAATACACACTTCGTATTTAAACTTTACGAGGGCCGTTTGATAATTCAATGAATTTTTTAATTTCCCGCTTAGTAACTTTAAATGCAACACTGATCCTGTCAACTACTACTTGTAATAGACTACTGTCTAATATTTAATATTATATATATCTAAATACATAAATATATGTATATCTGTTAATATTTCAGCTCGCTGCGACGCTTAGTTTGTGTTTGACAGCCATTGACAGCAGACGATCTTGTGAATTTAGGCGAAAATGGAAAAAAGTGAATTTCATGTGCTCATCAAGCATTATTTTTTGCGGAAAAAAAACCATCAGCCAAACCAAGGAAAGGCTTAATAAATACTATGGGAATTCTGCACCATCGATTGGAATGATTCACAAGTGGTTTACTAAATTCCGATGCGGTCGCACAAGCACAAGTGACGCCGAACGTTCTGGACCTCCAAATGAGGTCATCACCACACCAGAAATGATCACTAAAATTCACGATATCGTGTTGACCAATCGCAGAGTTAAAGTGCGCGAGATTGTTGAGACCGTACGGGTGTGTAACATTTTGCGAAGTCATTTGGATATGAAAAAATTATCCGCAAGATGGGTGCCGCGTTTGCTCACTCTCGACCATAAACGCGATCGTGTGACTGATTCAAAGGAGTGTTTGGCGATGTTCGAAACGAAATACGAAACAATGGAATTCACCCACCGAACGTGATCCGAAGAAGGCGAAGACGGTGCTATCGACCGGATAGGTTACGGCGACAGTATTTTGGGATGAACGCGGTATAATATAAATGGTGTTTTTTTTTTGAGGTATAGATCTTTGAAATGGAATAAAACAAGAATGAGTTTTGAAAATTGACTTTTGGCATTATAATTTAAATATAATTTCTGGCATATGACCGCCACGGCTGGCTCGAACGTAATCTAATCTGGAGGTCCAATTTGCAATCACTTTTTCCAACATTTGTGGCCATATATCGGCAATTACGCGGCGAATGTTGTCCTCCAAATGGTCGATCGTTTTGGGCTTATCGGCGTAGACTAGCGACTTCACATATCCCCCAAGAAAATAGTCTAGCGGCGTTAAGTCGCACGATCTTGAAGGCCAATTCAAGGGTCCGGAACGTGAAATTATGCAATTACCAAACGTTTCCTTCAATAAATCAATTGTGGCACAAGATGTGTGGCATGTTGTGCCGTCTTGTTGAAACCACATCTCCTGCATATCATGGTTGTTCAATTGAGGAACGAATGAGTCAGTAATCATGGCTCTATAGCGGTCACCATTGACTGTAACGTTCTGGACAGCTTCATTTTTAAAGAAGTACGGACCAATGATTCCACCAGCCCATAAAGCACACCAAATAGTCAGTTTTTCTGGATTTAACGGTGTCTCAACATATACTTGAGGATTATCTTCACTTAAAATATGGCAGTTTTGTTTATTGACCATTCAATCAAAAGTGAGCTTCATTGTTAAACAAAATTCTCTTATGAAAATCGGGATCAACGGAAATCTTGCTTTGGGCCCGTTCACCGAATCTACGCCTTGCTTGGTGATCGTGTGGCTTCAATTCTTGCACGAGTTGGTTTTTGTAAGAACGCAAACTAAGATCTTTCCGCAAAATTTTCCATAAAGTGGATGGACACGTATCCCATTCCAGTGCACGATGGCGGATAGACTGATTCGGGTCTTCCTCTACGTTACGCTCTACAGTAGCAATGGCTTCTTCTGTACGCATTGTACGACGTTTCTTTGGATGCGTATTATCATTTAGAGTAAGCGTGATGTGAAAACGGTCTATAGTTGGTCGAATAAATTGCTCTGATAGACGATTACGTTGACCGTAAAAACGACGTGGTGCTTGATACGTATTTCGAACAGAACCATTATATTCAAAATAAATTTGCACAACTTGGAAGCATTGTTCAGGCGTCAGTCTATTCATGTTGAAATGGCAAATCAAACTAAACACAAATCACTTGACAGCTGACAAAATGGCCGCCAGTTAAAACAGTGTTGCCAACTAAAGTTCTATGCCTCTAAAAAAACACCCTTTACATCGATTACCTTCCACAGAAAAGAACGATAAATTGCCAATACTATGCACCGTTTCAACGACGCTTTGAAAGAGAAACATCCCCTATTTGGCGAGGAAAAACGTGCTCTTCCATCAACACAATGCGCGCGTTCACACATGCCCAGCTCCCATGGCAAAATTCCATGAATTCCAGCATGTTTTCCAGATTTGGCCCCCAGCGACTATTTTCTGTTTCCAAACCTGAAGAAATGGCTCGGCGGAAGAGATTCACCATCAGAGAGAGGAGCTCATCACCGGAACAGAGGCCTATCACCTTGTTCAAAAAGAAAGGTTCATTCACACTGTGAACCGGACTTAACTGCCCGATTCGAAAATTTTTTAGTAGGTTGCCACATGTGGCTATGACAAGGCAGCGTCTCTCGTTGACATTTGGTAAGGTGACATTGTTTTGTTTACAACAACTTTTTTCGTGTTTTCGATTTTTACTATGGAAGAAAAAATTGAGCAACGAGTTTGTATCAAATTTTGTGTGAAAAATGGTTTCAACTGCGCCGATACACGTAAAATGTTAGTGAAATGTTACGGTGACTCTGCTCTATCGTATCAGAAGGCTAAAAAGTGGTTTAACCGATTTGTGAGTGGCCAAGACAAAGCAGAAGACGACCCTCGTACCGGGCGGCCATCGTGTTCGACTACCGAAGAAAACGTTGAAAAAATCAAAGAAATGTTGGTCAAAAATCGCAAATTGACTATTAGAGAGATAGCAGAGGACGTCGTCATTTCAATTGGATCCGTTCAGAACATTTTGAAGAATCAATTGGGCTTGAGACGTGTCGCTGCGAAGTTGGTACCGAAAGAACTCAATTTCATGCAAAAAAGACGAATCATTCATCGAATCCATCATTACTGGTGATGAGACATGGGTATACGAGTATGACACGCAAACCTGGCATCAGGCGAGTGAATGGCGATCGCGAGACGAACCGAGACCGAAGAAACCACGTCGTTTTCAGTCAAAAAAGAAGGCGATGCTCACTGTTTTCATGGACTACAATGGTGTAGTTCACCAGGAATTTTTGCCAGATGAAACAGTCTTATTTGGTGACTGAACAAATCATGGATATTGCACCATCGCACAATGCTCATTTTATTCGTGACTTTTTGGCCAAAAACAACACGATAACCATCCAGCAGCCGGCAAATTCACCTGACCTGGCTCCGTGTGATTTTTTCCTGTTCGATCGAGTCAAAAAACCGCTCCAAGGAACGCGGTTTACCAGCAAAGAAGAAGTCATGGAAAAATCTATGAACGCTCTGAAGGCCATACCAAAAACCGTGTTCCAGAAAGGCAATAATATTGATTTTGATGAATAAACTTGTACTTTAATTTTTTTCAATAAATTAACCTTTCTTTTTAAACAAGGTGGTATTTTGAGCACCTTCTGAAAATGTATTTTTCGCATGGGATCAAAAAGTTGGAGGAACGTTAGACGAAGTGTATCGAGTTAAAATGAGACTATATTGAAAAATAAAACTTTTTTTTGCCGTAAAAATCTAGTTTTATTTTTCACTGAGTTCTCAAACGGCCCTCGTATTAAGGTAATAAAAATTATTGCCCACTTTTAAGGTTTTGTGTACGAGATTGCAAACTTTTGCAAGTCTTTTAAAACACTATTTCAGTATATCCAAGTTAATTAACACATTCAATCAATTAGTTGATTCATTTTAAATACACGTAATTGACGCAAGAAAAGGTGTAAAAAAAAGAACCTCAAACAAAATCGATTTATAGAGAAGAATTAGTTCATGTCTGTCGCGTTTATCAGTAAAATAAATGTGATGGTAAATAAGTGATAGTATATATGTATGAGCCCACCTCATCAAGTCGGCGACTTGTTGGAAAAATAGCGTCCAACAGATAATTAATGGCAACGACGTGAAGCCACACCCGGAGTAAAATTGATTTCTTTGTTTTCCACAAAGAAAGCATTATTGAACATATTTTCTGTTCTTTTTCTTTTTTCATTATTCGCGCTATTAAGAATGGGTATTTTTTTTTTTTTTGTGCTTGTGCTTTCTTAAAAATAACAGGTGCAGCCACACCACACTATCGTCATCGCGATATGCTTGGCTATAGGAGTTGTGACAGTTAAATGTTAAACGTATATCTTATCAGTGTTTATGGCAGGCACATATCGGGTGCATACTTTAATGTTGATACACTTGAACAAAATACTTAGTATATTTTAGGAGTTTTTTCTTACTCTTCAAGAGATTCATGTTTTGGCTATTTAAACAGATAGAGACTCTTTCAAAAACACATTTCTACAAAACACATTTCTAAGCAAATTTATTTAAAAAAAGATTAATAATGTTTTGAGTGGTTTTTGTAATAAACTTGTATTAGTTAAGATTATCATTTATGCAAATTTTAAAATTCAACATAACCAGCACAATGCAGTTTTCTACATTTAAAAAAAAAAAAAAAAAACCTATTACAGTTATGAGTGTGAACATGTTTTTTTTTCCTTTCATAAACATCAATTAATTGCCCAATAAACATTGTGGAGAGGGGTGATTCGTTAACGACTCGCTTATGAATCGTTTTTTTTTTTAAGTTTTGATAGTTCCATACCGACTTCATCAGAGGTTGGCTTGATGCATAAAGAAAGCACCGCTTGAAATCATGACTTTCCATTTAAGATGTTTTGAAACAAAACAAACAATTTTTTTTCGACTTTTCAATATACAAATTTTTTTAAGAAAAGTGTTTTTTATTAACTTTCTATTGTTAATACGTCATATAAGCGAATATTTGTTTTTTAAATTTTGTTTTTTTTTTTTAATTTTAAGTGAAAAAGAACACTTAAATATAAATTTTCATAAATTTTAAATGAAAAAAATTTTGTGAAATATTTTTTCTTCAGTTATTCAGTTAAACATATACTTCAGTTATTTTTCTTCAGTAAGATTTTCATATGAATAAGTTCTCGTTAACAAATTGCTTTTTGTTGTTTTGGCGACTAGTTAACGAATTGCTTTTTATAGTTTTGGCGACTCGTTAACGAATTGCTTTTTATAGTTGTTGGCGACTCGTTAACGAATTGCTTTTTCATAGTTTTGGCGACGCGTTAACGAAAGGCTTTTTTCGATTTTAACGAATGTGTAACAAAGCCGAAAAAAAGTTAGTCAATAAAAATGATAAAAAAAAATAATTTCGAATTTTTGAAAAGCCAAATCTTTAAAAAATACCTAAATAACAAAAAAAATTTTTTTGGACCAAGTTGGGGTTCAAACCAATGTCCAAGAAATGCTGGCTTTTATTTTTGGACAATAAATAAAATATAAAAATGCTGGCTTTTATTTTTATTTTATATTATCAAGCAAATTAAGCAAGATATATTCAGCATCTGAACGTGGGTTCAATTCTTGACGTGGTAAGCTTAGGTAAAATTAGTTTTCATTTTTTTTTTTTATTTTTTATATGATTTATATGATCCGTTATTGAATTGCTTTTTATAGTTTTGGCGACTCGGTAACGAATTGCTTTTTATAGTTTTGGCGACTTGTTAACGAATTGCTTTTTTCGGTTTTGACGATTCATTAATGAAGGAGGAATTTCTCCCGCTCGCAATGTTAAAAATGAATCGTTACTAATAATTGCTAATGAATGAAATGTACGAGAATGCGATTCGTAAACGATAACATTAGTGAATCATTTTGTTTGTGGGGTGTTTACAAGATATGTACATTTTTGTTTTTTCTGTGTGTTTGTGTGTTGTTTGTCCCTGACTGTCAGTTGTTGTGTCTTTACAACAATATTTATTTTTGTATTTGATAAAGTTCTTGCTTCGAGTTGCAATGTGTAATCTTATCAGTGTTTTTGTTTTTATGTTTTGTATTTTATGTGTAATTTTATTATTTTGGTTAAAATGATAAGACCAGCTTTTTTTTTTAATATTAAAGCTATTAATGCTATGAAGTAATAAAAACAGCAAAGAATTTTACATTTTAATGCTATAATTGCAAGATTAAGTAAGAAGTTATATTTTGTACATTTTCTTTAACGACTTTTAAGTAGCCTTTAAGTGAATAATTATCGAATATTATCAAAGTTGCTGCGTTTTCATAGACCGTTGCCTGATACACGTACGATTCATTGTGAATTCCTTGGTTAAAGATAATTTATTTTTTATTCATGTCTATGTTTTGCTCATTTTTCGAAATGAGATCATAAATTTGGCATTTATATATGCTGTAGAAATTAGTCTAGATTAAACGAAGAAACAAAAAAAATATTGACTGAAGTGGATTAAATTGTTTCGCGCGTATGAATGATTTCATGATAAAAAAAAAAAAACAAAAAATGAAGATATAAGAATAAACTTGAAAATTGAAAGCATGAAATTCGCTCAAAAAATAATTATTATTTATTATTTAATTGTTGGCACCACCATAACAGCAATAAACAGCGAAAATATGCAAGCAATAATTTATTATAAGCCAAAAAATTTTGATTCACTTCGTTACTATCCCTTTTTAACCGACTTCAAAAAGGAGGAGGTTCTCAAGTTCGTCGGTTTCTTTTTTTTTTTTTTTAAATGTATGTACATCGATAACTCCTAAACCATATGCCTGATTGCCATAATTTTTGGGGAACAGATAGATATCATAAGCATGGAGGTGCCCGTAAAAAGTGGGCGGTATTCGAGAACTGGGCGTGGCAATACTAGATACTACTGTATCTCGAATAATAGTACTGTAATTTAGTGTAGGAGTAGGCACAATTATTACAAATTACCGGCAAGAAAATGGGCTTTATTCGACAAATGGGCGTGGCAATATTAGAAAATGAGTGTATATCGAATAATATTGATACTATGGTACTGCAATTTGATATAGGGGTAAGCATTATTAGAACAAATTACGGACAACAAAGTGGGCGGAATTCGACAACTGGGCGTGGCAACATTAGAAAAACAGTGAATCTCGAATAATATTGACACTAGGGCACTGAAATTTATTATAGTACAGGGGTAGGCAGAATTATTAAAAATTACGTTCAATAAAGTAGGCGTTATTAGAAAAATGGGCGTGGCAATACTAGATAAAACTACCTCAGTTAATATTGACGCTGGGGTACTAAAATGAAATACAGGGGTAGGCACAATTATTGGAAATAAAGCTCAATAAAGTGGGCGCTTTCTTAACAAAGGCGGCGTGGCAATATTAGAAAAAACACTATACCTCGAATAATATTGATACTGGGGTAATAAAACTCGATACAAGAATGGGTATAATAATTTCAAAACACTTGAAATCTAATTTAAATTTAAGAGACAGATACTTGAAATAGCCAACAAACTTTCAGAATTTAATAGAACAAATTTTTCTGAACAATTGTATTTATGTAGATTATACACTTTTTTCAAAAATTTATCATATTCTCTAAAAAGGAAGAAATAAAAACTTTTTTAAAAAAAAAAAAAACCGACTACAAAATCACTACAAAGTAAAAAATAATTTTAAAATTACTTTTCCTTTTAATACCTTGGTCATATTTGATAATTTATCTAGACATTTTATTACATATGAAATCTTATTATTTTAATTTTTTTCTTATTTATTTTATTATCATAAATATATTCATTTCTTCATGATTACAAATGCTTTGAAGTTGGCGCCGACCTTAAAAGCTTTTGCAATCATAAAGAAATTAATGTATTTATGATACCTGGACTGATACTTTACCTAGACCGATGCGTTTTCTACTACTAATTTTAATTATGCTTCCTTACTTATTTCAGATTTCTATCATGAGGCGGTTACAACCAGAGTGGGGCACATGGGCCATACTGTTACGTGTGCCCTTGTACAGTACCTGGCCTGATTTTGCATCTGTTAGCTTGCGGTTTTAGGGCGATGTTGTTAACCCATCAGACGATAGGTTGAGGATGCAACAATCACTTCCTATCTGCTTCGGAAGAATAAAAAAAAAAACAGAGTGGGCTACTTGGTTGTAACCGTCTCATGCACTTGGGCGACTCTGGTCGTAAAAAAATGAAAATAAAGGGTGGTTAAATTTTAAGGGCCGATGTTGAATGTGAACCACACCTAAACGTCCAGTTTTTTTCTGCATTTCATTTGACATCTCAATTGCAGACTAACTCAATTTGAGCCATGGAAAGATACACAATCGAGCAACGCGTTAAAGTTATTCAGGCTTATTATGAAAATGGGCATTCAAGTCAAAATGCATATCGTGCACTACGTGATTTTTTTCGGTCTATTTAATCGTCCAAATGTGCGTACAATCGGGAAAATTGTGCAAAAATTTGAGCAAACCGGGTTTGTAGGAGATGTGAAAATATCAGTGCATGCATGCTCGTACAGCTCTTACTGTAGAAAATATTGCTGCTGTTCGCGATAGTGTGGCTGAAGAGTCGTCCACCTCAACTCGTTGTCGTGCCCAACAATTGCACCTCTCACGCTCGTCGTTGATGAACATTATGCATAAAGACTTGCATTTACACGCTTATAAGGTGCAATTGACTCAAAAACTAAAGTCTATTGACCATTTCAAGCGTCGTCAATGGTCAGAATGGTGGCAAGAAATGGCAACGTGTTATCTCACGTGGTGGCGATGTCAATTGGCCGCCAAGATCATGTGATTTGACACCGTTAGAATTCTTTCTTTGGGGTAATTTGAAAGAAAAGATGTGCGTCGATAAGCCAGCAACAATTCAAGAGCTAAAGGATGAGATAATTCGACACATTAACGGCATAGAACCTCACTTATGCCTCAGCGTCATCACAAAATTTGGACCATTGGATGGAGTCAATACCGATTTCTGAATTTCATACCGATCCGATGCTAGAAATTTTGACGAAAAACAATCAGTCCTATTGTAAAACAAGTTCGCCCGGGAAATTGAAAAAGCGAATTTTCGTATTTTGAACAATGTTCACAGAATTTTTGAAAAATTTGAACACAAATATTTGAACTCATCGTTAATTTTTAAGATCACAAGAAAAAAAATCTTTTAAAGCATTATTCCGTCTAAAAAATTAAAGCTCCTCTTTTTAATTCCGGGGGAAATCTTATTCATAATAAGGCTGAATTTTTCGAATTGAATTAATATCGGGAATAGAATTAATATTGAGGCAATATGTGAGGAATAAACTTTTAATAAACATATTTTATCCATTGATTGTACACAATTCTATCAATAAATATCAATAAATAAAGAAAAACACGAATAACTGACACACGGGAACAGGTGCATTGTAATTTGAGTTTCTGAATTCCCGGGAAATTTCGATTCATTTGTTTCTCTCGGGAATTCCCGGGATCTCGGGATAATTTTTCTTGCATCCTGTATTGCCATGAAAAAGCTAAGAGGCTAACTTTAATATTGAACAAAAGATAAACAAAAAAATTAATTTTTTATAAGACATTTTTTTCATTAAAGAATGAGAATATAAGTAATAGGGGTATTCAGGATTCAGTGCACTTGACAGTGCAGTTGAGGACTTAGGCACTTTCCAAAAACAATATACACGTACGTCAAAAATCTGCACACAGTTGTCTACATTTCTACATTCATCAAAATTTGGCAACAAATTTAAGTTTAGTTTATAAAATCTTTTCTTTTGCTAGCCGACAACAATAGCAAAAAAACTGGCAAAAACTTTTGACAAATAAAAATACTACAATAAATTTTTCAATCACAAGTGTGGACTGTTCACGAAAACCTATCTGCTCAACAGAATCTCAGCACTACAAGCACAAGTCCTCAAGTCTTGTCTTATAAATGAGATAATGTGTTATAAATAATAGTTTTATTTTAATTATTTTAAAAAATAATATTTTAATGATACGAACTCATTTATGGTATGGTCAGAACTATTTCGGATTTTTGAAACAAAATTGCCCGCAACAGAAAAAACCTTTTCGCTTTCTATTCATGTTGGTTTAATTGTTGACAACGCATTTTCAAAAGTTCTGTTCTATTTTATCTTATTGTTAGAAAACTATCGGTAGTGTGATAAGCTTGTATTTAATTGCTAGAACAATACAAATAAAATCTTAGATTTCCCGGGAGTACCAGGATTCCCGGACAAAATTTCCTGAACTTAAGTGTATATTTTTCCCGGGAATTCTTTCCCGGTTCATTCTAGGAAAGAAACTCTGATTGTAATTTACAATATATGAAAAAATATGTAAGACTGCCGACCGAGGTGAAAACTTAAAACTATACAATAAGTGTTTTTTTTTCATTTTCAAATAAATTGTAAAATCAAATCTTGTGATAACTAAGAAACAAAAAAGTTTCATTGGAATTCCTGTAAGTATTGTGTAAAAAAAACACATCCATCGTTTTATATTAACATAGTAGTACTGAGTTTCGATCGTTGCGACACTATCCAACCTTACGCTTCATTCAAAAATTCAATAAGTGGTAGATTTTTATAATCTACAAAGTTAATATTGAAGTCTCCACTTAGCATCATAGATACATCGTGAAATTTTTTTGTAAATCTTTTTTGAGCATTTTAACAGTACGTTTAAAAAGTCCATAGGATGACACATAGATGGCGTTACTAGATTTTTTTCATATGATTTTTATTTAGTACCAACCTTCAAATGATACATATAAAAATTGATACATATAAAAATTTGACAACAATCTGCCAATTGATTCGTGAGTTATAGCATTTTGTGTGCAACTATTGTTATTGAAAAAAACAAAATGGTAAAAAGTGAATTTCGAGTTTTGATAAAGCATTGCTTTTTGATGAAAAAAAAAACAAACAGTGGAAACCAAACAATGGCTTGATAAACATTATCCGGACTTGCTCCATCGAGACAAATGGTAGAAAAGTGGATTGCTGAATTTAAACGTGGTCGTACCAGCACAAAAAATCAGAGCGGGGTGGACGCCCAAATCAGACTGTTATTCCACAAAACATCAAAAAAATCCACAAATTGGTTATGAACGATCGCAAATTGAAGGTGCAGGAGCTAGCTGACATTGTAAAGATATCAGATGGTAGTGTTTTTAACATTTTACACGAACATTTGGGTATGCGAAAGCTCTGTGTAAAGTGGATGCCGCGTGAGCTCACAGTCGACCAAAAACAACAACGAATTGATGCTTCAGAGGAGTGTTTGGCGCTGTTAAACTGCAATAAAATCGAATTCTATCGTCGATATGTGACAATGGATGAAACATGGATTCACTATTACACACCAGAATCCAAAAGATAGTCAGCTGAGTGGACAGCAGTCGACGAACCGAATCCAAAGCAAGCTAAGACCCAATAGTCGGCTTGTAAGGTGATGGCGTCTGCATTTTGGGATGCGAAAGGAATAATATTCATCGACTATCTCCAAAAAGGAACCACCATCAAAAGCGACTATTACTGTGTACTTTTGGATCGATTGAATGCTGAAATCGCCAAGAAACCGGCACATTTGCAAAAGAAAAAAGTGTTGTTTCACCAAGACCGTGTCACAAATCACCGTGTCACAAATTGATGAAAACGATGGCAAAATTGAATGAATTGGTCTTCGAATTGCTTACCCACCCACCGTATTCTACAGATTTAGCCCCCAGCGACTTTTTCCTCTTTTCAGATGTTAAGAGAATGCTTGCTGGAAAGAAATTCAAGTCCAATGATGAAGTAATCGCTGAAACCGAGGCCTATTTTGACGAGAAAGAGAAATCGTACTATAAAAGTGGTACTCGTTGAATCGCTCTCGAAGGCAACTATGCTGAATAATATAATCGAATTTTATGAAAATTTTGTTTTTTTCTTACATATCCTACGGACTTATTGAATGACCTGTTAGAACCTTATTTTGAATAAATCATCAAATTTTCGAATAAAAAGAAAATGTCTCTCGAATAGACCCCTAAAGGGCTGGTCCTGTTAGTTTTTACCCTTAATTTCTTCACAACAAACCTACCCCCTGTCTGCCACCCTTCTGGAGGTCCCCATACAAAAAAAGCAAAAACTGTCGATTATAATTCATATTTCTCCCGAATTGCTTTCTAGAGGAGTCAAATATGTATATGAGCTGGTTTTGTGTTATTATTTTTTGTCTTCCAACATTTCTTCTGAACACACCTACCCCTATTTACCCCCCTTTTTGCGGTTCTCCATACAAAAAGCACAAAAACGTTGAGATGTTTTATGCTTGCCTGGTAGCTGAATTAGAAATGCAGGCATTAACAGTGCTAACGTTAACAGTGATGACATTAACAGCGGTGCCGATATTAAATTGCTGGTTTTAACATTAATGACGTTAACATTGCTTACGTTACATTGCTGACGTTAACGGTGCTGACGCCAATGACATGACATTTCACTTCAAAAAATGCTTAAGACATTATTTTTTTTCTTCGCTTTTTTTAACAATTTATAAAAAATTTTATGAAAGTTTTATAAAAAATTGGCACCCAATATTGACAAAACGCATTCAAAACTATGAGATATAACAGTTTTAATATTTAGCCTAAAAATGCCTAAACTTCTAAGATTGAAAAGACCATCGATTTATTTTTACACCATTGTAATCAGCGAAAAACAAATTTGGCTGGTGCTCTTGAACTTAACCTGTTTCCTTCTTGGAGTGTTTTTTTCATATTACGTTAAACATTATGTTTAAGTTAAATCTTTCACTTAAACCAATTCTTAGCAAATTATTTTATAACTTTTAAGTAATAACTTGCATAACTGGGACCTGGTAATTTTTAAAAGTTTGAAAATGTTAACTTTAAGGAGAGTTCCAGCTCAAACATGTATATGACTTTGTGAATTTCAAGATTTGTAGAAAGATTTCAGTGGGTACGTTAAACCACACACGTTCAACAATTGTCAACCGAGACTCATTCTATGAAGAAATAAAAAAGAAAACAAAAAACTGCAGCACAAAATGAATCAGTCACCTGTTTATTTTGATAACCACACCAACCAACAATCCAAAGTTACAGTAATAATGCAAATAAAACTAACAACCATAAAAATATTGTGTGTATTTGCGTACAACAACATTTTATCACAACTTAATCACCACAAATATTGACAATACATAAATCAAGTACCAACAACAAACACAACTCTTAAGTTACACTGGGAAAAAAAAAGAAACAATGGATATATTCTTTAATATTTAAATGAGGTTGCTTTCAAATTCATATAAAATATATATACAAAACGATTTTGGTTTTTTTAAACCTAACTCTGGAGTACTAATGTTAACCGATTCGACTAACATCGTTTATATTTTGCGGCACAGTTTCACTTTCAGTATTTTTCAAAAATGAACTTTTAAATTAAAAATATTAAAAAACGGCAATCCATCTTCTGCAGAAATTGTGATGAAGTATCTTTAATATTTGCCAACGGTTTATTAGGTTAGGCGTACAGTTGCTTAAATCGGGTTCAGCTGGGGTAAGTAACGGAGTACCAATCAAAGTGTCCTGGGGTTAAAGGTGCTAAATCACCTGGTTCTCACTTGAAGGACTTAGAGGTCTTGAGATAAGGCAACTTTCGATTCGAGCGAGCAGGGTAGAAAATTCTTCGAAAGTGAACCTTTGATTTGCGTATGCCTTTTTTAAATGTGATTTACAACTTTTTACGCCGGCTTGCCACAATCCGGCAATCAATTGTCGAGCGCCAGGGGGTATAAAATGCCACGTTAAATCTTGGTGGCTGTAGTTGTTCACAACTTGGGTCTGGAGCGTCTTCATGAATTCCCGCCGATCTTTCTTCAGCATTTGCGCTGCTCCAACGAAACTCGTTCCATTGTCGGAGTAAAGAGCGGCGGGGCATCCGCGCCTTGAAAAGAATCGGCAGAACGCTGCTAAGAACGCTTGGGTAGAGATCACTGGTCGCTTCAAGGTGAATTGCTTTCGTGGCAAAACAAATAAAAACGCAAATATAGCCTTTCGTTATTAAGCAGGCTCGCCCGGTGTAATTTTTGATTTCTACGGGTCCAGCGAAATCAACACCTGTATTTGTGAATGGGCGGGTAAGAGTAGTGCGTTCTGCGGGTAGTGCAGCCATTATTTGGGTTTGCAGCTTTTTCTTGTGTAAGACACATGTTTTGCAGTTATAAATAAATGCATGTTTTAATGAGATTCTTGAGTTTGGGTACCCAGAACTCACATCGTAGAAGTCTTAAAATTAACTGGTTACCGCCGTGTAGGGTGACAAAATGTGTCATATCAGTCAAAAGTCGTGTTAATCGGCTTTATTATGTGGTGACGTTCATTATACGTTAGAGCTGGTGACTTGATTAGGCGTCTATTTGCTCGAATTATTCCTTTCGAGTCCAGAAAGGGCTTCCATTTTATTTTTAACATATTAGAATAGCATTGTGTAAAACTTTTGCTAACTAATAATGTCTAAAAATCGCAAAAAAATTAGTTTTAAATGCATATTAATCGTATACGTATAAAAAATAAGGTTAGTACTCCAGTTTAAAAAAAAATTATTTTAAAACTTTTCCCCATACAGCTTTTTATAAATTTTTATTTGTTAATTTTATATAAAAAGCTTCCCATACAGCAAAAGTTTTAAAATGATTTTTTAAGTTTAACAGATAAATTAGTTTATAAAAAGCTGTATGGGAGCAGCTTTAGGCTCATTCACTCTATAAAAAAAAATATTACACAAATTAAAAATAATTCAAAAAATTAAAAAAAATAATAACTAAATAACTTCAATTGAAAATAAAAAAAATCATAAATAATAAATAACAAAGTATAACATAATATAATAATAAATAATAAAAAAAACTGTTAGAATTTAACATTTTTAAAAATTTTAAAATATCAATAATATTAAAATTTATTTGGTTACTTCAAAATCGTGTATCCGTTTCTGCAGTCATGTCCACAAAACTTAACCAGATGGATGGGCGAAAGATTTTTTCGTACAGGTTTTCAGCTTCAAATTCCACCATTCGAATTCATTGAATTTGAAGCTTCGAAGGCGAATTTTTACAAATCAAATTCATTAAAAATTTATTAAAAAGTTAAATCAAAATTCGTTAATATTTGAATTTTATCTGTGAAAGTTTAAATTTGTGTGTAAAAAGTTGAATTTGATTTGTAAAAAGTTGCATTTGAAGTGTACAAAGTTGAATTATATTGAAACCTGTAAAAGTTTCTTATGCAAGAAAGAAACGCTAACGCTAAAAAATGTTTCACTTTAATAAAAACAAAACAATATTGCTGAAAATATGTTTGCACTGACAATTTTTTTTTTTTGTGCACATACAAATATCTTTGGTCACAAGTCATAACAGCCTAACTCAAAATATCGCAAATACGGGATGTTTTATTTCCCTTACATCGTCTGTTTTCCAAAAGTTAACGGAACAATCGAACATAGAACTTTTAGATGCCGAGATAGTTAAAGGAGCAATAGATACTTGATTGTCCCTTCATTTTGCACAAATACCAGAACGTTTTTTTACGATATTTTGAGTTAGGCTGTTATGGCTTGTGACCACAGATATTAGGACTACCAGAAGCCGACTATGGCTTGTTTTCAGTTGTATGTTATTGCAGAGAGCACAGCCCAGATAAAAATTTCACCTAAATAAGCCTTGAGTAAAGCTTTATATAAGGAATTTATGTAGGGAAGAGAAATTTAAACTACTTTGAATAATCCTTCAAACAAGTTTTATACAAGTTATATAAAGTTTTATGCATGTTTTAAATACGCACATGAATAAAGTATTACATAAAGTATTTATACAAGGCTTATTCAGGAACTCGGAAACTGTTGATTTTATTTGTTATTATTTATATTTCTGCAAACACATTTCATTCCATTTTAGAATAGAAATTTTACACATTTTAAAATTGTTTGCATATTTTCCATGGTCACCCAGCATGGATTGAACTCGGAACCTTTGTATCGGCAGCTGCACACACTATCCAATCGTCTTTTCAGGAATTTGCTTGAAAAACGTTGAAACTTAATTACTATTTTATTAGAATTTCCTTGAGTAAAACTTTATAAAAGCCTAATATGGGGAATTCTTGAAACATACATCCAAAAAATTTAGAATTGAATAAAGCTTTATATAAGGAATTATACTTGAATAAAAATCATCTTGAATACTTCCTAAAAATTTGTCATTTAATAAAACTTTATTTAAGAAGTTATATAAGAAAATGGAATATTGAATTCTTTTACGAGGCTCTTTCAAGTAAAGCTCGAATAATCTACTTTTATACAATGCCTTGTCAAAATGAGTTCGATTCATTAGTTTAGGTGAAGTTCTGGGATATTTTATATAGAATTTTAATTGAGAAAATACGTGCACACAGTCGCGATAAAAACAACGATGCGCTGTCAAAAGAGCAATGATGAAAAAGGTGTTCCCAATGAAGTATTCCAGTACCAGTTAGTTATTATACATGAGCAAAAAGCTTCTTGAATACTTCCAAAAAATGTCTCCTTGAATAAGGCTTTATATAAGGAATTATACTTGAGTAAAAATATTCTTGAATATTTCCTGAATGTATGACTGAATAAAGCTTTATATAACAAATTATACAAGAAAATGGAATTTTCCAGACTTTACAAGGCTCTTTCAAGCAAAGTTTGAATAATCTTCTTTAAGTAAAACTTTTACCCAAAAATAGAATTTCTGGGAAGATTGCTAATTTCCCTCCCTCAGTGCAACCAAATTGTTAAAAAGCAGTCTGCCTTCATACCAGTAGTAGTTCAAGATCTGTATTTTTTCATAAAGCCAACTAGTATTTCCAACATGGCGATATCATGGGAAATATCAATTGTCCGTTTTGTTTATGAACTAGAATTAGATCGTAGTTGTTTTTACTTTCGTGACAACGTTGTTTATCAAGAGGATTTATTATTTTAATTTGATGACTTAAGTAGTACCCAGGCTCAATCCTCATAGAACAGACTACAGATCTTGCTGTCTTATTTTTTTGTTAATTATATTTTTATTCATAAACATTAAAAAGAAAAAATTTATCGAAAAACCTGCGTCGGGCCTAATGCACTTTCCCTTTTCGTACCGGCATCGAACCGCGTACAATTCGACTGCAAGTTGAACGTGCTACCATCGCACCATTGGGTCCATTACATCAAAGCGAACAAAATACGAACAAACCTGAAAGCAAGCATATATCTTCCAATTTATTCCATAGGATTGATGCCAAAAATAATCTATTGTTTATCCAAAATAATCATCAATCAATTATATAATTTGGGCTTAATTTATGAAATTTATTTTAAATCTTTTTAAAAAAAAAAAAAAAACAAAAACTACCCGTATGACTGTAAATATAAATTAAAATTTCGCTTCGTGGTCAGAAGCTCTGACCTTATGCTACGGCGCATACTGGGTTTGGGTTTATTTTACAGTGCCTACACGGTTGCAAATGTTGATGCGTTTTTCGTTTAAAGACTTGCATCGTATTTTATGTTGCATTTGCAACGATATTTAATGCTAAATGATGCAGACACGTATACATATATATATATAGAAGAAACTCCAACATTATCACAAAAATTGTGCTATTTCCCACACGGCACAAAATCCGATGACTTCGATATCGAAAATTTAAAAATTTACGAACAGTTCGCGATGATAACAGATTGTTTACGCTTCACTCCTTTGGTCGAAAGTAAAACATGAGAAGGTTATGTTACTAAAATATTGTGCCGAAAATGAACTTGTCAATGCATATGTAACCCACCCGGCACTTATCTTGTTTACAGCAAAAGTTCGTTTGCAACGAATTTTATCGATGAAAATTTTTCCAAATCGGTGATCAAAAATCGAAAGTTATTTCATGCCAGTGTTATGGCGACAGTAATAATAAAAGCAAGTCTGAAAGTGCCAAAAAAGTAATCCGAAAGTATCCACCTTACAGTAAAAAAGTAGAAAATATAATTATCTTCGCATTTGTGTTGAAGAATTGATCACTTTGGAATTGTAAACGAATAATTTTTCGAAACATAAGCGAACCTTCGTTCACGAAGTTACCGTTACGTCCGCCAAACGTATCTTTTTCGAATAGGAATCGATATCGAATGCGATTGTTATCATTACACTGGTTACAAGAACTTGTAACCAGTATTTTGTGTGTTCAAATACCGCAGCATGCGAATATTTTTTTATTTCAATATAAATGTGAGTTAAAAAACTACATTTGAATTATATGAAAGATAAGATATTTATATGGGAATTCACAGATCTAAGAATAAAACAAATTTTAGATTCAAAGTTGCATTCGTTAATATTGCAGCATGTGCTGTTTCCAAATCAATCGATGCAAGGCTAACTTCGAAAATTTTTTTCTGAATTTATCAAAACTCGATTTGAGAAATATCGAAAAGTATGCTGCTAATGTTCTGAAAAAAAGCTTCGTTCAGATTGCAATTTTTAGACTGTAATGTACTACGTTCGGAGTAATGAACGAAAGACTCAATTCAATCATAAAAGTAAGAAAAGAACTACTGATTGTAAAATTTAACATAAGTATGAGCTACTCAAATAGATACGCCTCCGTGGCCCAGTGGGTAGAACATCCGACTATGGATCCAAGCGTAGTATGTTCAATCCTCGTTGAAAGCAAAAATATGAAAAAATTTTTAATAGCCATTTTTTCGTTTCTACATATACAACCAGTGCGGCGAATTGCTGTGTTGTTGTTCTCATAAGAACCATTTCGTTACATTGGTTTTTACCCCCACTTAGCTCGCCGTATTGTTGTATCCGCGGCTATAAAAGTTTCACTTCAAAAAAAAAAAAAAATTTTAATCTAATTGAGCCGATTAAGTCAGCTGAGCTACTAAATGATCAAATGTGCCGATTAAGTCAGCTGAGCCACTTAATGGGCACTAGTGGTCAAGTGTAATAAAACAAGGAATTGACGCAAATTTTTAATTGACTTGATTTTCGCTTATTTTACGAGTTGCTTGGCACAAAGTTTTGATGTAATTTTTAATAGTTTTTCCGACTTTATAGCTTCTAATAAATAAACTGTGTTCCTTTTTTGTTTTTTAATAAAAAAAAAATAATCAATTTAATTACTCATATTTTTGAGTGTAGTTCACTTGCTGCTTGTATATTTTAAGGTATTAAATTCCCTCTTTGGTTGGTGCGGTGCATCTGCCAAGTGTTTGTCTAACTATTTGAATGTTTTTCTGTCTGTCCTACTACTCTTTTATGTTGCGTTATTTTTGTTATTTTAGTGGTGTGCTATTTAAAATTATTGCAGCTTAAAAATTTCTTGCGTTAACATAATATTTGATATTGTTGACTTGCTTTCTATTCAACGTTCTACTTGTTTCACTGTTGCCAACATTTTGCTTTATTGATTGGCGTTCTTTAAAGTGTTGTTGTTGTTGTTGTTTTTGCTGTGTGGTAAATGTGGCTGTTTGTAAAATGATATCACTGAAAATGCGATACCTCCTTTAGTTAAAGAATTGGAACAACAATTATGTCAAAGTTATCATGTTTTTAAGTAGCGTTCTTAAAGCAATTTTAATTGTTATTTGCAAATTTACAAATATGTGTTGGATACACAATATTTCAGTTCAAAACTAGAATATAGATGAGGCATAAAATATCAAATGTATTTCGGACTTAATTACCCAGTGAACCAAAACTACCGTTTTTGAATTCATTTATGAACCTTTTCGGGTAGAAACGTTCATTTTCGGCACTCATAAATGAACCCTTTTTATATCATTCGTCGGACTAAAATGCCTCTCAAAAACGAACCTTATTTTGTTCGCAAATGAGTTAAAAAAATAACCATAAATTATCCTCTTTTTTGTTCGGAAATGAGTTAAAAAAAGAACCATAAAAGTTATTTTTCGGCACTCGGAAATTAACCCCTTTTGAATCAATCGCCGGACGAAAATGCCTCTCAGAATTAAACTGTTTTTTCTTCGGAAATGAGTTAAAAAATAACCCATACAAAAGTTCTTTTGTAAAAAACCGAAACGAAATTGAACCCTTTTGTATCAATCTTTGGACTGAATTGCCTCTCAAAAACAAACCTTTTTTTGTTCAATAATGAGTTAAAAAAATAACCTTTTTGAATTATAAATTTTATTATTGCATAATACTATTTATAATTACATATCGATATTTTGTTAAAGAAGAAATGATTATTACTAAAATTAGAGATCATATTAATCATTGGGTTAATAGGATTAATATACCTGGGCTGGAATTCACGCATTGTGTTGTTCATGATATTGATGTTTCAAAGGGGAAAAGGCGTGATTGTTTTCCAATTTAACGAACTTCCAAATTATATATGAAATATCAAAATAGTTAAGTTATTAATTGGAGAATTTATTTGATTACATTTTTGCATGGAATGTTTTCGTGGTTTTCATTCTATTTGGGCTTGATTTTAATTTTTGATAGAAATGTTGAAAATTAATTAAATGTTGATCCATCCATCTCGCACTGGTAAAAAAGTTCATATGACGTTTGTACGAAGGTTAACATTTTCATTTTAAGTTCCTTTATTTACCTGATTTTAGAATATAGAAAGTAACATTTATGATTCATTTGTGAACTCATTTATCAACAAAAAGTGGTTCGTTTAGGAGAAATTGTTTCCTACTGATATGATAAAATTTCAGAATGCAAAAAAGAAACATAAATGATTCATTTCCGAACTCATTTATGAACAAAAAATAGTTAATTTACTGAATTTACTGAAATGATACAAAAATGATTCATTTTCGACTCAAAATAAGTTTTTAATGAATTTCGCAAAATATGCACAATTTTTCTTTATGGGAAAAGCTTTCACGAATTTAATCTTTTATAACAAGCACTTTTAAGCGATAAAATAAAAAAGAAAATATTAAAAAAAAAAAAATTCTAGCCAAAAACGTTCGCAAAACTCTCACCTTACTCAAAACCTTCGTTTATGGTTCAGTGGCTACATTATATTGATGTAGTATAACAAATATTTTTTATTTTTTAATAAATAAAGAATATTTTATTTAATGTGGTTTTTTTTTATAAACCCAGCATAATTATATCAGGTAATCTGGTATAATTACAAACATACATGCCATTTTTCGTTTAGTATTATTTTGTTTACATGCTTTTACTCATCATAACTCATCATAGTACCTCAAAATATTTCAACAATAAAACTACTACTACAATATTTACTATGCAAATTTAATGTTATGAAAATACAATTTTCACCTACTAAAAATTAAAAAATGTTTAATTTAAAAACAACGCAAATCATTCAACAAGTGTTTTCTGGTTTTTCTCTCAAGCACACAATTTTTTTTTTTTTTTTTCTATATTATTTTGTTGAAGTAAAATGTTTTTTGTTTGCATCAAGTCGGAAAACTAAGCCAACCATGTGTGTATATTTGTATGAAGTATTGTTTACATGTGCGCCACTGTATCTACATACATACTATTTGTGCGCTCTACGTTTGCAATGCACTGACTTTGCTTTTATAGAAATTTGATTGACGACAATCATTGTTTGAAAAAATAAATCGGTCTGTAGGTCAGACAACAAGGTATGACGACCAATAGGAATAAGCTCAAATAACTACTCACTCACATTTTCTTGGAGTGAGCTGGCTAAAGGTGCTGCATGTGAATTTTATAAATAATGTTTATATATTTACATAAATATTACATGTAATAAAGTAATCAAATCGTTGCACGTGTCTGCGTCAACCGGATGACATCATCGACAACGACAACAACGAACGATGGCTGCAACATCAACATGGTTGATAGTGTTGGCATGTTTATCATTTCCGCATTCAAAATCGGCTTACTTCCTTTTTCATTGTACATATTATTAATATAAGAATTTATTAAAATATTATCATACATACTTATAGGGGCTCAACAAAAGAGAATTGATTGTTTGTGTAGTTGTAGTCGTAGTTATTGTTGGTGTCGGCGTTCATTGACCTTTGGGGTGCGTTAATTGCATGCGTGACACTTCAAAGTTTATTTTAATACATATGCTTAATAAATTAATCAAATAAAAGCCGACAATATACACTTAAATTATATAAGTTCTTAAATACCTAATAAAATTTATATTAAAACTGCTCTCATTTTTGATATTTTCATTTTAAAATTAATTGGGGAAAAACAAGTACAGTTTGTACTTAAAACCGGCGATACATTTAGAGGAGAGTAAAAAAGAGTGATATCGGAGGTGATGATTTTTATTAGAAGAAATTTGTTTAGAGTTTTAAAATTTTTAAATTTGGTAAAATATATATATATGTTTAAAAAAAAATATTTTTTTTTCAAAAAACAAAGATGGCGCTGACTACAACGCTTGCGGAAAAAGACTTCTTTTCGCACTGCGGGTATTCTGCTGGCACCTAGGTTGGCCCGATAAAAAATTTTTTTTTTTAATTTTAAAACGTAATGAAAATATCTTCTATCTGAATGAAACTGATTTTTTAAAATAGCCTTTCAAAATCTTTTTATTTGAAATTTTAAAAAAAAACATAAGTAAAATAAGCAGTTTACTTATCTTACTTATTTCCAAGTACGTATAAATTTTTAAATAAGACTTTTTTGAAAATTCTGTCTCATTCAGAATTTCATATATTTTTATTACGATTTAAAATTAAAACAAAAATTTGTTCGGGTCAACCTAGGAGCCAGCAGAATGCCCGCAGTGCGAAAAGAGGTATTTTGCAGCAATCGTTGTAGCCAGCGCCATCTGTGTTTTTGAAAAAAAAACAAAATATTTTTTTAAACATAAATGTATATTTTACCAAATTTGAAAATTTTAAAACTCTAAACAAATTTCTTCTAATAAAAACCATCAACTCAGTATCACTCTTTTTTACTCTACTCTAACAGCCTTATTCTGGACATTGACAATTGTAAATTTATTGACAACTGTAAAAATTTCTTATTCAAAAATTTAATCAAGAGCTCATAGCATGACAAAACTGTCAACATCATAAAAAAAAAATATGCAGAACAAATAAATTTGCGAAACATTTTGAAATTGTTCAACTCCTTGAACCACAAAATTGCACATCAAAGACTAGCTTGTCAATGAATTTACAGTTGTCAATCACCAGAATAAAGCTATAAATGTATCGCCGGCCTTAACGATCTATGCCGGCCTGTATGTATTGCACTTTCAAATGTTGAGGCTCCTTTGAAACGCTGCACGATACTCCGAATGGTGTAGCGACTTCTACCCATCATTTCTCCAATCTCAGCATAAGATTTGCCTTGGTGGTGCAAATATACAATCATTTTTTGCCGAGATTCTGTGGTTTCCTTCTGTTTATTACCCATTTTTTATAAAATCAATTGATTTTTTTGAACATTTAAGGCACACTGATATTTTCACTTTGACATCATGGTAAAAGGTAGTGAATAATGGTGATTGCTCAGCAAAAAAGTTGTCAGAACGATAAAATTTTAAGAATGTGGCTAAGTGTGGCAATAATTTTGTTCAATGAAATGGAGTATTTTGTTTTGGTTCTTTTTTTTATAAAATAATAAAAATTTTGAAATGAAACAAAGATAAATTTATTATTCTATCTTGTAAAAAAATGTATTTATTAAAAATCGCTTAATAAGGCCATTAAATCAATCGTGAAGTTGAAGTGCTTACTGTGCCAATAATTTAGTTGCCCAGCAGAAAATGTCATGTGCTTCTACACTGGATCGACCTTTGCGCAAACTTTCCAACATCTCCACTTCCATTGTTGGAAGGTCGCAAATGTTCAGACGATACCTAAAAAGAGCGATGCCACGAATTCTGCAAACTACCGACCCAATGCGCTATGCTCAACGCTTTCCAAAGTTATGGAGAGTATAATAAACTTCCACCTTACGAACTCTGATCTGGAGCACAACGAATTGCTAAGTGACCGTCAATATGGTTTTCGTAGGGCCCGCTCTATTGGTGACATTATGGTGTTGCTTACAGAAAAATAGAACCAATGCGTTCACCTGTTAGGTGAGAGCAGGGTTGTTCTCGTTCTGGATATTTCAAAGGCGTTTGACCGAGTGTGGCATAAAGGACTCGTCTCTTAAACTAATTGCATACGGTGTCGGTGGTAACTTTACTCGGTGGTAACTTTACTCGGTGGATTACGTGTTTCCTTAAGGACAGAACTATCCGTGTCGTAATCGGCGGCATTTTGTCCGGTTCAGTTCGTAGGGTTCAGTCCTATCGCCAACTTTGTTTTTGGTTTTTATCAACGACCTTCTGTCGTTTTCATTCGTTCAACCCAATTCATTCGTTTGCGGCATTTGTCATTCATATTTTTTCAAAAAACGCTCGAGTTCTTTGGAGATTGAGAGTAAGAGGCAAAATATGAATGACACACTTCTTAATGACTTGAAAAAATCTCAGAGTGGGGTCTTGCTAATAGAGTAGAGTTTAATGCAAACAAGACCCAGTGTTGCCTGTTACGGGGTTACATGACATTGGCAGTTTTTTGAAATCGATGAATTGGCAGATTTCAAATTTCATGGAAAAATTCCTACGGGTTCAAAAGTTACAGCCGGATTAGTGAGAGCGCATTTTTAATTTTTGCGCTACCTACGTACGGCAGCTGGTATATACTTGTTTTACTTGCTACCTGACTTTTGGTGGTTGTTTTTTCGTATCTACTTGAAAGGTGAAGCCCGAATTGCTAAAAACTATAAAAAAACAGCACAACACAAGATAACGAAGGCATACAGTACGAAGCAGGCATGGCAGATTGAAGGTAACCTTTTTTTTCTTTGTTCACAAACTTTGAACGCGTTTATCTCGAAACCATGTTTTTCGTACTGGTTGCGGCACTGCGGTTTAATTTTTTGACGAATTTTTTTTTGTTTTGTATTTTTTAAACTTGATTCGCTATCGTATGACAACAGCTTTTTTTTAAATTTTTTTTTCGATTTTTTTATGAATTTTTAAAGTCAATATTTTTTTCGAAAAAACACACTTTCAAATTTGGAACATCACCAAAAATTGAAAAAAAAGCTCGTGTCATACGATAACCAATTTTGTTAAGATTTAAAAAAGTCATTTTTTTCACGAGTCATTTTTCACGAGGCCCCGTTTTTTTCTCTGCCGCCAGTTTGGAGCTCTAAAAACCATGTTGGAGTGAAAAATATATTTTTTTGAATTTTTTTTTCTTGTAATTTGTTCAATTCTCTACAATAATAAAAAATATTTTGGAGAAATGTTTGTTTTTGACTGAGTTATAAATTTTTAAAAAAAGGTCTGTTTTCTCTGCCGCGAATGTCATGTCCCTCCTTAACCCAAAAGCGGATGAACTGTCCCTTAGCTCCCTTGAATATGAATGATGTATATATTTTAGGTGTAGGTCTAGGTTTTTTAAAACGGTGCAAGATATACTTCACCCCATCTAATCTTCGAATGATCTATACCTCTTATATAAGTCCTAAAATAGAGTACAATTCGCACATTTGGGCAGAAGCTTCGAGATCTTATTTGGAACTTCTGGACCGAATTAAACGTCGTGCAATATATATGATAGGATATGAAAACATTTTATCTCCTCTCAGTTCTCTTGGGCATCGGCGCAATGTGGGTTGCCTAAGCCTTTTGTATAGGTTCTACCATGGGAAGTGTTCAAGGGAGGTACATGGCCTGACGCCACCAGTTCGTGTATTTCATAGGTCTACTCGAGCAGCTTTTCCCAAGCCCGTCCTTTTACCATTGCATCGGTGCCTAATAGAGCCTCGCATTACCGAGATAATTCGTTTTTTAGTCGCACAGTAAGATTGTGGAATAATCTCGCTGTGAGCGTGTTACCTGGCAGTTTTAATCTGTGTAAGTTTAAAGCAAATCTTCACCGTCACTACACCATCTACCCACCCTCCACCTTACTATCACCCGTCTTCCGAATTAACGCAATGCTTTCGCATTTAAAGGGGGCATCCTTTGAGCGTTGGTTAAGTTTAAAAAAATTCAATAAATTTGCCTTTAACCTCGTTTTATACAACCTTAGATGAGTTGTGAAGTCATTACAATTCATCAAATAGGGGGGAACTATCTTAAATTCATTTATGTTATACCAGATTGTATAAGAAGATGATACTTGGTAATCGGTAAGGTAAATCAAAGTAAAAAATCCCCACTCTTATGTCACACACTCACAATAGTAATCAGTTATTATCTTACGAATAAAAACAATAACAAAATCAAGATAATAAGATTTTGTCATCATCACCCAACAGACATAACTGGTTTCTAACCAGTAGTGGGCGGGGGCCGGAAGTGAAAGAGAAGCTGTAATTTGCTGTTGGTACTTAACTCGACATAGCAACAAACAAGCTTATGGTTAATAATGGAATGTTATAGTTTAATAAGGTGGGCGATTGAGTAGCTGTTGGCATGAATAGCCAGGTTTGTAATGAATAAACTATTCATTTTACAACGTAGAACGAAAAGAAAGATTTTTTTTTTACCAAAATATTAAAATTTTTTTTTTAGATAGAAGTCATGGTTATGACGTTTAGCACAGTAAAATTTTTAAAATAGACTGATTTACTTACTGTATTCAGTGCTTTTATTTTCTGTTGCTTCTCATACTGAATGGTTTTTATTTATGTTTGGAATTTTTTTTTTTTTTGGTTTTTTGTTTCTTTAAAATTAAATAATTTGCAGTTGCGTGTCGCGGCTTTATAGAAATATTGACAATTTTTGTGTGTTTTTTCTTTGCTTGTTTTGATTTATTTTATTTGTTTGTGTCTTATTTGCCGGTTCTTTTTCTTACATTTATTTATAAGCTTCTTTTTTTTTTTGCAAAAGTTGATGATTCATTTGATTTGTTGAAAATAGAATACTTAAGGTGCAGCAGAGATAAAAAAGAAAAAAGAACACTAATAACAAAAGCAACAAAGAAGTTATATTAGAAGAATAAGAAGAAGAGTAAAAGCTAAGAAAGTGCTTGAAGAAACGTGTTAATATTACATAAACAATTCATGATTGGTCTAAAGTTGACGGACAAATTAACAGTCATAATGTTAATTGTATTATTATGAAAGAAATGTTAAGAATTTTAAGAAATTATGACTGATTAATAAAAATTATAGAATTAAAAATAGACAAAATATTTTACATACATACATTTATATTGAAAATACTAAACGAAGTCAATGAGTGGATTCGATATAAAAGCGTAAATTTGCTTGTCACATATTTGAAATGCAAAAAACACAAGTTTTCCACACCCAAAATGTTGTATATGTTTTTTTTTTTTGCTTATTTTGAGAGACAATATATTGTGATGTCATGCCACAAAATAAATAAAAAAACTCAAAATTTAAGGGTTACCCTCACGATAGTATTGTCATACAAGCTTAGAATACGCACTGTGAGCAGTGAACAAGTCCGGGTTCAGAGCGACGCGTGCGAGGTTGACGGCCTAGCAACTGTTTTGACGGCTCATTTGGAATAATCAGATACAAGCTGTTGCAAATGCTTTTTAGTAATCTTTCACCCTCGCGCCTCTGCTTCCCTTTAACATGAACCCAAATTTACTTATGGTTAACTTTCCCCATACAACTTTGTATTGGCTTTTGTACGTGATGTAAGTTCGTGGAGGCAAAACGTTGGAATCTGATGAAAAATATTGCAAATGGTTTTATTTGTTCTTACATATATACTATGTGACATATTGTTGCGCTCTGTCATGGAGTATTGTGTGCAATAAAATTGCATTTATTATCATTGAGATTGTGACTAAAGTAAACGATACTTACTAGTTCTATGGAATAATACGCAGAGTGATTTTTCTAAGAATTTCTTGGGCTAGATATATATTTTAACTGTGAAAGGAAGTGAAAGTAGCAGTAGCATACTTTTTTTATATAACAGGTCATTCAATAAGCCCTAAGGAGGATAAGTAAGAAAAAACAAAATTTTGATAAAACTCGATTATATTATTCATCATAGTTGCCTTGGAGAACGATACAACGAGTATAGCGGTTTTCCAACTTTTCGATACAACTTTTATAGTACGATTTCTCTTCCTAGACATTAGGCAGTGTGAGCCATATTTTAAGTGAAGTTTTTGGTTTCAAAAAGGTGTGATTTTATGCGTCGATTCATCACTATGGATGAGACTTTGGTCTACCAACGTGATCCTGCATCAAAACAAGAAGCTAAAGAGTGGTGGGAATCTGGTACTTCGGCTCCTAAGCGAGTTCGTGTTCAAAAATCTGCAACGAAGATTATGGCAACAGTTTATTGGGATATAAAAACAGTTCTGTTGGTGAATTATCTCCAAACTGGAAAAACAGTTAATTCTGAATATTACTGCCAGTTTTTTGATCAGCTTGACGCAAAGATTCGTGAAAAAGACCCGGTATGCAGAGGAAGAGTAATTTTTCATTAGGACAGCGCACTGCTCACAAAAAAAAATCAAAAACCATCGCTAAAATCAGTGAATTAAAGTACAAATTTTTAGAACATCCACCCTATTTGCCAGATCTAGTCATAGGGAGCTAGTCGGGCTGTTCTCATCTTTAAAAAAATTCGTTCAATTCGAAATGCGTTGAAAACGATTTTCATCAAACGAAACAACGATATTATCTACTGCATAAGCAATTGTAATGTGATTATTTACCATTATTTTCTAATAGGTATAATTTTTTTAGTACAGCCAACTTTTTTATTTTTTAAGATAAATTTATGTTTTTGGTGTCATTGAAAAGAAAATTAAATAAATTACAAAATTGATTATAAAAAAAATTTAATTTATAACGCGAAATTCTGAGAAATTTGCATTCAAAGTTGAAATTTGGTAGTTTCAACCGATTGATTTCATCTTTGAACGAGCACAGGCTTGGTAACGGTTATGTCGGTGCTGTTTGTTGATATACCGTTGAAAATGTGATTATATTGCCTTTGAAATGAGCTATCAAAAAAGTTTTCCGTAACTTAGGTTTTGTGCTAGAAACAATAACGGGAATCAAAGTCATGAAACATTAATTAACCCTGTAGCTCCTAAGAATGTGAAAATAGACCCCTACTCTCATACAATTTTTTACTCAGCTCGACATAACCTTTCACCTCCGTAAATAGTTGCACTCAATTGCGGTACACCCTGTATATGATGGTGAAAAATAAAAACGAAAAAAAATTTGAAAAATGTGCCCTTTGTTAGGCCGGAATCTTATTGCACAACACTCTTATATGCTAAATATGAGTATTTCTTAATTTGTTTTTATAAATCTCTTTAGTTAAGAGTTTTATTGGGTTTGTAGTAAATTTTTTAGTCGGCTAATTAAAAAAAAAAAAAAAAAATCTGTTCACATCTAATCTACCAAGTAAAGCTATAAGAAATCTTAAATGACTTTAAATTGTCTACTTGATTAACAGAATTTAAATGCAATTGAATTAAATTTTTATAATTTAAAGGCAACGTTCGTCTAACGCGTAAATTGCGTGCATTTTAACACAAATTTTTAATATATTTAAATTTTTTCCGAATAATACAGCATAGGTTAGGTTTGAAAACAAAAGAATATTAAATCAAAGTTTAAAAAAAAGTCATTAATCACAATGCTCGTTAATCACATTTGTTGACGAACAAGTCATTCAAGATGCATGCACCAATGTTCAACATCAAAAGTTCAAATTAAATTTCTAAGGGTACGAAAAAAAATCAAAAAACGAACATTCAGACTAAAACACTTGAGTTAAAAGAATAAAAAATATAACTGTGGAAAAGCATCTGTAGCATAAAACATATCGTTTGATTGCATAGCCCAGCTCTACAAAAGACCCAAAAAAAAAAAACGAGAAAAACGCGCCAAAGCCAATATTGTGTCAATGACTGCTTTAATGACGTCTGGCAACACACTTAACTTCACACTTGAAGCGATGCTTTTTCAAGCTCACAACACTCAAGACTAGGGTAGATGCTGAATTGATGCTGAAGGAACTCATCATAGCGTTCCCTCCTCACATGAATACATGAAGATGAATAGCGTTAATTTGTCATTTAATTGCGTTGGAGTGAAGTTTAACTTTTGTTGTTGTAGGACTACATTTTAAAGTCTAATAATTCTGTGGCTTCCTTTTCGTTCCCGTTGATGTTGCGGGGAAATTTTCTCAATTACATGCTTTTCCGTTGTTGTTGTTGTTGTTGTTAATGACGGCGAACCCAACTCAATTAAAAGGAATGCAAGTGCTTGAAAGAAGCAACAAAGAAATAATGTGATGTGATGTGATGCCTTTGTTGAATTGAGGCAACACAGCCTGAGAATTTATACAGTTTGAAGCTGAAGCCGTTGCCGCTGCATCATGACGTTGCTTCTCAATAGTACGGAACACTCGTCATCATCATCATCGAGCATAGAATTGCAGTCAGTCAGTCAGTGTGTAAGTCAAGAGTTTCGTTTACCACTTAAAGAAAATATATGAGTTATTTTATTAAATGTCTTTGAATGCATCATGTTATTTATTGTAGAGTATGTAATAATGTCGGTGGGGTGTATAGGGTGTAGTGTGTGTGTGTGTTTTACTGGCACAACAAAGAAGATGCATACAACTAAGTCTACTTCAATTGGCAAAGAATTTAATTAGTCGAAGAATTTCATCTTAATTGTGCCGTAAATATTCATGTTGGCTGCATGATGTGGAGGATGTGAGTCTCAAGAGGAGGAAAACTAGTTGTCCACAAGAGACTTTAAATTAATTGAAAAATTTAAGTTGAGTCAATGGAAAAGTTTCGATGTTCAACTGTCCTCAAGTAATAATTTCCGGTTAACAAACGTCTTTGAATGATCTCTACTTAAAATCCGAAAAACTGATTTTTCGGGTAGAAATCTTTATTTCCACACAAATGAATAATTTTTGATGACTAAATAAGGGATCTATTCTTGAAAATTTACAATAGTAAACCAGTATTTTTGATATTTCAATGTGCTAGTTGTAAGTTTTGCAGTTCAAAACAAAATTTGAAGCTCAAAAAACAAAATTTGTCAATTTATGAAAAGCAGCTGACAATTTTCATCAAAATTTATTATTCACTGGTTTACTATTGTAAATTTTCAAGAATAGGTCTGTAAATATTGGATTAAAAAAAAATGTCTCTCAAAGGCGAACCTTTTTTTTTTTTTTTGTTTGTAAACGAGTTCGGAAAAAAATCAAAAATTATTGTTTACTTTAGCTGGCAAAAATTCGAGTACGGATTGTACACTATAATGCATTTTTTGTGAGCGTGCTTTTCAAAACGTACACAAGATATCGTAAGCGCTCATGAGCACATAGCCTTCCGCTGGCAAACGTTTTTTGATGATCCAATTGTAATGCAGAACTGTAAGCGGAGACTCGAACTGTTATGTGTTTTTAAGCGTCGATAGTTTATTTTTCATTATTTACGCCATAGGTTGACTTCATTTGTCTAAATACATCTAAACACATCGTATTTTTTAACAAAATCCCGCTGGTAAAACTTCATCGGTGCTCCGAATGTATTCCATGATATAAACAATCACTTCCGCATAATTTGGCGTTCATCCTATTGTAATGCAGATTTGTATGCGGAATCTGACACAAGTTAGTTTTGTGTTGTTAAGGGAGTATTCCTGGTTGAAATTTTTGTTCGATTTTTTTTGCATATTTTTAAAGCTATTTTTGGATATTTAAGAATATCGTCCTAAAAGGGTTTTTTGAAATACTTTAGGAGATATGTCCTTTTTTGTCCAGCAAGGTTTTCGCCAAAATGCGATTTGCTTAATTTGGCTACTTTTTGAATGCAACGGTTTGAAGCAACCACCGAATTTCGTTCAACGCGTTCTTTAATAGGTAAAGCTTGTTTGTACACGCATTTTAAAAAAAATAAATGAATACACATTTTAGAGCTTAGGTATTCGAATGTTGGCAGCGTATAGTTCACTTTGAATTGAGTTATAAATCGGCCGCGCGTGCGCAGACAGTTTTGAAAAGTACCGTTTTGATAAAAATGGTTGTTTGTGCTAAAGACAATGGATAGAAAAAGTAATAGAAATAAAAATAAAAGAAACACTGGTAGCAATCGAAAAACTCGTCCCTTGAAACGCCAGTTTCGTGGTAACCAACACGAAAGAGATGAGGACACGCACTATTGAGATTGCCAATTATATTGCAACTGTCATATTTAACGAATGTTTTTTGCCAATACTTCAAATAATGAACCTAATGGGCATCCCGATTGGCAACGTCACATGATTTCGCCATGTCTCGGAACGAAGAACGTTTGAAAAGGTCCGAAGCCAGAGTTCTGGCCGCTTCAAAAGAAGGTAGAACTGCCCGAAGAGCACAAAGAGCCGCTGAGTGCTTATTTTTTGAAGAAGAGGAAGGAGTTCTTTATGGGGCTTGCATTGCAGATTGATATATGTAAGTATTTCACAAAAAAAAATGTTTTATTGCCTAAAATTTTCTTTAGTTTTTTCAAAATCACGTTTTTGAACTTCGAAGTCACTTTTCTCTGGTTCTACTGAACCGATTTTGATTAAACCAAGTGCAATAGACGCAGAATTGTCGAATGTCTAAAACTGCATGCAAAAAAAATAACTTTAAACTTAAACGCGTTTATCTCGAAACCACGTTTTGCGAGCTTGCGGCCCAGATTGCGCCCGTAGTTTTGAACCGATTTTGATAAACAAAGTGCAATCGACGCAGAATTGTCCCCATTCTAGTCCCTACCTCAATCACAATTTTAAACAATTTTTTACTATTTTTTTTTTACACTGAACTACAAAAAAAAAAAACCCAAAATCGGTTTTTAATTTTTCAATGACCAGAATTACAACTGTACTGAATCTAACGCCGTTTACTTTTTCTATTTCAGATGATCCAAAGTCGAGTTATCCGGGCCGCAAGCAGCATACCTCTTTTTTCGACGCCCAACTTTGAAGGCCGACAACTTTTTGAACAGCCCTCGTACAAAGGAAAAAAAAATTTTTTATTTAATTTAATATGTTCTTAATACTCGTACAATAAAAAAAAAACAGAATTTAAATAACTCTTTGCGTTTTCAAATGAGAATTTTTCCAAAAAGGGTCCAAAAACAGCCTTCCAACCAGGAATACTCCCTTAAAGAGTAGTTCGCATGTATTCATTGCTTATGAAATAGTTTGACTTTAGTCGCATAAGTAGCACAACGTTTTTTCTGACAAAGACTAAAGAAGTGAAGTGATATTGTGATAAAAACTAGTTTTTATTTATATACATAAATGAAAAATTAATAATAAAATGTTAAACATTAAAAATATAAAATACTATCTTCTACCCGGTGTGCTCTGCTACACCCGGCAACTATATTGGAAAACAATTAATATATGCAAAACTTTTATTTGACCCAATTTCCCGATAGCGGGACATCACCAAATAGTAACTCCATTCTGAGTTTCAATGTTCTGTGGCTTTTACTTCCATAGCTATTCGATATCAAAAATTTGGCTTGTATGGGCGGAGCTACACCCCCTTCTCCAATGCCCGTCCAAGTTTTTGATTAGAAAGACGTCACCAAGTGGTAATTCCATTCTGAGTTTCAATGTTCTGTGGATTTTACTTCCATAGCTATTCTATATCAAAAATTTGGCATATATGGGCGGAGCCACACCCCCTTGTCCAATGCCCATCCAAGTTTTCCATTAAAACGGTATGACCAAGTGGTATACTCCATTCTGAATTTCAATGTTCTGTGACTTTTACCGCCATAGCTATTCTGTATCGAAAATGTGACTTGTATGGGAGAAGCCACGCCCGTTTTGCTTAGAAGAGGGAAAAATACTTTTCGACGAAAAATAAACGAAAATACGTATATTTGGTAGGTATGAGAATAGTAACTACCAAATATAGGTACGAAAAACATTTCATTAAAATCGATCGAGCCGTTTCGAAGGAGTTCGGCCACAAACACCATGACAGGAGATTTTTATATATTAGAAGATTATTTTAAAAAAAACGAAAATACTTTAATAGTTCAAAGAAACGATAGCGAAAATAATTTGTACGTTATTTGCTTTCGTTTGTTTTGTTTCGTTCAATGTTTGCGTTCTCTTTTGCAGCAGCAAGTTAACTCCGTAGTCAGCTTACTATGTCATCAGTGTTTTGGCGGGCATGTCTAAAAAAATGTAATAGAGAATTGTATACAGGAGTTGGAGCCCTTTCACCTATATTGTATTTAAGAAATAGTCGGTTTTGAAATGCTTCCATTTACCACTGGGTTAGTAGTTGTTAGAAAACACGTTGTGCTAATAAGGCGACTAAAGGCAACCTGTTTTATGGACAACAAATGGACTCTTTAAACAACAAAACTGACTTGTATCAGATTTCGCTTACAAACTTGCATTACAATAGGATGAATAATAAAATATTCTGAAGTAATTGGTTGTCACATGGAATATATTCAGAGCTTCAACTAAGTTTGAGCAGCGGGTATCAAAACTCCGGAATGAGATCGTGACTGGAATCTATGATTCCAAGGCTAATATCTATATGGAACCAGCTAGGTCATAGGATTTTTGGGATTTGTGGAGTTGATTCGAAAGTCAATAGGTTTACCAGGATATTTAGGGAACTAGTTGGATTATAGGATCTCTTTTGGTTTTCTATAGATTCGTTTCATAAAAATGTATGCTTTCAAGGCTAATAGGTTCTATGGAACTAGTTGAGTCATTAGAGCATTTTTTGGTCTGTGAGAACGTCTTTGAAATAATCTTTGGTTCTTCTCAGATTATCTATTGAAATATTTAAATCGTTGAAACATTTTTTTATTTCTGTAGACTTATTTGACAAATATCTATTAAATCGAAGACCAATGGGTTCCACCAGGATTATCTATGCAACTAGTTGTCCCATACCAATTTTTTTGTGTTCAGTGGACTTCTAGGATAAATGTCACTGATTCGAAGGCCGACAGGTTCCACCGGGTTTTCTCATAGAACAAGTTGAAACTTTAAAGCATTTTTCGATTCCGGAGACTACTTTGAAAAACTGCGATTATGTACGGAACTAGTTGAGTCAGATTGTCAGACATTATTTATGGAACTAAATGAGACATTGGATCTTTTGAGGCATAAATAAGGCATAATTTTTTGAACTCCAACGGACTTTTTTTTTGTCAATGCCATTTAGACTAAAAATATTTTTTTCTAAAGATTTTTTAGACTTTTTACAAACCATTTAAATTAGGTCAAAATGGAGGCAAAAGCGAAATCCTCTAGATAGATTCACGAAGAATAGCTCGATTATCACGATTGATTTATCTTTAGAAAGAAAATCAGGCCTATCATGCCTTATTTTTTTCCGTTTAATTTTAAAAAGGGGAATTTCCGTTTTTAAGATATCAGGTAAGACTTCACCATTTCATTTCTACACTCATGAATATTGACGGTTGATAAACGAAATTGCATTAAAAATTTCCAAAAGTTCTTGAGCTTTATCTTTATCTAGAAATTCCTTTTTTCGATTCTGGGCGAAAAAATAAATCATGGCAGGCGTAAATAATTGATAATGCTAATGATAGATAATGTTTTCAGTTTTTTTTTTAATTTATAGCTCAAATTGTGGAAACCCTTAAATAGGGGTTTTGACAAGAGAAATACTTTTAGGAAGTACGTTTTATTACCTTTCCGACAACACAAAATCTTGGAGGCGATATTTAAGATGCGCTTCTATATAGGTTTAAGCTTTTCAGTCACATAAGCTTCTATAGTGGCACCCTACTTTTTATTGCGGCAATAGAGGAATTGGCTTAATCGACCATATCCATAATATACATACTTTTCTATCTACCTGCAGCAACGCCTCCAAGTGTTTTGTCGCTTACTATTTTGCTCTATTTCGACCACCAGAGGGTGCTGTATCAAAATTTCATTTTCCAGTTGTATCAATTGAACATTGAAATTGATTTTACAAGTATTTGTATAAAGTTCAAATATTTTTGTAAGAAAAATTTTCGTATTTATTGTATTTTTATAACCTACCTTTCTGAAAGCAAATAATTCCTTTTGTAGCCGTTGTCGTTCAGCCGAAGGCTGTTGACCTTTACCGCGTATAAATTTTAGCATTTTGATTTTTCCAGCTTCGTGGTTAATGAGCAAATCGTTTAATGATTCTCGTATAAAAAAGCGCCAAATATGATGAATTTAAAGCTGCAAAGAATAAGAAAACAAAACAGTTAAAAAAATGCTGGTAAAAAGATATAGAACAAAAAGTAAAACAAAAAACTCGCTTCATAAAAGTACATAGAATGAAATTTAAGTAAGATTACAAGCCAAGACATAACATTTGATCTAACTAGAAAAAAAACACAATAACACAAAAAAACATCAATCAATAAATCAGCGGGTGAATGAATCAGTAAACAAGTTTCGAGTTACTGGTACGTAAGTATTAGTCAAAAATAAAAACAAAAACTGTTATAAAAAAAGTTTGGCATAATAAAGATTTTCTAAACTTTAAGCAGCACAAAACTGACATTCAGTTCGTGTGAGTGATGATGAACTCGCCGAAAACAATTGAGAAACATGAAACTAAAGAATATAAGCAAAAAAAACCTTTGAAAAAATGGCCAGGTACAGATATGGCAGTTTGTAGTAATGGTTTTTATCTTGGCTTAAATTTATGACCACCCATTAAAGGTTAAATGTTGTCTTGAGTTTGTATATAACCAAATAAAACGAATTTATTAAACTTTTTTTTTTTTGTGGGTGTAAAATAGAATCTTGAATTTAATATTAATTTATATATAACCGTAACGCTAAATTTGTGTTAATAACGAATTATTTACGCATATATAATCATGAAACTTGTCTTGTTAACTGATTTATACTAAAAAAATGTTCTAATTAAAATTTAAAAATAATTATAAAAAAAAATCCAATTACTTAAGTACCATCAAATTCAGCTTTATGCTTTTAAAGCTTCAAATTAAATCTCTTACGAAGAGAACCACCCTTTGCATGGTGGTTAAATTTTAAGGGCCGATGTTGAATGTGAACCACACCTAAACGCCAAGTTTTTCTCTGCATTTCATTTGACATTTCTCAACTTCAGACTAACTCAATTTGAACCATGGCAATATACACAAACGAGCAACGCGTTAAAGTTATTCAGGCTTATTATGAAAATGGCAACAGTGGATGATAAATTTTTGAAGAAAATCATCTTGAGTCATGAGGCACATTTTCACCTCAGTGGATTCGTCAATAAGCAGAATTGCCGCATTTGGGCGAATGATAATCCAAGAGTGATTGTCGAAAAACCAATGCATCCACAAAGAGTGACTGTTTGGTGCGGTTTATGGGCTGGCGGCATCGTATTTTTTCCAAAATGAGGCCGGTCAGGCAGTAACTGTGAATGGTGTTCGCTATCGTGAGATGATAACGAACTTTTTATGGCCCGAATTGGAAGATATGAATGTGGACGATATGTGGTTTCAACAGGACGGTGCCACTTGCCACACAGCTAACGAAACAATGGCTCTTTTGCGCGACAAATTCAATGGCCGTGTTATCTCACGTGCTGGCGATGTTAATTGGCCGCCAAGATCATATGGTTTGACACCGCTGGACTTCTTTCTTTGGGGTTATTTGAAAGAAAAGGTGTACGTCGATAAGCCAGCAACAATTCAAGAGCTAAAGGATGAGATAATTCGGCACATTAACGGCATAGAACCTCACTTATGCCTCAGAGTCATCGAAAATTTGTAAGCTTCGGCAGGGTACCGAAGCCAAAATAGCCCCCCACTGCCGTATTGAAGTATATTCGCAGTTTTTAGCCGTCTATAAAATGTTTATGTGTAATCTACAAAAATATTTGTCTCATACGCTTAGTTTTATTTTACTCATAGCTGCCACATAGAGTAATTTGTAGACTGTTCATTATGCTAAAGAAGAATATATATTCAAAATTTGGTTTGTATGTGCAAATTCATGCCAACGGTGTAAAAAAATTTCGTTCAAAATTAAAGTGCCACGTCCCGTTCAATTCGAACCAATTTCCTAGACTGTTGACTGCTCATTATTCCAAAAAATATGGAAAATTTGGAAGAAGTCGGACAAAGGCTATAGAAGGAGTTTGATTTAAATTTAAATGGCACGCCCATGTCTAATTCCGCCCAATTTTTTAGACTACTCAATGCTCATTATTTCAAAGAATATATTTGCAAAATTTGTTTGAAATTAGAAAAACGGTGTATTCGATTAGGAGTTCGATTAGAATTAAAATTCACACGCCTCTTATCCAATCCCACCCACTTTTGTAAGTTTATAACTTCTCATCACACCAATGAATATATGTGCGACATTTGGTTGAAGTCGGAGAAACGTTGTCGATGGAAATATATTGAAAATAAAGTGTCACGGCCCCTGTATAGTACCGCCCACTTTTATAAACTACAAACTGATTCTTATGCTAAATAATATGTGTGCAAAATTTGGTTTAAGTCGGACCAACAGTGTAGAGGGAGTTTGATTAGAGTTCAATTGACACGCCCCTTGTCCAATCCTACCCACTTTTGTAGGTTTGTTGTAAAACTTCTCATTATGCTCAAGAATATATGCAAGAAATTTGGTTGAAATCGGACAAACAGAGTAGATTGAGCTAGTTTAAAAATAAAGTACCACGCCCCCCATCTAGTACTGCCCAATTTTATAAACTTACTCGTAAGATTGCCCAAATTACCAATGATAATATGTGCAAAATTTTGTTGATGTCTGACACACGGTGTTGAAGAAGTTCGATTAAAAGTAAGATGCAAACGCCCACTTTCCAAGTCTAAGGACTTCACATTACACCATATGTGTATATAACAGGTCATTTAATAAGTCCGTAGAATAAGTAAGAAAAAAAAAAAAATTTGATAAACTCGATTACATTATTCAACATAGTTGCCTTCGAGAGCGATACAACGAGTATAGCGATTTTTCAACTTTTCGATACCACTTTTATAGTACGATTTCTCTTTATCGTCAAAAAAAGGCCTCAGTTTCAGCTTGACTTGAGGACTTGAATTTCTTTCCAGCAAGCATCTTGAGATCTGATAACAGGAAAAAGTCGCTGGGGGCTAAATCTGAAGAATACGGTGGGTGGGTAAGCAATTCGAAGCGCAGTTCATTCAATTTTGCCATCGTTTTCATCGATTTGTGACACGATGCATTGTTTTGGTGAAACAAGACCCTTTTTTTTTTTGCAAATGTGGTCGTTTCTTTGCGATTTCAGCCTTCAATCGATCCAAAAGTGCACAGTAATAGTCGCTGTTGATGGTGGTTCCTTTTTGGAGATAGTCGATGAATATTATTCCTTTCGCATCCCAAAATGCAGACGCCATCACCTTACAAGCCGACTATTGGCTTTTAGCTTGCTTTGGATTCGGTTCGTCGACTGCTGTCCACTCAGCTGACTATCTTTTGGATTCTGGTGTGTAATAGTCATGTTTCATCGATTGTCACATATCGAAGATTAAATTCGATTTTATTGCGATTTTACAGCACCAAACGCTCCTCTGAAGCATCAATTCGTTGTTGTTTTTGGTCGACTGTGAGCTCACGTGGCACCCACTTTGCACAGAGCTTTCGCATACCCAAATGTTCGTATAAAATGGTAAAAACATTACCATCTGATATCTTTACAATGTTAGCTAGCTTTTGCACCTTCAATTTGCGATCGTTCATAACCAATTTGTGGATTTTTTTGATGTTTTGTGGAATAACAGTCTGATTTGGACGTCCACTGCGCTCTGCATCATTTGTGCTGGTAAGACCACGTTTAAATTCAGCAATCCACTTTTCTACCATTTGTCTTGATGGAGCAGAGTCCGGATAATGTTTATGAAACCATTGTTTGATTTCCACTGTATTTTTTTTCATCAAAAAGCAATGCTATATCAAGACTCGAATTTCACTTTTTTCCATTTTTTTTTTTTTTTTCAATAACAATAGTTGCACTCAAAATGCTTTAACTCACGAATCAATTGTCAGATTGTTGTCAAATTTTTATACGTATCGTTTGAAGGTTGGAACTAAATAAAAATCATATGGAAAAAATCTAGTAACGCCATCTATGTGTCATCCTATGGACTTTTTGAACGTACTGTTAGAATATATGTGCAAAATTTCGTATGTGTTGGATAAACGATGTGGGTGATATTTGGAAAATGAAAGTTTTTCTATTTTGATGACGTCACTATGTATGGGAGTTAGGCGTGGCTTTGATCCGATTTTGCCAAATATCATAGAGATAGTTCATACTATATATCAAAGCTCATGTGCAAAATGACAAATGAATGAAAAGCTTTATTTGGCTTGATTTGACTGGACTTGGCTGAAATTGATTTGATTTGACTTGACATGATATCAAGTTCAACTTTTAACAAGCCAAAATACCATGACTTAAAAATTTTAATTTTAAGAGTACCTATAAAGTTGAATCTGCATTGATAAAAAGTTAAATTTGATTTGTAAAAAGTTAAATTTAAAGTAAGAAACGTAATTTTTGGTTAAAAAAAAAACAGTATCTTGAATCAAGTAATTTGGCAACTTGAATTAACATGAAATATGAACTTAATTTAGGATTACACTTAAGAAATACACTTAGGAAATACACTTATATATACCATAGACTTGAAGTGAATTAAAAAATTTTTTTTTGTATCTTTACTAGACTTCAGATTTGACTGAACTTAATATTTTGACTTTACTTGAGTTTTTGATTTGACTTCAAGTGACTGCTGACTTAACTTGTAATTTAGGCTTAACTTAACATCTAAATTCAGATTCTAATTATCTCGCAATTTTAACATGACTTGAGATTTATGCAATCAGACTTTTAATTTGGACTAAAATTGATATTTTGGCTTGACTGAAATTTTAACTTGACTTGAAAATTTATCTCAAGCTATGATTTTGAACTGACTTGATATAAAATTGACTAAAAATTCCAATTCACTTTTGATGAAATTTAAGGAACGAGTAATCAGGTTATGAGTAAGAGTAATTTGAGCACCAGCTTAAAAAAATTTTAATGTGGAGCAAATGGAAAATTCGAAGATTCTACGCCGATATATCCGTAAACTTACAAAGTCTCGAAACTTTCAATAAAAATTGTAGAAATAAACCAGTCTGCCTGCTATTACTATGAGCACCTTCATCATCACTTATCATCACTCATCATCACCATCATTATCATCGTCATCACTAGCACCAAGACAGCAAACGCAAAAAAGCAAAGCTAAAAATAAATTTATGAACTCTCTAAGCAGCAGTTATTTAGACAGACAGAGATTAAGCGAGACATACAGCCAGCCAGTCGGGGCCAAGCTGCAAGCAACTCAAGACTCGAGCATATAGCATGAAAACATGTTACTGCATAAAATGACCAAAGAGGGAATATTTATGAAATTGAGCTGCCGAGACTTGCTAGCCTCAGACAACTGGCAACAAATAAGACAACTATATTTTCATCGCTCTCTCATTCTCTACCTCCCCTGACCCAAAAACTGAACTATTCTTGCTCAGACGCAACAAGTTGTCTTGTTGACCATAAACAACAGCGGCAACAGTAACAACAACAACAAAAACAAAATGAAGCATGATGCACTTACCACGCAAAAATCAAAACTAATGTTTTTTGGATTTACTGCAACTTAAAAATTATTTCCAGAAATGGTTAAAAACAATCATAGAAGAGACAAAAAAGACAATGCAACCAGCAAAGATTGACTTCAAAGTTCGGCTTCAAGTCCAAGTGTGGCAAATGCATAAAATTGGCAACTTTTTTCTAATAACACACCGTGGCGCCGCAATGTTGCGAAACAAATTTTGAGGGAAAAAAATAAATTATAATTTATTGGGTAATCATAAATAAGAATGCCAAATAATAAAATAGTAAAATTAAAACTGAAAAAAAAAATAACATGTATCTAATGAACCGAAAACTAGGTATAGATAGGTGCATTAGAAAATTGAAAAACCTGAGAACAGAAGAAAGGTGTGTGTTGTGTAGGAAGTAAGTTAAGGATCAGACATCAAGCACAGGTAGAGATGCAAACCGTAGTCGAGGTTTATTGCAGCCATATGTTGGCTGGTCATAAACAAGGACAAAAGTGACGTTTATTACACTTTAAAATGTGAGAGAAATGGGCGCGTTAAATGAGAGACAGGTATGTAATAAAATTTGGTGAAATTGAATGGTAAAACGAAGGTTTATGTCTGTGTTTAGTGCTTTAAAACAGTTTGTGAGTGTTACCATGCGGAAAATTAATTAATTTCGAGTTATTTGAAATAAATTTTGTGAACTCAAAAGTTTCCGCGAGTAGTGTATAAAGTCTAGTTTAGTAGAATATCAATGAAAATTAATTTTATTGTTGAAGTGGGAAATCTTAAGCTATTTTACAGTCTAAAAAAACTTACAATAAAATTGCAAGTTTTTTTTTTTACTCTAAAAGTTTTTTGTGTTTTTTCAACTCTAAAGAGACAAGTTTTGGAGAAAAATATACGCGCAAAGTTTTTTACTCTAAAATAAATTATTTAGAGTAATTTGCATCGAATTTTTACGCTGTTTTTTCTAAAAATGTATACAGAGTACAGTGTTTAAGAAAAATATACTTTTTGGATAGTATCATAAGTGTAGACGTAAAACTTTTTGTTTGATATATTTGCTGATGAATTTATTGTTCTTGTTAATTTTTTTGTTGTTTAAAAAGAAATGTATTTTAATGTTATGTTTAATAAATGAATATGCATATTGTGGAAAATATGAAATTATTATTTTTTTTGCAGTAAAGAACTTATATACATTTTAAACATAATTGAAAATTTAAATTTTAACAAATAAAATATATTTTTAATATGGATAAATATCGTATTTATTACCAGCAAACCATATCTCGGTAGAAAAATTTTAAAATAGTATAACGATATATCGGGTTAGCAACTAAGTAATTGCGGATTTTTTTTAAGAAAATAAAAGACAATTTTTTCATGGAACGAAATAACTTTATTCTGTAATGTGTTGCCCATTTTGAGCAATGATCTTTTGCCATCTTTCAGGCAGCATCATAATTCCACGTTCATAAAACTTCTGGTTTTTGTCAGCAAAAAACTAAACCAGGTACGATTTGACATCATCATTATTATTGAAATTTTTACCATTCACGGAGCTTTGCAAAGATCGAAATAAAAAGTAATCAGAGGGTGCAAGGACAGGACTATATCGTGGATGTGGCAAAACATCCCAACCAAGCTCCAATAATTTTTGCCGAGTGACCAAAGATGTGTTTGGCCTTGCATTGTCATGGTGGAATACAACACCTTTTCGATTTGTCAATTCGGGACGCTGGTTCACCTGGTTTGCTCCACGATCTTTTCCGACTGACATTGTTGTAAAGAACCCATTTTTCATCACCAGTTATCAATCGTTTTAAAAATGGATCATTTTCATTACGTTCCTTTAACAAATCGCAGATGTTAATGCGTTGTGTTAAATGATTTTCTTTCAGTTCGTGAGGAACCCATATATCGAGTTTTCGTACATAGCAAAGTTGTTTTAAGCGATTTTCAATGCATGTGTGTCATACATGAAGCTTCTTTGCAATCTCACGTGTTGTACTGTGACGATCCGAATCGATTATTGCTTTGATTTGGTCGTCATCAACTTCAACTGGACGACCAGAACGTTTTTCATCTTTGCGAGAAAAATCAACAGAACGAAATTTGACAAACCAATTTTGACACTGCCGTTCTTTTAAAGCTTCGTCACCATAAAGAGCACATAACTTTTTGTGAGCTTGCGATGCGTTTTTTCCTTTCCGGAAATAAAAAAGCAAAATATGACGAAAATGTTCGCTTTGATTTTCCATTTTTCAACAGACGCCAAACAAAAACTACACAACCGATCAAAAAAATTTTTTTACTAATTGACAGTTGAAGTACCAACTATCAAATAACAAAATGTCTTTGACATTTCGATTTCATCAGCAAACCTAAAAATTCAACTAATGCCATCTATGAGTAAAATCCGCCATTACTTAGTTGCCAACCCAATAGTTATATCTAAACATATAAATACGCGATATCGTCCCGATAGTACAAGTAACGATAGAATGTCGGTATCATAACGATAGTATAATAACGATAACATTGCGTTTCTATAGTTTCTTTATTGTTTCTTTATGTCAATTTTTATCGAGAAATGCCTTTCACGATATCGTCTAGTGAAGCGAAAACGATTAAAGTTATCACCTTTGCGATATCATCTCGATATCGAAACGATATCGTTTGGTTTGCCGGGTTATGATTTTAAAACATAAATAGAATTTCAAAGCAGAACAACTATGCGCAGGATCTGCTTTGTAGGTATACCATTTTTTTTAGCTACGAAGGACGTTTGATAGTTCAGTGAAAAATTAAATTTCCAGCGTAGTAACTTCAAATGCAACACTGATCCTGTCAACTACCATCTGTTAATAGAAAACTGTCAACATTTCAGCTCGCTGCGACGCTTAGCTTGTGTTTGGCAGACATTGACAGCAGACGATCTTAAGAATTTTGGCGAAAATGGAAAAAAGTGAATTTCATGTGCTCATCAAGCATTATTTTTTGTGCAGAAAAACCATCAGTCAAGCCAAGGAAAGGCTTGATAAATACTATGGGGACTCTGCACCATCGATTGGAATGATTCACAAGTGGTTTACTGAATTTCTATGCTGTCGTACAAGCACAAGTGATGCCGAACGTTCTGGACGCCCAAATGAGAAATGGGACCACACCAGAAATGCTCACCAAAATTCACAATATCGTGTTGGCCGATTGCAGAGTTAAAGTGCGCTAGATTGTTGAGGCCGTAGGCCTCCCAGACGAACGGTTGTGGAACATTTTGCGAAATCATTTGGATATGATGCCCACTCTCGACCATAAACGCGATCGTGTGACTGATTCGAAGGCGTGTTTGGCGATATTGAACAAAGATAAGGTTTTTCCTTCCGTCGGTTAGTAACCGTGGACAAAACATGGATCCATCACTACACACCAGAGACAAAGGAACAGTCGAAACAGTGGACTTCACCGACCGAACGTGTTCCGAAGAAGGCGAAGACGATGCTATCGGCCGGAAAGGTTATGGTGACAGTATTTTTGGATGAACGCGGTATAATCTACATCGATTGCCTTCCACCGAAAAGAACAATCAATGGCGAATACTATGCAGCCGAATTAGACCGTTTCAAAGACGCTTTGAAAGAGAAACGTCGGCATTTGGCATAGAAAAAAGAGCTCTTCCATCAAGACAATGCACGCGTTCATAAAATTTCATGAATTGAAATACGAATTCATATTCTCCAGATTAGTCCCCAGCGACTTTTTCCTCTTTCCAAACCAGAAAAAATGGCTCGGCAGAAAGAGATTCACCACCAGAGAGGAGCTCATCACCGAAACAGAGGCCTATTTTGAGGACCTTCCGAAAACATATTTTTCGGATGGGATCAAAAAATTAGAGGAACGTTGGACGAAGTGTATCGAGCTAAAAGGAGACTATATTGAGAAATAAAACGTTTTTTGCCGTAAAAATCATTCCTTGTTTCATTTTTCACTGAGTTATCATACGGCCTTCGTACATACTGGCATTGTAGCTAGATACATCTGTATTATTTGTTATATTAATCTTGTTGAAGATTAGCAAAAACAATAACAAACGAAATCAAGTATTATGTATATAAATATATATAAATTTTACATATATAATAATGACAACAACACCCACACAAGGAGTTACTGAGAAATATTAGTTAAACGATTCGTTTCAACAAACGACACAGTGTTGCGCTCGTGATTTTGGCATGAACCAAACCAACAACCATAATAACATAAACATCTACTGAAGCCTTTTTTGCATGCTTTTTCTCATACGAAAATGTAAATTTTTCTTCTTAGATTTTGCTATTTTGTGATTTTACTAAAGAAGTGGCCAAAATTTAGATATTCCACCGTTAGATATTTGTTTCATTCGTCATGTAACTGATATTTTGGCATATATTTTATATTGGTAGGATGACTATTAAAGGCTGTAGGTATACCTCAAAAAGTGAACAAAACGTTACATGTGCTAATTCTACGTCAAAACAGTTTTGAGAAAGCTGGATTTCACGTGGAAAAAGGTCACATGTTAACGTTTCAAATTTTATATCAATAGTAATATCGAACTCCCCTCCCCAATTCTCCCCTCCCTTCTCCCCCTTCCACCCCTATAATGGTCCCTTTAAAATTAGTTCAGAACATTTTTAAAATACTCAAACCAAAAAAAAAGAAATAATTCTAGAAACAAATAACTGCATTTTATGGAAACTCCTTTAAGATATTTTAAAACTTAGCAGGAAAAGTTTCAAATTCAAAAAATTTACCTCTATATTTCAAAAACCAGAGTTACATAAATTACAAGGAAATGATTAGTCACTAATTTTATCACTTCAAATTTTAAAATCAGCAATCCTTTTGAAGTCATGACTTTGAAATCAATTGTCAAAAATTTCTGTTCTGTTGGTAAAATTCCTCAACTGAAAATTTCTGTTGAAATCTTTTAATGCATTCACTATGATTGAGTCAATGAAATCTTTAGAAGTCAGTTGAAATCATATTTTAAGGAAATGTAATTGTGATATATAACTTAAAGTCAGTTGAAGTCTTCTGATTGCATTAAAAAATAAAAATGTTTGAAATCATTTTGATTGCAGAATAAATTTATGCTGAATCAAGCAAAATTAGGAATTGTTTTTGTTACAGATTAGCTTATGAGTTTGTTTATGAAAGAGATTAAGTTAAGAAATTATATATCGTGACTTAAACCCATTTTGTATCAGTCTATATAGTCATTTGGGGAAAAAAACGAGGTTACCTGGAATGTTTTCCGGGAGTATTGAAAATGGGTATTTTTTAGAGATTTCGATGTGCTCTTCGATGTGAGTATCAACTTTGCTATTATCTACTGCAGTTGTTGGTGTCATTGAATAGAAAATTGAATAAATTACAAAATTGATCTAAAAAAAATTCCATTTATTGCGTAAAATTCTGAGAAATTTGCACTCAAAGTTGAAATTTGGTAGTTTCAACCGATTGATTTCATCTTCACACGATCACAGCTCAGTAACAGTTAAGTTGATGGGGTTTGTTGATATACCGTAGAAAAGGTGATTTTATTGCCTTTAATATGAGCTATCAAAATTAGTTTTATGTAGGTTAGTTTTTTGCCAGAAACAATAACGTGAATCAATAACGTGAAATATTAATTAACCCTGTAGCTCCTATGAATGTGAAAATAGACCCCCCCCTACTATACGATTTTTTGCTCAGCTCGACATAACCTTTCAGCTCCGTAAATAGTTGCACTCAATTGCGGGGCACCCTGTATATAAAGAAATGTTCACAAAGGTAGATGTTTCTGATAGGCGCGAAAAACGAAACACGAGAAAATCACCAAAATATTAATTTCGAATTTTATATCATTAAAAAAAAAATTCTTTGAGATCTTTGGAACCAAAATCAATCATAAAAAAATCGATTTTTTTAAAATTCAGGGTTGTACAGTCGCCTCAATTCAACTAACTTATATTTTTAATTATTTTATAATAAACGAAAAAAATTTGTGGCCGAGATCCTGTCCGCTGGTACAAAATGGATTAATGAATTCCTTCGGTCATGATTTAATTAATTTTGAAAGATTTCAATTATTTGTCTTCAAGGATTTAAAATTTACTTCAACATAGACCTTAGGGGATTGCAATCATTACAAAAGAATTAAAGAATGCAATTAAATTATTATTACAGTCATGGCTGAGATTTCAATCTTAATGAAATAAGTAATGACTTCAATATTTTTGTGCATTCAAAAACACAAAAATGATTTCAGGACTTCTTCTTGTGTGGAAGTCATTGCAATCAAAAATGATTTAAAGAATGCAATCATAATATGAAATCATTGCCTATGAAGTCACTGTTTGCAATACACCAGATTGCAATCTTTTGCAACTCTGATTCGAAAAAAGCTTCTCTTCTCATTAAATTACTAGCACCTCATTCACACTTGAAAGGTTTATAAAAACTAAAAATAAGGCTAAAGCAAAAATGCTTAAAGTGTGAAGCCATAAAAAAGGATCAAAACAAATGAAGAGGTAAAAAGTGAACATTGCAATCAAAACTGATATAAAAATTGCAATTATAACATGAAGTCATTGGCTGGCTATGAAGTCACTGGTTGCAATACAAACCAGATTGCAATCTTTTGCAACTCTGATTTGAATTGCGCTATATTTTCTTTGCAGTTCCAATCTCCTTAAGTGTCACTTAAAAGTTTTATTTTGTAAAAAAGCTTCTCTTCTCATTAAATAACTAACAACTTATTCACACTTGAAAGGTTTATAAAAATTAAAAATAAGGCTAAAACAAAAATGCTTTAAATGAGAAGCCATAAAAGGATCAAAACAAATGAAGAGGGTAAAAAGTGACCAAAAAAAAAAACGTAACCAACCGCCAACAAGTTTCAATTCAAGCATGCACGCTACATCAAACAAGTTGGGTGTTTGCAAATCTGAGAAGAGCACTTGGGGGAAAAAAGCAATATTTTCAAAAACACTATTTTAAAGGAGAGCAACAGATGATCTTCTGGCAACGTTATTTACAGGTAGAAGTAACAAGATATTTAATGAAAACTAGGGAATAAGAAGTTATAGAGGATGCTTCAACAAAAACTTTCAACCATGCAAAAGTTATTTCTTTTTTAATGATTTTTATTTTTATGGCTGTCAACAAACTTAGACCGCTCTGGCTTGGCATAACTTACAAAGTTACTTAGTTAATCATGTTTTGTGTGCAAAACGTTACCACAAAGGAAGATCACGATGTGGTGGTCAGCACGAAACTGCTCCAGATTTTTTCTTTTTTGTTTTGTTCTTTATTTTGTTTTGCTTTTACGTTACGATGATTTTTTTTTTGTGTGACAATCGCAGAGGCAAAAATTTGCAAATACATCTAGAGCGTAAAGCAAGTAAATAAAAAATAAATGAGCCAGAAAAAAAAGAGCACAGAAAATCACAGTAAAAACAGATAAAAGTAAGCACACAACATGACTTCTCGTGAGACCCCAGGGCGTCGACATCTATTTAAAAATACATCACCATCGCCATTACCCAATACTTGCTGATACTGAAAGGAATGGAAAGGAAAGGAAAGGCAGGAAATTTATTTGTGGGTCGTTAACATTTTCATTTTAAATCATTACATGACGTTTATTTTACTTTTTCGTGTGGCCAACAAACAAACGCCAAGTGATAAAAAGAAAGTGTGGGCAGCAGACATTATTTTGCACAATTATTCTTTTTTAAATTACAGCCCAGCACATAGCAAGCTTCTACCCACGCATCATCCAAGATTTTAATTTAAAAAATAAATCCTTTTGCAAGTTGCTGCAGAAGATTAGCAGCAAATAAATTGAAACTAGTTCTTAGACTGGCAGCAGCAGCTAAACTTGTTTCCTACCATTTTTTTTTACTCTTTCGCTCACTGCTTCGAGGCTTTGAATTCGGTGTAATGCTGCCTGCTGTCTAAAAATAACTTTTGATGCCTGACTATCTGCTTATTCAGAGTCAAACCTACACTCAGCGAGATTCGTTTAACTTATCCTGTTTTGGGGTTTATTTTTTTTTTTTTCTAGTATCCTAGCAAATGCATGATGGTACTTGTTATTTTTGTAGTTGCTAGTTCGTGTTGTTGTTGTTGTTACTTGTTCTTGTTCACACTTTTTCCAAGTGTTCTCTTATTTTTATCATCCTTTCGTTGTCGCACACTTCGCCACTCAGTTGAAACAAGTTTTGAATGCGCTACATATATTTATTTGTATTCTTATTCAGGATAGCGTCTTTTGCCCACTTCCTGTTGATTATTTCAGTGTTTCTTGAGTTTTCCATAGCATGTTTCCATCTTTGTTTGAATGTTGTTTATAGTTGAATTCAGATTTGAAAGAAATACAAAGGGTGAATTTTATAAATAACTTTTCAGAAAAATCGTCTGTTCTTGTACTGCTGCAAAGAGCCTGTTGCAATAAAGATAAACTATAGCTATGTATATGAAAAATCAAATTTATAAACATTGTTTTCGCTTTAAGGGTACTCACGCTATTGTTTATACGTTTTTTTTTACATTTAGTCATTACCATTTATTTAACCCAAATGACGCATCATTGAAAATGTATTCTTATCTCATAGTACGATATTGAAACTGATAAGATATTATTATGTTCCCATACTCAGCATGATTGTAACAAAAAAAAAATTTGTAACCAAAATATTACTTTATGGTATGTTTTGTGGTAATAGTTATCTTTTATAACTTAACGACCTTAGGCAGATATCTCAAAATTTCATAGATTACAAAACACATTTAGTTTAATAGAAAAAAGTAAGAAATTTTTAAAAGCAATTTGAACAAATTTGTTGTTTTTATTTAATAGAGTTTGTGATGACTTCATTAATAGTTTTTAGTATAAAACACAAGTATATGAGTGGAACAGGGGGGGGGCGAACCCTCACATGGCAACGTGTCTGACTGCCTCAACCTGGCGAGGCCAGCATTATCCATGTCAAAATCGTCCCAGATCGACTCAAACCTCCACGTGGTGTTCCCTGGGCAACGGCAAACTTGCATCCGTCAATTTAACGGCTAATTTGAGCGGCGGGTCACCTAGCCTTAAATAGGTTGTGCGTCGGGTGTGAAGACCACCACGTAAAAAAAAACATTTCAATGAAAAGTTACATAAGAAATATGAGAAAAATGATCCTCAAATCTAATGACGAGTACCGCAAACGAAAAACTGATAATGATTAACGGATATGCACCTGGAATGTCCGAACTCTTAATTGGGAAGGTGCCTCTATCCAACTGGTTGATATCTTGGAAAAACAGGGTTGCATCCTGTGATATCTACTACAGCGACCATGCGGAAAAGCACAAGTTTGGGTGCGGATTTGTAGTTAGCAAGAGATTACGGCATCACGTTCTGCAATTCAATCCTGTAAACGAACGACTTGCCATAATCTGCATCAAGGCTAAATTCTTTCACATAAGCCTAATATGTGCGCATGCTCCGACAGAGGACAAGAACGATGAGATCAAAGATACTTTCTACGAGCGCCTTAAAGACGCTTACGAGCGCTGCCCCCGTCACAACATAAAAATTGTGCTGGTGACTTCAACGCTAAGGTGGGCAAGGAAAACATCTTTGGTCCAACAGTCGGAAAGTTCAGCCTCAACGACAACACATCCGATAATGGAATGAGGCTCGAAACATGGTCGCAAGTAGCACTAGAATCAAGCATCTCAATATTCATAAGGCCACCTGGTTGTCCCCTGATCAAAAAACGCGCAACCAAATTGATCACGTTTTGATTGACGGAAGGCACTCTTCCAGTGTTTAAGTGCTAACATAGACTTGGGTCATTATCTTATCGCAGCTAAGATTCGTACACGTCTGTGCGCTGCAAAGAATGCGCGGGAATCTAGTCACAGATTTCCAGAGAGCAATGACGTTATGGAGGGAACACTTCTCTAGTCTTCTGAATGACGATGATGACAACAATCCCGCCAGTAGAGATGATACCCCGGAAACCCCAATTATGGATGACAGCGTTGAAGTTCCACTGCCCGACTATAATGAAGTCTTGACAGACATAACATGGCTTAATAACAACAAAGCCGCGGGAGCCGATGGTTTACTCGTTGAGCTGTTTAAGAACGGAGGCGAAGCTCTATTTAAATGCATTTACGAGCTTCTATGCAGAATATGGTTGGAAGAATGCAATCCAAACGATTGAAACCTCAGTGTACTCTGCACAATCCACAAGAAACTACCGTGGCATAAGTATTCTAAATATCGCATATAAGTTCCTGTCAAGCGTATTATGTAAAAGACTGAAGCCCATCATAAACCAATCAGTGTGGCTTTAGACCTGGAAAATCTACCACCGACCAGACGATATTCACGCTACGACAAATTTTGGAAAAGACCATAGAAAACAAATCGACACCCACCATCTTTTGTCGACTACAAAGCCACCTTCGACAGTCCAATAAGGAACCACCTATACTCCTCCATGTCTGAATTTGGTATACCTGCAAAATTAATCCGTCTATGCAGGATGACACTGCAGCCAGCAGCGCAGTTAAAATCCGGAAGGACCTCTTCCCACCATTTGTTACCAAACAAGGTTTCAGACAAGGTGATTCTTTATCGTGCGACTTTTTTAATCTAATTATGGAGAAGATCATTCGAGCTGCTGACCTGAGACAAGGCGGCACCATATTCTACAAGAGTGTTATGCTGCTAGCGTATGCTGATGATATCGATATCATTCGTCATAACACACGCGAAGTCAGTGCCGCATTCTCCAAATTAGAAAAAGAGTCGAGTCGCATTGGTCTTGCAGTAAACGCAGATAAGACGAAATACCTGGCGTCAACAAACAAACAGTCCCAGCGTTTTGGCACTCATGTCACTGTTGACAACGCCTTCTACGAGGTTGTGAAGGAATTCGTCTACCTGGGATCAAGCATAAACTCAACCAACGATATCAGTAGTGAGATAAAACAAAGGATAACTCTTGCCAACAGATGTTACTTTGTGCTCAGTAGGCAATTGAGAAGCAGAGCCCTCTATCGACAAACAAAAGTCACACTCTAGAAGTCACTTATCATGCCCTTCCTGTTATGTGCAGCACACACCTGGACGTGGAGCAGCTCTGATGAAAAGACTTTGGGAGCGTTTGAGAGAAAGATCCTTCGTAAAATCTACGGACCAATCTGCGTCAATTGGGAGTACCGAATACAATGGAAAATCTAGCGGATTCGCTGGCTAGGTCATGTTGAGCGGATGCAAGACGAGAGGATGATGAGGATGACCGCATCTCCGTTGGAAGGACCAAGTAGAGGACAACCAGACGAAACTTGGAGCTTCCAACTGGCGCCAGCAAGCGCAAAACAGAAATGGCTGACGCAATTTCTTACACCACTTACGATTGTAGGCGCCACATCAGTGGGTAAGTAAGACCTGGAAGACCATTCCGTAAAAATTGAATGACACGTATGGCATATCAAACTTGGTGCCCACAGCTGATCAAGACTTGTGGGTGCCATTCCAAAGTACTGCTCATATTTTTTTTTTGGAGGTTATGAGTAAATATATGTTGTTTTTTTTTATTAGTGACATATTCACCGCATACGCAACAAAAATCGTCGGGATTGTTAATGCACAAAAAAACTCGCGATCTCTTGCTCATATTTAAAGATTTCGGACAACTTAATTATGGAAATATAAGCAATTGTTTGAAGTTTTTTGTGAAAGTCATTGGTTTGTTGGGTTAGTCAATAACTTTCGAGTATCGAATACAAAAAAGGACCCAAAATCACTTTTAAAATATGCATTTACCATTATTTAAATAAAATTTTACCTAAACACTAACTTTAGAAAAAAATAAAATTAAATTATTTTAAATAAAATTTAAAAAAAATTAAATTTTTGGTACCTACACTTTGTTGTCTATAACTTCGTTATTCTTCCATAAATTTTATTTATCAGTAGCTTATTCTTAACCTTCATGCATGCATATAAACTTTATGCATAAAATGATAGACTGTGCATATTTCGGTGAAGATATGTTAAAATTTATGGAGCTATATCCAAAAAAAAATTGGGTCAAAAATGCAAAAATATATATCTCAAAAACCTATAAATAGAAAAAAATTTTATTGCGATTTTCATGCTCAGCGGGCCGAAATCTATAAGGCCGAGGTAAGACGATGATCGTTTGAACGGCATTCAATGAACTATTTCTACTCTCTTTCACATTTAGATTGTTGGTCGGTCAGACGGCAGCAAATTGATTGGCGTTCAATTTTTGACATTTCATAAATTTCATTACTTTTACCCCACCCTTTTTATTTGGTACTATAAAAAAATTGCTTTTACATGACCAGTTGTGCTTGGAAGGTATTATTGAGCTCATGAATGATGTAATCATTAAGTTAGTAGTCATGGTGGAATAAATATAAAGTGTTCTCATCCGGAAAATCATCCGGAAAAAATAGGCCGCCTTATTTTGACATTTTTATAGGATCATACTTATATCAATTTTAGATAGAATCATATTTTTTTGCTGATAAATGGCTGCTTTTTATAAACTCGGCCATTGAAGTCGTGTTCATACAGTACTCTTCGAACAGTTTCAGCACTACATGACTTACCCAACACCTTTTCGAATTCAATCACCAGCTTAGGAGCTGACAATTTGTGATTAGCCCTTATTTTCCGCAGTATGTAGCGCTCGTCGGTAGCGTTAAATATTTTATGATTTTGTTTTTTTTTTTTTTTTTTTTGGCTTTGGCCGTGAAAAAGAAAAAACAAATTGAATTTTCTTGATTTTTTATATTTATTTTGTCCGATATTTCGGCTTAAATTTTAAGCCTTCTACGGGGACTAGAAAAATAGAAACATTTACACAATTTAATTTTTACACAAAAACACAAAAATATTCACCGTTTAAACATTTTTTAAAATTGAAAATTAAAATATATAATAAAATTGAAGCTGCGTCCAGCTGTTCGGCGGCTTCATCGTCAACTGTGCTTTTGTCTTATTATGTGTTTGTAAATATGCGCGCAATTATCAGTGTCCGTTTTATAGTTTAGCCTCATGTTTGTTGGAGTATTTATTATGTGCAACATTTCTATCGTGTATCTTCTTTGGTAGTTCGTCTCCTGTTGCAAAATTTTTGTGTGTTCAATGTCCGGAGAGTGTTTATGCTGGATACAGTGAGCAGCGAGCGCAGTTTTGTGGTCATATTTTGCTTTGAGAACTGATTTGTGACCTGCAAGTCTAGTTTTCAGCTTTGATTTTGTTGTCCCAACGTATACTTTATTGCATACGTTGGACCCGTCACCTTTGCAATTAATTTTATAGATGAGATTGCATTTGTCCATATCATCCATTTTGCACTTCGTTTTGCTGTGAAACTTCCCAAGTTGATTATTTGTTTTTGGAGCTAATAAAAAATTGTTTTTGTTGTAAATATCAGACTTTTTAATTTTTTCCGTCAAGCCCGGAATATAGGTGATTCCTTTGTATATTTTTGGCTCTGTAGCATATGTGTTTTTTGGAATGTTGTTGTTTTTATATTCTTTTATTAATCGTGAAATAGTGTAGTGTGGAAAATCGTTGTTCATGAGTACTTGTGTGATTCGCGTTGTATTGTTTTTATGAAAAATTCCATCGCTGATACCGTAGGCTCTGCTTATAAAATTTTTCGCCGTGTTGAGGATGGTTTTTTTATGATGTTTAGAGAAGAAATTTATTAATCTTCCTGATGATGTTGGTTTGTGGTACCAGTCCGTTTTCATTTTGTTGTTATTACGTATAACGACAGCATCAAGATACGGCAATCTTCCTTCTTGTTCTAACTCGATTGTAAATTTTATGTGACCGTTGCATTTGCTTAATATTTTGTGTGTGTCATCTAATATGTCTGTTTTAAATATCACAAAAATGTCGTCTACGTATTTAGTTAGTAATCGTGGTTTATCGTCCGAGTTTTCCATAAACCTGTCCAGTACCTCTTCCATCACAATGTCAGCAATGATTGGTGAGATAGGCGAACCCATTGGCATTCCTTTAAGCTGACTGTAAATTTTATTGTCAAACGTGAAATAATTGTTTTCTTTGATGCAGAATCTGAGGATGTCTAAGAACAGTTTCTTTGGAATTTCTGTTTGCATTCTATTTTGCTCCATCGTTTTTCAATGGTTTTGATTGCAAACTCCACCGGTATGCTGGGGAACAAAGAAACTACATCAAAGGAAACCATTACTTCGTTATCAAAAATGTGTGTGTCGTTGATCTTGTTCTTGAAGTCTAAGGCGTCTTTTATAATTGTATTTGGAGTTTTGGGTTAAGGTTTTCAAAATGCTTACCATGTACTTACTAAGTGCGTACGATGGCGAATTTATGGACGAGCAAATGGGACGGAGAGGCATGTCATTCTTGTGAATCTTGGGCAGACCGTAAATTCTTGGTATTGTTGCCGTGTGTGTTGTCATTTTAAACTTTTCCTGTTTGTTTACAATGTCTTTTTTAAAAAGTAATTCTAGAAAGCTATTGTTTTTTTGTTGTAATGTTAGCGTCGGGTCTCTTCTAATAGTTTTATACGTCCAACCGTCCTTCAAAATAGTTTTCATTTTTTCCTCGTAGTCTTTTTTATACATAACCACTGTCTTACTCCCTTTGTCCGCCTCCACAATAATAATGTAATTGTTTTTTTTTTAAAACTCTCTTGTTTTTTCCACTATGTTAATTACGTACGCGTCTCTTTCTGTAGGTTTCAACTCTCTTAAATGTCGTTCCATTAATGTCGTTAGCTTTACCCGCGCTGTCTCTTGCTGTTCTTTCTCAGTGATTGTCTGTATACAATCCTCTCCTTCTGCGATAATGGTGAACAACGGAAAATGTTTTTTGGTCTGTGGCAATGTTCATTAATATAGGTTAAGTCACTTGAGAGAAAAGCACTCTTTTTCTGCCTTTGCTCGAACTGTCAAAGTAGATGTTAGCTAAAAATTGTACAGATTCAGGTTTTTTTTTCCTTGATTTCCTTTTATCCATTCTGACTTAACTGTGAATACTCTGTGAACTCTCTAGTGAACTCTGTGACTTAACCTGTATAAATAAACCTTGGTCTGTGGGAGTGCAAACTTGGGTCCATGTGCAAGCAACCACTGTACCTCTTTTGGGATTATTTTGTTTGTTTTGTTTACAAACCACGGCATAATGTTGTTGTTTATGTTTAACTTTTTAATCTGTTCTTGTCTGTTCTTGTTAAATATTTTATTTGGAGCAATTTCCCCTTTATTTTCGACGCGACTCTCCCGAACGAAGCGCTCAATAATTTTTAGTTTTAGCGCTCAATAACATTTTCAGCAATTTTCCGCTGCAACAGTTCATTCATATAGTGTTAAATCACCAATTCACTCTGCTCAACCGTTGTACGGCGACCCATATTAGAAAATACACGCAGTGACCCTTTGAATTTCGCGATAAGGCGAACAAAAGGTAAAAGCAAATTTTAAATGGCATTAGGGGGGTTCAGACGATACAGCATGCTGTCAAACCTTGCCTTACGGCACCTTAGCAACTAAAATGTTGAATCGTTCGAACGCTCGATACAGCAGACTGACACCATGTTAACTTGCAATCAAAATATTTTGATATCAAGTTCATCACGCAAGGTTTGACAGCATGCTGTTTCGTCTAAATCCCCTTTTTTATTTTAAAATAAGCAGAGACAAATTAAGCAGTATTTATTGTTTTCTTAATTTTACGCTATTTAAATGAATATTTGCACAATAAATGACTGTTTTGCTATACAAGACTTCTTGATCTTTTAAATGATGCCAAATTTTTTTTTTATATTTTTTATATTTTATTTATATTTATATAAATTAAAAGAACGCACTGCATAAAATAAGCTGTGTGCCACTGTATGTATTTCAATGATAACTTAAAATCAACATGGATTACACATTTTCTTTATGGCGGAAAAATGCTGATGAAATAATGTTACTTAAAACTTTAAAAATATAAGTAAGTCAGGATATATTGAAAATAAATCAACATATTTACGATTCAACAATCGAGTTTCTGACACTGGTTTTTGTGGTAATTTTGAGCTGGTTTTTATCTTCGCTAAATGGAGGAAATCTAAATAGTTTTCATAAGTTCTTGAATTTGGTGTTTGATGTCATGATGGTGCAAAAGCGAACCTTTCTAACATCAAGGTGGCTTAAAATTGGATCCCAAACATGCAGCACTAAAAAGTCACACCCATATCTTTGACATGCTCGGGTATATCTAATTTTCAAATCAAATATATATTTAAATATCTGAACTTTTTAAGATGCTTTTATTAATTTAGGAAAGGTACCTGATTTAGTTAATCATTAAAAAAATATTCAATTCACGATCAATGTAAAACTTACCTTTTCGAAAAAACTTTTAAGAAATAATCCTTTGTGTGGAATGTAATTGTTGTTATTCTAAAAGCAAGAACAATAAAACTTTTCAGAACTATAAATATATTTTAAAAAGAAACACTTGTTTGCATTTGAAAAATAAATCTATTGAAAAAAAAACGATATTGTTTGAGGTGAAAATTACGCATGCATCCACAATAGAACGAAGACAAACAGCCAGTGTGCAGGCAGCGCAGTCAACAATCAAAACGAGTCAAAAAAATAAAGCCGCCATTAATTTTACTCAAGCAACACAATATAGTATAGTCAAATAATTATGAATTTATTAGCATAAAATTGTTTAAATTTAAACAAAACTTAGTTGGCGGCTTGGTTTTTCATCATTTTTCTTTTTGTAATATTTATTACGAGTTTGTTTTGCCAAGCTTCGCTTGTTCTTTACGTATTTCTATTGAGTTTAAAAATGCACTTTACACTCAATTTTGTCGCAACAGGAAGTTTACTATTGTTTTATTTTATGGTTTTTTTTTTTAATCCTTAAAATATTTATAGCAAATAATCACACCTTTATTTAGCAGCGCGTCTTGTACGCACCTTGTTTAAGAGGTATAAATTAGTTTTATTTTTTATTCTATATCTTGTTTGTTTAAAATAAAAACTAGTTTTACTTTACTCGACAAAACACACTAACTCGTTCGGCATTCTCTTTTCGACTGGCGTTCGTTACGGCGAAGTCATCGCTGAATAACGCAGGGAAATTTAAATCTCGATAGGGAATTTATTCTACCCTCGCCGTGTTGTCAAAGAAAAATGGCCGTTTTTGTAATAGACCCACCTAAATGAAAATCTTTTACATTGTTGAGTGATAAAACTTGCATGACAAGTTTTGATTAACAAAAATAATGACTAATAATATATGCATAAGGGCTTACGCATGGTTCAACATATTGAATGACATGTTGTACTATATATTGCATGGAAAAAAAGTTTGATTGAGCGTTCGAACTATCCAACTTGTGAAACAACATCATTATTTGCAAGCTCTCAATCAGAGCATTTCGGCGGAATGAAGAAAATATTTCTGGATGTTTTTATAACTGACCAATATTTTTACTTTATTTTCGTTTGCTTCAATTTTTTCTTTCGATACTTCTGGAAAACTTTTACAAAATTTTATAAATTAATGATTATTTGCGCTTATTAAAAAATTTATATTCTGATGCTTTTAGAGGTTTTGGCCAATGATTTTTTAACTTCATTTTTATATAAACACAAAAATTAAATTTTTTCCAAAGGGCCAGAAAAATCAAAAATTTTTGATTATCACCTAATATGTTTGACCAACTGTCGTTTTTAGCTTACGCACGGTACTACTTGTCATCCAACATGCCATGTAGGTCCAATTTGTTGGACCATGCGAGAGCCCCTAATGAAAACTTTGAAAATCAACGAACACCATTGAGACAAATTTCAAGTATGCAAATTTTGCATTTATCCAGATGTTTGACAATAATTTTAAATCATTGTAATAAAAAGATTAACCAGCAATTTCAAGTTCGAAAAACTCCATACATCTAAACATTTTTACTAACACACTAACATTTTCGAACTTGCAGCCTACTTGCAGCGCTACTTGCAAGGAAATTTCAGAGGCTCACTGCCTCTTTCATTTTGGCTCTTGCTGCAAGTAAATGTCAAAAAGAGGGATTAAAGTGATGCTTTTGTGGAATTTTTCCGGGATTTCTGCACTTTTATACAAGAAGCAACACTGTAAAATGTAACATGTTTTCCTCCTTTTCCAACATCTTCCTTTCAATCAATACTGCAATTACAGGGAGAACCTTCATATTTGACATTTTTAAATAAACTTACAATTGCACATGTAGACACTGAAGCTACTTGCAGCTAACTTCGAACTTTTTCGTAGACAATATATATTGTCTACTTGCAAGTGATTACTTGCACGTGTTGACGACGGGTTATACAGCTTAGACATTTACGATCTTGTGTGCTATTTTCACACGAGTTCCCTAATTAAGAAGCATGTTTGTGAGAGTGCCAGGCTTGTTGGCTTGTTGGCAAAATTGTTTTAATTTTCTCGTCACACAAGTGGTCAAAGGGGTCATTAAAGAAGTTGAAAATTGAATTTTCCTTCGATTTTAAATAAGTTATCAGATAAAAACCTTGCAGGATGGCAGTGCCACGTTATAATGATTTTTTAGGCCAAAATTCGATTATTTTTGGAATTTCTTTAATATAAACCCTTACTATGTTAATCTAGAAAACGATTGACAATATTAAGAAAATCTACAATTCACATCAACACGTTTTGTTTTCGCTGGAGAAAAACTCAAAAATAAAAGGCTTAAAGTTTCCAGCAATAGTTCCGCCCCATAGATATTACACAGAAAAAGATTTTACACAGACGTACCCACCGAAGTAATTTTCAATAAATTGTTGAATATTGAAGTCAATATGTTAATCGTTTTATCGTTATAGCTGTAACTTTTTTGATAAATGACATTTTGAGTAAAAGGTGTTTAAAAAAATCGTATCGTATTTGAAGACGGATTTTGTCAAAATGTTTCAGCAGAGCATTCAACACATATTAAGGAAAAAAATAGCAAACAAATTTTTGATTGCTTTTCTTGTTTTTTTTTTTTTTTGTAAATAAAATAATCCTAATGGTATCCAAGAAAATTTAAATGTGAAAATTTAATCCTTATCTTTAACAACTATCTGGCACGGGCAACAGTTATGGACTCAAGCATTTTTTGACAAACTTTTTCTCCAAATTTACATATTCTTTAAGTACTATTATTATACATTATTTTTATATACTTTCATATATAAGAGATATAGATGTTTTCATATACTTAATAAGCTAAATTTTTTCAAACTTTCATTGATATCATCATTTAAACCTTAAGAGACCAACAATTTTGTTCGCATCATTGGACTTTCGAGGCTGAAATAAATTTTATAAAAACAAAAAAAAAATATTTAGGCGTGAACCCTAAACAAAAATTATTTCTATACTTATTAACATCATTCTCATTTCGTATCATGGTTGCTAATTAAAACTATCATAATTTTAAATTTTCATTTAACATTTTTTCAAAAAACATCATAAAAACTGATTTTGTTTTAATCAAAACTGAACAAAATTTCGTTCTTTGAAAAAATTTCCATATATTAGTTTTTCTTGCTGGCAGTGCTGCGAATGTTGGGAGGAAATTGGAAGGAAATTTACCAAAAAAATGTCTGTATAAAAATGTCAACAAAATTCTTGCTAATGTCATTCCCTCGCAAGCATTCCACAGTGAAAAGCATTAAATTATTTAAAACAGCTGAATTAAGTGTAAAGTTTTGTGTTTAGTCATTCTTTAAATTTGTTTAAATTAACATATTTCTAAAAAAATACCAGAAACTTCTTGTAAAAAAAAGAAACTCAGCTGGAATTGTGAAATTCATGATATAGGAAAATTAAACGAGAACTCGCTGTAATTCATAAGAAAACTATAAAGAAAATTTAAAAACTACAAAATTGTTGAAAAATAAAAAATGGAATTTCCTCAACTTGGACAGCATTGCAGTGAACCAACATGCAATAGACTGGGTAAGCCTTGGTTTGAGAGGGCAGGGGATTGGGTAGACAAATTAACCAGACATTGACACTGACGCAATACTAATGATACGCATACTAATTATACTTCCTGTTTGTAATGATTTTTTTTTGCTAATTTAAATAAAATAATGATTTTCAGATTTCTTGCCCATGAAATGTGATTCCTGTGACAAAGTTTTTTGCTCCGGACACTTTAACTACGAACGCCACAACTGCCCGGGTGCCATACGCAAAGATGTGCAGGTGCCAGTGTGTCCGCTATGCGGTGAACCGGTACCCACTCCTCCAGGTGTGGCGCCTGATCTTACCGTGGGACAGCACATCGATAAACAGTGCAAATCGGATACACAGAGAATATTTACAAATCGCTGTAGTTACAAGAATTGTAAACGACGCGAATTGATACCAGTAACGTGCACGCAATGTCACCAAAATTATTGCCTACGTCATCGGCATACGACAGATCATGAGTGTAGCAAGGAGCTGGCAACTAGTAGTCGCAAGGGAAACACACAGCAGAGTTCCTCGAATGTGTTCAATGGCATGGGTGAGGCGGAACAACGCAAGCTTGCAGCGTAAGTAATTATTAAAATAAGCTGTTGAATTTTAACTAATTAGATATCATTTGTGTTTAGAAATGCTGCAGAATATCGTCGCACAAACAAACCTACCACACTTTTTAATAGCAATCCCAAGCCAACGGCCGCAGCGGCACGAGCTGCTGCCACATCGCGTGCTTCAACGCATCAAGTACAAAACATACAGGGAAATATAGTGAGTGTTGGTGGCAACGCATAAGTGCTATTAAGTAATATTCTTATTATTTTCCTTTTTTTTCCAGTCTGAAGATGAAGCTCTGGCGCGCGCTTTAGCGCTCTCTATCATGGAATTGGATGAGTCTGCCGATCGTAATCGACGCAACGAAGCCGCCGCTGCAGCTCAACAAAACAACAGTACAGTTCCTGTCGGCGGACGCGATTCACAGCAGACCAATGGCAAGGATAAGTGCTCGCTGTCCTAGCTTGACTGTCCAATACAACAATACAGTATCGCTTTATTCATCACTGCTACCGAGCCGAGCTTTAGTTTCCTCCCTAGAAAAAGCTGAAAGTGTGCGCTTGACTGGCACTATTCTGCTGTGCCAAAATTATCTGTTTTTTCCCACTAGTATAAAATGCATATCAACTTATAGAAAATTGATTATCACAACAAAACACTTTTTAACATTCTGTAAAATTTAATTGAATTTTCGACATACTTTTAACAAATTCAGCTCGTATGTAACGCAAAAAAAAAAAATAGACAAAACATCCTTTTAATATTGTTTAAAAACTAATAGTTTCTAAGTTTATTTTTCCCAAAGCTACTTATCGATGTTCGCAAACAAAAAACTGCAACCTGTTTAAATTACTTAGTTATATATATTTATAATATTTATTAAATTAACATTTTCGTTTGGCTAAAATAATAATAAAATAAGAAAAAATACATTAAACAAAATCTTCGAAATAATAAATATTTTTAATTTATGCAAAGTGATCAACAAAAACTGCGCGCAAAAAATGTTTTTCATCACTGCTTTAAAATTTAATGTGATGCCTTTAAATATGCGCCTGGAAAATAGTTTTCACTAATCTTTAGTTCCATCACGTAGTTATTGCAGTTGACGCTGCCTCCACATTTACTGTAACTTCATCGCTATCGCTACCTTTTCCAGCTTCTACATTGACGGGCGGTGCTGGTGACATGGCTGCTGGTGATGTCGCTGAACTACCCGACTCGGGCACTTCAGGCACATCTTCCATAAGTTGCGTTTGTGCATGGTCATGGGACAGTTTTTTGTCATAGTTTAGTTTACGTGGAGGTGCTGTTGTGGCAGCTGATGTGCCGCACTCATTGGAAGAGGTGCTAATTTTACGTTGCGCTGCAGCAGAAAAATTAACAATACCTTCGGCAGCCAAAATGCTGGCGCTAGAAAGTAAAATGGACACCTGTTCAGCAGAGGGACAGCTGGTAATGATCATATCATCTGCTGTATAGCCATTGGTTGTTAGCAGTTGCTCCAGCTTGACAAACGTTTGTATAATGTTGTTCTTGAGGCATAGAAGTGATAGAAAATATATTAATTTTTACATAATTTTAGAGTTTGACTGATCGCCAAATAAAATAATAATAAAAAAAAAAATAAGTATAATAAGATATATTCTCACTTCGAAGCAAAATCCAATTTCATAACGCTGTAAAATTTAACTTTCGCTACTTTAATGTATGTTATATTTTCGTTGAATACAAACTCCTCGAGTTCATAATTTGCCCTAAATCTAAGGCTTGGTCTCAATCTCAAAAAATTCCTAATATTGGTCGTATTTCTAATAAAAGATTTTTTTTATGATGATCACCAGAGCGACAAGTGTGACACCATTTGAACGGAGCGAAACCGAATTTACAGGATTTTCATGTTTTTGGAAGTAAGTGTTTTGCACAAGTTCCACCATGAAAAGAGAAGGAAGCTTAAAAATACAGCAAGCGAAATGATTTTTCTTGGATACGATAATCATTCTAAGGCATATCGCTCCTACCATCCGCTGGCAAATAAAGTGGTAGTTAATCGTGACGTAAGATTTAGAATCAATGAAAATTTACAACAGCGTAAAGCGATGGAGCACAAATTAAAAGACATCAACGTAAATTTAAATAAAGGCGAGGTTGATGACGCTATTAGAAGTACGTCCGGAGGTGATGAATCTGACGATTTGAACGATATAATAATTCAGGAGGAGCAGACTATCATTGAAAATGTTTTGCATCCGCATCCATGTGAGGATGAAGAAGAGCAAATATTTGACGATGCTAAATCAACACCAAGCAGATCAACTCGAAGCAATAAGGGAATGAAACACGATGGTTAATTGACGAAATGCACATGACAAGTTTGTTGAGCTGGTGTTTAAAATAAAAACAAACTTCGACGGCAGCATTCAACGTTTTAAGGCACGTCTTGTAGCTCTGGGATTTTCACAAATATACGGTATGGACTACGATTACGATTAAGTCACACACTTTTTTGTGTGGCGGTAAGGCGCAAAATGTGTGTTGAACATTTGCAGTCTCCCGGCCTTGTCGATGACGATTCATCAACAGTTTGCTTGTTAAAAAGAAGTATTTATAGGTGTAAGAAGTATTTAAGCAGGCGGCAAGACCTTGAAATGAGGCTATACATAAAACATTGATTGATGACAGCTTTGAGAAGAGGTTGATCAATGTTTGTACATGAATAACATCAACGGAGCTTGGTGCTATGAGTTGCATGACAGAGGTACAGAAGATCAGACGTTTTATTGGCACCAAATTCGAATTGCAAAATTTGGGATCGATACGCCAATATTTGGGAATTGACGTTCTAAGTGTCAGTGATGCAAACTTTCAGCTGTTTCAATCAAAATAAATTGGAAAAATTGCATAGACTTCAGTTTGGCAGATGCAAAGGCAGCAAGTACTCTGATAGACGTGAGCTGCCGAAAATCTTTTTCACTTTATTAACAGACAATACAAATGACCAACAGTTGATTGGGTGCCTGTTCTATATGACAGTGATTTCACTTCCGGACATTGCAGCGAGTGTTAGCATTTTGGCACAAAAATATCTGATTCAACCGAAAATTACTCAATTAAAACGTGTTGAAAAATATTTTGATGTCTACGGCAACAATGAAGCTGATGTATGGTTACGCAAATGCAAATTGGGCTAAAGATCGAGCGTCACGAAAGTCAAACAGCGGCTACGTTTTCTATTTTAATGGTGGAGTTATTGATCTGGCGTGACGAAAGCAGAATTGTGCGTCATTCTCATTAACTGAAGCAGAGTTCATTGCCTTGTATTTGTCTGACGTGCATTATGTAATCAAACAACCGGCAATTTTGTAAGAAGACAACCAAAGCTGTCTCAAGTTTATTAAGGAGGATAAATTTTTGAATCGGGCATAGCACATTGACAAAAAATTTCACTTTCTGAAGGATGACTATGTGGATTCCGATTTGATTTGATTTCATGGTTGCCGACTTGATCACGAAGCCATTGTCAATGGCCAAACATGACATTATTCGTAGACGTTGCCAAATTGTGTGATCGAGGGGAATGTTGGATATTGTGATCGCGCACATACAAACTGTACTTATACTTAGTTAAATAGTTTTGTTTTAGTTTTTTCAATTAATAATTGAACTGTTTTTTTAGTCGTCAAATTTTTCTGTTCATTCGATCTGTGAAATTCAATCTATGAAATTCAGCACGTTCGTACTTTTTATGTTTAGTAAAAAATATAATTTAATCGACTTCGTCGGTTTCACACAATTTTGGAAAACATTTTTTTACACTCGTCATTGATGGGTTAACTATTTTCTATTTTTTCACGTTTTTGTTAGAATGAAAGTGTTTTTTCGAAAGTCCATGCTGCATCGATTGAAACAAGTAGGAAACAAGTAGTGGGACAAAACTTTCCAATTAATATTTTCTTAAGAGCTTTTTGCTTGATTTGCAACATGTGGACGTGCATTGCCTTGATGCAAAAATACCGAATCGTGTCTTTGGACATATTCTGATTATTTTTGCTTCAATGCTCGATTCAATTTTATTAGTTGTTAATAACAGCAATGCACAGTACTCGCTTCTCCGGGTTTTAACATTTCATAGTACACTATTCCCTTCTAGTCCCACAAAATACTCAGCATAAATTTCTTTCCGTGGATATTGCGTACTGATTGCGAGGTTCATAGTTGGTCTAGGCATTACCCACGATTTTTTCGCTTCGGATTGTTGAAATATGTCTAATTTTAATCGCCAATAGCAATTTAATGCAAAAAATTTATAATTTTGTGTCGATCAAGCAAACATTTCTGAAATGAAAATGTCATTTTCGTCTTTCGATGTCTCTCTCTCTTTCAACTGATACGGAACCCATTTTTCTTTATTTTTTTATCTTCTTAGGTCTTTTAAAAGTTTGAAAACAGTTGTACGATTTCGAATCTTCATCAAATAATACTTGCAATTCTGTATCTTAAAATTTTTTCTTGCTCTTCTACGATCTTCGTTGTCCATGCCAAAATCACCACTATTGAAACGAACAAACCAACGTTCACAAGTCCTTTGACTTTCAGCAGCTATTTTCTTAAAAAAAATTATGTGATAAAACTACCCGCATATGCTCCTTATCTGGCACAAAATTAGACATTTTCAGGGCAAAAAAAAAGTTTTTTTTAGGTACAATCATAATCTATGATATCCCAAAACTTTTTAGAAACTTTTTGAAAGCCTGCTGTTTTTCTAGTCTTATTCAAATTTGCAATAAATTTTTCATCCCCAGACAGACTACGAATCTGTGAATCTTCTCCTTAATATACCTTCTTTTAATTTTTCTTTCTTTGAAAACTTTTCTCTCGAATCATCTTTCTTTAAAGCCTTGGCCAATTACTTCTTATCAATGCCTTCAACGCGCAACTTAAAAAATTAGATCTTGAATGACAACATATTCAAAAATAAATATGATATGAACCTGTAAAAGCAAAACATTCATATAGTTCAACCTATGGTAGAGTTGTTTATTAAATCATAGTTCAATCAATGATTTTTGCATATTGTGAGAAAATTGATTTGTTTTCTGTCCCTATTATCACATAACGGTTCCCTTTTATAGCTAAAGAAATTTCACTTTTCAAAACTCAAGATCAAACTCACCCGTATTGGTCTGAAGATAATAAATTCCGTATCACGATTACTTAAGTAGAGTTGCATTGAACGTTGCAGCACCGCAAGCTTGTTCTTTATCAGTCGCTGAGTCTCTTGCAGTATGCTGCTTATCTGTTGTGGCGCAGCCCAGGCGGTCTGACGCAGAGTGTAATTTGCTTTAACCGCAACTTCTTTATCTTTTTTCACTTCCGCTGATGCCAGCAGAGCTTGCGCTCTATCGTAAAATGTTATGATTGGACCTACCAGCATGTGTGCGGAATCCTTGATAAATTGCTCGCAGACAGTTTTTAGTTGACGATCAACTTCTTTGCGTGAATCCAACAGATGTTCCTTAATCTGTGGTGTACCTTCGAGTAGAAATTCCAGCAGCGCATTAGTGCTGTTCATGGAGAAAAGTTGTTTGCGCTTCTGTAGCAAACCGAAGGCAGCAGTTTTAACTTTGCTAAAGTCCAGCGAAGTTTCTTTAATGGTAAAGTCAACGCGAAAGGGAGCAATCTGCTCGCGTAGAATGAGCAGATGTTTTATTTCAAAGAGTTCGCTGTCAATGGGGGTCTAATAGAAGGGTAGAGTTGAGTTGCTTTTTATAGAATTAAGAACAAAAGAAAGGGGGGGGGGGGGGGAAGTAAATGAATACCTTAGCTACGGCTATTTTTGCTGCGGCTGCCGAGACACTTTGTATGCACAGACGTAAGGCATCTTGCGAGAGTCCCTGAAATATTGGACGATCTACACAGCGATATAGGCGCGACAAGCAGACTAAAGTGCGACGTACTGTAGGATACCACATGCCATGCAAGTCGGCAGGCGAATCTAAAAGAAAAAAGTTTTAATTGAATAAGTTTTTTGGACAGCTGCAGGTTGTCAATAATACACACTCATGTTGCGAGCTCTGTATACTGTATCCACACTCTCGGTATCAATTGCACTTGAAACACTGGAAATTAAAGAGGATCTGGAGTCAGCACGTCGTAGCTGCGGCGGTTCTTGCAGTGAAAGCGCGATGCTCTGTAGAATTAGAAGATTTTATCAGATAAAATAAAGAAGATTTTTTACTGCTATAAATTTTAACCTCCATCATTTCCAACTTTTCTGGATAGGCCAGATCGCCAGCAGAAGGATTATAGTTTAAAATATCTGATTGCAAATATAAGTGGGCACGAAATACAAGACGCTCCTGCACATCCTGTAGCAGCTGGTTTGCAGTGTTAGCGAAGGCCTCCAAGGGTTCAGCTGTGGTTAGAAAAACAATATTTTAATAAGTTCTGCCCAAGTTCTTCAGAACTTACGATTTTGCTGCACATGCTCCTCAATCATTTCAATTCTCAAAATGGAACAGATTTCAGCCAGTGTTTCCAGATGATTTATATGTATAATAAATGGACGCATTGTGTCATAGAGTATGGTGCACAAACCCTCCAAATAGGCACTGTTAACAAAATCGAGTTATTAAAAATTTATTTTGGCAACATTTCAAAGCAGAAACTTACACTAACTGCTCGCTGGACAGCGAGAAAAACTGAAAAAATAAACGATGCTCATCCTGGCAGACATTTACAAGAAAAGCGCAGGTGCCGCGCATCAGCGTACAATGATCACCTTTGTGCGCTGCTTTCAGATCTTTGATGGCTTTGTCTACAGCTGGTGACATGATGGCAGCACGTTCGTTTAAATAGTTTTGTTGTATCTCGTTAAGTAGTTGTTCGTACTCGGGACTGTTGTGTATGCGCATTTCCACGAGTTGAGAAACGCGTCTTATCTTGGCCGCAGATGTTTGATATTTGCCATAATAGAGTGCAAAGGCGGCATCGGGCAGCGTAATGCCTGCATTACTCTCCATGTGCGGTTGCTGCTTGGGATGCAGCGTTGCTTCGGTGGCTTGCGACATTACCGTGTTCACATACTGTTTAATAAGCGCCACAGCCTTGGCCAAACAGTGTTTATACTTCACAACAAATGTGGGGGAATCTTTGAATTTTGGCTAAAATAAAAAAACGCTCATTTTCAATCGAGCAGTCGCAATCAATTCGCTACTTACATTCGCCTTCAAGTACTCAAGACAATCATCAATTTTGTTTAAACATTCACGGAATGCCTCGCTGGCCACCGAGAGCGTGGGTGACTGCAGGCGTTGGTGCAGAAGTTCAACTTGATTGAAATAGTGCAGTCGTCGTTGTATTTCGTCGCCCAATTGCTGCAGCTTTTGTTGCTCCTCTATTAACTGCTCGCTAGCTGTGTTCAACGCACTCGTCTTATTCGCAACAAAGTCATACTCGGTGTTTAAGGTCTGCAGCTTCTCCATGGCCAAGTTTATTTGCTGCAGTATGCGCCCACATTCATCGCTACGCAGTTCCAGCTGCTGCAAGTATTTGTGGTATACACCATCGGCGTGTTGGTGTATCTCAGCGTGTACGCGATCATACCACAGCAGAAAGTCGTTGGTATTGTCTATACCACCAGGCGCCATACTCTGTAGCTCAAGAAACGATTTGCTGCTGGTGAAATTATTTGCCTCTTCATTCGCTGCGGGTTCGACATTCTTTACAATGGGTTCCACCGTTTTTACCTATAAATATGCATCACATTAAAGTTTTATTTCCACCAACTGATTTGTAACTTACATCATCCCGTTCGTGCCACAGATTCGTAAGCGTTTCCAGATATTCTTCTTGTTGTCCACTGAGCGCCGCCAGCGCATTTTCCTTTGACTCCCACTGCAGCAGGCGTACACGTATTTTTCGCAAATTATCATTTTCACTCTGCGCTGTTGCGACGTCATCCATTTTTTTAAGATTGTTTTCCCTCAAAATATTCGGCCACGGAGCGGAAATGTTGTAAAATTGGACAACTCACAAAGTTTTCTTCTCCTTCCTTTGCTTCGTTTCGCACACAGTTGTTTTAACTTTTAACGAATGTCAGATTTGTCAGAACATGGAAAAACTTTTCATGTTTTGCTTTGCAGTTTGCTTTTATTTACAAAGTGTGATCAAAACAAAAAACGCAGCAAAGCTGCAGCATCATGATACAATGGCTGCATTCTGCCAAGGCGAGCGCTATTGTAGCGATGAATCATTTTGCGTTGCTACGTCGAACGTCAGATCTGTTGACAACTGGCGTTTGATGTAGATTGTTCGCTTGTTTTGTTTTGTTGAATTTAAAACCTAATTTCTTTCTGCTAAGAGGTTTACTTAATGCAAAACGTAGTGCTAGAGATGATAATGGATGATGGTCTTGATATGGCTATTAAGGAGCACATTTCGGACCTCATTCAACTATTGCAAGGAGCAAAGGATCGTTAAAAACATTAAAACTAGCACAAGCCACGAAAATTTGCATTTATTTTAAGCGTTTCATTTGAGTGTTTGCTAATTCATACAAATTGGCGCGCAAACAGCTGTTAAATGAAATAACTTGCAACTGTTGAGTACAAGTAGCGTAATTTATTTCGTTAGGTAAAATGCATATCGCTCGAGCGTAGACAGCTGCCAGCGCTGTCAAAAGTGTAGCCATTCACCCGAATTTTCTTGAGCGCTAGTGTTGGCGGAATGCAGCCAATGAGGAATGTAGCTTCGCTGAGTGCTCTCACGCGTCAACGAAGAGTGGATAATGAGAAGGAACATATATGTCAAAACGACGAATTTCGTAGAAATTGCAAATGAAGAAAATATTTTATGTTTCCAAGTTGCGGGTGTTAAATTTGTGTTAATTTGAGTGAAAATATTATAAAAAAAAGTGTAATAAAAACTATAAAATGTGAAAGAAGTCTTAAAATTGCAAAAAAAACCTGTAACAGTTTTAACCTAAAAACAACTGCGAAACGTGAGTATAAAGAAATTCGCGATGGACAGCTGATTTTGACACCAATCTCGCTTTATTCTGCTTTCTACTCCATTCCTCTCCGAGTCGGCCCTACCTTATAGTTCTGCGATGAGTGAAAGTTTATTGAGTTTTTCGAACTGTTACTGTCATCGAACTGGCACGTGCGGCAAGGGGGTTAATAGAAGAAGCAAGAGAAAGACAGAAACTGTAAAAATGTAAAACTTTAAAGTAAAAACATACCGCCCCTGGTGGTTTCTATTCCGTTATGAATGTTTTCGTTGTTTGGTGGGTGTAGATTTCAAGTGTCAAACAATTCTCTAGTGTTTTTATAAAAAACGAAAATTCCACACATATTGTGAAAATCTTATGAAAAATTTATTAAAATAATAAATAAAGTCCCTAGGACACCTTCTAACAAATGGCACCACAACCAGTGGTAACAGGACTTTCACCAAAAGAAGGTCCGCCCGGCACAAGAGTGATAATACGAGGAGAATTTTTGGGCACCAGAGCAAGTGACCTTATAGGTAAGTTTCATATAAATCCTATGAACAGGTTTATCAATATTTCAAACATAACTCTGCAGGTCTAAAAATATGCGGCTCAGACTGTTTGCTCTCAGCAGAATGGAAATCGTCAAATAAAATCATAGCTCGCACTGGGCCGGCCAAAGGCAAGGGTGACATCATTGTGACCACCATCAGCGGTGGAGTGGGCACATCGACAGTACAATTTCGTGCCTATCACGAAACAATCGGGCCGCTAAAAGAGTCTGCAGTCTGGATAGAAGAATCGCCATCGCAAAATTTTGCTTGGGGACGACGTACATTAACGCAGTCTGGCTATACACAGGAAGATCCATTGGGGCTTTCAATAGAAGGCAATGAACAGAAGATACCTGAAGATTTGCGTGATCTTTTTCCTGATGCCAGCGGCGACTTATCGCAGGAAAACTTTTCAGCTGCTTGGTTTTTGCTTGAGAATCATTTGGCTACATCGTTTGAGGATCTTAAGGCGGGTCTATCTTTTCTTAAACGCAAAGTGGAAAGCCAAAAGGAAGGCCAGCTATCTTTTTTAAAATCAAATGCTGGCTCTGTTATAGATCAACTAGATACGCTAATGAATATACGCGATAAGCTGCAAGACGATGCCAAATTGTATGGCAACGAGCCACTGAAAGTGCTCGAAACTTCCATTGAAAGTGAGTAGTGGAAATAAAAAGCTTTTGAAAAGAGCTGAGTAATAATTTTTTTATTCATAGATTCCATAACGGAATCGCAGAAAATTTTCACCGATGTTCTGCTACGCAAGGAAAAAGCTGATTCGACACGCGCTGTGCTCTTCGCTTTGTCGAGACATAAATTCCTCTTCTGTTTGCCCAACTCGGTGGATAGACGTGCTCAGGCCGGCGATTATGATATTGTAGTGAATGATTATTCGCGTGCCAAAAATTTGTTTGGCAAAACTGAAATTCCGGTAAGTGCGGAAATTTTACAAAATAAAATTTATCTTAATGTGTTTCATATAAAAGATTTTTCGCAAAGTTTTGGAAGAGGTGGATCAGCGTATATTACAAATACGCAAACAGCTGCATGATAAAGTTGTCAAAATGCCACAAAGTGTTGAGCAACAAAAAAAGTTAATCAAAGCTTTGACTAGCTTGGAGGTAGGAAGAGGATGTTCCTAAAAAAATTTAAAAAATAACGAAGCTTATGTTTCTTCAATAGGTGCAACAAAGCGGCACTGCAATAGGCGAAAAACTACGTAATATTGACCCCGCTTGGGATGCTATTGACGCGCGTGCCAAGTACTTGGAGGCCACATTTAAACAAACATTCGAGCTATACACCAACAAGGATGCAACTGGTCAAGAGAGTAAGTTCTCTTCACATATTGCTTGAATGTTTTGAATTATAAAATACAAATATTTTAGAGTCCAAAACACGGGATCCCAATCAGTCGCCAAACCGCGTTATGTTTTGTGAGGAAATTTGTGATATTGCTGCTTCGCAGCTACCCGATTTATGGCGTCTAGGACAGTCTTATTTTACGGGTGAATTGCGTGGTCCTCACGATCCCAAGCCGGGCGACTTTAAGGTACGTCCCTTTATCTTATTTGAGAAATTTTTCACTTTATCTCGTGACCTTTTTCAGCGCATGATTTTGAATGCTATTGAGAAGTTCTGCATCTATCTACGTGTGGCCATACTGATTGCTTCCGATTTGCGTTCAATACGCCAAACTACTGGCCTGGCCTGGCCTATTGGTTCCTCTTCGGCAACGCATCAATTTCTACCTTGGATACCACAGTGTTTGCGCTACACACGCATATCCTATGCTACGCTTATACGCCTGGATCTGCCCTCGGAGGCTTTGGACATAATACAGAAGTTAATCGACGAAATACGTTTGTTCTGCTACTCGATTACATTTAAGCGCGCCACAGATCGTTGCAAGAAACTCGCAGAGCGTGAAGTTTGGGATATGAGCATTGAAGATTTTCCAGGTGCAACACTGTTACCTTCCTGCTTAGAGGAGCTGTTGATTGAGACACTCGACGAGGCTCAAACTGCTTGCATGCAGCCAGAAATTAGGTTTTTTTATTAAAAGATTAAAGCGCTTTTAATCTATAAAGTTTTTATTAATTATTAGGGAAGGAAATCTTTTGGAGCCACAATCTGATGGTCAGCGTGAAGTCTCACAGCGCCTGCAGGAATTTTTATCATCATTTTGTGGCGTCATTGAAGAGCTGGCGTTTCAATCACATGATGACGAGACTCCAACTCATAACGTATCGCAGTTGATTGGCTTTCCGCATGCTCAACAAAGTGGCCAAACATCTGGGCGCTTTTGGGGCGCATCTGTGGTAACGTGGGAACAACGCATGCTTTGCTGTCTTGCTAATTGTGCATATTGTAACAAGAGCTTCTTTCCACATGTCGGCGATATTTTTGTGAAGTAAGTGCAGAAGCAATTCAATTAAATAACAGGAATATATTTAAAAAAGGAGAGATCAGGGAATAGTATAGACTATGGATTGGAACTGTGCCAGGTTTCTTACAGTCTGCCTGTCCCAAGACAACTTAAAGAAGAATGGTCTCTGTTTAAGAATAACTGACTGTTTCGTGAAGCATTGCTCATGAATTAATCTAGTCTTAGTAAAATAAAGGTTTACCTTGGAGCCTGGAGTTGGGCAAAGATTCTTGGAGTAAGTGGTACTATTATAATAGGAATCATAGCCTTGAGATGTAGTAGCAATATTTCAATAACAATGATGAAGAGGCCTGATCTATCATCGACACTAAACCTTTAGTTTCATAAATAAATAAAAGGGTTCAAAGTAATTGGGCATAAGACATTGTAATCCTTAGTCTATAGGTTATCACGTAGGATAGCTATGAATACGCTTCCGAGTTTTCACAGATATATCTTGCGTCTTGATAATGAAGCTGCAAGCTAAATGAAAGTGTAGTATCAACAGTATTTTGTACTGCAATTCTAATGGTTATTAAACCAAATCATGAACAATTCAGTGCCCAAATGTGTCACAATCAATAAAAGTTCATATAATTTTTTGGTTCGGTATCGGTGGTGTTGAAGAGTTTTATCTGGTGAAACCAGTGTTGTCAGGTTATAATACTCACAAATTCTCACAAATTACCATACACAAAAAACACCAAAAATTACCTCAAATTACCAAAAAATCATTACCACCACAAATCAAATGGAGTACCTCAAAAATGATTAAAATATTACATTATGCAGTGTTTATCACAAAGTTTAAAGAATTTAAAGAAAGCACACATAAATTGCAATAAATTTTAACATTTTAGAATAATTAGATTAGATTAATTTTCATAATAATTAATTTCTTCATTTATGAGTATAAAAATTAGAAATATGTTAACATGTTTCAATAATTTTTCTTATAAAAACCATGCTTGTTTAACATTGAATTGTTAACGTTTTACTTGCTAAGCAACGAATAAATTTCAACCACAAACTCACAGCCATAAACAAGTGCATTGTTCAGTTAATCTTTTCTATATGCATACAAAATATTTTTCTAGGTAGAATTCTCGTTTTGGTAATTGTTGGGATTTTTTCTCTCGCGTGGTAAATAACACACATGTAAAAATTTTCTCACATAAAGCGGACATTTTTACCTAATACCGCAGCATCTCTCAAGAGCACAAAAAATACAAAAAGTACGATTTATCGTTCAAAACTGGCAACTCTGGGTGAAACCTTTTGTGGGCCAGAATAGTCACGTCAACGTCTGCCGGCCCAGATAGTTTTAATGGTTTCTGAAAAAGTGGGCGTATACATTGTGCGGCCACGCGCTTTTTATTTTTTTGTGGGCGGCAAAATGGGGTGTGGAAACTTTTTTCCTAACTTTACCGTAAATCTTAAAATCAAATAAAAATTTTTAAATTTTTATTGATTTGTGGGCGGTAAAAAGGGGTGTGACAAAACGTACGTAGAATGGGATGGTCAAGAAAAACACAACAAAAAACTCCCCAAGCAAATCAGATGCTTCGTTCTTGAGGACGACTTTGTTTTATATAGTATATGAGTAAATTTCAAATAATATGGATATAAAAATTTTTTCATCTTTAATATTGCTTAACTTTAAACATGGCCGCTGTTGTAAAAACTAATGTAGAATCCAAAATCACTGTAACGCTCTTTAAAAAAATCTGTAAAATAATTTTTTTCAATTTTTTGCAGAAGTGGATACGATTTTTGTCTTGAGTGTTATACTTCTAAAAAGTGTTTACTAAAAATTTCTGAATTTTAGCGTTTGATAATTTATTTAGCTTAAGCTAAAATTTTTTTAAAAATTTAAATAAAATAAAAAAAGAAATTTAGTAATTCGGCGGCATAGACATTATCGTTGGACAACACTCAGGACTTTTAATGCTTTTTTAATATATTTGTTGAAAAAAACTGCACTAAAAACTCAAATTATAGGAAACAGCTAAAAAAATAAGCAATCAAATACGAACTGTTTTTTTTTTTTTTATTTTCAATACTTAAAAGCGCAAAATCATAGAAAACACTCTTGACATATTAACCTATACTTACCATAATCTGCTGATTAAATTTTAATAAACACTTAAAAATGCCACTTATTTAGTAAATCTGAAATCGATTAATCGTGTGTTTTCTTGCAGTTATGCAATTGACGAAAAATCAGCAACTAAAATAAAGATTTGAGCAAATAAAGTAAAACATAACACTTCTGACACGAAGCGGTGACAACACAAATTCCGCAAAACAAAAAAAAAATACTGTTATGTAAACTTTACAAATTAAAAACACCAAAAACTCTTTGGAATTAATGCATACGAGTATATTCCATATTGGCTGTGTACGGAAATGCAACTGATTTAGCAGCACTGCGTAAAATAAGCTGTCTACACTGGCCTCCCATAGCCGACTTTCTTTGACATGTGCCAATTTGACTATTTTTTTGAGGGAAAAATTTCAAAAAACACGTATACTAGTTATAAACCTGTAACAAAAATGTGAAACGTTATTGTTTATAAACAGGTTACAAAACTGTGGAAACGTTTTTTTGTCAAAATTGTATATAAACACGTACAATGTATATAAGCGCTGCCTAAGAGAGACACCGTGGTTGCAGTTTTAGGGGATCGCTGGTTTCGAATCTGATGTCAGGATTTTAATATTCAAGATGACGGATAGGCTTGCCACATCATTTTTTTTTGTATTGCGAATCCTTATAATTTTGAAATTCTGACAACGAATTTGATTTCGAATCTGACATAGCAGTTGTAAAGTTCATGATGACGGACAGGGCTGCCACCTAAATTTTTTATTTTTACGAATTCGGTGCTGGGGCGAATATTAGGTAAAAATGGGTAGCTAAATCCGAATACGTTGTTAGAATTTAAAAATTATGTAATTTTTTTTCAATAGGATTGCCACCTAATAAAATGTATTTTTAAGAGTTTTCAACATCATCTAACAGTTTTAGTAGGGGTTCGCTGATTTCGAATCTGATTTCAGAATTTTAAATTAACTTTTTTTTATTTGTGCGAATTCTTGTTACTTTGAAATTCTGAGAACGGATTAGGATTTAGCCACATATTTTTACCTAATTCACTAAAAAATCACATTTCTTAATTTCATACATCATTCCCTACTGATTTACAGTCAAACAGGTCTTGATGCTATTTTTGTGCTTTTTTTTTTGAGAAAGAAAACTGGAAAAAACAGCGACAGAGAAAATCCGTTTATTTTAAAATTTACCCATATAATTTTTTGGGCTTTATATCATAAGGAATTAACTCCCAAATAAAATTAAATAAAGCCCAAAATTTTTGATCTTATTTCATACACCAAAATTTGTATTGAACATTTTCGGACTTTATTTAATTTTTGTTTTGGTCGCTTAACCTATGTTGAGGGAGCGTTTGGTTGAATTTCCTGCTGAGCTCGTTCTTTAGTTCGATGACCCCTTTGAGCCGTAACTCAAATATTTCAACACGGTGCTACTGCTAGCGAGTAGCAGTCCGTACTTAAGTGTCATGGTTATTTGTTTAAAATTGAATGACTTGAAAAATTACCCACTTGCATTTCTTTTAACTAGATATGGCTATCCTTTGCCCACACTGGCCATAGAAACATCACGTTACTCGGTTAATCAACTATTCACCAATCTACTAGAGGCCTATGTTGAACATAAGGGTGATCCGCTGGTTGGCACCATCGAGCCATCTATGTATTTGGCACGCTTTCAGTGGGACAATGAAATGGAAATTGGAAAATTGCGCCCATATGCGCATGAGTGTTGCGATAACTTGGTTGGCGTCTATTCCGAGATATACACAATTTCACCCGCCTTACTGCGACCCATACTGGAACCTATAATACTCACCGTATCTGAGGAGTTGGCGCGCCTTATGAGCTGCGTGCAGAAATTTAGCTACACAGGCGCAATACAAGCCAATGTTGACATACGCTTGATCAGAGACGCTTTGAAGTTCTACACTAATGAAACTGGAAAGTGAGTTTTGTTTTGACTTGAAATTAAATAAAATTCTAATTTCCATAAAAAAAATGATGTATTACAGAAACTATTTTCTTGAAGCTTTGGAAGCTATAAATCCACCACTTAATGCCGAACAGCTAGGCAAGGCGGATGATATACTCGAGAAAGTGAAGCAGTGCATGAAGCTGCAGTTAATGTGTTTTGCTGTTAAGGATCCTTAAATTGTTTCTTTTTTTTCAATGCGTTTAGATATTTCAAAATATTTTTTAATCCTTAAAATTACGAAAAAAAAAACTTATAATTTACTCACATTCTGATTTAAATTTACATATTTAAGTCGCTATGAATTTTGCTCTTAAAACTTCCAAGGGAAATGAATAAATGTTGTTAGTTTTAAAATAAGTATTAAATAAACGATAAAGTTTTAAACTTTTAATTAAATTGGTAAAAAAAATACAATTCTTCAAAATCATATAAAATGCACTTAGTTAAACTTAAATTTTAAAATCAAACGCAAAATCCTTGCCCATCGATTCGAATTTATGCAAATTATCCTTGATTGCCTGTTCCACATCAATTGTATTGAATTTCTCCTGTATGCGCATCTTAATAGGATTCTCCAGTGCATCCATTATCTGATAACGCAGCATATTCGGCAGTATATTTACCACAAATTCCATGATGTAATCTAGCGTACCTGCACCAGCGCAGCGTACTTGTATGTTACCCAAATCAATTTGTAGATCATTTATCTGCGGACGTTGTCGCGTATCGAGCGCTTGACTGATACCCACTGTAACGCGTATGTGTTGCAATGTAAATTCTACATGACCAATGCGTGATACCAGACTACAACCAACTTCCCATTGACCGGCACCAGCTATCTGCTGTGTGCCCACTTGAAAACGTAGCGCAACCGTATTGTTCTCCATAGCCACAATCATGTCACCAACACGATAGAAACTCGATATACCCGTTATCCAAGTGTTGACCAATTGCATGCTGAATACGCCCACGGTGCGATTGTAGTCGGGCATACGATACGGATCATAACCCATGGCGCGCACCTTCTTACGTCCCTCCGCAATGGCCATGTCAAGCGGCGATATAGAGTTGGGCAAACGACGATCACCCATTAATTTTTCTATATTTGTGTTTATTTGCTCGCGTAATTTTTTGTCCGCTTCTTGCAGCATGAATGGTTTCATGGCATCGAACACTAAATTTGGTGCTGAATTGACAATACCTTGAAAGACGGTACCTAGAAAGCCAAGATTTTGGAAATCCATTGCCATGTCGGCAAAGGTGATGTCCATTTTTATGCGCTCCGTTGTTAGTTGACCATCACGTTCTACTGCTAAAGTGGCCAGACATTTGACATAGACTTTCTTAAGTACCACCGTAAAGGGGCCATTGGCATTGGCCAGAAATGAGCTCAGCGTGTACATGCCTTTTACGACCATTTCATCTAGCTGAATGCCAGCTTCCACCTAGAAGAATGCATGAAGACATATTAATTTATCATACTGTCAAGAAAACTTAATGTGCTAGGGTTAAAATAATTCCAAAAGAGCACATAAATTGAAGATGGCCCCAAAATAAAACTTTGGTGTAGAAAATCCTAGAAAGTTATAAGCTTTAATTAAAAAATCGTAACCTCTTGTTTTTGTTAACTTTGAAAAATTCGAGTTAATTTGATTTTTAAACTATGGTCTAAAGCAAATTGTAGTACAGTTTGATAAACAATGAACCAAAAACAAAAAATTAAAGAATTGATCCAATGTACGATTTTTTGATTCAATGAACCTCTGTTAATTGGTTCAAAGAAAAACGTTCTTTGATTTAACTAATTTTTTCTTGCTTTATTTACAAAGAATTTTATCATTCTTTAAATTTATGTACGAGTTTATTGATTTCATTGTATTAAAATTAGTTTAATGAATCTGTTCTTTGAAAGTAAGAACTATTTCTTTGATTTAACCCTGGATGTGTATCGCTATTTAAACCCTGCTTGTGGACTTTGTTAGTCGAAACGACTTGCATCAACTTTGAATCAAACTTACCACAATAATAGGAATAATCAAGTTAACTAATGCTTTCATGATAGTATATTTATTTTGACAAATTAGCCAAAGAAAAATCAATCAATTGTTTTTGATATGTAATACATACATATATTAAATAAATATATTAGCAACTTAATTTTTACCTCTCTTCTCGAGATCATAATATAAAACCAACTAATGTAACTATAGATATAGTTGGAAATATAAGAGGATCTATAAAATTCATATCTTTTTTATTTTCAATTCACAAAAAAGTGATTTAGAAAAATGTTCGCTTGCTCAAACTGTACATATTTAAAATTTATGCTCTCCACAAACATTTTGTTGGCACATTTTGCAGAACGACTCATTTGATGTTTTTCGTAATCACAAAGAACGCAAATCTTTCTTTTCGCCATTTTGAAATCTTTATACCTAAATTTCATAACTTAACATTATGATGTTTCCATATCTTTTAGGAGCTTAAGCAGGAAATATAGACCCTAATAAACTTTTTTGAACTTCGGACACCACACACGTAAGTAATGACAAAAATACCATTTTGACTGTTTTTTTCGGTGGTCCAAAAAAAATTTGTATGGTGCAAAAATCTCTCAAGACAAGCTATTAAGTAGGGAATGGACTTTGCAAACTTTTTTTTTTGTATGGAGACCGATTCACTCTAATGTATAATATATGATCCATATGGATCACCCCTGGGTTTATCCCCCTTGATTTAAACTCCCACGCAAAATATTCAATGGAACATAATCTTCCACAAAATTGGTTTCGTCGTTCGTTTCGAAGACGGTAGCTAAGCATAGTTATTTTCAGTTGCGTGATCGTCATGTCTTTTATCATAAATATTCAAAAGATTTTCTATTTATCTATTGTCGTTGAGGTCAGAACTCATGTTTATATATTTATTTGGTCATTAATATAGAACCCACAAGAAATCCACAAAAAAAACTTTTTAAAAAAGCAACACTATACTTTTATTGACACGGAAAACTACAAAAAGTCACATTAAATGCTTTGTTAGTCGATACGAATAACATGTTTGCTTAAAACTTCCATTCTGCTAAGAGCTTCGCACGTCCGACCAAAACAAAGATCTCTACGATGACTGTTGATATACAAAAACATGGTGAAATCTGAACTACAAAAAATAAAATACAAAAAATATAATCGCTAGTCGAATCGGCTAACGATTCAGAGTTAAAGAATCGATACTTTGGCCGCAAGAAAAGATTAATAAAATAAAAGGACAGAGTTTTATTGGACCAATGAACTCGTACTTGGGACTAATTCATAAAAATAAAGGACTGTTTCTTTGATTTTTTGTACGTTTTTGGTTCAGTGTATTTACTTCAAAATTTATAGTGAGCGTTTTGCGACTAATTTGGAAGAAGTGCCATCTAATTTGCCCATATAACCTAATTCCTGGTTCAAACTGTACCGGAGTAAATGAAAAATTCGAAGAATGAAGACTTGACCATCACCACTTAGAAAGCAGGTTTTTTGATAGGAAACAACATCGGTGATGGCGGTGTTATATATAATGAATCGAGGACTAGCCGAATCGGAACACAGTGGATCCCTTTTTGTTCCCTATTTGACGAAGGATGCTACTGCTCGGAGCACTCGTATGTGAGCATGCTCCTTATATAAGCATCCTTTGTCACCTCAAGCATGTCTTTGTAGGTCAGTTGACCAATCTTGGCTTCGCCAATAAATCTTATGCTTGCCATCGCCGCACAGAGTGTGTGCTGCTGTTTCCGGCTCCTCTAGGCATAACCTACACGTATCGTTCTCGGTCAAAGTCTGATGTCTACCTGTGATGGTACATGTAAGGACCGTGTCCTGTGATCAGTGCAGTATGTCAGCTAAGTCTTCCGTCTGTAACGGGTAACTTTTCCTGCCTCACTACGAGACCACTTGACGGCCGCCTTTAATTGCCTGCAATTAACAGCTTCTTCCTATCTTGTACGGTGTTCCGAGTCCGCCCATTGCTTAATAAGGCCTGCCACCATGTCGCCGTCTATGACGATACGTGGCTCTGGTCCACAGCATTCTTCTGCTGATCCTTGTCTTGCTAAAGAATCAGCATTTTCATTCTGTTCTATGCCAGAGTGTCCTCTCACCCACATAAGTGTGAGCTCATTTATCTGAGCGCACCTTTGGTAAGACATTCTATGGCCAACCTGGAAGTGGTATCTGTCCGCTGCATACACCTAGTCACCGATTGTCAAGGGCAATGACATTTTTCTTGCCATTGACCCGGCCATGTATTAGGTGATCCAGCGCATGCATTACACCAAGCATTTCCGTCTAGCATACAGACACAAACCTCCCTAACCTCAGTACACAGGATAGGGCTCAACTCTTCTGAGTAAACGCCTGACCCGGCTCTGCCATTCATCAGTGAAGGCCCAACCAAAATAGACGAAAAGGGACGATTGCAACTTGCCGAACGTCTGACGAGTTGAGACACTATCAGTACGGTTCTTAAACGTATGGGCAAAACGTATGGACAAGCTCGTTTGTTCATTTTCGGCAACAAAATTGAATTGCATTAAAGCGAACATATTCGTCTCTACTTGTAACGGAGCAACTCGTCTATTTTGGTTGGGCCTAGAGCCGTCTGTGAATATACTGATATTGTTACAAACAGCTTTTTAAAATTTATGTTAAGTATTTACTTATTGCGTATGGATAATTTTTTTGACTAAAAGTTTTAGTTGGTTTGCACTTATTTGTATGGTTTTTTTCTTGTCCCGACCATCACAAACTTTGGAAACTCATATAAAAAATATGGTAATTCTTTTCGAGTTTCTATTAACTATAAACTAAAAAAAGTTTGAGTTTAAGACCTATGGTTTGACTGAATTTCAATGTTTTATCTTCTTCGGAAATGAATTTAACACAGCCGCGACTTAAACTTAAATTTTTTTTTTTGTTTTGCCATATTGGAAAACATTTAGTTTGCCATTGCTTATTAAATTTTTGATATTTGTTGCTAGTGACCAACTGAATTGCAAAAAGAGTGCTCAAAAATTCGTAAAAATGTCCCGACCATTACAGTGGAATGACCGAAATGTTATTTTTTCATATTAAGTTTTTTATACTACAATTTGGAACTGCTATAACATTTTTGTTTCAAGGCAAAATGGAGTATTTTTGGGCAAGATGTGAACAAATTTTTTAAAGAAGTTTAATATTATAACAAAAAAAATTGAGTTCAGGGGGAAGGCGGAACGGGTGGGGGGGGGAGTAAGGTAAATCGAGGCAACAGGGCTTACCAGTTGAATATAACTTCAGAAGTCCAAAAGATCTGAGAAAAAAATGTAGTACTAGTTAAGCAATTTTTAACGGTATATTATTTTCTCGGACATAAAATACATGTTATGGAAAAAAAGACAATTTTGGCGGTTTTTCCGGTGGTAAAAAAAAATTTTTCAAACTTTTTTCGACCCACTCTATTGTATACAAGCTGTACTGCTTCCTTTTTTTTTGCATGCATGACAAAATTGTTATTATTAAAAATTGTTACAAAAATTCCGTTCATGTACTCAACAAACTTGCAAGTGAGAGAGAAAAATAATAGAGTAAGGGTTTTCTCTTTATTTCAGTTTTAAAAAGTATTTGCAGGCATGGTCGAAGAATACAGGAAGATGCAGCGTTGATTGTGCTCTCTTCTTCGTTACTGCCGATATTGTCAATTGCGCTCTCTGCTTGAAGTTAATATTTTATTTAATTAATTTTCCATGTTGTGTGCCTTGAAGCAACTTTTTATTGTTTAAATATCAATAAAAACACGAAAAATAACAATTTTTTACAATTTTTAATCAAGTAAACAAGACAGATTCAACTATTTAACTTCGGTTACATTTTGACAATTCTTGCTTTCTCATAGCTTTGAGATTTTATATGAGTTGTCAACTTCGTGTTGACATTCGCGGCAGTACGCTCTCATCTAGCGAGTTTACCTGTATTAATTCTACCATGTTTGCGGGCTAATTTTCTACTTGCAAGAATTTTCATGAAATAAAAAAAAAAAAAACAAACGTCTAAAACAAATGTTTTTAGTGTACAAAATAAATTAAAAATGAACCAATGCGGAAATTGTTATGTTAATAAAAATAAAATATTATTAAAACTTATTATTTTTAAATTCAATCAGAGCGCCAGTAAGAACATCTGTTTTTTCGCCTTTTCTCAAACTATAAAAATTAGCTATAGTGAAAGCCATGAATCGTTTTTTGTCAATTTTTGTTGTTTCTTTTCAACTATTCTGACAGTACGAAAAATAATGTTACTGTATAGGTCCTTTACCATTTTTCAGCAATGGCTGAAAGAGTTCAGATTTGATCGATATTACCTCAAGAGTGTATTTGTAAGTATTTCTTATATCTTCCGGAGTATAACATACTTTTTTTGACTAAAGTAGGAACTCCGTTTATTAAGAACATCACTAGTTTTTCATATAAATTCTATCATATCGTATCAATCCCTTACACTGGTTACTTTTACATAAGTTGTTTTGTTTCAACTAGTTTCACTTAAACAGATACTTTACAAAAATGTTCTTGCTATAAACGTGCAACTCCTTGAAATGAGATATTTATTACATTTTACAGCTAAGCCAAGCCTGCCAATTTTCCAAGCCAATTTGAAAGTGAAATACTAGCAAAGAATTTCTTATCTCTATCTACTGTAGACAAACTCGACAGCGTCATCAAATAAGCACACACGAAAACAGAATGTCGATCTTCTTTTTTTTCTCACAACAACGCAACTACTTTAGAAATTCCATTTTTTCCAATGCAAATAAAATTTAACTCACCTTCATTGCCTTAAGATCTACATTAATGCTTTCGATGCGAAATTTAGACAAGCCATGCGCCTTAACTTGCATCATATTCAACTTGCTCAAGCCGAGATTCTTTTTCATATCAGGCACAATCATAGGATCTGGTATAGGAGCTCCGGGCAAACCAACGGGATCCTCTTGCTTATAGTGTTCCAGAACGGCGAGTAGTTGCGCAGCCAAACGATTCTCACTCACTTCGGCATTGTGTTCGTCAATGGTATTGAGTTCCTCGTGTTCATCTGGAAATGCAGGAATTTCATTTAAATTGTTTTATTTAATGTTAAAAAAAAGTTTTTACCTTCATCCTGTGCCTGAGCTGGAACACAACAATAAAGTAACAGCAATGAGCTGATAACAATAAATTTGATTTTAATCATAACTTAGGCGTGCAGATAAAGATTCCTTTTTAGGTTTTTTCGATGAATTCTTAATTCTCCTAAATTATTTTTTTTTTTAACTAGAAATAAAGCGTTGGCAAAGAAGACAAGCGTCAGACAACATGCTCCGCTCAGTATGCACACACAAATAATAATAATAATAATCAGCACTGATTGATAAAGTCGTAGAAGTTTAAGCATGAGATAAGGCTCAACAGTCAGATGAATGAATTAAATTAGAGATTGAGTTCAGTGCACAGTGGGTGCAACAATGTAAGCAGTTAGACACAATTTAAACCACGCCACAGTAGAGAAGTAAAGTTGACAATTTAAGAAATCTAAATTTTTCAATATTTATTGAAACATTTTATGCAAATTTGTTTTTCTTATTTCTTTTAGACTATTATTGAGTGTACTAATTGGCTTAAAACACAATTCTTTTGCTAGTTTTTACAAAGAAAATCTTAAAAACTAATAAAAGTAACAATTAATTTAATATATTAATTGTTCAAGTATTTTATTAATTAAAATACAAAATTTTTGTGACTTAAAACTAAACTTAATTTAGAAGCCAACTAGAACAATTCTTTTTTTCTATATAAATTTTTTTTTATACATTTTTTTAAACATATTACAGCATAAATATTCAATATAAAAAAATGCACACTAACTTAAAAAATATTTGTTCATTTTGTTTAACTTAATTAAATATAAAAGTTCGATCCATTAAAAAAACTGAGTGCAGCAGCATAAATTGAAATTACATTCTTATACAGCGGTTCCTTTAACAGAAACAAAATTAATAGTTTTTAAATAAAATAAAATATGACTAAAAAGTTCGTAAAAAAAAATTGCAGCTAAAATTAAAAAAAGTCATTGTCAGCATGTAGTAAGCGCCTAAAAAAGTGTAAAAGAAAAACAATTTAAACGATGTTGCTTAAGCCCAAAAATTAAAACAAAACTAAATTATGAAGAACGTACAAACGAACGAACTAGCTAATGAACAAACACTGAGAGTAGCTAAAATTAAAATTAACTAAAATTAAGATAAATTAATAATTTAGTTAAGATTTTGCTTTTTCTTGTTTTTTGTAAGGAAAAGAATTAAATTTAGTTTAAATAAAAAATTTTATTTAAAGAAATTAAAGCTTCAAAGATTTTTTGCTGTCAAAAACTAAAAAGTAGTGGTTTTAGTGTACGTTTTTGACAAGCTTAAACCAAAACACAAAGTAAACTCCTTTATTTTTGATTTCATTTTAAGAAAAACCATGTGCTGCGATGTGTCCAATGTGTGCTATTATATGCCGCATTGGAAAGCAAAAAATAGACTAGTTGTAATATTTTTATGACGTAAAGCTTTTTTTAAAGCGAAATTTTGATGTGCTGTTTTGTGCTCATCTTGTGCTGCAATGTGCCACAGAGATTTTAAGAAATTTGCTAATTTTAAGAGCGTATTCAGATTTTTTTTTTTTTTAAGTTAGTTGCGTTATTTATTTTCCAACAATTTGGAGTTGTGCTATGATGTGTTTTGGTTGTGCTGCAATGTGCCATCGAAAGATTTACAATTTCGCACATTCACCAATTTTTAGCATGAAAATAGAATTTTTTATATTTCGGATATAGAAATTGTGTCATAGTTAGAAATGTTGCTTTATTCTTGATTAAATTTACTTTGAGGACTCAAAAAAAAAAAAAAGTACTTATAACATTTTATTTTAAAAATTTGGAATATATTCTTATTTTTAATTTTCACCAAAGACTCAGCAAATTTTTATATTTTTTCATAACATTACACATGGCACTACAATTTAGGCCCCTAGTATGAGTTACAATTCACCTAAGTTGACTTAAATCAACTTGATTTTTTTTCGTATAACGGTTTACATACATTTCAATTGAACGATGCAGTTTGTTTTAATCTTTTAAGAATTTTTAAACTACATCGTTCAACTGAAATGTATGTAATACGTTAAACGAAAAAAATTTAGTTCAATTTAGTCAACTTAGTTAATTTGTAATTCATAATAGGTTCCTTAATTTTATAACAGTCCACATCGGGTTATTCATAATAAAACTAAAGGCGAGGCTAATTTTTAAAAATCTATGTTCGCTCTAAACAAAAGTCAATATGAACATTTTTTAAGCTCTCTACAGCACATTGCAGCATAATCTGAGCACAACACAAAATAGTTTCTGAATTTCTAAAAAAAATTAATTGGCAGAGCTAACTTCCTAAAAACAAAAAATATTTTCGCTCTTAAAAAAGAAAATGTGCACATTTTTTTTATTCTCTCTGTAGCACATGTAGCTCAACATTACAGTAACATTTTCGAATATCGAAAAAAAAAATTCACAAACCATAAAGAATAATATTTTTTGCCAAATGTTAGCATACATCGGGCACATCATAGCACATATTCAAAATTGAAGAAGCTTAATTTATGCTCATTATAAGAACTACAAAAAAAATATTGTCCCTATTTAAAATTGAAATGAAATTAAATTAAATATAATTTTTTTTTTTATGTTTAAAGCTCAATTTTAAGTTTCATTAAATATTATATTTTTGCCTAAATGTTTAACATTTTGTGTTTATAAATAAAATTATTAATATTTTCTTTTCTCTATCAAAACTCACATAAGCACTACGTAGTTGCTTTGCAGCTTTTATTATTTGGTTCATTTAAATTTTAAACTATATAAATTTGTTTTCGTTTTTATTTTTTGTACTTAATACGTTGGTCCAAAATGTATGAGTTAAATATTTCTATTAAAAAAAATAAATAAAAAAAAACTCCGCTAAAAAAACAAAAACGTATAAACAGTCTTTCACTAAATTATTTTACAAAACACAAAAAAAAAACCAATCCAAATAAACAAAAAATAAAAAACACATTAAAAATTAAAAGAAAATTTTCTACTAAGTTATAGCAAACAAATTAAGAGCTTAAAAAATGCTTACAAATCGTTGGATTCTATTAATTCAACATAATGCTGCTGACCAACACTACTCGTGTTGCTGCTGTTGCTACTGTTGTGGTTGTTGCTGCTGCTGTTATTTCCCAGCGTATAGGGTGACACATGCGCATGTGTTGCTGTTGAAACAGAAATTGTTGTTGTGGGTTGAAACGCCGCGCTGTTAACATTAACATCGTTTAAATATTCCTCCGAAGAGGATTCGCTAAACATATCCGTTGAGGTGTAGGTGCTATTAGGTGATGTGACCAATATGGGTGAGAGCGTGATTGTTGAGGGTGCTATAGTGGCTGCAGTCGGCTTGACTTGGCCGGTTATAGGATGCACTGTGATGACGTTATTGTGTGTCTTCAGTTGTTGCTGAAAGTGAGTGCGTTGCGTTTGATGTGGCTGTTGTTGCTGCTGATGATGCTGGTTGTTATTGTTGTTGCCATGCGAGAGTGTATGTGTGTGCGATTGTTGTTGCATTATTATTTGTGGCAACGTTGTGCTTATTTCTGGCATTTGATGCAGATGTTGTATTGAGTTTATTGCAGATGAGTTGCCACTGGCTCCCGAAGATTGTATAAGAAAAGTTGCATTGTTGTTATGATGATTATTAGCATTGGCAACCGCCTGCAGTTGAGGCAGTGTGTGTATGCGCTGTATGTTGGAGTTGTTGTGATTATGCTGCGTTGAGGTTGTGGTAAAAACATTTACCACTATGAATAGAAAAAAAATAATATTAGGTATTAAATAATTCATAAGAATTTAGCAACCAAAACATACCCTGATATTTGCCTTCGGCCGATTGTATCAAGAGTGATTCTCGTTGTAGATTCTCCAACTGCAGCACATTGGTCTGTGTTTGCTGTTGCATTTGTTGCTGCTGCTGCGGGCTGAGTGCTGTGATTGTGGCATGCGTGTGTTGTTGTTGTTGCTGTTGCTGATGATGCTGCTGCTGCGGCTGTTGCAACGCACTTATCTGTTGTATGTTTCGATAGGGTATAACGGTGGTGGTGCCGGCGGCAGAAGTTGTTGTGGAAGACGTTGTTGGTATAATTGTAAGCCGCGAAGTTGGTGTCATGTGTGTTTGTTGCGATGACGGTTGTGTTGTTGTTGTTGTTATAATATTATCCAACGACAAATCTATGTGTTGTCCAACGTTTGTGCTCATTGATGATGATGTTGATGTTGCTGCTGCCGTCGCCGCCGTTGCCGCTGCTGTGGAGCATGTAACCAACTTATTACTCGTTGAAGTGGCTATCGGCAGTTCACCGGGACTTAATGTTGAGTGCTCCGAATCAGCCATTTGTATTTCATAACAGGCTAGTTCGGGTATAACCGGACGCACTTTGCCACCATCCGGACGATGCGGATTACGACAGCCGCGACATTTGCAGCCAATGCAGGATTTTGAATCAACATAGCAGGGACAACGTTGGCCGCAACAGGTTAGCTTGCCAGGTGTTGGAGTCGCATTGCCACAGCGACAGCCGCGTCGTTTGGCATTTGTTTTGGAAACTTGGCGATAAACGGTTGTTGTCTGAATGGGCACTGCAGTCGAGGAAACGTTGGTGAAATTTTTCTGTACGAAAAAAAACACAGTTCTATTTATTTAGTAACCAGAGTAAATATTTAAAATAAAGTTTTAATTTTATTTTTCTTTATCAAACAGCACGGAGTAAAAATATATAGAACAATTTGGGAAAACAAAATTTAACTATTTTCAGAGCCGAAAGAATGAAAATAACATACCCAATGCAAAATTAACTCCTTGAACGATACAGAAATAAATTAATAATAAAGTGCAGTTCGATCTGCTTTAAGAAAATAAACAGTTAAAAAATATTACAGAATTGATTTTCTTGATACTCTTTTCAGCTTTGTTGAAAAATATCAATACTATGGACTTTTTTCTTACACTATCGCTTTGAATTCTAAGAGATTCTATAACAGATTAGTTAAAAAATATCGTAAGATGTTTAGGAAATAGACTCTAAAAGACATCAAATATTCAAAGTAACCAACATCAAGACTAAAGGTTAGGCAAGAAATTATTGTGTCAACGTGAGTGAATCCATCGAGGTTTTGAAAGATGACACTTTGTTACTGCAATAGATTTTTGTTTTTGTTCTGTTTCAGCTAGCAGGACAAATAACGGCACCTGTGAGTAAGGAGAGCGAATAACAATGACTGACAACAAGAGCGCGGTAAATGCGGTACAGCAAAATCTACGTGGTTTACTTGTTAGGTTTTGAAAAGACAGTAAATTAGTTTGCAGAAAAATAGCTATGCAACTAATTCAAACGATCAGAAAGTTTTGTACACACTCTGTTAAGATCCAGCCGAATGTTGTACAGTACAGCTGAAGCGCCTGTGTTTGATTTGAAAGTACTGTACACAAGTTTGGAAATTACTGTAAAATGTGGTACAATACGAAAGTGTACACTTTGCAGCAGTCAAAACAATTGTATTCATACAGATGTCTAATATACATGAGATTTTTTATTTTTTCAAAGATGAACACTGGCTACGCATGCTAGGTTATGTTGAGTGGATGGAAGACAACGCTCTAGCGAAAAAGTTATTCGATTCGGTACCCAGCGGGCATCAGCGGCCAAAGTCGATTTTTATATAACTCTGATTTTAATATTTCTGACATAAGTCACCGAAAAAGTTCCTGCGAATTATAAAACTTTTAAGGTCAAATAAAAATGTATTGTTTATAAGGCAAACTTCGAGTAATGCACGAGTACTTAATTAGAAGGACAAAAGGAGTACTTACCTCCAATGACACAAAATGTAAAATAAGAATCTTAAATAAAATGAGTTCGGAACCATTGGGAATATTCTATTTATCGTAAAGAAACGCTCGATGGTTAAGCTGTGGATGATACCTTTTTCCTCTGGGATCTTTTGAACTCGAATTTACAATATTTCCTTTTGTAAGATTTATATCAAATGCTCAAAGGTGGATAGTATTCGTCAACAGTAATAAGAACATGAAAGGCCACAATGGCCACAATGGCCACAATGGCAACAATGGCTTTGTTACTGTACGTAGTCAAGATATTTGCCGATTCAGAAAATATATTGTGAAAAAAAAAATATTTTATTGGCTTGTCTTCCAATTAAATGGAAGGAAATGTGGCTAACATTAAATCAAAAATGTGCCAACAATCAAAAATGTCATCAATAACGTCAAGAATATTAATAATGTAATCTATGCAAAAGACAAGACCCACAAACATTATATCAGGTATAAAATAATACGTGGCCCTTCCACGCTCGCACCCAATCCATCTAGACGGCACATGTTCCTCCAGCAAAGCCTTCCAATCCCTTTCATTCATACGCCTTAAATGCGAACGCGAGATACAATCAAACAATAATGATTGCGGAGCCCGTAAGTTTTGCATTACCACAACACTTCTAAGGCATCATCTGATACGTACGACAATCCACAATACACCACATCAACACCACCAACAGAAAATCCTAAAGTTTTGTACGTAGACCCCTGCCATATAGGTTTAATTTTACGATGCTTCATAGTAGGGGGCCGAATCATTGCGTCAGCCAACGCCCTTTTGTTCAAAGGTACCAAAGGTAGCTGCATGTTGTGATGAGATGCCGCAACCCTTGGTAGGGGTGGAGGCCAATCTAAAACCTTTTTTATGCTCTGAGGTACAGTATCCGGTTGAGAATGCAAATCTCATCGTGCTAGACAGCTCTGATGATATTATACCGCGTATTAAATCACAGCCAACATAAGAATACTTCCCAAGAGGTCATTGCTATTTATCTTTGATGAGCGGAAGCCGCTAACCGGTGGTGGGCGCAGTTTTAAAATCCTTGATCAGACCTCGTAGCTCGACAGCTACTACCAGTCTTAGCGTATCACAGCTTCGGAATGTAAATGTTTCATTCACGTTTCTGTTAACGTGATAATATTCTCAGAGCAATACTGAGTTGACAAAATTACGTCCTGTTATAATGTTTTAGAACGGAATGCCATTAAATTTTGATAGTTAAGAGATAGCCAATCCAGTTTTACTTTTTGGGTCTGACGGGTGGCTAAATTTAGAAGCATTAATATTAGTAGCCACAGTTAAGAACAGTTCCAAAGACTTCAACTGTAACTGTGAAAATATAAGAGGCGAGGGTAGGATTTTTAAACTGCTTGGTTGAGTAATTTATACAAATTGTTAGGAAATTTCCTGAGCAATAAAATATTGAAAACAAAAAATTAAAATTATAAAATTTCAGCACCTTTTGCGCGCTATCATCATCGCCGTCTGTCTTGCGTTTAATGGTAATTTTATTGCCAATGCCGGTGTAGAGCACTGAATACATGGCAGAGCCATTGGAAACCGTTTTTATAGGTGGCGGATTACGAACTTGCTGCGACGTCACCGTCGCCGTGGTGGTCGTTAAACCCATTGTTGACAAGGACGAGGTCGACGAAGCAGTAACTGTAGGTGCTGCTGCTGCCGTTGTTGAGGTGGCAAGTTTAAATGTAAGCGACGGCTTTAGCTCGTGTCCACTGCTCGATACAGTTATCAGATTCCGTTGCTGCTGTGCAGCAATTTGACGGCTAATAGATTGTAATTTGGCAGAGGCAATGGTAAGCGGTGCAGTGGTCACTGTTGATGCAGATGAAGATGACACTAGCGAGCCTACAATACCAGCTGAGTTAGGGGCGTGGCTAAGATATGTAACTGTATGTGGCAGAGTAATTGCAGACGACATCGAAGCAGCACTAAGCTGAACAGCAGAGGAAAGATCTACAATGTTTTTAAGACCTTTTACTGTAAGAGCAGGTGTAGCTGTTGTGTACGATGAACTCTTGGTTGGCGGTAATGCAGCTATCCTGGGTGGCGAGCAGTGCTCCTGCTTAATAATCATTGGCAAGGGAAAATTATGCGTTATTTGATGTTGTTGCTGCTGATGCTGTTGTTGTTGCTGCTGCTGTTGTTGTTGCTGCTGCTGTTGTTGGTGCTGCTGTTGTTGTTGTGGCTGTATGTTTACTGGTATTGCGGCAGCTTTGGGCAGCGGCAATGCTGCAGCTGATATAGGCACCAAAGAAGCAGTATTGCTGAGGCACGAAACGGTTGTTGGCAACATTGCCGCCGAGGCCAGTTTTGGACGCTGCAAGTCAAAAGCAAATGCGTTGAGCAAATCTTCATAACCGGCACCCTCCTTAATGAATTCCTGCGTGCTCATTGTGGGCACATTGATGCCTGAGTTGAGGCACAGTGGCGGCGAGCGTTGTTTGCATATCAGCTGAAAGAGTGGCGAGGCCAACAGATGCTCGCACAGACTCTTGTAACAAAGCAGTAAGCAACGCATTTGTTTGTTCTCTTCATAGATTTTAAAGTCCTGACAATCCTTGCAGGCGGCGCAGTTGGGACGTATTTGCTTGCGACCACGCACGCACAAACGACAGACGCTGTGCTGGCAGCGTGAATCGCGCAGTGAGAAGGGATCGCAAAGCATGCGCGTGCAGACGGCGCAGGATAACGATTGTCGCAGGTGTGGCAAGAGGCGGAATAAATCGAGCAGGCTCTGTTCATTTTGATTGGAGGCGGCATTAAGTGATGAACCATAATCACGGCAATCGTTTTGTAGCACAAGACGAGCAGCGGAGACATACAGACCCACAGCGTTCATGGCAGGTGCTCGAGATCTGCAAGAAATTAGTGAATAGTGGATATCGTGATTCCATACAATATAAAAAACAATTATTTACTTTTGGCACGTATTTCCACTACGTGCTACACACTTTTAATCCAATACTGTTTCAAACCATGTTGCTGACCCCGATCAGAGCTCCACTTCTGTTTGTTATTTAAAAAAAAAAACAACTCCGCGACTGCCTATGCAGTTGTCTGCGCCAGACAATAGCAAAACGCAAAATCGATGAAAATCTACCGCACTTAATTCTAATAAACAATGTTTTTATTTCTTCACTTTTTCAATCAATGCATGCATTTATTTTCAAGATTTACTTTTTAATTATAAAATATTTGCTTTATTTGTAGTTTTTTGTTAAATATTGCACTTATATTGGGAACGCTGGGAACCAATTATTAATTATTGCTTTGGCCCACCACTGCCTTGTTTTATTTTGTATGCCTTGATCTATATCTCTGATTTTGCATCATGTTATGATTACACTTGGACATTAATTTTTTGTTTTTTTCTTCCTAACACTTATCCGAAAATAATTAACTTTTTTAACAATATTTGTTAAATTTTCCGTCTTTATGTTCACCGAAAAACCAAAACAGCAGCGAAGAAATTAATTTTTTTGCCGATTGTGTATTTGGCGTTTTGTTTTGTGGCTGTCATTCGATAATTTGACAGCCACCGTTGTGTGCTGCCATATTTTACACGAGAAGCAATATTGCGTATTGCCTGTGGCGACATGTTATAACTTCACTTTCGAAGCGAACATCGAAGCGAAATATCGATGTGGCTCTGTATTATAAAAATCAAAATTAAATGGAAAAATAAAAGCAAATAAAAATATTTTATCGAAACAATCGCATGTCGAAAGTGTTTCAACATACCAATTTTCGGCATATCATCGGACATCGAAGTTTACGATTTTATAACATGTCGCTACTGATATGATTACCAATATACACGGTCAAAAATATGACATCAATAATTTTTGTTAGCAAATATTTGTAAATATGCTTTACACAGGCTAGTTGAAAGCTTGATTGATTAAAAATGATTTAATTTATATATAATTTATACTGAATATTTCATTATTTTACAGTGCTTGTCAAGCGGCTTGAATTGTAAGGGCTTGGTTGGTAATCTTGCGTCAGTTCATTTATTTTCATCGTGTGATAATTATGTCTGCTGAAAAACAAGAAGAGATAAAATGAATTAAAGAGGACAATTTTTGACAGAGTTTATTGAAATATATGTCCACAATTTATTTATTTATTTATTTCTTCATCTAACAGAGATCAACTCTTACAGACTAACAATAAAGAAATTTATCTTAAAACATTAATTAATACTACATTAGAATTTTAACACAAGAAATAAAATAATATTACTTAAATTATAATAACTCAAATAATAAATAAAAAGGAAGGGAAGTTAAGAGGTGTTCACAACATTACGCGCCAACTGATGCCAAAGTAATTGATTTCTAAGTTGTTTTCTAGAGCAATTATGAAATAAATCAATGAAGGCTAAAACTGAATTAGTCTCCCTAGTACATCGAGCTAAAGGCATATTAGACGCATAAACGGATCTATATAGCGATTCACTGAAGTGAAATTGGCTGCGGAGGTGCCTTAATGGAAAATCAAAGTTTAATTGAGACAACAGATCATCACACTGAACATTGTGGTGTATAAGGTCCCAGATGAACAGAATAGAAGACACTTTACGTCTTAATTCTAGTGAGCAAATGCCAATTAGCGCACAACGGGTATTATATGAAGGCACTGCGGGTAAATGCCAATTAAGCTTGTATACCACAAACCTAGTAAATCTTCTTTGAACATTTTCTATGCGATTTGAATGTATCTGAAACAATGGATTCCAGATAGTGGAACAGTATTCTAAATGTGGCCTCACAAGCACGGAAAAAAGCGTCAGTAGAGCATAAGGGTCCGAAAAGTCTCGCGAGTTTCTTTTAAGGAAACCTAACATCGAATTAGCCTTATTAATTATAAAATCAATGTGATCACAAAAATTAAGACGTACATCCAGCAAAATACCTAAGTCTTTTTTAATGAAGACCCTATTAAGAATATTTGAGTTTATAGAATAGTCCCAAAATAATGGAGAAGAGACCCTACAAAAAGTAAAACATTGGCATTTAGAGATGTTTAAATGTAACTTATTAATCTCGCACCAAGAAATTACATCGTTAATGTCATTTTGTAATAAGTGAAAATCATTGGCAGATGAGATAGCTCGAAATAATTTTAAGTCGTCAGCAAACATAAGGGCATTAGAATTTTTGACCAAACTAGGAATTAATAAAATTCATTATATTAATCATTATTAATCATTAATAAAAAGTAAGAATAGAAGTGGACCCAAATGACTACCTTGAGGGACTCCAGAAGTGACAGAAATTGGCTCCGATAGGCGATCACAAATAATTACTTTTTGACTACGATTTAAAAGATACGATTTAATCCAACCAAGGAAGTTTGAGTGAAAACCCAAGGAGGAAAGTTTAAAAAGTAATATATTATGATCTACTTTGTCAAAGGCTTTAGCGAAGTCAGTGAATATAACATCAGTTTGCTGACCCTTGGTAAAGTTTTTTAAAATATAGCTGCAAAAGATAGTAAGATTAGTTGCTGTCGATCTGCCAGGAATAAAGCCATGTTGCTGCGGTGATATGATGTTTTTCACAAGAAAAATAAGCTTTTTATAAACAATCTGTTCAAATAATTTAGGAATACAAAGGAGTTTACTAATTGGTCTGTAGTTGCAGACTTCATGTTTATGTCCCGATTTAAAAATTGGAACAGTATGTGAAACTTTCCAAGCGTCCAGGAAGTGGCTAGTTGATAAAGATTTATTGAAAATTATAGACAGTGGAAGAGCGACTGATATGGCACAATTTTTTAAAACAATCGGAGCGATGCCGTCGTGACCTTCTTTAGAATTTGAATTAAGAGCTTTTAAGGCTAATTCAACTTCGAACGAATCAATAGTAAGCATACCAATATCTAGGATGGTATTGTGATGTTGGGAAATGTCAGTAGCAAGAGCCTCAGAAGACGGTGCATAAACAGATTTAAAATAATCAGCAAAGAAATTACAGATAGTGATAATGTCCTCCGAATTCATATCCTTATACGCCATGGATTTTGGAAGGCCATTGTTATTTCTTTTGTTATTAACAAAAGTCCAGAAATGTTTGCTATTTTGTTTAACTTTACTTTCAATCGAAAATATATATGATTTAAACAAGAATCTATTAAGAACATCGAACTCCTTTTGAAAGGTTAGATAAGTCGATTTGAGCATTGAATTATCACGATTCTCTCTATAGCGCTTATAGGATTTATTCTTTTTATTTTTAAAATTTGCGAGTCTATTATTTGACCAAATAGGATTTTTAACGGGAGAAACACGCCTATTAGGGACCCATAGGTGCAAACAATCATTGATAACTGAAAGAAAATAACGATACATATCATCAAGTTCCTTACCTACAAAATATTCCGACCAGGGGACACCGTTCAGAGCATTAATCAATTCATCATAATTTGCTTTATTATAATCTTTAAAAATAGAAACAGTAGAAGTTACAGGTTGATAGCTATAGGTGGAGAATTCCAATCCTAATAATACGTGATGTTGTGAAACATTCCCGATTAAGGGGGAGGGCGAATCTAGAAAAACAACAAATTCTTTGTCAACAAAGATTAAATCCAAAATACGATTAAGACTATTAAAGATATTATTAATTTGAACTAAATCAAACTGAGAAAAAAAATCAACTACAAGCGCATCAGTTTCAGTATTAACGTTGAAGGGCACAAGATAGAATTCATCACAAACCGGTTTCCAGACGAGTGTACTTAAGTTAAAATCACCGGCAATAATGAAGTGTTGAACTTGAGTAGCGTTTTCTAGAAGCGAGCGACAATTTTCTAAATGAGTATTATAAAGAAGAATTGAACTACCAGGAGGAATATAAGACACGATAATGAAAAGTTCAAAATTAGGTCTAAAATTTACTTTTACAATGAGTTGATCAATGTCCAACCTATTGACATCATTAGATTCAAGATGAGGAAGAGTCAACTGGCAGCTAAAAAAGTCATTTCTAATTGCTATTAAAACTCCACCGCCTCTCGATAGGCCCGTAGTATTTGAACAACGATCCTTACGGAAAACACTGAACGATGCACAACTGATTAATTCTGAGGTTAAATGCTTATCGGTAAGCCAAGTTTCAGTAAGAGTAACTATATTATAATTACAAGAATGAGTGGCTAAGAATAACTCAGAAATCTTAGTCCTTAACCCACCCACATTTTGGTAATAAAATGAATTATAAATAGTGGAGGCTGAACAAGATACCGGCAATGATGATGATGATGAATCTGGAACTATATCCGATGACGGGAACGATGATAACAGGCAACTCTGTAATGCTGACGAGTACACTTGAGTAGAAGGCGGACTAGTTGCAGTAGGAATGAGCATTCCAGATGCTGTTGACGATGAGATCGATGGAGATATAGATGAATCAATTAGTTTTTTGACTGAGATGGCAAAACAATTGGCTGCATTCTAGATGGAGGACGTCGACTTTTAGCAACATACTCATGGGCAATTATGCCGCTAGGCCAAAAATCCTTAGAAAGTAACATTTGGTAATTCTCATCAGGAACATATAATCTAAAAGATGCCATCTCACGTGGAGTGCTAAAATTGAATTTCCTACATCTGAAGGAAGATGTAGGTATAGATGATGGCAATCTTTGCTTGATGTAGGATAATATAGTTTCCTCAGACGTGTCGGTGGCAAGTCTTGAAAGAAATATGGCTCTATGAAGTGCTCTTTGAACAACAACTAGGTTAACAATTGCTGCTGCAGCTTCAGGCGATGAGTCAGGGGTTGAAATTAACGCATCAACAGCGCATGGTTGAGTTGGTAAGTCCGGAATTGTAGAAATAATATTAACAGCGGAACTATGACCAGCATCAGATGATTGCCCATTCGGCATATAATGATGCATAAAATGAGCACATAAAATGTTCAAATATATTGAACTTTATCTAGCTTGTGGGACTTTTCTCTGATAGGCCATTTATTTTTTTAAACCACTCTTCCGTCTGAACTCTTTTCCTTTCATTTTAAAACTTTTTACTGCAATAAAGAATAGCATCAATCCACAAGTACACATGCTTGATGTAAAATGTGCATTGAGAGCATATAACATAAAATGAAACTGTAAATGCACATTTTGTCATATAAAATTTATATTTTTAATTAACATAAGTGCTATATGAATGAGTTTATGATTATTTATTTGTACTATTTTATCAATTGTACATTACAAAACCATGTGCATTACTTTTATTCTTATCCATACTCTAATCCTTACCCGAATTCCGGTAATATTTCTTATATTGGTCAATGTCTTGATCCTAGTTCTTATCATGATCTTTTTTTTAAACCTTAAGAATAGAACCTTAATAGACGAGTAAGAAGTCCATGCAGTGCAACTAAATTTTATTTGAAGCAAAACAAAAACTAAATAAAAAGATTTGATAGAGGCTCACACTAATTTACTTAAGTGGTTATATTGTCATCGAATGCGAATCTTTCGTTACTCTAGGTGGCCTCACTGTCCGACGAGTCCTTCTCTTGACTTTCATTTCTGCTCTTCTTTCCTTCAATACACGTATGTTGTACGTTGTATGTTGCAATGGTGTTTTGTGTTCGTTTTGTGCATTTGCATTTTATAGCGCTCGACTGTTTTTGCCTCTTCATCTCGACAAGACTGTCTTCTTGCAGTTTCGATGCTTTGTCGTAACAAGGACATCAATAGGTTGCATTTATTTTTTTTTCAAGCATAGTTAATGGGTGCGCTTATATCCATTAAAGAAGGCAGTGTCGAAACGTAAAGCTTTGTCAACTGATTTGGAATCAGTAAAGTTAACATTGATCATTGTAGTCGAAATATTCAAATTCGCAATCGGCTCGAAGTCAATCAAGTTGTCATCCATCAATGATGATTTTGTGTGATCGCTTAAATTATAATCGATCGATTCAAAATCGATTGGTTGCATGATGCAATTAGCAAGGTGATAGTGATAGCTGGCTTAACTCACAAAAACGGCTATCATTTGCCAGTATATATTATTTTTTATTATTTTTTTTATTTTACTTTATTCGTTTTCTACTTTGTACCATTTTTGACAACTTATGATCGCCAAAAGAACTGTCACTACTACCTTGTTTCTTGTATGATTGGTTCAGATACATTTATAGCATGTTCCTTGTCGTCATTTTGCTCCAAATCCAATTGGTCATAGTCGTCAATTGAGAATTTAAATGCATAGTGAAGTTCTTGCTCCGCTTAGTTCATCGTTAAGTCGATGAAATCGGATGCTTTTCTGGCACCAGTTGCTGTTTTAATTTTGCAATAACTGTTTCGTAGACCGATAGACCTAAAAACATTTAAGAACGATTAAAAATGGACATTTTAAGGAAAAAACATTTGAAGAAACTTTCAACTTACCTTGGCCATCGATGCGCTATTGAATTCTGGCTGGCTGTGTGCTCATTGCTTTTATTGTTGAGCAGCACTTCATTTTAAAAAAATGCGCGTTGTGCTGGGCTATAGTTATAGTATATAACCGGCTTCATTTTTCAATGTAGTTATGTCTCTTAATAATTTAAGTGATAATTTACTTTATGTGCAGTATACAAAACACAGACATAATTCTTATATGCTACCGTATCCTACTTAATTTAAATTTAAGCTTTTTTGCTGAACCACATCAATTGAATTTTCTTCATTTTCACCTGTAGCAGTTGACGCAACAAATTAATTTGAATTTAAATTCAAAAGTTTGTAACTTTTAGAAAAATTAATATAGTTTTGATTACATTCAAGACATTAGAAATGCAATTCATCGGTGTGTAACGGGTAACATAAATTGAGATTTAAGACTCGTTACATATTTTACTTTTTCAGTGAACAAATTGAATAAAATATTACGCATTATAAACAGAGCTATATTTTTTAACAGGTTTTTGCTATAACACTACTTTTTAAAACTACTTAAAGTAAAAAATTATTCAAAATAGCTACATATATTATGACCCTAGGAATAATAGAATTCTTATAAAATTAATGCACTATGCTGCAAAAACATTTAAAAATCATGTTATCTAAATGTTGATTACCAAAAATGCTATGTCTTTAAAATCTGATGAAATATTACGAAAATGATAACAAGATTGGAATCTAAATACCTGAGTCGTTGGGAATTCTATATTATATACAACTTACTAAAACGAAAATTTAAAAACAATTTGTTAAAACCATAGCTGTTAAGCTGCGATTACGATTAGTAATTAATTAGATTATTTTTTAAAAAGAATTATAATCATTATATAATCCCTCAGAGAGAAATTTCTAATTAGTAATTGATTGCGATTACAAATAATCAAATTATAATCACGATTACTTAAGATTATGAAAATAATCAAAAAACAATCAAAAGCAATCAAAGAATAATAATCGGATTACTTTTGGGCCATTTTTTTTTTTTGATTCTTTTAAGAATTTTTGCCTAAAGTACCAAATGTAAAGTAAGGTTGATCGACTATTTTTACTGGCATAGTAAACAGTCCAAGACGGCAATCATGGCCTGATTTTTCTTTTAAAAAATAAGTTCTGATGAAGGTAAATAATATTTAAAAAAAAAAAAAAAAAAAAAAACGAAATGGCCATCTCAGCCCTTGAAAGGACTTTGACCGAGCTTCTTAAGATCAATTGTGTTGTGTGTGATGTGAAATGTTTGCACACAAATGATCGAGAACTAGACCTACATACATGTTTTACGCCGACTCCGAACGGCTTATGTTCTCAAGAAGCTTTTCATGGCAGTTTTTACTCTCTGAGGCTTGCCATTGTCTGCAGAGAGGTGACGGCCGAACAGAAAAATAAATTCAATTGAAAAAATTTTCTGTGTCAGATGGAGGATTCGAACCTGGGTTCTCTGGCGTAAGTCACACACTTTACCCACTACGCCACGGCCGCCACGAATATTTAAATTATTATTATTATTTTATAATTAATATTTAGAGTTGTTTTATTTATGTTTTAATGCATTTTTTCGCTCTTTTTTTTTGACAATCTTTGTTTGAAAAAAAAAATACAAAACCTTTTGTATTTGTATGTGTATTTTTATTTGTATTTTTTATTAGACTTAAATTATAAAAATAATTTAAAAGAATCTAAAATAATCTCTAAAAGTAGTCGGATTATTTTTTGATTACTTTTGATTCCTTTAGATTATGTTCGTAATCTCAAGTAATCGTGATTATAAATGATTATTTGTTATCGTAATCATTTGATTACTGAGCCAAGCAAAAAAGAATCGTACTAAATCAATTATTACTTAGTCAATTATTATCACCTTTTTAAAAAAAAAATTCAAATTGCTAATAATAACGATTACTAATTTACTAATTTTACGATTACGATTACGATTGGTAATCATTTTTAAACAGCTATTGTATGGTATAAGCGGTATTACAATAAAAACATCATTATTAAATTTTGTTAAAAATTTTCGTGATACTGTCGGATTTGAATTAAGCGCAATGTTCGATTATTTTTAGTGCGAAGTTCTAAACATAAATTTATCAATGTGCGTTGTATATCACAGCTGTAGTGTAAGGTGGCAACTCTAAGACGGCAGCTCAAAGTGCCTGACAGCGAATGAAAGAAAGAGATGACAATATAGTGAATTGCAATGAAGGTCGCTACGTTTGCTTAATTAACACCGGAAGCTATGAAGCGGAAATTAAAAGGAAGTTTTATTAACGCTTATCTAATTCGAATAAAATTAACTAGAATATTAAAATTATTCGCTTTCAATCATGCAGAGTATGAAATCAATTTTTAAAGGTGTTAGGATGTGTGCGTACGTTAAAAAGTATTGCATAAGATATATAGCACATATATAAATAATAGCAGCCGCCAAGGTACAAAAGTCAACATAATTCTTGTTGATTATCAATTCAACAATGTTTTCCCCCAAAAAGTGCCAATATTACAAAATGCATAAAATGGTTGTTTTTAAAATGGTTGAATATAGGAATAGTTTATATTCAATAATTTTAAAAAAATATTGTAAACACACACATCTGACGTCCCTGTTAAGTAAATTTCCAAGTAAATTTAAAAATTTTAACTGACGCTGGCTATTTTTGGAATACGTCAGACGAACATGATTAATTATCGAGTGAAAATTTCATGCAACTTTCAGAAACATTTTCGCGTTGAAATAAAAAACTATTCGGATATGTTCAATTGTTAACAATTTCGAAAAAAAAGCATCTTCTCAAAATGTTCTATTTTTGAAATGTTTTATTTTTACACCGAAAAAAAATAATCTTTTATACCAAAATAATTCATTCGCCCAATATAACAAAAAACTAACAGATACCAGCGGCTAAAATTTGAGTTGAGTTTGAAATGTTTGTAAATTAAGAAATAACAAAATTTTTGTGTACCCGGCAAAATATTTAATATTTTTTTTCTTTGTTTTTGTATTTGAATAATTTTTCTCATTGGCAATTTTTGTTTATTTGTGAGAGTAAACAAAATGTTTCCGTTGGGATAATATTGCATGTTTTTCCGACACCGAAAGATTTTCCGAAAGATTTTCGTAAAAATGAAACTCAAACAAATGCGAAGCGCAGCCGCCTTGGAAAAGTTGCGCGTGTGACGCAGAGACCGTTTTTCATCTCGAGTTTTCCACGAGTCTTCATGAAAAGCCGCCGGCTAAATTTAAATGTGTGTGCGTTTGCTTTACGATCTCGTGGTGGGCAGTAAAATTCAACACGGATGCTGAGTAATTCACAGAAATTGTAATTTTTTTCCTTTCTTTAAAGTTAAGATATAGAATTTTCGTGTTTTTCATGCTATTCTTGTTGTTGCCTTTGTTGAGTTTTCCACCAAAAAGTTTTCAACAGGATGATCGGTACTATTTGATTTTAGCCACATGCCAAGTTTTGTCAGTAAGTGTTTCGTTCTCGTCGAGTGTTGTGCTCGGTATTCTCGAGAAGATTCGTCGTCTAGAAGATCTTCTTTGTTTTTTTTTTGCATTCTTCATTCATTATACACCATCGTGATAGTGGGGGAAAAAAAAAATTACACAGCAGAATTTTTAGCAGCTCTTAAGGAGAAAATTAAAAAAAAAAAGTGTAAATATCTTTAAAATTACCAGTTTAGTTTTTGTTCATTTTATATAAACCGCAAAGTTTTCGTTTTGTATGCGTGATAAATTTATAGTTTGTGAATATTAAAAAAAAAAATTAGAAATTTTTTGAAAAATTACATAATCAGCATTCACATGGGCAGCAGCACGTTTTTCAGACCACCCTAGCTCAAAGTGCTGGCAATAATTATCAAAAATTTACCATAAACTACAAATAAAAATCAACAAATTTTTAATCGTGTGAACTGTGTACATAGAAGTAAAAAAATTACTTAAAATTACATTGGCAAAAAATTGTGAAATTTTCAAGTGAAAAGTAGAAAATTCTAAATGTTCTTCATATAGCCGCACAAGTTTAACGAACTGAGTTCATTTCTATTTTTGAATTAACCACGAAGTGTGCGCGCCTTTGTGTGAGTGTGTATAATGTGTTGCGGTGTATGACGGTGTGCACATGCGGTGTTTTTTTTTTTTTTGTGTGACGCGTGTTGGTTCACCACACACTGTACGATGAATTTGTGCTACAGTCGAATGTTGAACGATTACTTTTTGGTAGCACTGTCGTGGTGCCGGCTGCATACAAAATACTACAAATACACTGTCAAAAATATATATAAAGAAAATGAATTTTTAATTGCAAGCTAAAGCATATGTTTTATGATATTATTCCAGACATTTGTGTTGTATTCGAAAAAGAAAAAAAAAATGTCTGACTTTCAATTGAATTGGTTTAAAAATAAGCAAAAAATTATTAATACCTAATTAATAAGAATTTGTCTACAATGGAAAGAAAATTTAAATTAATGAAAACTTTTTAATTCTATTGAGCTTAAATCGTTTTTTTTTCTTACAACTCAAATGTACACTGTAGGCTGGCAGAAAAATTTTGCTTTTTTTTTTAAATTTGAAGTAAAAATAAGTAAATTTATACTAAAAAGTTTATAATTTAAACAATTTTAAAATTAAAAATTTTTTTTTTAGTGGTTCCACTCTTTTTCTGACACAAACGATCATATTGAAATTTTTAACTCATTTTTAATTTTGATTTATTATTTATATATTTAAAGAACGATTTACAATTTTAATATTTTAATTATTTTGATGAGAACTCTGAGTTGATGTTTTTTATTTATATATTTTTTTTTTAAAAAAGGTTAAATTATTTATCACGCATGTTTTAAAAACTTGCTTGTCATCATTTCCAAATTGTTTCCACGTTCTACTCATTTCAAACCTTTGCATCTAACTTCAAATCGCTTTTAGATTTACGACAGAAAAGCATAAAGTTCAATTGTAACGACTGACACATGAAATGTAGTGGGCATAAAGAAGTGATGCGTTTCATTTTCTTGGTAAAACACCGACTCCTGATTATAGGAACTCGACTTACAGTTTGTAAGAACTTTTTTGGAAAGGTAGCTCCTTAGGAATCAATACCATGGGTTGTATTCAGAAAGAACAAAACAAAAGTTCCAATTTTAATCAATAGAACATGATTAGATAATTTTGTTCAAAACATAAATTTAGTTCCGAGAAAAAAAAATTTATTGGAAGTATGCATTAAGAATCTCACATTCGTAACCAACTTCATATTTATAATAACTGTCATTGTTTTGACAGTGACAGCTATTGTATCTTAAAGTGCGCCTAAAAATACATTTTATTTGATCCGTCAAACTTAATATTTGGTCATACACACAAATTTTTTATCAAAGGGTAATGCAATAAGAGTTTCCTACTTTGTTTTATAAATTAAATACATACAAATCAATGTATTGATGCAAATGTTTATTTGGAATAATCGTTTGGTTCCAACAAATCTATGTTTAAAAATTATTCCGTCAAATGGTGCCCACGACTAACGCTTAAATGGTCCATTCTGTGGGTGCAACTTTCGACAACCATTTCGAGCATATCGGCCGGTATTCCTTGAATAACACGAGTTATGTTGGTTTCTAGAGCGTCAATAGTTTCGGGTTTGTCGACATAAGCAAGTGATTGAACATATCCCCTAAGAAAGTAATCCAATGGCGTCAAATCACATGATCTTGGTGGCCAATTAACAGGAACATTTCTTGAGATGATGTCTTCATCGCACGTGAAGAATCTCAATCTTTCCCTCAATAAAGTGATTTTATTCTCCAGGTGTATGGCATGTTGCGCCATCCTGTTGAAACCAGAGGTCGGTTACACCAATATCCTAAATTTTTGGAAAAAATTCATTGATGATTTCTCTGTAGCGAGCACCATTGACCGTAACACGGGCTCCATCCGCATTTACGAAGAAATATGGTCCGATTATGCCTCCTGCCCATAAATCACACCAAACAGTACATTTATCGGGATACATTGCAAGCTCTAGGATTGCTACTCGTTGTTCATCGGCAATTTTTCTTGTTTACGTTGCCGTTTAACCAGAAATGAGTTTCGTCGCTAATCAAAATTTTGCGATAAAATAATGGATCAATTTGAAGTTGTTATAAGGCCCATAAACCGAAATTAAAACGTACACCAAGATCAGCCGGCTTTAATTCTTGTCCGAGCTATATTTTATAGGCCTTCAGAACAAGATCACTCTTCAAGATACGCCACAATGATCCATAAGAGATGCCCAAAGCCTGAGATCGGCGAAGAATCGATTGTACACGGTTTTCACGAACACTCTCTGCTACTGCAGCAATATTCTCAAAATTACGGGCTCTATGCATGATACAATAATTTACAAGGTAGCCTTGACAACTACATTTTTTCTCACGAGCGGCGATTGGGAGTTGTCAAATCAATACAAAGTTTAACTTTCATCTGTCTTGCCGCTTCTTCGTTTTCTCATTTTCAATGTGTTTTTTACAACTCCAAAACGCCAACAAAACTGTCACTCCTACCTTATAAATCATTATACCATGGCTCTATGCACTCTGGTTGAATGATGAATGTCAAATAGTGTAAAAGTGGTTCGAATTTGGTGTGGTGTTACGAATAGTGCGCTCAGTTGTACGCTCATAACGACTAAAATGATGTTGAAGAATTCTATAACATTCTCTAACTGATGACTGATTTTAGTAGTAAGTTACCACAATTAATAAACGTTTTCTACTCATGATTGAGTCGTATTGAATACTGACCACAAACGTCATATGGACAAGCCATTTGACACAGATCAGCTGTCAAAACAACCCAGTTGGAAAAGAAACCTCGTATTGGATCACCCTTTAGTTGGAAATGTCGAATTATGTGCCAACAAAACAGCATTTGCGGAAAGTTTTTGGTTTATTTTAAACAAAACCGTATCCGAAGCACATCGTTTGCTGCTTGAAGCATACCCGGAATATGTTCCGTCAATTAGTGGTTTGTGCGTTTCAGAAATGGTGATTTTGACATCGATGACAAAGAACGCCAGGCAAGCCGAAAAAGATGTGGACTTAGAGGCATTACTCGATGAAGACCCATGTCAAACGCAACAAGAACTTGCAAATTAGTTGGGAGTTGACCATTTTTAGGCGTCTGAAAGCATGAAGAATGATCCAAAAGCAAGGGAATTGAACGCCGTGAGATTTGATGCCGAGAGACGTCGAAAGGCGATTTTTCGCAGGTGAACAGCTGCTTCAAAGACAAAATCGGAAAGGCGTTTTGCATCATTTTGTCACTGGCGATGAAAAGTGGATCCATTACGAAAATATGAAGCGTAAGAAATCATACGGTTACCCCGATCAAGCCTCAACATCGATAGCATACCCGAATATCTATGGTTTCAAGTTCATGCTCTGTATTTGGTGGGATCAGCAAGGTGTTATTTATTATGAGCTGGTCCAACCTAACAATTGATGCATTTGAGCTGAGTATTGCAGGAAAAACGGCCGCAGTTAAAACACAGACATGACAAAGTGATTCCTGATGTGGTCATCCACATGTTGCAAGAACAGTCAAAACATACTTGGAAACGCTGAAATGGGATGTCCTACCACACCCGTCGTATTCATCAGAAATTGCCACCTCTGATTACCACTTGTTTCGATCAATGACCCATGACCTGGTTGAGCAGCACTTCCGTTCTTATGAACATGCCAAAAAATGAATCGATTTGTGGATAGCCTCAAAAGACGTGTCGTTTTTCCAAACGGAATCCGTAAATTACCAGAAAGATGGAAAAAAAGTAGTGGCTAGCGACGGACAATACTTTGAATAAAGTACACTGTACCAATTTCCACATTAAAGCTCCCATTTTAGCAAAAAATAGGCGGTTTTTAATGTATACTCCCAATATATTGCTCACAGCCTTAAAAAACAGCTGAACGTTCTGTAAAATTTTCCAAATGATTCAATCAATGTATAGAAATTCCTTTTTAAATTAACAAAAACATATGTAGTGGGGAGACTGCCGATCGAAGTGAAAACATAAAACTATGAAAAACTTAAAGTTATGAAATACAGACCAGTGCACATGGGGGGGTTTTGGGGTCCAAACCGGCACAGGAGGGTTCCGACCTATACTTTTGAAATTCGCTGAACTCGCTGATTATGGAACATTTTAATGAAGCAAAGCTTAATTCATTTTGATTAATTATAATTTGTCCTGATTCGTCATCATGATTGAGGCTTTCCCACTATGGATGTGGCCAGGATTTTGTTCAGGGGAGAAAAAATTATTGTTTCTTTTGATTTATAAACAATTAAAAAATGTGTCAGCTGTAAGTTTGTAAAAAAAACATAAATGAAGCTTTAAAAATACTAATAAATTCTTTGCTTTTAAATTATAAGAAAAAAATGCCTTAAATTTCTTAATTTAATACTAAAATTTTTATTTTTCTAATGTTTAGGGGAGTAAACTGCCACCCTCTGCCCTACCCTCGCTACGTCCATGTTCCCTACCCAGTAGTTCAAGTCTTAAAGAATTGATAAATGAATCATGAACGATTTTTCTGCATCTTTGACGAAATTTGCTGATTCGGACATACATTTCATTGACGAAAATTCGATGTAATAGTTTCAAAGTCATGCACGAACGCAATACAGAAACATTAAGAATTTTTCGTGCACGAATACAACACCGCATCGTTGGGGAAGTTTCGTTAACAAACAAAATACAGATATGTGAAAATTGTTTTTTATCTTTTTTTTATTTAGTTTTTGATTGTATTGTATTGCACTTGTTTTCTTTGGACCACATTATCTGCAATCTGTAATCCTTGATATATCAGCCATCCAGGCCATTTTTATGCCACTTTTAAAAAATTATATATATTTAAACTTTTAACGAAAAAACTACCGCGAAATATAAGTAAAACCACGAATGCAAGGTAGATGCTTTAAAGAATTTTCGTCAAGTCTGGTTTATGCAGAAATGAAATCATAAACACAAATTCATCAATGATGCTGCAGTCTGTAAGTTATCACAATCAGCGGAATAGTACGAGGATAGTAAACTTTTCCCATGTTTATATATATAAACACCTTCAAATGGTTTTGTTGCAATATGTAAAGAAAATATATCATATTTTCTGTAAAATTCATTTCTTGATAGTTTTCTTTGTACTTAGAACTTCGTTTTAATCCAAACCCCCACGAGCAAATCCTGTGCGCAGCCCTGATGAAATAACAGTAATTTTTTTAAAAAAATTTCAAAGAACAAATTATTTATACTTCAATAATTTATTTATATTCCAAAAAGTATACAATAGGCTTATGGTACCTAAGTGTTTGATTCGAATTACTGTAAGTGTCGCATAAAATTGTCGTTTTATATATAGTTGTACTAAGTTTCATTCAAAAATTCGACTAATGACCGATTTTTATCATCTGCAAAGTTAATATTGAAGTCTCTACTTAGTATCATAGGTACCAGAGCTGTAAAAGAATGCAATCATTTGTGATTTTAAATCATGTGATTTATATTCAAAATGAATGCATTCATTTTTTCAAATCATTCATTGAGACTTGAAATTTCAAATCACTTGAAATTTCAAATCACAACCAATGTTTTGAAAAAATGATTGCATTCGTTTTTAAATCATTGATTGTGATTTGAAATTTCAAATCCCAAACGAATGCAATAATTTTTTCAAATCATTGATGGGGACTTGAAATTTCAAATCACAATCAATGATTTGAGAAAATGATTGCATTGATTTGAAAAAAATGAATCCAATCATTATAGGATTTGAATGATTTTAAATCTCAACTGATTGCATTCTTTTACATCTCTGATAGGTACATCATAAAATATTTCTGTAAATCTTATTTCAAATATTTTAGGATATTGTTTTGAATAAATCATCAAATTTTCGAATAAAAAGTCTCTCCTTAAATTTGACACTAAAAAAGTGAAATATAAGAGCTGGTCTGTTATTTTTTTACCCTTCCACATTTCTTCTGAACTGTGATCTAACCTCTATCTGCCACCCTTCTAGGGGTTCCAGTACACACAACACAAGAACTGTCGATTATAGTTCATATGTCTCCCGAATTGACCCCTAGAGAAGTCAAGATTATCAGCTGATCCTATTATTTTTTGCCTTTCAACAGTTCTTCTGAGCACACCAAGGGGATAGGTGTGCCCCTCTTCTGGGGACCCCATACAAAAAAAAAAAAAAAACCAAAAACGTTGCTCTGTTTTCTGCTTGCCTGGTAGTTGAATCAGGAATGCAGGCATTAACAGTGCAAGCCTTAACAGATTTAATGTTAACAGTGCTTACATTAACAATTGTGGCGATATAACATTGCTGACGTTAACATTGCTCGTAAGCAAGTTTTCACTTAAAAAATAAACACTTCATCAATGCTTGGTTTGAAAAATTTCTCTTAGTGAATATTTTTAAGTTTTCCGCTTTACTTGTATATAATTTTAAAGAATATTTGGTGGTAACATTTTTTACGACTGTGATATATGTAATTCTTTATAACGTTTTTTCAACTTTTTTTAATGTGATTCTGTTACTACTTTATTAATTCCATCACAAAAACTCAACATGCTGAAATGTTTCCGTTATATGTTGATGTTTTATTCAAATCTATTTTTAGCGAAGAATTATATCAAAAGACTGGCATAAATTGAATGCACTCGATAGAATCAATTAAATTAAGCATTTGATTGAAGCGATACATAAATTATTGTGTTGCTCGGGGTGGCGTTAAACTAAAATGCATTTGTGGTGAATATAAATTTAAATTCAACACGTAGTGTTGATTAATTGATAGAGCTTTGAAGTGACTTCAAACACTGAAGAAATTTTTTTATAATGTAAAATGTTTGGACGCACTTCTTCTCTATAATATCTACTTTGACGTCAACATAGAATATTTGTGAACTAAAAATTTTTAATATTAACTTTTCACGAGCACATAAATAGCTTTTAGAAAATATTTAAGACACAAGGAACTCTATTATTTTACGTGAATACTTCAGCAGACGCATACAATAAAAAATGATTTGTTGAAAAATTTTGGCTGCAATTTGTCAACTGTCAAACTTTTATTTTCGAACTCTGACGTGTCAGAAACGTAAGACAAATGTCGGTCCATTTATTTTTAATGCTACGCTGAAGGATTTACATTGATTTATAAATTATTTGTTGAGTTCTAAGGTGAAATGTAGAAAGCAGCGGTGACGTTGTAAGCGGCATCCCAGCAAACGAAAAACTGTTGCTATTTTTTCGAGATGATGGCGTAAAAATGTAGATACTATTTGTCGCAAACGACTTGTCGATATTTTATGGCATCGATTTAAAAAAATTTTGTCGATTTTAAAGACAAAGATCGTTAAGTCGTATACCAGAAATAAGAATTAAGCACTAAAATATTAAAATATGAAATATTTTTTGACCTTCATAAGCCTTAAAGAGTTGTTGAGCTTTTGCTTAACTAGCAAAAAAACTGTGTGCTACGCCCACACAAATATTATTGCCGAAAAAAAACACTTAAAATTATTAATAATTTTTAGAGACAACATTTTCAAGCTAAAAAATAGTTAAAGCTAATTGACGTCGTCGGAATACTAAAGTTTACAGCTTAAGGTGACCTAATACAAGAGGCTCTAATTCAAAATAATGTGCGAAAAAATACAACAAAGTTAATCCTATAGAGTTGCTTGGATGTGGGACTTCCTCGTTCAATACATAAATTTTTCAACATAGATATAAAAGAAAATTAAAAAAAAAAAAATAAAGGCATCAACTACTATAATCACCGCCAACGAAGAAATGTGGTATTTATGAAAAAACTAAATAAAATCAAACAAAATAGTGTAGTTTTTTCTCTGTAGTTTCATAATTAATTATGCACAACTGACAGTTTTGAAAAAATAGATAAAAAAATAATAAAAAATTCGCACCAAGCGGTTTTTCAAAAAAATCAACTTTATTTTAAATTATAAAAAACAAGTTGATGCATGATTTTATTTTCGCAATGGCGTCAGAACGAAGTTTTTTTTTTATTTTTAAAAAACTACTTTATCAACATGCTTTTCTTAAACTATATTCATTCATCAAACAAATCAAATGTTACCTTTTTAATGAAATTTGTTTATCATGAATTTCCTGTGTGATAATTTTTAATTAAATTTAAATTTGTTTGCCAGACATTTGTGTCATAGAAAATTAAAATGAGCCTTAATAATCTTACGATGTTGTTCAACATGGGTGGTGGCACTATATTGTAGACAAGTTCATTTAATGCTGGTGGTCATAAAAAAGATTTGTTAACATAATAAATAATGATGCCTAAGTTTGTTAAATTATGTGATAATATAAACAATTAATAAGACATTGTGACAATATAAACAATTTTGCTACTGACAGACAAAAAATAATAATAATAATAAAAAAAAAAAGAATCCACAGTGTATCGCGTGCTTTTTATAAATTTATTGTTTAATTTTTTTTAGTGTATTAATGTCGTCGCTCCGCTGAGTGTTCAAAATAAAACGAAACAGCTATAAATTAAAATATATTAAACGTGTTTGGCGCCTTAAATATTCCAAACTCACCACGCATAGCAATTCACCATTTTGCCAAAGAAAAGGTAAACAGCTTATTAATCGCCCACTGCACAACGTTATCGCAACGCTGTCAACATGTCCAGGCAGCAGCCGCCATACGGAGGCCCACGTGGACCTTGGAATCCCCGAGCTAATAATCCCACCTCTCCAACGCCATCGCCGTTCCAGTACCGTCCGCCGTCCCCATGGACACCGGTCGCTCCCAGCCCACCACCAATAATCTCGGGTCCACGTCGTCTATCGATGCAATCACCAGCACCTGGCATGATGAGCCCCACTCCTTTTTCGCATGCTATGTCCCCAGGTCCAATTGCTGGTGGCATGCGTGGCTCACGCGGCTCCAGCAATATGCCGCACCCACGTCCTCAATGGCCTCAACAGTTGGCCGCCGGTGGTGGTCCACAATCATTTACGCCGCCTATGAGAGGCTCCAATCAATCGCCTGCGCCCTATCAGCCTGCGCCTGCTTTTCAATCCACTTTCTATCCGAATCAAACACCACCAACGCCACCGGCTCTACAATCAAAGATTGGCGCATCGCCTACACCGTACGGTGCCGCTAATGGACCCAGACCTTTCCGGTCCTTGCATACGCCGTTACAGCATCAAAATTCGTATGGTGCTCCTACTAGTTCCTTTCAATTATCTCCTACACCTTCGCCGATTGTCTGCCAGACACCTAATTCGGAATTTATATATAGCAATCAGCGTCATACTCCAATGTCGCACATGTACGAAGCACAACAGCAACAACAACAGCAGCGTCATTATCCGCTACCACAACAATCACCATCGCCATCACCATTTCATCAACAACAACAACAACAACAACAACCGCAATATTCGAGACAGCCACCACAACCGCAATACGACTATGTCGGAGTACCATTGGAACCTCCCCAACCTAAATCTTATGTTATTTATGATGATGAGGAGGAATATGGTCCATCGACAGCTGAAATCATTGCGAATCAATCGCAAGATTATATCGATGAAAAATTGGCCGAATACCAGATGACCATATTACAATTACAAGGTGAGTGAGAAACAATTTTTCATTACATATACGATATATTTTAAGAATAAGGTATAAGACAATTATCAAATTTCGATAAGGTCTCTCAAAGTTATGAAACAGTACAGCATAATCTAAAAATATTTTTAAGGAACATTCAAAGAACGGTGCTTATGTATATTAGTAATTTCTAAACATCCTTTTAATAGTAACAAAATTTTTAATAAATAGATAATATCGACTGAAGTAAAAATGGTAGAGCCAGAGCGCAGCGCTAATTCGAGAAAGATAGCCTACGTCGAATGAATATAATCGACGTTGGTGTATTTTATATATCCATAACATAACATAACAGTATATTTATAGTGTTACATTATCATTTATTTACAAACCTGTGTAAATGCCCCGAAAAAATTTAAGCAAAGTGCAACCCTGGATGGCGTAACGAAAAGGCATGGCTGGCAATGCTACAAGCAGCTTTCGTCACCCTGCAGCAAGCTGGTAGACATTGCATACCGTGCACTAGTTTTATACTAGTACTTATAGGTCACATACGAACTAGTAAGCTAGTGTACCCTAGTAGACAAAAGCGCGCTAGTAAATTCAATTAGAGAAAGTGAAACAAAGGTATTTAGAGCATATAAACGTATATACATGCGGCTTTGGTTGCAACTTGAATTTTGTTGTATTCTTATTTTTGCCGGCATTTTGTTAAAAAGTGTTAAATAAACTTAAGTATATTTAAAAAAAAAATAAATAAAATTAAACCAGAAAAAAATATTGTTAAATATGAACAAAGTGCAAGTGTGCAAGTGACAAAAGGAGTTTAGAAGGAAAAAAGCTAAAGATAGGAAGAAATGTTTTAAGAAATTTAAGTAAATACTAAGTGAAGTGGATGAAAATGACATAATGAAGGTCGAGAGTGTGTCAATATAATTAAAAATATAATTATGTAAAATATAATTATGAATTTTGATTTCATTCATGTGTTTGAAAAACAATTTCTAATATCTTTCCCTTGAGAACTAGTCTTAGAACTAGTGCTTTATCTGCCCCAAGATACTAGTGCAATATCTCTCGCAAAGAACCAGTTCTTGCACTAGAACGAGGTAATGCAGCGGGTGACAATTGACCCTTTTCGTTGGACAAGCCCATGTTAAATGCGACAGTAAAAAGCATTGCTTGTAGACAGACGAGGTACTAGTAGCTATCTTCTGAGTATTAGTGAATTCATTAGTTTTATACTAGTTCTTAACGCTGCATGGCAGTATTCGAAAAAGGTTTGTTTCCGTACTAAATTCAAGTAAAGATCGAGCATGGTAGAATAAAAGAAGATAGATGCATTTCGGACTGCACTCTCTTTCTCTTAGCCAAAATTGTCAAAATCAATACAAATCACTTTTTTGTTTACATTTTTTCAATGAAAGCTTTCTCATTGCTTTCAGATTTTCTATGAGCTGTCAAACTCATTTTGACAGTTACGGCAGCCTGCCTCTCCGAAATGCATCTACCTTCTCTTATTCTAACATGAGTTCGAGTAACAAAAGCTCAAACTGTGAGAGAAATTTTATTATCTATCAAAATGAGTGGATTTATTAAAAAGTACGGAAACGACTGCAAGCGACTGCAATGTTTACACAATTTTGTAATAGAAACAATTGATTATTTGCTTTAAATAAACAGTTTTTCTAATAAAACCACTTGTTTTCAAGATAACATAAAGGTTTTGTACTAGAATTGAAAAACAGGCCTATGCGTGTGTAGAAAAAAAACCATCAAACGGGTTTTCAGTCAGTTTTGAGGTTAGTTGCTCGTTTATTGGACCCTTGAGGCAGTTAAACATGACTTCAAAACTATAATTTCTTCATCACATTTAACGGTCCTTTTCGATATATTTCCTGCAAGTATTTAATGTGTAAAATTGTTTATCAATTACAGCAATTAAAAATTAGTTCGATTTCAAAACAACTAATTCCATTGTTTCAAACTCTCGCCTTTAATAATCTTGTAAAAGATAAGATAGTTTTACTTGATAATTTTTTTCTTACAAGTTTTTAATACACACAAGCACACCATTCATGCTTGTTACATAGTGTTAAAAAAAATATTTAATGTGTGCCATTAATCAAAATTAGGCCCACCGATATTATGTCAAGATTTATTTCGGGTTATCTTAGAAAAGAGCAAAAAGAAAGCAAAAAAAAAAATAAACAAAATAAATTCAGAAGCAATGCAAATTACAAAAACAACGGTTAAAAAAGTCAAGTCAAATGTGAACAGAGTGAAAAATGGCGACATTGTTCAAGTATCGCAGCGCAATGAAGGCCACAAAGCAGCATGAACGCCCCCACCCAAGGCAAGTACGATTTCGACAACAGAAGCTGGTTGAAATTTTATTATTGGCAATTGGCCCGTTATTCGTCAAATTAATGTTGTTGTGTTATTGTGGGTTTTTTTCTCAATATATGTGTGTGTGTGGGTCAAGTTCGTCCACATGAAAATAAATTGAATTTGACATTTCTTAGTCACAGCAGCATAACTAGAAATTTGTAAAAATACAAAATTTTTTTCTGTTTTCCTATTGCTCATCACTTTGCCTGCTGGGTTGTTTACACACAGCTCTCAGCTGTTTCTGTCACTGTCTGCTATTATTGTGTGAATACACTACGAAAAAAAAAACCAAAATAATAAATGTCTGCATTGTGAATGATTTACTAGATCGTTCATTGCTGCAGTACATTTTTATTAATTGAGTTTAATAAAATTATTCAAATTGTTTGCCCGAAACCTGACCATTAATTGCTCAATGTTATGCAAGAAGTTTATTCAAAATATTTTTGCAATTATGAGATATTTTTAATAATAAACATATGGCATACATGCCACTCATACATGTATGAGTAGCTTTAATTAAATTTATATTAATCGGGGGGGGCTTAAATTGTATGTTCGTCAAACATGAAAGAACTCATAATTTTTAATGAAGCCGCATAAAATAAAAATTTGATTTATTTATTTTGATTTTACTTTACGAAAGAAAGCGCAAATATTCGCCCAATCTCTATAAACTTGGCAGTAAAACAATTTTATATTTTTCTTTGTAATATTTACATACAGTGCCGGGCAAACTAAAGCCCAAACCACAGCCACTTAATAATATGTGTTAAAAACTACAAAAATAAACAAACTACTTATTATATTTTATAATTAAACTTGGCCATTACTCGTATTAGCATACAAAAGAAAAAAAATCATGAGCTGCCAATCATATTTAATGGATTTTTTATGCTTGCTTTGTTCTAATATTTACAAATAATATCAATAATTCAATGAAAAAATTAATACATTTCAAAATATTTATTTAGACTAAATTTTAGAGTGAAGTGTGAAAATTTGGCAAATATTGTGTGGCACACAATTCAATCACTAATATTTGACTTTAATTTAATATTGATATTTAACTTAATTGATACTTACCTAAAAAAATTACACGTAAGTTTTAAAGTTTTCTAAAATACGTCTGCAGAGATATGTAACAGCAATTTTTTAACTCTGAGTTTAAAACATCAAATTTGAAAATGTGTACCTTTGCTTTTAATTTTAATAAATGAACTTACATGTTTACACATAATAGAACAAATTAAATTTAACCCTGAAATTATATTAATTTTTTGTAACGTAAAAGATATTTATAGTCAATGCGACACCATGTATAATAACCAGAGATTTAGGGGTGCCTTTTATATTTCGGGATTAGAGAACAAAAACAAATATTAATCATCGAAAATCACTTTATTGTTTTTCAAAATATTCTCCATTAAGATCTATACACTTTTGCATGCGTTTGAACCAATTGTCGAAGCACTTTTGCCACTCTGATTGAGGTATCTCCAAAACATGCATTCTGAATGCCGCAACCGCTTCTTCGGGCGTCGAAAATCGTTGTCCACGCAGTTTATTCTTCACGGTTGGGAATAAAAGGAAGTCATTCGGTGCCAAGTCAGGACTATACGGCGGATGACCCATCAAATCGATGTTTTGGGTGCTCAAAAATGCAGTTGTTTGAGCCGATGTGTGAGAGCTCGCATTGTCGTGGTGAAGAGTGATCCGTCTTCGGCGGTTGGTTTTCCTGATTTCTTGGAAGACAACTGGCAAACAAATGGTTGTGTACCACTCAGAGTTGACTGTTCTGCGTTGTTCTAGTGGTACGGTTGCGACATGTCCATATTATCCGAAAAAACAGGCGACCATTTGCTTGGAAGTGCTTCGTGCGCGAACAACTTTTGTTGGATTTGGCTCATCTTGAAACACCCATACAGTCGACTGCTGTTTACTTTCGGGCTCATACGCGTAAATCCACGATTCATCACCTGTCACGATGTCATAGACGTGTTTCGAAGCACCGCGATCGTATTTTTTGAGCATTTCCTTCGACCAATCGACACGAGCCTTTTTTTGAGCGATTGACAAATTGTGTGGGATCCAACGCGAACAAATTTTTTTGACAGTCAAATGTTTATGCAATATTGAATGTATGCTGGTCCCACTTATGCCTAAGGTTGCCTCAATCTCACGATAGGTAACATGACGATCTTGCAATATCAGTTCGCGCACAGCATCAATGGTTTTCGGAACAACAGCTGATTTTGGACGACCTTCACGAAATTCGTCTTGGAGTGAACTACGACCACGATTAAATTCACCATACCATCGAAAACACTGGTCCTTGATGGAGCTTCATCGCCAAAAATTGAATTAAGTTCATCCATGCACTGTTGCTGTGTTAATTCACGTCGAAAGTTGTAAAAAATAATCGCACGAAAATGTTCACGATTTAATTCCATTTTTAGACCGAGATGAATCTTTTAAGTTACTATAAACAACACAAATAGCGCTCGTATGTCAAAACGTTCTGAGTACGTATAAGCCAACAAATGTCAAACTTTGCGATAGAGCTTTCAGTTGACAGATTGCAACACTAGGGTTGCCAAATCCCGAAATATAAAAGTCACCCCTCGTAATAGTGTACAATACAGTCTCACTTATCCGGACACACATAGTTTCGGCGTATGTCCGCTTCATTCGTTCAATTGCTTTTATTAAAACAGTTTTGTAAAGAAATTATAAGAACAGAAGTAATAAATAATAATAAATTAACATTGTTTCACAAAAATATTTTTACAGAAATGTAATTATGACATAATATAATAAACATAGCACCGTTACCATATGCACTACAATAATACACTGATTCGCATTGAAAAAAAGAGTGAAATTGTAAGCCAAACATGTTGGAATTTTTTTTCTGTCCGAACTTAAGCGGTAAAATATTAAAAATGTCCGCAGTGTAGAGACTGGGAAGTCCGGTATAGCGAGTGTCCGGATAAGCGAGACTATACTGCATATTACTTCCATTTTTTTTAATAGAATGTTAATTATAAATGTCATATAAATGTTAATTAAACCTGCCCTATAAACCAAGTTGTTTTTGTTGAAAATATGTTAATATGTAAATCAATAACTTTTTATGTATGTATTTATGTTTTAAGAACTTTTGAAGGAATTTTTTAATTATTATTTTTTTAATAATATTTAAAAAGATTTTTGTAGTTTTTCATTAATTATGAAACAATTTTAATTAATAATTCTTAAAAAATTTTTCCAAAAATTTTATTATTTTTTTTCAACAAAATTTTCACAATTCTTCACAAATTTCTATCAATATTTAAAAAATTTTTTTTATTGAGTATATGCATTTAAATATTTTTTTTTAATACTATTTTATGAATTATTTTCATACATTTGCCGAGTCCGCTAGTATTATATGTATATAGTAATAAATTTATATATTATATGTATAATAAAATATGTCAGCGGCAACACTGCATGCGATTTCCCTTATGCCGTGGTTATGCTAGCCAAACAAGATTGCCGAACATTTTTTGTTGTTATTGTTTCTCGTGTAAAGTGAGAAATGAACTTTTTCTCAAATTCATTCTCTCGCTCTCAGACCGAACAATTTTGATTGTTGATTGAAACAGCAAACATGCCGAACTTTCCGGTGTTGCCTGCAGTGATTTTCCATAAAAGCATCGAAAAAGTAGTAAAAATTTAAATAAGTTACCTATTTAAATAAGTTACCTATTACCTATTAATAAGTATTTTGCTAAGCACGGGACAATGGAATATCGTTTAAATATCGTTCATCAACGCCTAAGAAGTTCCAATGAACTGTGTCGTGTCGTATCGTATCGTATCGTATCAGTCGTATCGTATGTTTCCGTATAAAGTCCAATTAACTCAAAGATTATTGCTGACAGACCGTCCACGTTGCTTGAAATACGACGAAACAGTCGCTCGAATGATTGACACTGAACCTGATTTTTGAAAGCAAATTTTGATGACTGATGTAACCCATTTCACACTCTGTGGTGGTGTCGTTAACAAGCAAATTGCTACTTTTGGAGAATGCATTGCATGACCAAAAAGTGACTGTATGGGCTGGCGTTTGAGCCAAAACCCTCAGTGGGCTATTTTTCTTCAGAGAAGCGAAACAGTTAATGGTAATCGATATCGGTGGATATTGGCTCATTACGTCTGCCCACAAATGTGAAAAAAAAGGTCTGGAAAATTATTGGATTCTACACAAAATTACTGGTTATACAGATTTGAACCCTTTTTGTAGGGTTATTTGAAAATGAAAGTGTACGCCAGCAAGCCTCAGACCATTAAGGTCTGAACTATTTAATTAAAAAACTAGTTCAAATAAATTGTTAGGAACCAAATTAGGTAAAAATATCTTACAAATGGAAATTGATTGCTCTTTTAAGTAATTCAATATTAAAAAAAAATATTCACGTGGACATGGCACCTACACAAGCACCGGCCCAGTGGCCTAGAAAAGAATGACATCGCATGGTAACACGGGCTCCGGAGACACCTATAAATCCACGAACGGCATGTAGACGATGTGGTAGAGACGGTCACATGCGCCACGAGTGTCGAAATCCATGGGTAATGTTCTGCTGGGAGTGTGGAAAGCGTGGCCTAAGATCAATTGACTGCTTTTGTCGGCAGTCGGGAAACGGACGGAACACCCGGTAGAGGCGAGGCCTATCGGGGAACGCACACACGGTCACTCGCACCCCGTAGAAAGTTTGCAGCATGACTCATATACTCCCAACTATTACACTTGGAGAAGAAATTCAAGACGCCTTCATAGACACAGGAGCAACCAGGAGTTTTATAAGCAAACGATTAGCAGAGAAACTGGCACACGCAGGAGAAAGGGTAGAGAAAGACATAGTCGTTAGAATGGCCGACAGCTCTGTGCGAACAGTGAGCGAAGCACTGATCCTGCAAATTAGATTGGGGGTAAACACTTGCAAGATTCCGCTACTCGTACTTCCGGATATAGTGGAAATAATACCAAGTGCGAGGAATTGATTCAGTTGAAATAATACAAAGCGCGAGTTTCAGATTCAGTTCGAATAATACAAGTGACTACGAGCAGAAACACAGTTGGAGTCTCCAGAGCAACAAACAGTAAGCAGAAAACCTGGAGCTAGGAAAGGAAGACTTGGCTTGTAAGCCCGCCTGCTCTAATAAAAGGTACATATTCCGTGGCTTGTAAGCCCGCGCTATTTTTGTTTCAAGCAACAGCATCCGAGGCTTGTAGGCCCGCCTGTTAAACGACAGCCGAAGCAGCACAGAACCTGGCGAAATCTAGCGAGCTCGTCAATTAAACTAATAATCGAATATATTGTTACTTATAATAATTTACAACAATAAACATTGTTACCCCTTAAATTTTAAATACAGAGTTTTTCTTGTTTGAACCCTGGGTGCCCGCTGAGCGTACCTCAGCATTAAAAGGACCAACCAGAGGTTCGTTACATAGCTTAGTGTCTATTTGACACTTGAAGAACCTTTGTGGGAATTTTTTGCGACATCTATTGGTGTTTTTTTTAAACAATAAATTAACACATAATTTTCACACTGAGCCAACATCTGAAGTTGATTTTAGCATAAACAAAAAAGATTTAAAAATTTCGTTTGAAGGTTAAACAATAATTGAATGAGTCAGTCATGTGTGTGCTTTGAAAAATAAAACCGTTTTCTGCACAAGTGTATTTTTTTATATTATAAAATGTACCGGTTGGGAATATTTTCGCTTAAGTGGCAGAACACTGACTACAAATTGTGACAGCGAAAAATTTCTCTCACTCATCACTTTATTTACATGTACAATAACATAATACGAGTCATGTCTGACATGTATTTAAAACAAAGTGTGTTCTTTAATGGTTAACTTGAAATAAATAAGTAATTTACATACCATATTAATTTATAATGGATAATTTATTGTTTTCAAAGCTAGAAATTCTTTACAAAAAACAAACATAATTAAAACATGTCAAAGCATACAACACACAAGAATGAAATAAACTCTCTTCTGTCATTATAAAGCTAAAGTGAAGCAAATACTTTTAATTTACTCAACAATTTCCATTCCAATTTCACAGGCTAGGTACATATTCTTCAAATCAATAAATAAACCCGTCGCTTTCTAATGGATTTGCGTCATAAACTAGATGTAATAAATTTGAACATGGACATTTCCATTCAATTTTTGTATTTTTTTTTTTTTTTTTTTAACATTATTACTTTAGAATACTATTGAAATTAATGCATTTTTTATGACCTCCAAACTCGTAAATCTTGTCTATCTGTCTGTACCTGTGCCGACATTTCAGTGTCGCCGTTGCTTTTGCTTACGGCATGACATCATTTTGTTCAACTTTTAACCATAATACAACAAGTACAACCTGAACGAACTAGCGAATGACTTTGCTTACCTTTGGCATCAATTATGCACAAGTTATATATAGATATATTTTCCATTTGAATGTGTAACACAATATTTGTATGTATGCAAATACAAATATAAATTGGCATGTTTACTTTGCTTAAAGTAAATGTTGAAAATTAAATTAAATTGAAATTTGCGCTTTTATTGAAAGTGAAAATAAACATTTGTTGCGAAATTTTGACCAAGAGTCGTTAAACAAATATATATATATAAAAAAAATTGCTTCGAAATAAGCAATGATGGTGGTAAGGTGCTAAAGCAAATATTTGCTCAAAATGTTTTCTATGTGTTAATAGAGAGACAAAATAACAACTTGTGTATGCTTCACACATCATAGGAATATTTTTCTTATTAATGATATTTTTCGCTTTAGGTCTTATATGTTATGAATGATTAGGATACTATTTTTTAAAGAACAAAAATTTTTTTGAAGTAATCGTTTTCGAAGATATTAACTTCTATTATTTTCAAAATCTTATTAAAATAATTCTCTTTCAGTTACTTAAATTTTACTTTAATGACATTCAAATGACAGATTATCATAGCAGATATAATAGCTATAAGGGTATTCATGCAAATAGGCAATATCCTTATAAATGGTATAAACCGTATAAGTTATCAGCCTTATAAATGAAATGTATGGAAAAGCTTTTGCACAAACCAAATATATTTGCTCTACAATTTAGGTGAGCAAGCGAACAGGCAAACTTATACCAGCAATCAGCTGATTTTATTTTATGAAATTGTTTCTAATCAGAAAGCAAATAGTTCGAAATGTCAGAGGTAAAAATTTAATAACTGGTGAAAGTAATTCAGATATTGCATTTTGTTGATATTATCTCACAAATTTAATTTTTTCGTTTTGTCTGGCCATGCTAAAAGTGGTTTGATATTTGTGAAAATTTTGCATAACAACTGACACATATGTTGCAAATGCACAATCGATTTAAGAATACGTTCAAGCAACGTACCTGATAAAAATAACTAATTGCCCAATATATTAGTTTGCTATTTTGTATGAATACCCTTAATATGTTTTCAAAAACGTTTTTGTTGAAACTCCTTTCAACTCTTTCCTGCAACTCTTTCAACTTTCTCATCAGTGATATATCGGATTTGTTACGATTTTTTGGCTTGAATCCGATGACCCGATGGTGTATCAAAATTCTTCAAAATGTTAGGTTTTCGATATATGAATCCGATGCCGAATTTTACTTTATATTTACAAAAACTATCATTAACAAAAGGTGTTTTTTTAAAATAGTATAGAATTTCCGAAGGATATCTATCAAACCCGCTCTGAGATCAGGAACGTGTCTTAAGGACCGTATAGACGAGCAATTAATTGCAAAACTGGTTGATAAAACCATCAATACGCATACGCATACACATACACATACACATACGCATAGACCAGCTTTTCAATTCCGGTACTAAAACTTTTTATTCTTGAAAATATCACTCGTAGTATATTGAAAAAGAATGCAAACAATATTTTTTTACTATGAATCTGACGTTTATCTGCTGATTTTGCTACAAACACATAACCAGTTGAAGAATGTAAAATCGCAAAAAATCAAAACTTTTTTATTTTTATCAACTGATTACAACTGAGATAAACTGGTTGAAAAACTGAAAATAACACCTCAACTCATCTATACACGACTTGTTTTCAACACCAGCAACCAGTTGCTCGTCTATAGGGCACTTTAAGGACGAAGGAGAAATATTTTTAAAACGAGAGTTCGCAGGCGCTTATTACATTGCACCGAAATCTTAATGGAAATAATTAATAATAAAAGGGCGATCTATTTACCCAGCGTCCACACGTGCAAGTTCGAAAAACTCAATACATCCAAACATTTTTACTAACACTTTCACATTGTCGGACTTATAACATGCTTGCAGAGCTACTTGCAAGTAAATTACAGAGGCGGTGAATTTTGGCACTTTCTGCAAGTAAATGTCAAATAGGGGGACATGTTTTCCCTCGTTTTTTAACTTCTTCATTTCAAGCAATACTGCAATTGCAGGGAGAACCTTCGCATTCAACGACATTTTTAAATGAACTTGTGGAACCTGAAGCAACTTGCAGCTAATTTCGAACTTTTTCGAAGACAATATATTTTCCCTGCTTAGGGCTATGTTATGCTGGCGGTCATGGGCACGTCATGGGCATGCATTGTTGTTGTTTCAATGTAAATTGAAAAATTGAGAGCGAGAGCGAGAGCGAGAGAATAAAGTTTGCCCACGACGGTAACCAAATGATTCGATAAAAATATAAAATCACGGGTTCAAAACAGTGTTGCGTTGGTGAATTATTCACAACATTTGTGTTTTAGCATTAAAATAGTACAATTTCAGTGCGAAATGTATTAAAGCAGTAATGAAACCTGCTTAACAGCAACACTCAACCATGTTCAACGATGGTACTTTTTCGGATAAAGTACTAAAATTACCAAAAAGTATGCTAATATTTGGGGATCATATGACCGTCAGTATAACATACTTTGGACACAGAGCTCATCAAACGAAAAAAGAGCGCAAAAAGTGACGTGACCAGGGATCATTTGACCGTCAGCATAACATCACCCTTACAAGTGATTACTTGCACGTGTGGACGCAGGGTAAGATTCAATTCCAAAAAGAAACCCTCTTAAATTATGGATGAAAGAAAGAAGCAATGACTAGTGGTACAATATTGTTAATAGCAATAATTATGATGAGTTCGTAGAGAATTTTAGAGTGGATAAGGAGCTTCAACCTGAGCCTATTTCTACTGAGATGAAAGTAGCTATATCTCTATACAAGCTTGCTTCGTGCTCAGAATACCGAGCAGTTGGAAACCAATTTGGAGTTTACAAAACGTCTGTCCATCGGTGACAGATCAAACAATTCTTCTTCCTGAAGAAATAAAAATGTTTGAAAAAACTTGAAAATGAAAAATTAATCTCATTAAAATTTAATGAAAAAAGTGGAATTCCTCAAATTTTAGGAACAATTGATGGCTGTCACATATCAGTCTAGCCACCTTAGGAGGAATTGCATATAATTATTCTTCAATAATTTATTTTTTTTTTAAGATTCAAAAATAGTAGATGAAATGGAGATTAAATCCTTTTTAATTGGTGACCCAGCTTATTCACTACAAGAATGGCTAATCAAAGCATATGTTTCACCTAACATAGATCCCCAGAAGAAGAATCTTTCAATACCTATTTAAACAAGGCACGTGTTGTCGTTAAAAACGCGTTTGAAAGATTTAAGAGCAGATAGAGGATGCTTTAAAAACGAGTCGACACTAATATTAGCTTTGCATGATCTGTTGTTGCAACATGTTGTGTTTTGCATAATATTATTGAAAAGAATAAAGTAAAATTCTTTGAACAGTGGAATGAAGACCTTGAAGAAATTATGAGAATCTTTCCTCAGCCACAATCTCGAACTTAAGATGTATATGAAGAAACACCAGCAAACGCAATCAGGAATAACTTTAAGAATTATATGGCACAGCATTTTCCATTAATAGAAAGACGATTTTTTAAATTTTTTTCCTTTCTCCTTTTTCATTTCTTTTAATAAAAAATTAAAAAGAATATTCACTTAAATTTGAAATTAAACAAAATTTCCAATTTTAGAACTATTACTCCAGCCTTTATAAAAATGTGGGTCTTCATCCATTTAAAATTATTAACTTAACATTTTTTTGTCACTTAAATATCAATTTCACAAAGTTCTCGGCCAAAATATTACTGAAATCGATTTTTTATTTCGCAAAAAACTACTGAAGTGTGCTGGGTTCGTCTTGGCTTTTTCCTTTAATGACTTCTTTTAAATCTTCCAAAAATGTCTTATTTGCATTTTATATTATTATTTTTTCAGACCCCTTCAAGAACTTCGTCATGAGTTCATCTTCTTTTGAAAAAATAGCGTGAACTCGTATTCGATGAGCTCTTTTTGCTCACACATATATTTTGCGGCCGCTTCTTTAAAATCATTTGCTAGCTCTGTAGCAGGATTTGTCTTTTTTCCGTCGCTTTGCTGTACGGGTTCTCTGTTAAAAATATAAATAAATAAATAAAAATAGTGATTCTCTTTATACATATATATATATAACATTGTAGCTTTATACAAAAACAGGGCAGAGCTTGCGTCCTTAAGTACAATTATGTTATATCTATTAAAAAAACATTTTTGTATTTTTTCACAAACCCAGGACTTTTCCAGTATAAAAGCCAATGCAATTGCTTATCTTTGTTTTTGGAAGCCAAATTAAAAGTATGCACTGCATTTGCAAACATTGAGAAGAAGGTCTTATTGCCTAATTAGCCAAACATAGATCTATGCAACACAGCCGTTGCTTTTGTCACATGCAAATCTACCGAATGCGTTTTTCGTGTATCTAATTAGCCGAAACGTAACGCGACGTAGAAGTCTGTTGAATTTGGATTTCTGTGTTGCGTCAACTGACATTTCAGTATACAATGAGATTTTTGTTGTTAGCATCACACTTTTATTTTTGAGTAATCTTTCTTTGTTTGCGTTAATGTATTGAAGCGAAATTTTAATATTTTAATTTAAATTGATTTATTTATTAATAATTGAAATTTGTTTCAGAATGCTAGACGATGGAAAACTTATTGATTTAGTGATTTATTTGACACTTGCTGTGGTTGCTACGTTGGTAGCATAATCAACAAAAAGTCATAGTACGTTGCGTCATGTTAACCTATGTTACGTCAAGTTTGCATAATTAGACCAATACTCGTAGCAAATCGTCAAGATTATAATAAAACTCAAAAGTTGTTTTGGTTGCTCCGGTTTTTTCGATGCTATATAGTTTTTTTTTTAGGTTTTTCCACTTGTGTTCATTATGTATTGCACTTTTGTTGACAATGTTGAATATATTTCACTTCTGATTTTTTTTCTGTCCATGATATCTAAAATATGTTTTCTTTGAATATTTCTATTAAAAGAATAGTTTCTCTGCATCATTAAAAAACACTCTTCCAATCGCCATTTTTCTTATTAGAATTGAATGCAATTCACTTTGACAGATATAATTCAGTTAAATCTTACAAGTTTCGTGGAGATTATGTGGACTAAACGAGACTCAAATCAACGCGTGTGTCAATAGAGTTAACCCCGAGTAAACACTGATTAGACTCGAAATTGAAACTCAGTAACTGCAACGCTGTGGCGTTCAACTTTTTAGGTAGTTGGCAACTCCAAACAAATGTAAACAAGGAACAGCTGTCCTTAAAATTAATATTTAATTTCAGTTTTCTGTTGAGTGCAAAATTCAATTTTAATAATGGGCCCAAAAGATTAAACTTTCTGAAAAGGAGCATCAGAAATACTAGAAGAATGCAAGAATAATTTAAACAAAAACTGACGGTATTGTATGCAACATATGGAATTTAAATGCGAAGAATTTAATTTTTGGTTCGTCTAAAATTTGGTTTAATTTAAATAAATGATTTTAAATCATTTAAATTTTATGTATGACATCACATTTTATGGTTAGTTTTACAGCTCAGCTGTAATAAGCATCATTTTATTCATCAAAGCAGATAAATTAATGTATTGGCAATCGTTTAAAAATGCAAAAATTAATAAAGTTCTTGAGTGAAAAATTAATTTAATTGCCATTTTATGCAAGACTGCTCCACATTCATTAATACTAGTGTGAAAAAATTATTCATATAATTATGAAATTCGTATGCGTAATATTCATAAATTTACGCATTGTAGTGGGTGTCGCTCCATTTCCGTTTCTGCTAAATTTTTTCACTCAAAGAAATGCATTAATTTTTTTTTAAATTTGTATAATTTTTCTTTTTTCTTATTGCCAAATTTTTTTAATTATTGCAGACATAATATTTTTGCAGTGCTTCGCACAAGTCATTGGCAATAAATAGTCCGAGTTTGTTGAGCTATTTTAAGAAATTACAAAATTGCAAAAAATTCCAAATTGACGAGTCGGCACCAAAAACTGACGTCAACAGTAAGGGGGGAGGGGGGAAGAAAAAAAAATCAAATTTTGTGTTTATATAAGCTAAATTAGATTTAATTTTGAGCAAAAATATGAAATGAAAGTGAATTTTATGTATTTTTAGGCTATATAGAAAGTGAGTTTAAAGATTTTATTTGAATTCCATGCTAGGCAGCTAAAATTGTGCTCTCTATTAGTTAGTGCTAGTATTTGGCTATTTTGGTTGAAAAATCACGACATGTTGAGCTAAATTTAGACCAACAATTTGTCAGCTTGCTATAAAAATATTTAATACCTACGCAATACCCGAAGATACTAAGCCACCTTAATAGCTGCTTGAGTTTATAAATAAAAAAACCTAAAAATAACCATGATCAAAATTTAAACTATACAAAATAAACCCTTAATTTGTCACATAAAGGAATGTGCAATGTTTATAATTTGCCCAAAAATACTTGTTTGAAATTTATTTTTGTTTTTATCAAGACCCATAAAAAATCAAAATTTTTTTAAAGCGTAATTAGAAAATATGTCTACATGATATCACTTCATTAGCTATATTTAAATTGTGCGAACAGATTTATTTATTTTATTATTGTTCTTATAAAAAGTGAAAAAGTGATCTCATTGCTGTCAACACAGTGACTGATCGTAGTGATCATGGTCAGATGTGATCATCACTTGGCAATTGATTTAAATGAAACCATTCAACAGAAAATTTCATTGAGTGCACTAGTGTTGATCGACCAAACCAAACGCCCATAATAAACTTGTGCCTATGATTAAATCCATAGAAATGTTTTGCATTAAGTTAAGTGCGCATGCATAAAAGCCGCAATCATTTCGTTTGTTAAAATAAAATTGAAGATCAATGCTTATTGTTTGTATTGATTCTAGTGTCGATCGTAATTACTGCTGAGAGATATTGACTTTATTGAAAAATTAACGCAATTTCCGTTCTGTATAGTTAACAATTTAAAGTGACACAATAAGTTTTTGATTAGTTTTTTAAGTGAAAGGCGAATTCATTCACTTTTTATTTTTTGAGAATAGAGCCACTCAGCGGGTGTTTAGAAAAATAATCACTGATAGTCACTGATAGGCAACTTTCGATAACTCAAGCGTGTTTTGGCTCACTCAGAACATCTCTTTGGCTTGGCAAGAATAATCCTCTTGTTTAAGCCAACATTTCTGGCCATCAGCCTATGTCTTGAGTGTTTAGATTATGTTATAATTCATTTATATTTTATTTGCTTTTATAGCCTCACCGAAAACGCGCGTGTCACCCAACCACGCCGTAATTTATTTTAAAAATGTTGTCTCTTGAAGAAAAAACAAAAATTCTTAAAATAGTTTCTGAAAAATTAAGAGCAACAGAAAAAAATTGAGCATCTCTATTTAAAACACGTGGAAAAACTTTAGTGAAAACTTTTGTTTATAGTCCAAAACATGCTGAATTTATCACAATGATACATTTTAATTGGTCCCTGCTTTCTGTAGTATCAGAAAGTTATAATTAGATTTTGAGTTTTGAAAATTGTCATAATACCATATAGTAAAATATGGGCTGTTTGCATCTAAGTTATAAATTTTGAATAATTTACAGGAAATTCTTTAAATTTGTACTTTTTCAAACAAGAAATAAATATTGTAAAATTTATTTTAATTCATGTTTATGTTCGTTACATACACGTGTGGGCGGTGAAAATAGTCTTGTGAAAGTAGAAGAGAAGAGAAGAGAAGAGTGTAAGTAGTAGAGGTGAGCGTAGTACTCATTCCAAATGCAGGTAAAGCTACTCAATCCACCGCAAAAGACTTTCTTCTTTCTTACTGAAAACATAGAAAGAATCTTAGATCAACACATAAGGTCTCTTCTCTCCTTTATGATCGCAACCTGTGTATCAAACAACACGGTTATTGGAAGGGAGGAGGTGCCGGTTATCAAAGATTACACCTTGGCTGCCTGCCTTGACAGCGAAACAGCGTTCATTAGTCAGTTAATCTTTAGTTCTGTGCAGGACCGTAGCTAGAAAAATTTTGCTTCTAGAACTAAAAAATTTTTTTCAAAATTAGAAAACGGTGAAGTAATAATAAAAATTAAAACTTTTAGAGGGGGTTTTGAGTTCAATTATTTCAAAAATTATTTTAAGGGGTGATTTTGGGTAATTTTAAAAATATCAAAAAAAAATTTTTTTTTTTATAAATAATTTCGACGATACGTTTTGCTTCAAATTGACAAATTATTGATAAATATGCTTTCCCGAATGTCGACAAAATTTTTTTTATGTTTTTACGATGAGTTTAATAGACATACTTTTTGTTGAATGATCACAAAAATAATTTTTAAAAAAATTTAGTTCGAAACCCCCCCTTAAAGTTTCCATTTTTATTATTATTTTAGTGTTTTCTAATTTTGAAAAAAATTTGTAAGTCTTGCGACCGATATTTCGCTAGCTACGGCCCTGGTTCTGTGTACCTTTCCATCGTACTGGAAATGTTTCCATCTCACACCTACATATACAGTTTGTCAAGAAATTGTTTTGACATAGTGAAATTATTGTAATTTTTACTTTTTTCTTAAAAAAAACGATCTTAATTTTTGTTTTGGTTATTTTTATTTATTGATTTAGTATTATGAAACGTGCGAGTCTAAACGCCGCGCTCCCTTGCTTGTAGATAGCATATACTTTGTTTTACCCTCATTTATCGTCAAACCCACTTTGGCAGATTCCTTTTCTATAGTGGTGAAAGCAGCGGTAACATCTCTCTTGGTTCTGCCGACAATATTAATATCATCAGCGTACGCAAGGACCTTTGTAGAAAATGGTGCCATTACGATGCACACCGGCCTTTTGTACGATCCGCTCCATGATGATGTTGAAGAGATCGCTAGACAGTGGATCGCCTTGTCTGAAACCTCTTTCGGTATTAAAGGTTTCGGAGAGGTCATTTCCTACCTTGACGGAGCTGCGTTTGTTGCTCAACGTCATTCTGCAAAGTCTAATCAACTTTGCAGGTATACCGAACTCAGACATTGTTGCGTAAAGTCAATCCCTTCTCGGGTTATCGAATAAAAAAAAACGAAATGGCCATTTCAGCCCTTGAAAGGACTTAGGAAGGACAAAGGAAGCTTTGACCGAGCTTCTTATGATCAGTTGTGTTGTGTGTGATGTGAAATGTTTGCACACAAATGATCGAGAACTGGACCTACATGTTGAGACAGTGGCTTGAGAGAATCTTATATGCGATGGAAATAAGACTGATACCTCGATAGTTGGCGCAGATTGTTGGGGGTCTCCTTTCTTTATTATAGGGCAAAGTACGCTGAGATTCCAATCGTCGGGCATGCTTTCCGCTAGCCATATTTTGCTGATGCATCGATGAATTCATCGCCGACGGTTTAATGTTTTTGAGCTGTTGGATAGCAACTCGAACCTCTACATGGCTAGGTGGTGGTACTTTCACTCCGTCATTCGTTGATTGGTGGCACTAAACTGCGCTCTCCATGGGCGCCATTCGTGGAATCGTCGCCTGTAAGTAAATTGGAGAAATGCTGTCTCCACAATCTCAGCACACACTGTATATCCGTATTCAAATCTCCATTTTCGTCTCTACAAGTGGATGCTTCGGGCTTGAAACCTTGGGCTAGACACTTAACCTGTTGATATAACTTTCGTGCATCCTTCTTGCCCTGGTATACCTCTAGTTTCTCACGCTCACGCTTTTCCTGCTCTCTTTTCTTGCGCCTGAAAAGGCGCCTCTCTTCCTTCCTCTTTTCGCGGTAGTTTTCTCGCACGGCTTGCATTGCAGCTGACTGCAGCGTTTTTCTAAAAGCAGCGTTTTTTACTGCTAAGTAAACTATTGGGACTTCATATTTGGATTGAGATTCCAGCTTCATACGTAATTTTGATTTTTAAGATAGTTATGTAGAGTTAAATGGCATCAGAACAATTATTTCTTTCAAGAAAAGACTGAATCAAAAGATTTGTCTAATATATAAATTTTATGAGGTAAAATAACAATGCAACTGATCAGTAAATGTATAGAAAACTGCTTTTTTGAATGACGAATGCTTATAAACTCGTTCAACTGGCTTTAATACTTATATATAGCAATAGAATACTTAATCCACATTTTTAAAGGGTCTGTTAAAAACGCATGGGAAGCGGCATTGAGTCTGATTTGCCTTTCCAATTTCGACAATGGCTTCAACCACGAAACTACACATTAAAAATATATTATTTCATCCATAAGAACATTTTAGAAATTGATATTGTTCATTATGCTGGGGAAGCATAATTCACATTAGTGGAAGTGGATCACTACAACAAAGATCCATAATACACAACAATGTTTAAAAGAGAGATTAATAACGTTTCAAGTAATAGTTTTTAATTGATTGATACTATTTCTAGACAGGATATTCAAACGGCTATTAAATATCAAGCTCTTTCAAAATAATAATAAACTTCTTTATAGCGAGTGTGGCAAAAAACATTTGAAAACATTATTTTAAATCTGAGAGAATAAAATAATCAAAGCTGTGCAAGATTTATCATAAAATAAGAATATTATTCAAAGTTGTAGTAAAAGTTGCTTAGGTTTTGCATAGTCTATTTCAGACTTTTTTTTAGTTTTGATTTTTAATAAACTGTTGCCGAAGTAAAAATGTTTTGGTTTTTTAATAAATATTTTAATTACTATATTAGTTTTGAAGGAAAAAAACAGCAATATAAAAGATTCTACACATAGTTCTAATGGTAAGAGAGAGTATACTGCACAATACTGTATATGTCTTTCGTTTTTTGTTTCCGATAGACCTACAGGCACAGGGAATCACAATGTCTTGATAGACACCAGAGAACTGCAACGAGTCTATGATTCGAACGAATGACTTTAAATTTATCCATTAAAAATCGAATGCGAGTGCGTGCGGTTGCGTACAACAACCACCACTTCCACGCGAAGCATCCTTATAACAGCGATGAGTGCCGCCGCTTTCACTCATCGCTCATAAGAATGCCGCTCAATGATTCTAGAGTCATTCCTTATGATTCTAGAAGCATTAATGCCGTGGTTATGCTAGCCAAACATGATTGCCGAACTTTTGGTGTTAATTTTCGTTTATTTATTCTCTTCGCTGAAATGTTTGTTTGGTGGTTATGCTTCTGTTTGCTGCACAGTTGCATCAATGTTATAATATTCCAAAACACAAATTAAACAACAACCCTCATTTTTATGTATACACTTTTTAATACACTTTTTTACACTTCGGTCAAACTGCGACTCCAAGTAAATACCATTCCTACATAAAATATATTAAATTAAATACAACACAACAATAAGAATTGATGGAAATTAATCTGCAATTTGATTTAAGACTATTTTTTGTAGTCAACGTGTGAAGGCACAAAATTGTTAATGTTTATTTGAAGCGAAAATAAATATTGAAAATTTTTGCTCAACACAAGTTGTTAGACTTTTTCTTAATGTCTCTTCTTTGTTTTTAAGGTAACTTATTTAAATTTTTACTACTTTTTCGATGCTTTTATGGAAAATCACTGCAGGCAACACCGGAAAGTTCGGCATGTTTGCTGTTTCAATCAGCAATCAAAATTGTTCGGTCTGAGAGCGAGAGAATGAATTTGAGAAAAAGTTCATTTCTCACTTTACACGAGAAACAATAACAACAAAAAATGTTCGGCAATCTTGTTTGGCTAGCATAACCACGGCATAAGTTATATAAATTTATTACTATATACATATAATACTAGCGGACTCGGCAAATGTATGAAAATAATTCATAAAATAGTATTAAAAAAAAAATATTTAAATGCATATACTCAATAAAAAAAAATTTTTAAATATTGATAGAAATTTGTGAAGAATTGTGAAAATTATGTTGAAAAAAAATAATAAAATTTTTGGAAAAATTTTTTAAGAATTATTAATTAAAATTGTTTCATAATTAATGAAAAACTATAAAAATCTTTTTAAATATTATTAAAAAAATAATAATTAAAAAATTCCTTCAAAAGTTCTTAAAACACAAATACATACATAAAAAGTTATTGATTTACATATTAACCCTCAAGCGTATTTGGTTTTATGTAACGTAAGACTTGTTCATGTGTCAAATTGACACAATGCTATATATTCAGAGATTTTCGTATCAGTTTGAAGAAAGAAGATTTTTTTTAGGCTAAAATGTGTTTATTAACAAAACAACTATTACGAAATTTCAAAAATATGTGTGAGTATTAATTAGAATATGAAAATATTGAAAAACAAATAAAACTTAAGAAATTCATAAGGTTTTAGAAAAATTATTTAAAAAACTAAAAAATTAATTATCAAAACATAGTTTTTTTGCACAATTTTCGCAAAGGATAAATCGATGAGAAGGGCAAACATAGGAAATGCACTTATCACATCTCGCACTATGAAGATTTGCATTTGATTTCGATGGGCACATAGTACAGCGAGCTCTTTTCTTTGTTGGTGGCACATGTGACAATGAAAATGTTGAAGATTGCGATGCTGCTTTCGATGTTGATGGAGCATCAAGCGGTATGTTTCTTTCTTTCTGTATAACAGCAATTGCATTACTCGCTCGTGGCATATGTGTCCGACTTTGCATGTAAGGTGAACACAATGATTCACCGACTTCAATCAAAAATAATCTTCTCCTTACACTTTTTTTTGAGATTTTCCATTCAGGATTCATTTTTGTGAATATTATAAAAGCATTACTGGCAGATATATCCAGCATGTTACAAAAAAGAGCAACAGGCCATCTATTGACCTTTCTTTTACAGCGATATGTTCCAACAAGCTTGTCTAAAACGTCGACTCCACCTTTGGTACGATTGTAAAATTTAATTATATCTGGTTTTTTTTCGGTATCTGTTGCATCGATGCGAACAGTTGAATGATAGGTAGAATAAAGTAAAACGAATTTATATTTTTTAGGCACATATGATAGCAGACATACACGAAGATCGTGATCGTAAAGAACTTCTGTGTGATGCAGAGGTTTTTTTTTCATGTCGACCAATAGGGGTGGTATTTCATTGCGATTTTTTCTAACTGTCCCGGCCATTGTAATTTGTCGCTTTTTTAGTTCAGCTGCTAGGCGACGTGATGTAAAAAAGTTATCACATGTTACATTCCTACCATTCAAACCTAAAAATATAATGACCACAAAATAAGAAAATAAAACAAAATATTTCAGAAATAGAAATTGAAAAGTACCTTCTGTCATATCAAGTACAACACGTTGGCCTTGGTTTACTTCAGGTGTGCAATTACGATCACGACCAATGTAAACTTGAATATTGTACGCATAGAACGTTTCAGCATCAGCAGCGACCCACAATTTAATTCCGTATTTTGCTGGCTTCGACGGAATATATTGTGTAAATGGGGTCCGGCCACGAAATGGAAGTAACTGCTCATCAACAGTTATAAAGTCGCCAACAAAATTGCACATTTTCAACCGTTGCACCCATATTTCAAAACCATTGCGAATTGGTGCTAGTTTATCTCTTGCACTAATTCTATGATCTTTATCATCAAAGCGAAGACAACGATTTATTTCTTTGAAACGAACCAAGGACATAGTTGCAGAAAAAATGGGTCGGCCATGCTTACTGTCCCAAAGTTCAGTAAGATTTTCGCCATTTGATCTATAAACGCCAGCTAATAAAAGCAAACCATAAAAAGCACGCATCGCCGTTGTGTCAACAGGAATCCATTTATCCTTACAATGTCGAACACCATACAAGTTGGTCATATCGACAACCGTTTTTTCTATCGGTTGTAGAAAGAGTAAAAATGACGCAACATAATCTGTACATTCTGATGCAGCGAATGTTGTAGGGCCTAACGCAGGTACACAAACAATAAAAAGAAAAATCTTGAAAATATGTATCATATTTTACCTTGCCTGCTCGCAAACGACTGTGAAGAAGAAGTTCCACGAGCCAATGGAAGCGGATCCTTCGAATATTGCACTGTTTTATCTTTTGACAAAAACAATATATTTTGATCTAGTGCAGCCGCGTCTCTTGCCTCTTGTTGTAAGAACATTGCATCGGAAGCCTCACTATTATATTCATTTTCACTACAGGAATATTCTTCATTTGGAATATAATCATCTTCACTATCACTATCAAACAGATAACTTTCATCACTCTGATATTGATCAAACCACGAGGAACTCATTGTTTATATTATAAATTTATTATAAAAATCGAAAGAATAAACACGTCGATATGTGCTGAATAAGACCAATAACCCTGTAGGAAAATCAACTAATTTAAAAGTAGTTGATAAAGTAGTTTTTTATCAACCACAACTAGTTGAAATTCTGACTTTTTTCCATAGAACGAACTAACTTATTTTGTATGGTGATGTCCGCTAAATAAGTCAATTGACTGTCGTCTGCATATATTTTCAACTACTTGTTAAACTAGTTACATTTAAATTATTTTTTTAATTGCTTTAAAATAACCAATTGAAAACTATTACTGATGGCCAAAAGTTAATAATATTTGATGAAATAACATGGTTAAATATATATATAAGCTTGTAATCTAATAAAAATTTTCAATTATTTGTAAATTAATTACGACCTTCTTTCATAAGTTTTTAAGTTATGTGTTTATATAACTCCAATAATTTTTCAATTATTAAAGGTTATATTTTATCGAGCTCAAGGTCAATGTTGCTTTCCGAAGAAAACAACTGAAGGAATAACAACTAACAACAACAATACCCTTATAGAGTATCAATCACATAGCAGACTAGACAGCTGTTTCGTTGGCCGCTACACCAACTCATCAGTAGCCTTTTATCGTGATTCTTGCTGTGATCCACTAAGCTCTTAATTTTCTACTTGTTTCACGAATGCAATTAGTAAATTACCCTGAATTGCGGTACGAGAACACAAATGATATGAAAGCAGCTTAAAGTTCTTCTAATTTGTGAGGCATACTTTCAGGGAAAGTATGTTCTATTATTCGAAGATAGATCAAAGCTTTTCTAAATACTCAATAATTTTGTTGTGCTAGTTGTTGTTGCTCCTCTATTTCACAGTCGATCTTAGCTTCAGCAATTAGCTGATATTAAACTACGACGACATGAAGATTTGTTTCTTTTGAAAACTTAGATTTTTAATTTATTGTGTGTAAACACACACAAATAATCATTTTTTCAACGGCCGGGCTCTGCCATAGAATTTATTTGTAAATTAATTACGACCTTCTTTCATAAGTTTTTAAGTTATGTGTTTATATAACTCCAATAATTTTTCAATTATTAAAGGTTATATTTTATCGAGCTCAAGGTCAATGTTGCTTTCCGAAGAAAACAACTGAAGGAATAATAAAACTGAAGGTTATTCCTTCAGTTGTTTTCTTCGGAAAGCAACATTGACCTTGAGCTCGATAAAATATAACCTTTAATAATTGAAAAATTATTGGAGTTATATAAACACATAATTTTCAATTAAAACATGCCAACATCAGAGTAGTTGCCGCCTTAATATAATTCAAAGTAGTTTATCAATCACTGGTTTTTAAGTAGTATTTCAATTACTTCATATATTGAAGTGGATGCCGCCTTAATATAATTCAAAGTAGTTCATATACTGGTTTATTTTAAACTAGTTTTTTAATTAGTTGCTTTTAAAAACAAGTTAGTTTGTTCCTATAGGGAACTGACAAAACCACGTGTTTTTCAAGCAAAAACAACGATATTAACAGTTACAGCACGCATTCTAAGCCTTGTGTCAATTTGATACATGAACGCCCAATTAGGGAAATTTTTTGCACAGCCCAACAGCGCCATCTAACGATATTTTTTTTAATACAAATTCAAAATTTACATATGATTTTTACATTGAGCCAAAAACTCAAGGGGATTTGAACAAAAATTAAGAAGTTACAAGACTTTGAATTCTAAAATTGTGTCAAATTGACACAAAATACGCTTGAAGGTTAACATATTTTCAACAAAAACAACTTGGTTTATAGGGCAGGTTTAATTAACATTTATATTACATTTATAATTAACATTCTATTAAAAAAAAATGGAAGTAATATACAGTATAGTCTCGCTTATCCGGACACTCGCTATACCGGACTTCCCAGTCTCTACACTGCGGACATTTTTAATATTTTACCGCTTAAGTTCGGACAGAAAAAAAATTCCAACATGTTTGGCTTACAATTTCACTCTTTTTTTCAATGCGAATCAGTGTATTATTGTAGTGCATATGGTAACGGTGCTATGTATATTATATTCTGTCATAATTACATTTCTGTAAAAATATTTTTGTGAAACAATGTTCATTTATTATTATTTATTACTTCTGTTCTTATAATTTCTTTACACAACTGTTTTAAAAGCAATTGAACGAATGAAGCTGAAATAAACATTGTACATATAAGGGCTTTCATAATTATTCCGTTTTGTGAATTCCGCACACTTCCAGAAGTGCGGACATACGCCGAAACTATGTGTGTCCGGATAAGTGAGACTGTATTGTACACTATTACAGCTTTCCTTATGGCATCCCTAAACATAAAGGGTCTCAGCAATTCAAGTGCAAGTGTGAAAGTAGTTAAAAAATTGATTAAAAACAATACAATAACAACAAGGAATAACCCTATAGGAACAGTGTAACTTGTTTTTAAGAACAACTAATTAAAAAACTAATTTAAAATAAACTAGTATATGAACTACTTTGAATTATATTAAGGCGGCATCCACTTCAATTCTAAATAGTTTTTATTGCATTATATATGAAGTAATTGAAATACTACTTCAAAACAAGTGGTTGATAAACTACTTTGAATTATATTAAGGTGGCAACTACTCTGATTTTGACATGTTTTATTTGCAAATTTTTATTAGATTACAAGTTTATATACATTTAACCATGCTTTTTCATCAAATATTATTAACTTTAGGCTTCACTAACATTTTGTTCCAAAAAGACATATTTTTTTTCTTTACGACATTGAACTGCAAGACAGACGTGGTAAACACACTTTAAAACTGATCAAAACCCTGTGAAACGCCTGTGAAAAGCCTCAAAACCCTGTGAAACGATTAAAAATTCTTTATTATTTAAGATATTCAAATTACAAACTGGTAGTGTTTAGCAAACATTGCACAATTTGAACTCTGTACGGAAATTGATGCATTGCTTAACCATTTAGCAAACACCTCATCATGATTTATGTATTTATGTATTTTTCAAAACAGCCAAATAAATGATCTCTTTGATGTTAGAAATTTGAAATTTTTATGCTTTTAAATTTATCTTCAGTAAGTGGAATATTAAATACTTTTCAATTGGTTAGTTTAAAGTTATTAAAAAAATAATTTAAGTTTAACAAGTAGTTGAAAATATATGCAGACGAAAGTCAATTGACTTATTTAGCGGACATCACCATACAAAATATGTTAGTTCGTTCTATGGAAAAAAGTCAGAATATCAACTAGTTGTGGTTGACAAAAAACTACTTTTTCAACTACTTTTAAATTAGTTGATTTTCCTACAGGGAAATAATAGACAACATACAAGTATAAAGTAAGTTTGCTACAATTTAATTCTTTGTACTAGCGATCCCCAACTTAAAAGCTGGCTATTTATCTTAATCAACACTTAAAACACAAAACAAAAGTAAAACAAGGAAAACGCATGCCAATACTGAAGTGCAAGCAAATCATTCAATGACTCTAGAGTCATTGAGGTTGCTTAGAATCATATGCTTAGAATTCAGCGGTCTTTTTAATGACCGATGATTGAAAATAGCGGCACTCGTCGCACATCGCTGTTATGAGAATGCTTCGCGTGGAAGTGGTTGTTGTTATGCGCAACCGCACGCACTCGCACTCGGTTTTTGACGAGTGACTTAGAATCGTAATAAAACGATTCGCTGCAGGTCTCTGATATACACCCATGTCTGCCATCTCTTAGCCCGATTTGCTAAAAAAATATTCAAAGGGTATTTTCAACCCTTTACGTAATAGCTTTCTTTAGACTTTCTTTATTAGATCGTGTACTGTTAAAGAATTCCATATTACGATATCTGAAATGTCTTTAATAGGTCCAAAAACTCTTTACTACACTCTTTAAATTAAAAATCAGATACTAACATGAATTAAACATGTTTCATGTTTAATTAAAATCAGACTGTCCATCATAAATAATCGTTAAATAATTTTATTATGCAAAAGAGTGTGCTGTCCGTTTATATTTATGAAATTCAGGTACAAAAATGCACAATAACTGTACCGCTATAACTGTTTTCCTTAGAATTCTTACTTTATTACAACATTAAAGATGTTGAGCAAGGTTAGACTTAAACGTGTGATACGGTGTTAAAAAATATGTAATTAGCATAAATGCTAAACATCTAAAGTTAATTAAAGTTACAGACAGAGAAAGAGAGAGAGAGAGAAAAAAGATTCAAATTACAAAAACAGGCAAACACAAAGTTAAAAAAAGTAATCTTGCTTCATTCAAAAACGGCTCAATTCTATACAACTTTTAAAGTAACACGTAAGGTGAACCCCTTTTTTAGACCTCAGAATAAACATACAAATATAAATATGAATACACTCACAACAACACGCATATTTGTATTAATGTAACTGCAGAGTTACTGTGACGTCATTTTAATTTGGTGCTTATGAATTAAAAATTATGCACTACACACAAACTTATGTTCTAATGTAATTTAAGTGAGTAAAAACCAAACAGAACCTAATCAAAAAAAAAAAAAAAAAAGAACAAAACAAAACGAAAATAACAACAATAGTAAATACTTAATAGACACCACAAAGCAGTCGTTTAAATTTTAAACCTACATTTGTAACGGCGATGCTCATTTGTATTAAATTACGTTACGAAGCCTAGATGGTATCAACAGAGAACAGTGAGCAGAGTGAAAAGTTACATTGACAAAAAATTTACTAGCTGTTTTTATTTTGATTTGTTGTTACGTAACTCTTTGTGAGGAGATACGTTGTGACGTTTCATCGTTAAATTGAGTAAAATAACACCAGAGCGTGTGCAAGTTGTGAGAGTTCAGGCACAGAGAGTAAATATCAAGTGTTGGAAGTCAATTGAGCAAATGAGCACACTTTAAGGTGCAAGAGTTAATTTATGAGAATCAAATTTTTGTTATGGTCTTCGAGCATTAGTAGCGGAATTTATGGAGCCCAAGAATACTTGTACCTAGATACTGACTTTTGATATATAGCTATTTGGTACTGATACTGAATTTGATATCTTAAACATTATTTTTCTTTATGCTTTAAAAAAAAAAAAAAAAAAAAAAAAACGAAATGGCTATTCTACCCCTTGGAAGGACTTTGACCGAGCTTCTTATGCACAATTGCGTTGTGCGTGTTGCGAAAAACGATTTCACACAAATTATTGAAAACTGGATCTACAAGCTTTATGACGACTCCGAACGGCTCATGTTCTCAAGAAACTTTTCATGACAGTTTTTACTCCATGAGGTTTGCCATTGTCTGCAGAGAGGTGACGGCCGAAGAGAAAAATTAATTAACATAATCAAGATTCATTAATATAGGTTAAGTCACTTGAGAGAAGCTCGGTCGAACTGTCAGAATGGATAAAAGAAAATCAAGGAAAAAAAAAACCTGAATCTGTACAATTTTTAGCTAAGAGCTACTTTGACAGTTCGAGCAAAGGCGGAAAAAGAGTGCTTTTCTCTCAAGTGACTTAACCTATATTAATGAACCTTGAACATAGCGCTTTTACTTTTAATTAAATTAAAAAAAAGTGTTTTTGCACTGAAAACTTCTTTAGGCACGTGAGCACTTTTTTGTAGGTGTAAAAATTATGAATTAAAGAGCTGCACAAAACATTCTATTTGCTACTTCAGTGCACTGCATTTCACTGTAGCGTTGACATCGCATACACTAGTTCTATGCTACAGCTCAGCATCGAAACAAGCACTTCATCAGTTGAAAAGCTTTTCGCTACAGTAACAGACAGTGCTTATGTTATGATGCAGAGCAGAATATCAAAACACAAAGCGACACTATAGTGAAGTAACAGTAAATCATAGCAAGCATAGCGAGTGCTTGCTTCAGTGCAGATCTTTGTAAACTTTTTTAACACTTTTTTGGAAGGAATCTATGAATGAAACGTAATAAAAACACAACGTTTACCAAAGGAACTCATTAATGTACTCGAATTGTGCTGAACAGATTATAACATGGCAAAAAAAAAAACACAAACAAAAAATTCGTTTTACCTGTAAGTACTTCAGTGACAGTAGAGTAGGTTCTACTACAGTTTTGTTCTACTTCAGTTTTGTTCTATTGTTCTATTGCTAGACCGTAGAATTTTCTACTGCCTGTTCGTGCAGTGTTTGTTTGTATATCAAAAACTCTCTGCACTGTAGTGCTTGTTTTGATATGAGAGAGTAGGTGACCGGAAGCAGTTAAAAGCAGAGCTGATGGCTTGCAAGTCATTTCATCATAGTGCTTGTGCAGCTCTTTGTTATGAGTTCGCGTCAGCACTGTTAACGTCAGCAATGTTAAGGTCAACAATGTTGTATCGTCACCGCTGTTAATGTCATCACTGTTAACGTTAGCACTGTTAAGGAGTGCTCTGTTAATGACTGCATTTCTGATTCAGTTAACAGACAAGCAAAAAACATAGTAACGTTTTTATATGTTTTGTATGGTTAGCCCCAGAAGGGTGGCACTAAATTTGATCGTCACCAATTAAAGCTCCAGGATGCCCAAGCTCAGCACGAATAAGGATTCTTAGGGAAGTCCCCACCATTCCAGCTCAAGCACCAAAAGTAAAATAAAGGGTTCCAATATCTTTGTGGTTAGTAGAAAAGAGTCACTGTTTCGATTAGATGGCTGAAAATAGGCAGTAGACTGTAAATTTACTCATGGAAGAAATTCCTCTAATCAACAGCTTTATAGTCAAAAATGGCGTTAGACTGCGATTCTAAAGGAGTAGAAATACTAAAGCTTAAAAGATCATTCTTATCTAACATAAAAACGTTGAAAAGTAAAAAATATTAGAAAACGCTAATATATTTGATCTCTCGAGGAGTCAATTCGGTAGAGATATGAACTAAAATCGGCAATATTTGGGTTTTTTGTATGGGGACCCACAGAAGGGTGGCAGATGGGGATAGTTGCGTTCAGAAGAAATGTTAAAGAGCAAAAAAATAATAGGTCTAGTTCATATTTTAATTCCTCTAGGGATTGATTCGAGAGATTTATGAACTATAGTCGACAGTTTTTGTGTTTTTTTTTTTGTATGGAGACCCCAGAAAGGTGGAATATGGGAGCAGGTGTCTTCAGAAAAATGTTGAAGGTTAAAAAATAATAGGACTAGCTCATATATTTCACTTTCCCTGGGGTCAATTCGGGAGAGTTTTTTTTATTTTAATATTTATGATTTATTCAAAAGAAGATTTTAAAATACTCGAAAAAAGAATTACCAAAAAATTTGACAATGTACCAATGATACTAACAAGGAAAGGTTCCCAGGTGTCACTCGCCAATTTGAATGATTTTCGGATATGTGATAGAGGAAAAAAATCTAAGGTTGACGTATTTTTTTACACTTTACATCAAAGATTCTGTAACCAACCTTCTATACTGTATTTCAGTTGCTTAAAAAATGTATCATATTTAAAAGTGAAAACAATGCAAAAATATTTGTTTCTCCTAAAATTTTTAAAATAAGAAAAGAATGAGCAAGGGAAGTTCATATATATAATTTCATAATTAACAGAAAATGCACATGATATGAAAATATATTTTTAGTAATAACTTTTCATTGGAAGAATATTGGGTTTTTTTTTAAATATTATTTTTTAACCTAGACTATTAAAAAAAAAAATATAAAAGGAACATTTTTAAAAAAATAAATTTCATCAAAAAAATCAAAGGGGGTACCATTGTTTTTTAATGACAGAAACAGCTAATTAATTTTTGTGCAAAACTGAAACAATTTTTGCTAATAAATATTATGCCACGTAAAAGAGAACTAAAAATGAAATTTTTGTTTTAAATTTCTTTTACAACAAAAACAACTTTTATGTAACTTTTTGAGAAACATTCATTATTTTGGATTATTTTTGAAAAAAAGATTAAAAATATAAATGCACAGCAAATGGTATTCTTGTAATAGTTTTTTATGAAGTAATTTTATTGAATTCTTTGACACAAAAGAGTTGAGTGAAATATATTTAAAACCAGCGGAGATATTTGCATCGAAAGTCATATCTTTAAATTTCGGATGATTTTTTCTCATTCTTCGGGCAAACAAGTAAGAAGCACAGAGTTTGTTTGGAAGCACTGTAAAAGATCATCATTTCGGATCAAATATCTACGCATACGGAAAGTTAGAGAAAAAACCAAATTTTTGATACCCATAATGGGGTCGTTATCTATAACAAAATATTTTATTCTTAACAAAATTAGTGCGCTTTCTAATAAAGAAAATTTTAACATAAAAAAGAGTTAATTAATTAATTAAGAAAAAATTAATTAATTTTTAGAATAAGCTGAAATTACACATAAGTGAAAATGAAACAATTTCGAATACGGACTCTTCGTGATATCGTCTAAATACTATTAAAAATTTAAAAAACATTATAATAAAACTTTTTTCTAAAAATTAGATGTCATCATGTGTGCCTTCTCAATATCTTTCGTTTGATACCAAATGTGTGTATCTTTCTATGGAAAATAGTTAAATTATGGCGAAAAAACGAGATTTACGCTGATTCTAAAACGCCATTTTGAAACCCTAAACCATCAATTGAGCACGTATAAAAAAATACGTCAACCTTAGATTTTTGTCCTCTATCACATATCCGAAAATCATTCAAATCGGCGAGTGACACCTGGGGACCTTTCCTTGTAAGTGGAGACTTCAATATTAGCTTTGCAAATGATAAAAATGAAGTATTAGGTTTGACTATGTCCAATGATCGAAACTCAGTACTACTAAATATAAAACGACGATTTTATACGATTCTTACAGAAATTCCAATCAAATATTTTTATTTCTTACTTCTTGACCGACTACGCTTATTTTTTGTAGGAATTATTTTTTGCCTTATTAAGTTATGAGCAAAATTTCATGTCTCTACCTATAATACTTTTTAAGATATGACTTTTGGCACGCTATAATTGAAAATACCGCACTGTGCGACGGTGGTGCAGAGTATCTGGTACATAGCATTGGTCATCGCTTACCAGGTAATGCTTTCAACTGACACTTTTAGAAACTAGTACTGTGCCCAGTCAAGAACAAACCAGTTCGAATGAGCTATACGAGTATAAACGTTCTAAAAATAATTTAAGAGAGAACAAAAACTTAGAATATAAATAAAACTTCAAAACTGGTCTGCACTAAAAATATTTACAGAATTAAAAGACGGCTTTAAACTTTATATTTTGTTGCGCAAAATAAATGTTCGATATGATGTCACGTTTATCACGAGAACAACAATAACAGCAACAAATATTTAAAGAGTTGTAGAGATATTAGAGTAACAAAAAAAAAAAAAAAGCGCGCCGAAAACGCAAAAAAGAGTTAAACATGCGATTTAACTCTATGCTAATAAGACAAGTGCAGCTTTTGCCTGCGACTAGCAAAAAGAGAGATATAAAGTAAACGTTTAGCGAAGAGCTAAGATTCGGGTTTTACGTAGAGCTAAACTACATGTTTAACTAAGAGCTGAAAGTAAATGTTTAACGTAGAGTTTGAATAAAAGTTTGCCGCAGTGCTTAAATAAACGTTTAACGTAGAGCTTAAATAAGCGTTCAACGTAATGCTCAAGCACAAAGCACTCAATTAAGAGCTATGCTCAAGGTTAAAATAATAGAGAGCTGCAAAGAGCGCGTCCTAACTTCTACATAGAATGAAAACAAGTTTCTTTATCTCGTCAAGCTGAAAAGCCGTGCAACAAAAAAAAAAAAAAAAAAAAAAAAGGGTAGCAAAACGTGTAGCTAAAAGAGCAAATTGAGTAAATAGTAATAGCTAAGCATAAAAAGTTGCTTTCATTGAATTACTTAAGTGCTGGAAAAAGTACTCAAAATCAACCTAGAGAGCGTAACTTTAAAAATAAACCTTCATCAGCACGAAAGTTAAATTCGGACAAGCCAAAAATCAGTATCGAACCGGCTTTCTACAACAACGGATTGGAAACGGATGCAAATCATACCCTAATACTTAAAACCGCTGTACTGTGTGAAAAAAAAAATTGTGATAGATGAATGGATATTGAATATTGGAATGGATATTTAACTAAAAGACGACGCACTTGCACAAAACAAAAAAAAAAAATAAATAAATAGAAATAAAGTTTGAAACTGGCAGGATCTCATAAAATTTTAAGCTAGCACAAAACTTAAAGCACATAAAAGCTTTTTCAAGCCAGTGTTTTTATTCATTTGCTGCCGAGCAGAGAAAACAAATTTGTTTAAATTTAAAAAAAAATTTAAAATTTTTTAAATTTGTGATTTTGTGAATTTATTATTGAATATTTTTTTTAATTCAAAACAGTTTGAGTGCAAAAGCAAAGCTCACGCCTTAAATTCCTGCAGTAGTAAAAAGTTCACAAGTGCGCACACGACAAAATCTATAACGAGTTTTTGTTTTTGTTGTTCTTATTGTGTTTTTTGTTTTTGTAACGTAAAATAGTGTGTTCAACGTGTTACCCAAGTACGCTCTCCTTCGCTCTCCGCCCTGACTTTACGCTTTCGCGACCGAGTGCCAAGAAAAATCAATACTTTCCGCCCTTTAACATGCGCTGCATGCGCAACATTAGCTCGTTAAACGTTTAATTTTCAAGTGTTTTGTGAAAAAAAAAATAAAATATAAAAGAGAAAAGTCCTTTTATCTTGCGGTATTCTCAATGCATGTCCTTTGTTTGGACTTAATTGAGCCCAAAACTGCTGAAGCAAAATCCATGCAATGGATCGGGATCCCGGGAAAAACAAGGATCCACCTGCTGACGACGGGCCACCCACACCTGCTACACGTCAGCGACGCGCTCAACAGCAAACATCAACAACAACAGCTGATGTAGACAACACTGGCGACCCACAAGTAACGCTCACTTCCGGCACTGATGGCAGTGTTTGTGTTCAGGTGCGTCAGTCATCGCGCGTGGTGAAAACCTACTCAAGCACCACTACTTCGTCGACAAGCTCATCGGAAATCCTTGAATCCTCTTCGTCCACCTCGTCAACCAAGCGTCCTTTTTTCGAACATGCCGAGTCGTCGGAAAGGCCTGAAACGCCGCAACGTTTGCGTCATAAAGTCGCGTTATACGAGAAAGTTTGGTCTTCTGGTGATAGCGGGGGTGGCGGTGGAGCCAAGCGCAGCTCCGAACAAACACCTGATGAGCTGCGTCAAGCTACCGCTGCAGCCTACGATGAAGCTCAGGAGGCGGACGAAAATCTTTTCGACTTCGATGTGCACGCCATAGAGAAGCGTCTGCGTGAGGAACGTAAACGTGGCTTGGCCGAGGCCGAAGCCGCCAAGTTGGCCTTTCAACAGGTGCAGCTGCGTTCCACGCCACAACCGTCACCTAGACACATAGAGCTGCGCGAGGAGCAAGGCTCTTTTTCAAGTCCCTTTAATGTCACGCTCAAGACTACCAGCAAGTTGCAGACAGGCTCGGTTGCAAGCCCCGATGAACCGCGTGAAGCCGACTTTCCGCTGAGTCCTTTCAATGTCACACTGCGCACAACACGCCGCATGGTCACCAAGGATCATTCCGTCAACTCCATGCAGCAAGAGCACACAAGCCCTTTCAACGTTACCCTCAGACACACCTCGCGTGGTTCGGCTAGTCCCGGCTACAGCTACAGCAGCGAGAATCTGGATCCCAAAGCCGCCTCGGCACAATTTCTGGAATACGAGAACACAGTGCGTGAGCTGCAGGCCGCCGATGGTGTGCGCACCATCGTCACCTCCTCAATGACCAGCGATGGCCGTCAACATGAAGAGAAAATCTTTCGCCATGGCGCTGGCTACATTTCGCCGCGTTGTTCACCGGCGCGCGAGGTACACTTTTTTATGGGACGCACTGGCAGTGCCGAGGAGCGCGACGAGAACGCCGTGCAACGTTCGCCTAGTGGCCGTTCCTTTTCAAGCGACCGTTCAAGTGTTACGCCACCGCGTAGCGTAGATATGACCGCGGGCGGACGCAGAATACTGATACGCCTGGAAGACGCACAAGAACAGACACGCGATGAAATGCACGATGTGACTGACTCGGTGCAGACACGCATACAGCGACTCCAGCGTGTACAACAAATTGATGACGAGGACTTTGCTGCCAACGCTGACGCTGCTATGGCAACGACAACGGTGGGCAACATTGACATAACCGTGGGTAGCAACCCACGACGCAGGCTTTATCAAAGCTATGAAGAGGAAAAACAACAACAGCGCGAAGGGCGGCCGGAACAGCAGGCAGACAACGTGGTCGTGGAAACTAAACAACAACAAACAAGCACAATGCCATGGCAAACAAAAACCAAGACAACCACTACCAGGATAACTAGCAGCGATCAAGCTGCTGAAGGAGCGACAGTCAGTCTTTCGGAAGCGTGCCAATTGAAAGGTTCTTCGCCGGAAGAATCAAAACGTATTAATGCACAAACGAAAACCACGACAACGACAAAAACAACATCGTCATCAACCTCATCCTCAAAATCATCATCATCATCATCATCCACGACTACCAGGAAAAGTCCGACCGCCGAGGAAACTCTAAAGAAACGCATACAAAGTGTGGGGGGTGTAAACGTTGGACTCGGTTTCGGTTCAAGTCCCAGTTCCGGCCTACGTACGACAACAACACTTAAAAACGTTAAAACACTCGAAAAAGTCGCGAAGGCGGAAGAAGACGATTCGGACACTGAGGGCACGTCCCCAAGCAATTTGGTCATAGTACCAACAAATGCAAAAACGCTTGGCCACGAAACAAGTGCTAGTGCAAGTGCAAATGCAAGTGTAAGTGCGGGTGCAATCGGTAAAATCCTACAGTCACCGACGACTCAACAACAGCTAAGCTCCGCTAACGAATATCAAGAATTCCAATCCACAATGGCGGCGATAAATTTCGCACGCAGTAATTCGCAGTACGATAGTCATATTAAGGAAAAACGAGGTAATAAAATTCATTGCAAGATAGCAGATAAACTTGAATATACATATAGCGTTATATATATATTGTGTTATATTCTTTGTGCGGTAATGGAGAAGATGATTCTGCAGTTGTTAAGAATTTCTTTGTTTAGTTAGGAATAACAAGTCAATAAATTCTAATGTCAACAACATATGGGGCATATAATGGCTTACATATGAATGAGTACTTGGAGCAATCTAGGCGGATTGCATCAAAGAATAAAATATTAAAATGTGGAAATTTTCTAAATTTAAAAATGAGGGAATAATATAAAAAAAGAAATGTTTAAATAATTTGGAACAAAGGTATCTTAGGATTTGCTATGGGAGCTCCATAAAAAGTTTTTGCAACGTAATGACACATTTGTTAACTTCTTTTGTATGAACACTTCAAAAAAATTATACCGAAGGTCAGATAATGGGTAAAATCCATCAATTCTACCAAAGTATAGCACGAATCAAAGGGTCAAGAGTCAAAGGACATATATGAAATTGAAAAATAATGGCAACTATTTTATTTTAGGATGCACAAAGTTAAACGGAATAGAAGAAGATCAATTATTAAGCACTTTGATGGAAATAATAAAGAAAATTGATATTTTGAAATGTATCTTCCTATTCATCATAATAATACATCCATTAAATGTTTATTATTATTTATTTTAACAAAAAAAAAAAAAAAAATTGATGGCATATAATTAGAATTCTTTTGCATGTCGAATTGAATCTGTCATTTCGAAAAGGGCACGAGTCACACTTTTTTCAAATATCACCTTTTGACGCCATTTAATTCATTTAAGGGTTTTACGTATTCTCTGTGAATATGGTAGATCTTCAAGTGCAACAAACCACCTTATATGGCCCTCGAAATCTAAAGTCTGTATGAAAAGGGCACGAGCCCGGGACTTATGCCCTTTTTAGGGGAAACAAAATGGTAATGTATAATATTTGTTTAGAATTCTATTATTGGCACCTCGTCTCTGATGCAGCCTACTGTGTATTTTTATTCTGAATTATTTTCCTCAGCCGCGCTAGTCAAGTGGCTAGACAAGCCAAGCTAGCTAGACAGTGGAACAAAAAATTATTTTTACCATCAATTTATTTGATAGCGAAAAACGAAACAACTTTTTTTATATTAATTTTCAGTTTTATAAAATTTTAGTTTCTGGTATAACTATTTTTGGAAATATCTGCATTTAATATTTAATAATATGAAATGTTTTTAAGCAAACAAGCGAAATGTAACTTTTACGCATACTCACATATTTTTCACCGTTGGTTGCCCACTGCAGACTTTATGTTTACGTTTTGCTTTGTTGTTTTATTTTTTCACAAATCTATTAAAGTGATTTCAACCACAGGGTTGCCAACTCACTGCATTACATACATATTTTCATATGAAATCTTAACTATCTAATCTAATAGTAGGCAGACATAGAGCTGGCAGCCCAGTTCTTTTAGAGATCTGACTTGTACTACGTCACCTAACGGGAAATTTTGATGATCGTAACCTGTGTATTTATTAACCTCGTAACCTGTGTATTTATTAACGATTATAACATTACCGTTTAATATTCCAAACACAGTCAGTACTCCGACATATATATTTAATTTCGTCTGTGCACTGTGTGAAGAGTTAAAGATTAAACTAAAAAACCCTCATCTTAATGACGATGCAAAAAATGTGTTTAAAGCAGATCTCGAGATTCACAAAAGTCATGCAAATAAATTTTACAAAAATTACGGGAAGTGGAAAGTAAATGCAAGAATGATCCAAAGGTTTATGGGATTGCATTTGATTATATGCAAAATTTGCCACTTCCACACATTCCAGTGCAAGATGTTTTTTATCTACGTCAACTGTGGCTATATGAGTTTTGCATTTATGATCTTAAAACTGGTAAGTCAGTTTTTTATTCCTATTGTGAAGGAGTCGCTGACAAAGGTAGCTTTGTCCTGGATTATATTAAAAAAAATATTGGTCATGATGCCGAAGAACTGCACCTATTTTCAGATGGTTGTGCCGGCCAAAATCGGAATCATGCCATGGTCCGTCTTCTTTTATCTTTGGTAGGGGAACAAAATAGCAATATAACTGAGATCCAATATTACATACCCAAACGAGGCCATTCATTCCTGCCAAACGATAGAATGTTTGGGACAGCAAAGAGACATATTCGAAAAAATGACAGGATATACACACCAGCCGAGTATGAAAATCTTATAGTTGAGGCTAATGAAAATTTTGAAATTAGAAGGCCTAAAACTGAAGAAATTATTGACATAAAAAATGGTGGCCGAACCATTACAAGAAACTGGTGCTTTCTGTGGATTCCTATGGCAAAAGAGTACCCAAGGACAAAAAAAAAACTTTTGCTATTTCCCAAGTGTCACATTTCACATTTTCCAAGTCTACACCAGGCCTTGTTACAACACGTGAATCTATAGATTGTTTAACCAGTTATGAATTCCAGCTCTTACAGAGAATGGGCACCAGCCCGCCTTTACCATCAAATGATACTCCTGCGTATGCTGGCAAAGTGCCAATCAATGTAAAGAAAATTCCAGATTTGAAAAAACTAGAAAAATACATTCCAGAAAAGTACCAAAATTTCTATCCAGACATTTTTGCATGGCCAACAACTTCAGCTAATGAACAATATGAAGAAAATAATGATGATTAAATGTCAGTTCTTCCGAAAATCTTTGGATTTGCGATTATTTCTAACAAGTCATTTCGAAAAGGGCATAAGTCCAAAAATTTCAACCACCAAAATCTGTATGATACATGCTTTTTTTAAAAATAAATAAATGGCACAAAAATTATATATGTTTTTATTTATTAACTTCTATATTCAGTTTCTTAACCACCATAGATTTTTTCCGAACAAATACGTTTTTTGTTAATCCTGAAAAGCTTTAATGTATGGACTCATGCCCTTTTCGAAATGACGGGTTCAATTTACAATGGATATAACAACATACAAAACGCAATTAAAAATTATAGATATCAAAAATGGTACTTAAAATTACTTAAATTTAGACAATGAAATAAATTTCCCTAAAAAATATAATATAGATAAGAGAGAGAGTGTGAGATAAAGGGAGAGAGAAGAAATAGAAAGAGTAAGGAGATAATGGGTATGAAAAATGTTTGAAGATTAAATGCTTAAAGTTAGTTTTATTAGAGACGCTTTTCATACTATTAGGTAATGAATTTCGTGACTTAATAGCAGCTTCGAAAAACAATCTACTGGAGTTGAGGTAATTAAATGTAGGAATCACGAGGTTCACGCTTCTACTTGATCTGCCAACCTAAACATTTCGAAGAATTATGTAGGACTACGTGTGTATATGATCCGGTGTAGAAAAATGCAATATCTATCTTCAAGGTAACTTAGTGAATCCCGACCAAGTTTTGTTTTTACAAAAGGCAGAGATATGGTCGTGCCTATTGAGACCGTATACATAGCGAGCTGCATTATTAAAAGCGACCAGTAGTTTATGCAAGGACCCAGAATCAGGCTTGCAGTACACGATTTCAGAGTATGATATGATTGGCATAATCAGCTGCAATACTAATTTTCTTTTCGTTTCAACGGGCACAAAATCTGATATTATTCGGAGATTACGAAGAATAAAGTATACTTTTTGTACGCATGAGTTGATGTGATCATTACAGGCTAGGGATGATTTCATTTGAAAACCTAGATTAGTGACTTTGCTTACAAGTTTCAGTTTAATGCTATTTAGTAGAATTGGAGGTAAGTCATCAAGATGATATGTAATCTTGGTTATAGATAAAACAAATGATATCAAGGGATCCAGCGTAAGCAAGTTTTCATCCGCCCATTTAGAAAATGAAGCTAAGTCCTCATTAACTCTAGCACATAGATCTTCAACTAGACCTATTGCTCTCGAAAGGTACAATTGGAGGTCATCGGTATATGGATGCATAGAGACGTGGTAGATAGAGACTCGCTGAAAATGAACATTGTAAATAACAACGGTCCAAGTACGGAGCCTTAGGGAACTCCACTAGAAGTGCTTTTTAGCATAGAAAAATTATGTCCCACACGAACTCTTTCTACCCTCCAATTAGTTTCTTAGGAGACAGACGGCTGATTTAGAGAATCGGAAATTTTGCGACAGTTTTATGCAAAGAAGTCAGTGACTGACCATGTCGAATGCTTTTGAAAAGTACAACAAGCAGAGTAATGTCAAATCACCATTATCAAAAGGTACTCTTACGTCATCAAGTATTTTGACCACAGCAGTAGAGCAACTGTGCCCTGGCCGGAAACCAGACTGGAGATGAGACAAGAGGTTAAAAAGACTTAAATGATGAGATATCTGCTCCGCCATGAGGGACTCACATATATTAGACACATATATTAGAAGACAATATGCTTATTGGACGAAAGTCACATGGGTTGCAGGCTTTAGGTTTTTTGCTATAGGAATAATTGTAGCCACTTTCCAAATCTGGGGATAGCACGAGGTGGTGGAGCAGTGATTTACCTTATGAACAATCGGACTAAGAACATGCGGCAAAATGATCTTAATAAATCTGATCGAGACTCCATCCTCCCCAGATGCATTCGATTTTATTTTCTTTACACTGCGGGCTACGTCCATTTCACTTACAGCATTAAATCGAAAACCATTCATAGACTCTAAATCACAACCGTTATCAGCATCATACAAACTCTTTTTAAATTTTTCCACAACTGCTTGGAGAGCAGCGAAGGATTCAGTTTGGACATAAAGTATTTGGACTTGGACAGCCTTCATCATTCCTGGTTTTCTTATGCTCATTCCAATTTAAAGCAATGGGGTTACGTTTCCATTTACGATAAGTTTTGCTACGCTTTTTGAGAGCTATTTTAACTGACCGCGTAAACCATGGACAACTACTATTTATGACGTATCGCGTACGCAGGGGGACATGAATATTAAAGAGGTGATTTATCTTTTCCATGAAAAAAATCGCTTCTCATCAACTGATTGTAAGAACCAGCAATCTGACCAATTTATGATTGCCAAATTCTGATACAAATAATTAATATCAATAGCCTTAAAATCGCGATATGTATAAGGAATCGTATGTTCAGCGTCTGATATTCTGATATTTAATGCACAGAATATCAGATCGTGATCAGAGACAAAAGATAATTGATCAAAAAGCAAAACAGTTGATACGTCGGAGACAATGAAGACGGGGGAGAGTTGTTTCCAAATCTAGTCGGCATGAGAGTGTTCACTACAGTGAGCCTAACTTCTGATATTTTATCGGGGAAGATACTGGCTAGATTTTAGTTGGTTAAAAGATTTATATTAAAATCACCAGTTTTAACAAAATATTTATAGTCGACAGCAAAGTTAGACAAAGACGCAAATAGGGGATCCAAACAACAACTTAAACAAATATCTTACTACCATATCTCGATGTTTGAATTATTCCTTTCTTTGAATTATTTCCGAAAAAACGAATTATTTCCAACTGACAATGTATTTTATCCTCGATGTATTTTAGAAATTCATCCCATTTTGGCTTTCCGGCGTTTAATTTGTCAATAATTGAAAAATTGGCTTAAAAGAAAAAGTTCGGAATCAAATTAATTGTCTAAATTAAAATCTTACATTTATGTGTGTAATAAAATATTTACTTTTTTCTGAAATAAATTTTAAGTGTTCTAACGTAAAAGTAGGCTAAAGTGGGGTGATGTGTAACACGTTTTTATTTGCTGCAATAAAATTGCTGCTATAGAATATTTTGAGAAATGAATGAAATTTGACAAAAATTTGAAATATGGTTGTTTTTTGGACTTTTTCAAATCGGTGGAGTGATGTGTAACTATAAAAAAAATGTTGGTTTAAAGACCAGGAACTTTGATTTTTTATGTTTATTTTTTTACTTTTTATGTTTAGTAAAAGTACTTTTTATGATAAAAATTAAATCTTCTGCACCTACAAATGTAAACGTTTCTGTGGCTTTGTTATATTACAGCTTTCAGTGACTTCCTACCACTTGGTGTTGATTTTGGTCTCTGCTGAATAGTATGAACTGGGCCGATCTCTTTTAATGCCGTTGATGTGATTGCATTTCAGAGTTTGACGTTGTTGCCCCTTTTTTAAAATCTGAAGAACATTTTATCCGAAACGCTATTTTTTGTAAATTGAAAAAATTTGAAACACATATTTTTTACGCTTTTTAAGCACTCTAATGATATGTATGTATGCCTACTTTCAACACTTAAGAAAAACTGGATGCTGTCAAAAGAAACATATCGCAGCTGTTAATTCACTCATATGTTAACATTTTGTACAGAAAATCGCCGTGTTACACATCACCCCATAGTACACATTACATTATCTCACCCAACTGAATTCCGACAAATTAAAAAAAAATCAGCAAATATTAGAAAATAGAAGAAGAAGAAGAAGAAGCATTTTATTATTTTGTACTTAAATATAACAAAATTATATTGAAATACATTGCAGATTAATTTGAAATAGCAAAAGAAATAACTTATTGAATAACATAATTTTTAATAATTTTAATTTTTTTATTTTTTATTTTCAGTTTCTTCAGTCTATGAACAAAAATTCTTACAGACTAGGCAATAGTTTTAACATAAACTATATTTTACAAAATGTTATTTAACAGAGATCGCATTTGATTTTTAGGTATAGAATAATCTAAATTGTGATTTGAACTAATAATATTAAACATATGAAGAGCTTTAAAAATAGGAGCATTAGCAGCGTAGTTAGTGCGACACATCACTAAATAAAAAGGATCCTGATTTCTCAGAATCCTATTTGGAGCATTAAAATTAATTATTTCTAAAAGTGTAGGGCTGCTAACCAGGCCAGAAATAATGTCATGTATTAAAAGGAGAGATAAAATGTTTCTCCTACTCTCAAGAGTTTTAAGACCAATAAGTAAACAACGAGCACTATATGGGGGAAAAGAATCTTCTAATTTAAGCGACCGTAGGGGAAACCTAGTAAAAGATTTGTGGACTCGTTCTAGCCTCGACTTATGCGTCACATAAAATGGGTCCCATATGACAGAAGCATGTTCAAGTCTTGAACGTACCAGGCTAGTAAATAACACTTTTAAAGTATAGGGATCAGAAAATCAAGAGCCATTACGGCGTATGAAAGCAAGCATAGCATACGCTTACGGAATAATATAATCTAAATGGGACCCGAATGAAAATTTTAGGTCAAAAACAACTCCAAGATCTTTAACCTCATTAACAGATAGCAAAGGTGAATAAGCAATATTGTATGCTGATAAATGGAGATCATCTGACTTAGAAAAACACATGAAAACACATTTGTTTAGATTTAAAAAAATATGGTTATTAGAGCACCATTTATAAAGTTTATCAATTTCACTTTGAAGAAGTCTAATATCAGATGAATCCTTTATTTTAAGAAAAATTTTAAGATCATCTGCATACAACAAACAAAATTTATAAAAAGAATAAACAGTAAGGGCCCCAAAATACTTCCTTGTGGAACTCCAGATGTAGCCACAAATGGAAAAGATTTAACATTGTCAAAGGCTACAACATACTGTCTATTTGATAAATAGGACTTCAGCCAGCTAAGAAAACAGGAATGAAATCCCATCTTTTTTAATTTACTGAATAAAATATAATGGTTTACTTTATCGAATGCTTTCGAAAAAACTGTATATATCACATCCACTTGAAAACCTTCTAGAAACGATGATATACAGTATTCAGAAAAAATAACCAAGTTGGAAATAGTTGAGCGACCGGGCATAAATGGCTGAGAAAGAGAAATAAAATTCTTCATTGTAAAGAAAAGTTTTTCCTTTATAATCGATTCAAATAATTTAGAAATCGTTGTAAGCTTTGAAATAGGTCTATAGTTGGAAATATTGTTCTTAGATCCAGATTTATTGAATAACATTATTTTTTTAAAATACCCCCTTCCCCCCCGGCCGTACTGAAGTATTTTCAAAGTCTTTAGTCACGACAGTCACGATGATGACATTCAGTTTTATATATTTACGAAAGTTTTCTTATTTTGATGACGTCACTTTGTATGGCAGGTAGGTGTGGTTTTCATTCGATTTTGCCAAATATCATAGAGATCATATATCATATATCAAAGCTAATGTGCAAACTTTCAAGACATTTCTTTCATTTTCATCATTTCATTCTTTAATTTCATCATTAATCATTTCTAATCATCATTTCTTTCATTCATCATTTCTTTAATTTTTGTGGATTTTAAAGACATTTTACGGTTAAAATAAAGTCACTTTGTATGGGAGGTAGGCGTGGTATTCATCCGATTTGGCCCATTTTTGAACTTGATCTTCCCGTTTTAAAAATAAACTTATATTTTGAATTTCATCGCGATAGCTTTAAAATTACGACTGTAATCGTGTAGACAGACGGACAGACAGAAAGGCACACAGAAATCGACTCAGGAGGTGATGCTGATAAAAAATATATATATATTTTTCTATACCTGCCACGCCTCCTTCTTGGCGTTACAAACGGAATGACAAAGTTAATATACACCCCTGTACGTGTAGCAACGTGTAGCAGTACGTGTTGATTTTTTATATTTGTCAAGTTTATCAAGTCGATATCTATTTTATGTTCATATACAAGTTATACTGGTTGTCTGATCTAAAATAACATTTATTCATACTTGCATTTATTCGTAAAACAAGAAGTTTATAATATTAAACTTAGCTGCTCCAAATAAATTTTTTTACAAAACGCTACATTTATCTCTAAAAATTTCGATATACCAAATATATATACTGCATTTACCATAAACTGATACTCTAAATGCACATGTAGAGCTAAATGTGTACGTAGCATTAATTCATATCAAGTTTTTTATTTTTAAGGGAGTATTCCCGGTTGGAAGGCTGTTTTTGGACCCTTTTTGAAAAACTTCACATTTGAAAACGCAAAGAGTTATTTAAATTCTGTTTTTTTTATTGTATTAAGAATATATTAAATTAAATAAAAAAAAATTTTTTCCTTTGTATGAGGACTGTTCAAAAATTTGTCGGCCTTCAAAGTTGGGTGTCGAAAAAAAAGGTATGCTGCTTGCGGCCCGGATAACTCGACTTCGGATCATCTGAAATCATCTGAAAAAGTAAACGGCGTTAGATTCAGTACAGATGCAATTCTGGTCCCTACCTCAATCATAATTTTGCGATTATTTTTTACAGAATGGTGGTCATTGAAAAATTAAAAACCGATTTTGGGTCTTTTTTTTTTAGTTTAGTGTAAAAAAAAATAGTAAAAAATTGTTAAAAATTGTTATTGAAGTAGGGAATAGAATGGTGACAATTCTGCGTCGATTGCACTTTGTTTCATCAAAATCGGTTTAGAACTATGGGCGCAATCTGGCCCCAAGCTCGAAAAGCGTGGTTTCGAGATAAACGCGTTTAAGTTAGAACTTATTTTTTGGCATCAAAAAAAAAAAAAAATTGAAATGAAAAATTTGAGCATGCAGTTTTAGAAATTCGACTATTCTGCGTCGATTGTACTTGGTTTCATTAAAATCGGTTCAGTAGAACCGCAGAAAAGTGACTTCGAAGTTTAAAAACGTGATTTTGAAAAAACTCAAAGAATATTTTAGGCAATAAAACATTTTTTTTTTTTGTGAAATACTTACATATATCATTCTGCAATGCCAGCCCCATAAAGAACTCCTTCCTCTTCTTCAAAAAATGAGGACTCAGCGGCTCTTTGTGCTCTTCGGGCAGTTCTACCTTCTTTTGATGCGGCCAGAGCTCTGGCTTTGGAGCTTTTCAAACGTTATTCGTTCCGAGACATGGCGAAATCATATGTGACGTTGCCAATCGGGATGCCCATTAGGTTCATTATTTGAAGAATTGCAAAAAACCTTCGTTAAATATGACAGTTGCAACAATATAATTGGCAATCTCAATAGTGCATGCGCCGGTGTGCATATGTTTCGGTGCGAATGACCACAGCACTGCGTTGAAAGATTCGTTGCTGTTCGTTGCTTGAGTTTCGGACCAAAACATCTGTTCAACAAATCATTGGCTGACAGTGCTTCGTAAATAGGTTTGATTGCTTCCTGAACTCTCTGATTTAGTGGTGCATACGTATGCTTGAAGCTGTCGATTGTCCCTTCTGCTACCGCTTTTTGCCAGGCGCACCAGCTCGACGCTCCGGTCGAACAGTTTTGCTGCTGTGGAGCTTCATCAGTCGAGATTTTGTGCAAAAACCTTGCCCAAATAGCCTTCTTCATATCAGCAACCGACTGTGGATGACGACGAATAGTGAGACCATAATATGTTGTTAGTTCAGAGATGACTTTATCTGTGAGTTTGCCTGCACCCTTGCCGCCAATGCCTCTGTTCTCCTTTTTGGCCTTGCGGAGTCTGGTGCCCATTCTTTTTTGCACGTGCGATATACATTCTTTTTTTTCGACGATTGGGTCACCATCGTACGGATCGTCGTCTATAATAGCTTTGAATGTTTTTGAGTCGCCATCGCCGATATACTTGCAGTATTTTATGCCATGCTTTTTGAACTGATATGGCGAACATTTCCTTTATCGCATCCACCTCCATCTTCCCAGAGCTTCCTTGATGGTTGGCACGGCATTCCTCTTCGTGGTCTTCAATCCAAATTTCATATGCCAGTGGGTCTTCTTCTTTCTTAGCTTCCCAATACTTGCAAATAGTAGTCAAATTAAGCAAATCGCATTTTGGCGAAAACATTGCTGCACAAAAAGACAATATCTCCTAAAGTATTTTGAATTTCAAAAAACCCTTTTAGGACGATATTCTCAAATATCCAAGCTTTAAAAATATGATAAAAACAAAATCGAAAAAAAATGTTTGCCAACCAGGAATACTCCCTTAAGTAAAATTTGCTTATAAAAAGAAAGAACTAATAAAAATGTTTGCAAATTTGTTAAACATTTTGAAGTATTCAAGGTTTTAAAGTCGCAAAATCTTGTTTAAGCGGCATTAAAAAAAAAAAAACAGAGACAAGCGCCGTTAAAGCCAATTCATGCCCGAGGCCATAAACTCAAGCTTTGAAAATACATAAAAAATTAATTAGCTTGCTGTATTTTTTAATTGAAAAATAATAAATAAATAGCTCCTATACACTATGATATTTCAGAAGAGCTGTTTTTTTGAGATTGATTATGAAAATTTTTCGCTCGTAGCAATTTTTTGTTCCCCACGTTTTACTCAATGTAATGCAATTTTAAAATTAACTGAATTGAACATTTAGTAAGTTTTAGGAAAGTACTGCTGCGCAGTTTATTATTAATGATTGCTTGCATTGTCTGCCTAATATAGTAGGTATATATTTCAAATAATTATTGCAAATTATAATTTACGCATTTCACATCATTACTTCATCTAAAACTCTTAAGCTTGTCAGCATGATAATTCAATTAGGTTAACGAATCTTGTTAACAATGTTCCTACTTATTAACAAAAACAAAAAACTTAAACATTAGCGAATCCTTATATAAGCTGCCTAAAATTATTATGAACATGATTTTTTTAAGCAGTACTTGGTTTGTTAGCTTCTTTGTTTGCTTTTGTTATGTTAATTTTTGATGGTTCACTTTTAATAATCGTGACCAAACTTTGCAAACCTTGAATGACTTGACGATGTATTCAAATAATAACAATTAGTTAATTTCTATGGCTCAATTTCTTGCTTGCTTTATAGTTAAATGTGTGTTGCTTTTTTTTTTTGTTATATACATGATGTCATTTATTGATTTTATTTTTGCAGCTGACTTTAAATGGTTCTACTAAATAAATTTGTTTTTTTTTTATTGTCCCTGGAATCAGGAAAACTTTTATCTATATTGTGGTGATTATATCGGTTAAAAATGTACTTAAAATTTAAGTTCAACGTTATCTTACTTAAAGAAATTTATCGCAAATTTTTAATTTGGAAATTGTTAAAAGAACACTAAAATCAGTTATTTTCTTTTATATGTTTCATATAATTTCTATACTATAATAAGAAGACGTAATGACCATTCTGCGGTTTGCCTTTGTCTGCAGCGAGGTGATGACTGAACAAAAAAATTAGTTCAATTGAAAAAACATTCTGTGTCAGATGGGATTCGAACCTAGATTCTATCGCATAACATACACGCACTTTAATCAGTGCTACGGCCACCACTATTTCTATAATCATAATCACTAAATCGAGTAATTTGTCAATGTGAGCGACCATAGTATGATTCATGGGCGTAGGCAGGAGAAAAAGGGGGCAGAGAAAACTGTCCCCCTTAACATCAGAAAAATTAAAAAAAATAAAATAATATGTAAAAAGTACATGTAGGTCTGCAATTTTATAATACCACATTTGTCCGGAAAAAATAGTCTTTTAAAACTTTAACTATACTAGTTTTTAACTTGAAATTCAAGGTTTTCGACTTCAAAATCAACCTTTTTTCCAGTTAAAGAAACTTTTTTAAACTTTTTTTACAATCAATATACTATCCATTATAAAAATTTTATTTCTTACAATGGGAAAACACATTTGGTTAGAAAAAATTGCATTTTAACTATAAACTCAACTTTTCGGTATTAAGTCGATCCCGCCTTTTGAAGACGTTAAAATTTTTATTGAAGCAATTAGTATGCAGAGCATCCTTTTCAAAAACGAAAGTAATATCTTTAAATCAGTGAACGAAAATAAACGCTAACGTAGCGTATTTAAGACAACTGTAGCGTAAATTTGAGAGAACAGTACATTAATGCTGTGTATCGTAGATGACTTCCATACGCTACGATAAATAAAAACGACCACAAACATTACACCGTAGCGTAAGTTTTAGTAAAGTGTGTCTTAGTAAGTTTTAGAGTAAGGTTTTTGAGAGACAAAGACAGCAAAGAGCTTAAAATTTTATCGTTTTAATTATAGAGAAATTATCGAGAACGATATTGTGAACGATAATTTAACGATATTATTATCGAGCAATTATTAAGAACGATATTGTTAACGATAATTTTATCGCTTAAATTATTGTGAACGATATCGATAATTAACGATACTTTTATCGCTTTAACTATCGTGAACGATATCGTAACTTTTCGTTAATTTTATCTTTTCAATTATTGAGAAGTTATTAAGAAAGATATCGTTAACGATAATTTTTCGATAATTTTATCGTTTTAATTCGATTGTAGTGTAGTAGTTATTGAGAGACACAGAAAGCAAAGAGCTTAATCTTTTATCGTTTTAACTGTCGATAAATTAACGGGAACATTATTGTTAACAAAATCTTTTTGATAATATTATCGTTTAACTGGTGAAGGCATTATCGCGAACGATATGGTTAATGACAATTTTATCGATTAAATTATCGAGAACGTTTTAATTATCAAGAAATTATCGCCAAAGATATCTATTTCGAGAATTTTTAGATAATTTTATTGTTTTAATTAACGATATCGGTATCGATAACTTTTTGAAAATTTAAGCGTTTTAATTATCGCAAATTATCGAGAAACATCGTTTACGATATCTCTTTGATAATTCTTTCCTTTTAATTATCGAAAATTATATTGTTATCGATAATGTTATAGTTTTATTAAACGATATCGTTATCGATATTTTTTGACAATTATATCGTTATCGATATTTTTGACAATTTTATCGTTTTTAGTCAACGATATAGTGATTGATAATTTTTCGATAATTTTATTTTTTTAATTATCGATAAATTTCTGAGAAAGATGTCGTTAACTATAACTTTGTGATAATTTTATCGTTTAAATTACCGATTCCTGTTAAAAATATCAAAAATTCTCGTGACCCGCCTTGCTGTATCCAGGTTTCAGTAGAGCTCGCTATTTTATCGCTTTCTGCTCTATCGTGGGAGAAAAAAGTCCATCGTAGCGAAATTTTCTAGAAGAGCAGAAAACGATTCTTACTGAGGAGCAGAAAATTAGTCTTCCTCTTGAGCAGACATTTTTGAAATGGCTCAATGATATCGCTTTTTTTTCGCCTAGACGAAAAAAGGTACGCTAAAATACCGTACCGTTTATTTTCGTTCACTGCTTCAAATATAGTTTGTATAGTAATATGAAAATATAAAAGTCAGTTTAGTATCGGCATGAAATTCAAGAACCGGCATCAGTATCGATTTAAATTTAGCATCAGTATCGATTCAAATTTAGTTTGGAGTAGGCATCAGCCAAAATTGCAAATGGTTTTTCAATGTAACCATTAAATTTTCAAAATATTTTGAATGAAGATAAAAATAACGAGTTAAATTTTAATATTTGTTTTGGTGACTTTTGACATAGATATGGAAACATTATTTATTGACGGTTAATATAAGCATAACATACAGTCGAACTTCCCTGCAATGAAGTTCTATAAAGCAAGATTCTCTTTATTACGAACTAATTTCTAAAACGCAGCGATTTCTATAAATTATTCTTATTTTGTTTCTGTATTACGAATTTTCTAAATAACGAACTAATTTTTTGATTCCTTCCAGATTTGCTATAGGGAATTTCGACTGTAATATATACGCATAGGCATATGTATAACATATGTATCAAATCATCCAAGTATCGGTTGAATCACACCTTCGGCCACGATTTTCACATTTTTCCTTCTTATAAATTATCAAATTTTCGAACCAAAACAGTTATGTCTAGATAGGTGCAACACCTGAAATCCTTGGTTCAAAATATAAATAGTCCTGATAATATAGTAAAAACAAAATAATCTTAAAATAGATGGTTTTTTATTTTGAAGTTTTAATGTCAATCTCTCGTTTGAAAGCAATAAGTTTTGAACGCCTGTGAGAAAAGAAAGTTTTTGGAGAAAAGCAAATACTTGAGTTTTTATTCATAATATACAGGTTGTCCCGCAATTGAGTGCAACTATTTACGGAGCTGAAAGGTTATGTCGAGCTGAGCAAAAAATCGTATGGGAGGGGAGATCTATTTTCACATTCTTAGGAGATACAAGGTTAATTAATATTTCACGACTTTAATTCACGTTATTGTTTCTAGCAGAAAAGCTAACTTGCATAAAACTTATTTTGATAGCTCATTTTGAAATCACCTTTCCAACGGTATATCAACAAACCCCACCAACTTAACCGTTACCAAGCTGTGATCGTACGAAGATCAAATTAATCGGTTGAAATTACCAAATTTTAACTTTGAGTGGAAATTTCTCAGAATTTTGCGTAATAAATGAAATTTTTTTCTTAGATCAATTTTGTAATTTATTTAATTTTCTTTTCAATGGCACCAAAAACATAAACATATCTTTAAAAATAAAAAAGTTGGCTGTACTAAAAAAATTATACAGTCAAACCTGTTTTTGTGCGGTCTTTTTTTGTGCGAATTTGTTTTTGTGCGATTTTATTTATGCGGTTTTTATTTTTATGCGATTTGTTTTGTGCGAATTTTTTTTTGTGCGAGTTGTGTTATGATATTTTTTCTTGTATGCGATCTTTTCTATGCAAAAAAAAAACTCTGCACTAGCTGAAATTATCATTAAAAAGAGCAATAAAGAGAAAAGCGTAAGAGCAAAACGCAATTCTGAAGTTTTAGTTCTTATGATTTTTGTTTTTAGACATAAGTATAACCCGAAATGAATAATCATAATAAGAAAACAGCAAAAAGAAACATAATAACCGGTTATTGCGAAATTTATAATAAGCTTACAAAACGTCCGTCATCACAAAGACTTATCACCGACTATATGGTTATCGCAGACAATAATTCCATTCCAATGGAAACAACTAATAACTCCATTACAATATCTTCAAGTGATGAAAGCGATTTCGAACCAGATCATCACAAGATAATGCGCGTTTTGGACTATGACGAATAGTATTGATTAACTTATGAATTTATGTATTTTAATTTATTTTTTTAATATGCATTTTTTTAATGGAATAATTTTTCGTATTTTTCACATTTAAAATGAAGAATTAAAACTATATTTTTAACGTTTCCGTGTGTAATTTATTTATTTATTTGGCTTCGAGACCACTTTTTCGCTTTTTCATAGAATGTTTCCTAGGTGAGATTTTTTTATGCGGTACAAAAAACCGCAAAAAAAAATTTTCTTTATTAGATTACTTAAAGTTTTATGTTATAGCTGTTTATGAAGTCTCCGAAGAATTTTTTTTTGTGCGATTTTTTTTTCTGCGGTCCCTATCTACCGCACAAAACAGGTTTGACTGTACTTATTGTAAGTTAGTTTTTCTGCTAGAAACAATAACGTAAACCAAAATCGTGAAATATTAATTAACCCTGTACCTCCAAAAATGTGAAAATAGATCCCCCTCCCACAAGATTTTTTGCTCAGCTCGACATAACCTTTCAGCTCCGTAAATAGTTGCACTCAATTGTGGGACACCCAGTATAGACATTTAAGCAATTCCTTGGCAATTTCAAGCAATAGCAATTGCTAAAATTTTATTCAATAGGCTCAGTGTTTTGAAATGTGCCTGAATAAAGTGTTTAATTTTGACTCATTTATATCCGGTTAAAATTTAAAGATATTTTTTTAAATATTGTAAAACAGCTGTTTTTAATTCTTTGCTAGTTTCTGTGCTTATTTTAGTGGTTATTGATTTGATTTAATTTCATGTTTGTCAAACTACTGTTTGTGTTCCTCTTATTTTCTCTTTGGTATTTGATATTTTTCTCTACACATTGTTCAAGAATTTATTTATGGTTTATATTCGGAAGGTCAAATGTATTATTTACAAACGCAATTAAGTGAACCGGAACTGCTGCTCTTTTCATGCTCTTGTAAGTCAATTCTAATTGAAGTGTAGCTACTTCAACACCGACTACAATCGTTTCAACTTTCATTCTTTAACTTTAATACTTGCCTGCATTTTTTTTTTTGTATTCCTTTTTCACAAAAAACACATATTTGTTGTTTTCTTTAATATTCCTACCATTAAGCTGTTTATTATGGCAATAAATGTTTGGTATATGGAACATATTTAGTGGTGAGGAAATCAATAGAATGCGATTAAATAATATTTGGTATGAATTTGGTTACCAGCGAAGTTGGGTTGTTTTTCAAAGCTTGTCCGACTCTAACGTCGCAACATTAGTGTTTTGATGTGAGTTAGTTTTTTTCCTTAGAGTTTGTTTATTTAAATTAGGGGGGTGGGGGGGGGGGGGGGTGGAATGCTTTTAATTTGTCTCCATGCGTGGTTGCTGATATTTTGTCTTTTTAGTTATGTGACTATAAATAATTAATAACTCATTTTTCAGCAGTATTGACACGGTAAGGAAAAATATGACTGGCGTCTTTCTTTTAATATTCCTGGAAAAAAATATGTCGCATATAATTTGTTACATTGACAATCAGTCCAAATGGGTTTGACAAATGATCGCCCATTTTTAATTGTATTGTTAGTTTTCTTGTTTTTTCTTGTGTATTTAACTTTGACCTACATTCTTACGTAAGAATATTTATTTCATCGTATAATGTCCTTTTGTTTGACTTTTCTTGGCATGACTTTATTGATTTTCCATTTATATTGGGCAACATGACGCCATTTTAAAAGAAGAGTTTTGCAAATATGTGCAAGAAAATGTCTGCGTGACCCACTAAGAGCTTTTTTTTTAATTGATGTGGAATCTTTTAGCGCTTTCTTTGTTTCTTTTACTTTGTAATCTTTTTTATTATAGATTTTTTTGGCAATGTTGCGTCGATTTAGTTGAAAAATCACTTGTGAACTATGACGTTTTATGGTCAATTAGGTGTCCAGCAATTGCAAACAAAGTTTTTAATGTGCATTGATGTAAGGTGAAGGCATATAAATTTACTATCAATAACATTTGTGGTGGAAGCCAGTTACTTCAATATTTGTCCCAAACGAAGTTATTTGAAATGAAAAAAGTACAAAAAAAAAAATAAATAAGAAATTGTAAATTACTGTAGTTGTTGTATTGCGTCACATTTATTTTAATTTCAATTTTGTTCAAAAACCACTTCGGAACTATATTGGTTGAGTACAAAAAGAAAATGGGAAAAAATTTAATTGAACAATTTAGCCCTTAATTGAGCTTATGATCAAAATTGTTTTTTGCATGTTATTAAGTCTTTATACATAAATGATCGAGAACTTGATCTATAAATTTTATACCGACTCCGGTTGGCTCATGTTCTAAAGAAACTGGAAATTTTTTGCTCTTTGAAATTTGTCATTGTCTTCAGAGAGATGAGGGAAGGTTGACGACGACGACGAATTGCCCATTTCAACCCTTGAAAGGACTTTGACCGAGCTTCTTATGGTCAATTGTGTTGTGCGTGTTGTGAAATGTTGGTACAGAAATGATCGAAAACTGGACCTACATGTTTAATGCCGACTCCGAACGGCTTATATTCTCAAGAAGCTTTACATTTCAGCTTTTTTCTCTCTCTGAGGTTTGCCATTGTCTGCAGAGAGGTTAATTCATTAAAAAACCATTCTGTGTCAGATGGGATTTGAACCTGGGTTATTCCGAGAATCTCTGGCATACGGCTAACGCACTTAACCTTTCGGATACGTCCGCCAGTCAAAAAGTCAGGGAATCTACACTGAACCAAAAAGGTATACAATAATAATGAATTTTTACATGAACAGATGAAGAGTGATTGTTGAAAAACCAATGCACCCACAAAGAGTGACTGTTTGGTGCGGTTTATGGGCTGGCGGCATCATCGGGCCGTATTTTTTCCAAAATGATGCCGGTCAGGCAGTTACTGGGAATGGTGTACTGGGAATAACTTTAACGCGTTGCTCGATTGTGTATCTTTCCATGGTTCAAATTGAGTTAGTCTGAAATTGAGAAATGCCAAATGAAATGCAGAAAAAACTTGAGGTTTAGGTGTGGTTCACATTCAACATCGGGGCCCTTAAAATTTAACCACCCTTTATTTGTGATACAGCACAATATAGGAGTATTTTATTCTTGTAATCTATCTACTTATATCTATATTATTATATAATATTCAAGTGCACATTTTTGCTTCCAGTTAAACTCCAGAAGTACTGGACTGATTTTTATTAAATAAGTTTTAAAAAGTTAAATTATTGCTTCACCATAGTATAGGAGTATTTTATTTTCAAAATTTTAATAAATGTTTATTTAATTAAAGTGTAAAGTTGTTAAAGAAATCATACCCAATGCCATGCATTGCTCGATCGTTTTTTTTTCACGTGCTTGTGTTGCGATCTCTGATGCGGTCGTGCACACACAAGAACGTTCTGGACGCCTAAATGCGGTCTCCACACCAGAAATGATCACTACAATCCAGGATATCGTATTGGCCGATCACAGAGTTAAAGTGAGCGAGATTATTGAGGCTGTAGGCATCTCAGACGAATGGGTGTGGAACATTTTGCGAAACCATTTGGATATGAAAAAATTATCTGCAAGGTGGGTGTCACGTTTGCGCACTCTCGACCATAAACGCGATCGTGTGACTGATGATGAAGGCGTATTTGGCGATATTGAACAAAGATAAGAAGGATTTTTTGCGTCGATTAGTAACCGTGCACAAAACATGGATCCATCACTACACACCAGACACAAAGGAACAGTTGAAACAGTGGACTTCACCGAAGGCGCAGACGGTGCTATCGACCGGAAAGGTTATGGCGACAGTATTTTTGGATGAAAGCGGTATAATCTACATCGATTGGCTTTCACCGAAAAGAAGGGTCAATGGCGAATACTATGCAGCGAATTGGACCGTTTCAACGACGCTTTGAAAGAGAAACGTCCCCATTTGGCGAGGAAAAAAGTGCTCTTCCATCAAGACAATGCGCGCGTTCACACATGCCCAGCTTCCATGGCAAAATTCCATGAATTGAAGTACGAATTGCTTCCTCATCCAGCATATTCTCCAGATTTGGCCCCCAGCGACTATTTTCTGTATCCAGACCTGAGGAAATGGCTCGGCGAAACGAGATTCACCACCAGAGAGGAGCTCATTACCAAAACAGAGGCCTATTTTCAGGATCTTCCGAAAACGTCTTTTTCGGAGGGGATCAAAAAATTAGAGGAACGTTGGACAAAGGGTATCGAGCTAAAAGAAGGAGACTATATTGAGAAATAAAACTTTTTTGCCGTAAAAACCATTCCTTGTTTCATTTTTCACTGAATTATCAAACGGTCCTCGCACATGTAGTGCTGCGCTATAAAATAAAACAAAAGAAGAAATGTTTTTATTTCATTTGACATGCATTGTCTTAAGGCGATTCTTTGACCACCTTCAACGTGGTAAGGAATTTTTGTATATGAAGTTTTTGCGCTTTATCTCTCTCCACACTAATTCAAAGAGTAACAAAAACGTGTTAGCCCTCTTTATTGATAAAGAGAAAACGTCCGTGGTGAAGCTGCAGACCAGTGTGGCCTGCTAGTTGAAAATATGACTGGCAAAGTAAAGGTATTAAATGTTGGTGTGGCGATATTTTTGATATACAGTCAATCAAAAAAGTAAGTATGCACCCTATGCTAGTAGATTCAACTTTAATTTTTCCGTGCACCCTGTGATCAAATTATTGTTCTTTTGCTTTTATTTGAATGCTTACAATGTTAACATATCGCTAAATTAAAATTTGCCGTTTTCTTAACTACCGTTAGAGTTTTGAGCGCTTGAAACACAAAAATGAAGCACAAAAATTACATCAAAAAAGTTTGTATGCAAAACGCAGATCGCTTATTTTCTTTGATTTAAACAAATCAGTAAAGCTTAAATAACTGGTTAAAATCCGAAGTAAGTTTTTAAGTTGTTATTAAAAATTGTTTTAAAAACATTTTAAAAAAATTTAGACAACAATGGCGCCACGCGGAGTTGAACTTAGTCAGGATATGAAAGACTTGATAATAAAACTTTTTAAAGAGAAAAATTCTCAAAGATCAATTGCGAAAATAATTGGAAAAAGCAACGCAACGGTACAGAAAGTAATTGAAAAGTTCAAAATAGAAGGTTCGACTCAGAATAAACCGAGATCTGGACGTCCAAGGATATTCTCTGAACAAGAAAAACGTTTAATTGTACGCAAAGTGAAAGAAGACCCCAAAAAATCTGCACCTAAAATACAATCAGAAATCCAAAATGAAATTGGAAAATCCTGCAATCCCGAAACAATCCGAGGTGTGCTCGATTCAGCTGGATTCCATGGTCGCAACATGCGCAAGAAGCCGTTCATAAATGCTACAAACCGCAGCAAAAGAGTTGCATTTGCAAAGGAGCATTAATCAGCTGATGGAAACTTCTGGAACTCCGTTATGTTTTCAGATGAAAGCAAATTTAATATCCATGGGACTGATGGAAGAGCCAAAGTCTGGAGTAAAGTAAATGCTGAGCTTGAGGCAAAAAATATGAAGGGCACAGTAAAGCACGGCGGTGGATCTGTTCTCGTATGGGGTTGTATGGCAGCCTCTGGAGTGGGTAAACTTGTCTTCATCGATGGAATAATGGATCGTTTCGGTTATTTAGAAATTTTAAAAAATAATCTTTACGAAAGTGCAACAAAACTTGGAATTGGAGAGTCGTTTGTCTTCCAACAGGACAACGACCCAAAACACACTGCGCTTGCAGTCAAGGAGTGGCTCTTATATAATGTGAAAAAACAACTAAAGACACCTCCACAGTCCCCCGATTTGAACCCTATCGAGCATCTATGGGACCACCTTGACCGTCAAATAAGGAAACATAATATAAGAACCAAGGATGAATTGAAGAAAATACTTTTAGAAGAGTGAGAGAAAATACCAACCAGCGTGACTACAAACTTGGTAAATTCAACGAAATTCCTACTTAAAGCTGTTTTAAACCAAAAGGGCTATCCTACCAAATATTAACATAATAATGATTTTTAAAAAACCAATAAAAAATTTGAATTTTTCAGTATAGATTAGGTTGTGCATACTTACTTTTTTGATGTATTTCTATGGATTATTAAGTTTAAGTTAAGAAAAATGTAAGAAATTTAATTTTTTTTTTTAACTTTTTTGTACCCGAAATAAAGTTAATTTAATATTACTTGAAATCGTTTATGTTTCATTTGTTTGAGAACGGTCTTTCTATTATTCTAGGTCACAAATATTTTCTTTTTGCGAGTGCATACTTACTTTTTTGATTGACTGTATTCATTATTAGGTCAAAAATATTGCAGCTAAGCATAGTTTGGGAAAATTCCACGACTGGCGTGTATTTTTGTCACGATTGAAATATTTATAGAGTAACATAAAATTAAAATAGTAAGAAATGATCTTCGGCTGGGTGGAAGCTAAAATACCCCTACCCCACCTCCTGCGGCCCAGCTCGTATATTTGCGCTCTATATGAGTCTATTCGGAAAAGTTATGAACTTTAGTCGACAGTTGTTGAATTTTTTGTATTGCAACCCCAGCGGGGTGGCAAATATGGTGTAGTTTTGTTCAGAAGAAATTTTGATGGGCAAAATTATAATAGAACCAACTCATATATTTGACCCGCCTGGGGGTGAATTGAGAAGATATGAACTATAATCGACAGTTTTTGTGTTTTTTCTTGTATGGGGATACCCAGAAGGGTGGCGGAGAGGGTTTAGGTGTGTTCAGAAGAAATGTTGAAGGGCAAAAAATAACAGGACCAACTTACATATTTTACCCCTCTAGGTGTCAATTCAGGAAAATTTTTTTTTATTTTAAAATTTGATGATTTATTAAAAAAAAAAGTTCTAAAATACTCGAAAAAAGATGTTCTGACACATTGGATGATGTATCTGTGATAAAAAGTAGGGACTTCATTCAATATTAAGTTTGTAAATGATAAAAATCGAACACTAACTAAATTTTTAAATGAACCGCTATGCTACCAGGTAACAATTTCACCTAAATAAGCCTTGAGTAAAGCTTTATGTAAGGAATTTTTGTAGGGAGGAGAAATTAAACTTCCTTGAATAATTCTTGAAATAAGTTTTATACAAGAGCTTTTATTCAATAGCTTATATAAAGTTTTATTTATATTTTATGTAAGGTTTTTATTCAAGGCTTATTGAGGATCTCGGAATTTTTTAAAACAATGGATTTTAATTTAACTGTTATTATGTATAACGTTGAAACTTAATTGTTATTTTCTTTGAATTTCCTTAAGTAAATCTTTATAAAAGTCTTAACTGCAATCATTTCATATAAGCTATGATCTGCTTCGGCAGACATGTGGTCTAATGAAATAGATTATCAGTTGAGAGTTCCGCGGTTCGACTCCGGCCTCAAATAATTTTTTTTTTTTTAATGAAAGAGAGAGTGCTTTTTTATTTAATTCAAGAATTTCTTATATTATTGTTTTCGCAAATTGAAGCTTTGTTTATCTAAAAAAAAAAAATCCAAGCTTCAGTTAAACTTTTCTGAATACTTCCTAAAAATGCCTGTTTAAATTAAGTTTTACATAAGGAATTATACTTGAGTAAAAATCTTTTTGAATTCTTCCTAAAAATGTCACCTTAAATAATGTTTTAGATAAGGAATTATACTTGAGTAAAAATCTTCTTGAATACTTCCTAAAAATATCACCTTAAATAAAGTTTTACATAAGGAATTATACTTGAGTAAAAATATTCTTGAATACTTCTAAAAATGTAGCATTGAATAAAGCTTTATATTTTGCTGTAATAAGCATTGAATAAAGCTTTATATAAGAAATTATACAAGAAAATGGAATTTTCAAGGCTTTTACAAGCAAAGCTTGAATAATTACTTTTATACAAGACCTTATATATAAGCTATATTATATATAGCTTAAAATATTTAGGTAAAATTGCTATGCATTTTTGAGTAAATATAAAACGACGATTGATGCATTTTTTACACGATACTTACAGAAATTCCATAAAATTAATTTGAAAATTAAAAAGAACACTGTTATTTCATATCTTTAACAGCTTTTCTATTGTGGATAAATTTTCGCCTGGAATTAAAAAAAGGAATTTTCGTATTTTTAAAAATGTCCACGAAATTTTTGAAAAATTTGAACACAAATATTTGAATTCAAGTTCACAGGAAAAAAAACCTTTAAAAGTATTATCCCCTGTCTAAAAAATGAAAGCTTCCCTTTTGAATGCCGAGGCAAATTATATTTATAATAGAGTTGTAAGTTTTTCATAGCTTTACTATGTCTATTTGTCTAACTGTCTATTTGTTTTTTTTTATCAAAGTCAAACAAATTTCCCAGAACTCAACAAAATCAGGTTTCATTGTTTTAATGTTGAACAGGAACTTTGCTTGTCAACATCATTTAAACACTTTTTGCAGCTGTCATTTTTATGACATATCAAAAATCAATATTTTCCTTATCAAATTGTTTGTTCCTCTTTTAGTGTGTTTTTTTTTTGCATATTTGCACCTGTCTTACTTCACTTAACTTAAAGTTTCCTTCCAACGCTAACGATACAATTGCGAATTAAAATAAGCAATCTATATGAATATTATGAAAATTCATGCCTGACAGCAATTTCGAATCATTTATGACATTAATGACAGCTTCGACTGCCATATATGATGTAACAACTTTTGATAGCTTTATTATGTAGATTTTTTGTTGTAATTACTGTACGCTTTGCGTCAGGCGTGGAGAGTTTACGTGCTCGGAAAATATTTTCTTCACTTAACGGTACTCACTCTGCGCGGCTAAATGCTGTTACATTGAAGCGTGACATATTTGCTGTAGATTTTAATGAAAAATTATGTGAAAAATTTCCTTAATTATGCAAACAAATAAGCTAAATATTTGAGCTAACACGCTTGGGAGGTAGCGTTTATTTTGCTGTAATAAGTCTGCATTGAATTTTTTTTTTATTTTAAATAAATAAACAAAAAGTTGTGCAAAATAAGCGTTTAAGGTAGGGATATTATGAAATTTTTGTATTTTATAAATAAAATAAAAGCATTTAGAGTCTGACATAAATCACATATTTATGCCAATAACAAAGAAAATAAAATATCTGCATTCACCTCGAGTTGCGTCTGAATACCTGACAACTGTCATGATTGGCTGCGACCCACGCCTTTTTCTTATGTTCGCTGTTTTAGCAACATGCAACACTTTGAATTTAAGTTCGTTTTCGCAAAGGATTACGCATACGTACCTACCCACCTGCCACCTACCTGCCTATACCTATCTATCCTACCCAGCAGTATACAATACATGTTGTCTGTTTTTATAAACTTGTTTTCGTTATCTCTCCGAGAGGTATAATGTTTTTTTTTCGTTCCTTGCTCTTTATTTAGTCGTTGCTCGCAAACATGTTCGTTACGCATTTTTTTCGTTTCGATCGCCGTTCCTTGAATTTCGCCTTTTTTGTCTTCTGGTTCTCTTATGCTTAGTTTTGCTTTCTAAAGCTTTTTCTTGGGTTTCGGCAATATATCAGGTCTGCCATTTTAGCCCATAATTTTTTTTTTATTCTAACACACTCAGGAGGCACTCCTTTTTATGGCGTGTTGGCTGTCAGTTGAAATGCAATTTTTGAACACAAAATTGAACACAAAAATAAATGCGAGTGGAAATTATGTGGCAAGACGTTGCTAAAACTAACTGGTTTATTTGCGCAAAAGTTGCCTGGCATAAAATAAATTCTGATTTTCCTTTAATAGCGCCTGAGCAACCAAAAGTTGTCGTGTACATTAAGATTTACGGTAGCAAGCATCAAAAATAAAAACAAATTGTTTTGCTATTTTTTTCCAGATGAAACTATATTTCATTCGAATATAATACTATTTAATTTCGAAATTTTTAATATTATTGCAAGTATTGCAAATATTTTCGCAAAGTTATGGCTATTCGAATTATTGTCTCAAAGGCTTAATGCAAATGCTAATGACGTCGAAGGGATATATTTAGTAACTTCGAATAGCCATAACTTTGCGAAAAAAAAAATCGTAATTGATCTCTTGAACTCTTAAATTAAAGCGTAAGAGTTGTACTAAATGATGTAACTGGAGAGACAGATCAAAAACATTTTTTGCGCCCTGTACATAGCCTCAAAAGTAGGAAAAACTCCGTTTTTCGGGTGCATAATCTCAAATATCTCAAAATCCTGACGTGATGGGCCAGTCGGATTCGTATTCTACGCAGCAAATTACTTTGGAAATGAACCTTCGCTTTCCAACAACTTGTAGACCTGTGTAAATTTTCTTTCGTTTTAGTATTTTTTATATGAGGACCCCCAAAAAGGTGGCAGAAGGTGGGTGTGTTCAGAAGAAATATTAAGGTTAACAAATAATAAAACCAGTTCATACATTTGATCCCTCTAGGGGTAGGCTGGCAAATCGGGGGCTGACAGATAGAGGTGGGTGTGTTGGGAAAAAATGTTTGGGATGAAAAATAATAAAATGCTATCATATATTTCACCCCTCTTGAGGCAACTCTGTGGCAGCTATAAATTATTTTCCTCAAATTTTAGCGAACATTCTAATGTATGCTCGAAATTCCCGAAAAGCTCGAAAATTTCCGAGTAGCTCGAAATTCTCGAAAATCCTGGGTACTCTGGTATGGCCCTGTTAGCTCTTAAAATTTCACAAAATATGACAACAGTCACATAATATAAATATTCAATTAATTGCATTTCGAGCAACTCAAAGAACAATCCCCTGTCGTGTCTCTATATCCGGAACGATAAGTCAAACAACCCATATTTATTTGCATTATTAAAAGGACAAAACTTAAAGAAATGCAATCAATACTTGAACATTTCCAGGCAAAAATTTCACCTTAATAAGCCTTGAGTAAAGCTTTATATAAGAAATTTATGTAGGGAGGAGAATTTCAACATCCTTAAGTAACCCTTGTAACAACTTTTATACCAGGTCTATGTCGGGAGAAAAGGCGAATGAAATTAATTCTTTGAAATTTCTGTTTTTATTAAAGGGGCGGAGAAAACCTAAGCAAAATTTTGAAATTTTTTTTTCGCTTAAAAGATGCTTTAGGCTCTTAATAATATACCAAGAGATAGAATCCGGCAAAAGTGTCTAAATGTCCAAATTTTCCATTCTTCGCGACGCTTCCCAGGTATGTCCCGAGCGCGATAAACTTAAACGCGTTTTTATCGAAACCATTCTGCCGGACGCATAACTCGAGCAAATCTTTACCGATCGATTTGAAATTTTGACAGTATATTAAAAATACCTTTATCTATCGACACACGTACGATTGTTTGCTTATTTTTTCTTTTATCAACAATGTTGTGACGTTTTTAACTGACTTCAAAAAGGAGGAGGTTCTCAAGTTCATCGGTATCGTTTTTTTTAAATGTATTTTTTTTTTTTTTTTAAATGTATGTACATCGATAACTCTTAAGCCATATGCCTGATTGCCATAATTTTTGGTGAACAGATAGATATCATAAGCATGGAGGTGCCCGTAAAAAAGTGAGCGGTATTCGAAAACTGGGCGTGGCAATACTACATCTCGCAATACTAGATACTTATGTATCTCGAATAATATTTCCACTAAAGTACTGCAATTTAGTGTAGGGGTAGGCACAGTTATTACAAATTACGGTCAAGGAAATGGGCGTTATTCGACAAATGGGCGTGGCAATATTAGAAAAACAGTGTATCTTGAATAATTTTGAGACTAGAGTACTGCAATTTAGTATAGGGGTAGGCATTATTATTACAAATTATGGTCAAGAAAGTGGGCGTTATTCAACGAATAGGCGTGGCAATATTAAAAAAAACACTGTATCTCGAATAATATTGACACTAGTGTGCTGCTATTTAGTATAGGGGTAGACACAGCTAATACAAATTGCGGTCAAGAAAATGGGCGTGGCAATATTAGAAAAAGAGTGTATCTCGAATAATATTGATACTGCAATTTGGTATAGGTGTAGGCATTATCAGAACAAATTACGGCCAATAAAGTGGGCGGAATTTGACTACTGGGCGTGGCAATATTAGGAAAGCAGTGTATCTCGAATAATATTGACACTAGGCTACTGAAATTTATTTAAGTACACGGGTAGGCAAAATTATTGAAAATTACGGTCAATAAAGTGGGCGTTATTCGACAAATAGGCGTGGCAATACTAGATAAACACTATCTCGAAGGGGTAGTTATGAAGTAAAGGGGTAGGCACAATTATTATAAATAACGCTCAAGAAAGTGGGCGCTTATTTAACAATGGGGCTTGGCAATATTAGAAAAAATACTATATCTCGACTTATTTGAGTTGTAATTCATATTAAGGGCCTTAGATTTTTTCCATTTGGTGCATTTTAAAATTTTTGTCTATTTACTATGGTCAATCTGCGTAAATAGAACTCGGAACCTTTGTATTGGCAGTCCAAATCGTCTATTATACATTCGTATACTTACGAATTCGCTTCAATAACGTTGACACTTTATTACTGTTTTCTTTGAATCTCCTTAAGTAAATCTTAATAAAAGCCTCAAATGAAATCATTTCATATAAGCACTTAATTTGGGGGCCATAAATTGCTTCGGCAGCCCTGAGGTCTAAGCAAATAACATAGATTATCAGACAAGTGTATTTTATGATAGAGAATTACTTGAGTAAAAATCTTCTTGGATACTACCTAAAAATGTATAAAGCATTATATAAGGAATAATATTAAAAATCTACTTCAATACTTCCTTAAATGTAGCATAAAATAAAGCTTTATATAAAAAATTAAACAAGAAAGTGGAATTTTCTAGGCTTTAACAAGGTTCTTTCCAGCAAAGCTTCAATAATTACTACGCGTATTATACAAGACCCTTTTTAAGTTAAGCTGGAATATCTTCAAATATTTCGGGCTAATTGCTATCTAGGCTGTAAGCAAGTTTGTAGAGTAAATTTACAATTCTATAAAAAAGTGTCATTCAAATGTTGTCCTTCTTTGTTTAGTATCACGTGCCTGGTCAGGTTGTTGCAACATACCCCTGGATTATGAGACATTCCTCTGGAGCCATATCTCACAACATTTTTCAAAACTCACAAAATAGTAGGATTATTATTGGCTTTTTGATGATCCACAATTTATTTATTAGTACCTTTTGTTTTATTTACAATACCTTCTAATTGCAGATACAACTAGTAAGGATGGAGCTTCGGCAGGGTACCGAAGCTAAAATACCCCCCCGAGGCTATAGTGAAGTATATTCAAAGTCTTTAGTATATTTACGAATGTTTCCTATTTTGATGACGTCACTTTGTATGGGAGGTAGGTGTGGTTTTGATCCGCTTTTGCCAAATATCATAGAGATGCCAAATATCATAGAGATGGTTCATATGATATATCAAAACTAATGTGCAAAATTTCCAGACGTTTGTTTAATTTTTGTGAATTTTTAAGAGACTTTACGTTGAAAATAAAGCCATTTTGTATGGGAAGTGGGCGTGGTTTTCATCCGATTTTGCCATATATCATAGAGATGGTTTATTTAAAATATCAAAACTTATATGTGCAAAATTTTAAAACATTCCTTTAATTTTTGCAGATTTTTAAGAGATTATATAGATAATATAATATAAGTCAATTTCTATGGGAGGTAGGCGTGGTTTTCACCCGATTTGGACCATTTTCGAATTTGATCTTTAATTTTTAAAAATAAACTCATATTTTGAATTTCATCGCAATAGCTTCAAAATTAAATTGACAGACGGACAGACAGACGGACACACGGAAATCGTCTAAGGAGGTCATGCTGATCAAAAATATATATTTTTCTATATCTGCCACTTGGCGTTACAAACGGAATGACAAAGTTAATATACCCCTTACGCAGTACGCGTTGGGTTATAAATATGATGAGAACAGTATTGCTTGGACAACTTTCCCATTAGCTGAGAATGACCCATATATGACTGTGGTGCCATTATTTCTTTCTGAGAATTCAGTGAAATTATTGAAGTAGGTACTGGAACAAACAGTAACATTTATTTGAATTTTTATTACTGTGCAAAGTTTGAATAGTATTTTATACGTGTAATTTTTTTCCGTGTTGGAAGTTAGTAAAAGCAATCATGAAATTAAAACTGTGGAATACACAGCTTAAAGCATTTTTCATAAAAATTATTTCTAAGAACAATAAATCACTTGGTATGTTGTAAGATTTTTATAGTACATATTGCAAAAAAAATTACTGTTGCTTTTAAATTAAATATTATTTATTTCGTACCCATCAGAATATAATTTTATGACCACTACGATTACCTCATCGCTTACTTAACATCGCAAAACAAAATTAACAAGCAAACGCCAAGTAATGCGTTTGCAATTAAGTAATAGCTTGTAAATTTAGACGATACAGAAAAAAAAGTGTTAAAAATTAGCCACCATTATAGCTGATTGACAAGACAAACATCAGGTGAACAGGTAGCGTTCATTATTGACAAACACGGTACGGTTGAAAAAGTATCTAAAAGAAAACAAAAAAAAAAAAAAACACAAAAAATGCATGCAATACTTAAAGATCATAATAAGAAAATAATCAATAAAATGCAGTCAACCGTAAATAATGTACAGCACAAAGCAAAAACGCCAAAACCACAGGTAAACTTGACTTTCAGTCGCCGCAAGTTATAACGAGCTGAGCTACCTTCGGTAATGTAGCTGAGTTGCTGTTGTTGTTGTTGTTCTACTATTCAGCCAGTTAGAAAATGACAATAACATAACTCAAATATTTGCTAACAATCTCAGACTTTGAGAATTTTATATTAAAATACATTCTTACATATTACATTTATATCGATCATATTTCAATGTTAGTGTTGTTTAACGAATTCTCAGTTCTAGCCACAACTGACAGTTAAATAGCAATGGATCCAGCAATATAAGCAGTGTATAACTATAGTATTTAGTATCTTTATTCAGTAATTTATAAGTAGCAGCAACCACAGATATCTTTATTCAATAATTTATAAGTATAACAGCAACCACAGATAAAACTCTAAAAAATTAGCTTATAAATATTCAGAGATGATCTCATAAAAAAAAAAATTTAACTTGAATGCTGGATCTAAAGTTGTGTTGCCAACTTTGGTTTCAATTTTGCGATTTTATGGCATAAATTTAAAACCCAATTTAAGCCGTTTTGCAAATAAAGTTGACAGTTTTTGTTCAAGCGACATAAATTTATTGATTTTTCTTTTATTTTAGCAAATCAATTGTGAATAATTTGATTAGGCAAGACTTTAATTTTTTGAGTTTCATAACAATAACAAAAAATTTTTTGAAAAAAATAAGCAACTAAATTAAAAATTTTGATTGCGACTTTTTTAATTGTGATTTTTTCACTGCGACATTATTTATGGTAATTAATTTTATTTCAAAACAGCCCAGTCCATGGGCGTAGCGAGGGTAGGACAGAGGGAGGGCCGTTGACCATCTGAATATTAGAAAAACAAAAATTTTAGTATTAAATTAAGAAATTCAAAACATTTTTTCTTATAATTAAAAATCATAGAATTTATTAATATTTATTAAAACTTAATTTATTTTTTATTACAAACTTACGGCTGACACCCTTTTTTTTTTTAATTTATCAGTCACTTGAAAAAATGTTTTTGCCCACCTGTGATCAGGCCCGTAGCCAGGTTTTACCTTGGGGGGGAAGGGGGTTCTGATAAAAAAATTTGTATGTAGATACCAGTAATAACTGAAAGAAAATTTATGAAAATTTTTAAGCAAATCCGTTTTCTTTTAAGACTGAATATGCCTGTTCTTAAATGACCATAAGAGAGATAAGAAGAGTTTATTTAATTTTTTTTTACAAATCAATTTTGAGTACTAAATTTTTTGATTTTTGCTTATGGTTTGTTGAAAAATGGTTCAAATTGAGAATTTTTAATTTCTTTTAAAAAGTATTATTCCGCAAATTAGCACAAAAAGTAACAATGTGTGTGACAAAATTTTACTAATTCAACAATATTAGTGTGAATGGTAAAAATAAGTAAGATTTCTTGCAGTTTATTAAAATCAGAATTAAAATCAGCTATGAAAATTGCAAGAATTTTTTAATAAGTTCACCTGGTGAAGCTGTTTTACGATGTGTCTTTACGATTTCGTAACGAAATCGGATTCCGAAATTGGAAAGATTGCGAAATGTTTGTTAAGATTTCGTTAAGAATATCGTTAAGAAATGTTTCAAATTTCGAAATCCGATTTCGTTGCGAAATCATAACAAAAATCGTATGAAGGAGTTGACACGACTTTGTAACGAAATATCGTAACGATTTCGTAACGAGTCTTAACTAAAATGTTACGAAAAAGTTACGATTTCGTTCAGATAGTTCGAAAGAAAGGAAATTTTACTTTGTTAGCATTTTAATATGTCGTACAAACAGTCGCATAACGATATTTTATATAAATTCGTATAAAAAGTGAAACTGTTCCGCTATTTGCGTAACAAAATTGTAACGATTTCTTTAAGACAGCTCGAAATAGTTACGAATTACTTGGAATTTTGACATAGTCGTCAACTATGGTTTGCTGGGTAGATATGGCATAAAAAATGTCTAGCTAATTTTCTTCAATTTACAAAATTATATTCGTTTTAGGCATAATTTCATATATATATTTTACTGGATATCAGAGACTTTTTGAGCATTGAAACTGATTTTTTAATATATTAACTCCTTGGAGATGTATATTAAATATACTCCTTGGCCTAAAAAATTTTTCAATAATTAAGTGAAGTTTTCAAGAAAATTTACATCATTATCACAGTTTATCTAAGAAAAAAAATTCACATTTTAAATTTAAAGTCTCATTTGTGTTATTTTTTTATACTCTCTGGACCCTAAGAGGGGGAGGGGGTTTCAACACCTAAAACTTCCCCCTTGTCTACGGGTATGCCTCTGATCAAAATCCTGGCTACGCACATGGCCCAGTCCGAAAGTGCTTCAACAATTGCTGTCTCACATGGGATTGTTATAACTTTTATTGCATTATTTGTATTGGGACTCTTTCAATTCTCGCCTATTTTATTGGATGGATAAGACAACTTCTAGATTGCTAACAATAAATTTTCCAGAAGCATTTGACTTCACAACGCATTTTATTCAAATCAAATTTTAAATTTTAATTACATTGAAATAAAACCCGATACAAATTTAATGTGAAAAATATACGTTCTTCCATAAAAATTTGGCATCTCTTTTGCTTTCCTAATGAATTCGCCACCAGTTCTCTCGCCCAGAATAGAGCAGAATATGAGCGTTAAGTTGAAAATAGTAAGATTCTGTTTTGGTGTTAAGTAACTAGCTTTTTTTTTCTCTTCACTTTGTATGGATCTTCAACGTTTAAATGAAACCTTATTTTTATTTTTTTTAATTTTTTAAACTCTTAATTTTGAAAAAGTTTAATTAATTTTGTTGTTTTTAAAGCTTTTAACCATATCTCTTAGGTCGATTATCTGCCTCTATTTGTTTTTAAAGCACGTCCCAAAACTGGGCTGAAAGAAATCCCTTTTTTAGAAACCTAATTTCTCAAAACAGATAATATTATTACTAGCTTATGTCACCAGTTCTAAAATATTAAAACAATGCAGCATAATTAAAGTAATAAGACTTGAGCCTGGAACCTGGACTTTACTCTAATTTGACTCTGACTCTGACTTTACGCATTATGCCTTGTGACTCTTAGAAGACTGATTTGTCTCTTGTTTGTTGTGGGCCTATGTGCACCGCGACCCATATGATCTATTGTCTCTTAGTTTTCTCTGACTTGTTTCTAATTTGACTCCCACTTTGATTCTAGTTCTATTTCTAATTCTGACTCTAATTTCGACTTTGATACTTCGATATAATCAATATAATACTTAATAATTTTGACTTGACTCTTTCTAGATAATGACTTCACTCTCACTAGGTTATGTCTTAACTCTAACGTAGAGATTATAGATTATGCCTTGACTCCAGTTTGACTCCTATTTTACTCTTGATTGGCTTTGGCATTATTGTGACTTGACTGTGTTTTAGTTCTAACTTAATACCTAATTCTAATTGAATCTGTCTTAATTTTAATTTAACTTCTGTTTGATTCTAACTTGACTCTGGCTTGATTCTTGGTTTTGAATTGAATGTATTAAGACTTCGACTTGATTTCGACTTAACTCTGAATTTGCTGTGACTAGACTTTGATTTGTTTCAAACTTAATATTACCTTGACTCTAAGTGAACTTCTACCTTTACCTTTACCTTTACCTTTACCTTTACCTTTACCTTTACCTTTACCTTGACCTTTACCTTTACCTTTACCTTTACCTTTACCTTTACCTTTACCTTTACCTTTACCTTTACCTTTACCTTTACCTTTACCTTTACCTTTACCTTTACCTTTACCTTTACCTTTACCTTTACCTTTACCTTTACCTTTACCTTTACCTTTACCTTTACCTTTACCTTTACCTTTACCTTTACCTTTACCTTTACCTTTACCTTTACCTTTACCTTTACCTTTACCTTTACCTTTACCTTTACCTTTACCTTTACCTTTACCTTTACCTTTACCTTTACCTTTACCTTTACCTTTACCTTTACCTTTACCTTTACCTTTACCTTTACCTTTACCTTTACCTTTACCTTTACCTTTACCTTTACCTTTACCTTTACCTTTACCTTTACCTTTACCTTTACCTTTACCTTTACCTTTACCTTTACCTTTACCTTTACCTTTACCTTTACCTTTACCTTTACCTTTACCTTTACCTTTACCTTTACCTTTACCTTTACCTTTACCTTTACCTTTACCTTTACCTTTACCTTTACCTTTACCTTTACCTTTACCTTTACCTTTACCTTTACCTTTACCTTTACCTTTACCTTTACCTTTACCTTTACCTTTACCTTTACCTTTACCTTTACCTTTACCTTTACCTTTACCTTTACCTTTACCTTTACCTTTACCTTTACCTTTACCTTTACCTTTACCTTTACCTTTACCTTTACCTTTACCTTTACCTTTACCTTTACCTTTACCTTTACCTTTACCTTTACCTTTACCTTTACCTTTACCTTTACCTTTACCTTTACCTTTACCTTTACCTTTACCTTTACCTTTACCTTTACCTTTACCTTTACCTTTACCTTTACCTTTACCTTTACCTTTACCTTTACCTTTACCTTTACCTTTACCTTTACCTTTACCTTTACCTTTACCTTTACCTTTACCTTTACCTTTACCTTTACCTTTACCTTTACCTTTACCTTTACCTTTACCTTTACCTTTACCTTTACCTTTACCTTTACCTTTACCTTTACCTTTACCTTTACCTTTACCTTTACCTTTACCTTTACCTTTACCTTTACCTTTACCTTTACCTTTACCTTTACCTTTACCTTTACCTTTACCTTTACCTTTACCTTTACCTTTACCTTTACCTTTACCTTTACCTTTACCTTTACCTTTACCTTTACCTTTACCTTTACCTTTACCTTTACCTTTACCTTTACCTTTACCTTTACCTTTACCTTTACCTTTACCTTTACCTTTACCTTTACCTTTACCTTTACCTTTACCTTTACCTTTACCTTTACCTTTACCTTTACCTTTACCTTTACCTTTACCTTTACCTTTACCTTTACCTTTACCTTTACCTTTACCTTTACCTTTACCTTTACCTTTACCTTTACCTTTACCTTTACCTTTACCTTTACCTTTACCTTTACCTTTACCTTTACCTTTACCTTTACCTTTACCTTTACCTTTACCTTTACCTTTACCTTTACCTTTACCTTTACCTTTACCTTTACCTTTACCTTTACCTTTACCTTTACCTTTACCTTTACCTTTACCTTTACCTTTACCTTTACCTTTACCTTTACCATTACCTTTACCTTTACCTTTACCTTTACCTTTACCTTTACCTTTACCATAGAATTGGAATTCTCCACATGCTCCATTATGATCTGTCCGACCTCTGAATATAGTAAATTTTGTCTAAGCAGAAAAATGTCATGATAGCTACAGGAAAAGTAAAGGTGAATACGCTAAAAGATGTGTAGGATTTTTAATGCTCTCTTCTCTAATTTTATGTTTCCGAATTTTTTTCCAGACTTTGAATTCTTGAAACTGTTCAGTTTTGAACACACGCAGTTTCCAAACGTCTCTTAATTTCCGAAACATTTTCGCCTTTAATAAAGCATACACTAACCCTAAACATGCCACTTGAGAGAATAAATTAATTTCCAAAATCATTTCGGTTGATATCAACACTTAATCTTTTTGTAGCTAAAAGATGATTCTGAGGGGATGTAGGGGAGTGGGTAGAAAAGTGTGCCGCATCAGTCGAAACTTGGTTTGTGCTCTTATTTTTGGCACTTGAAGCACCACATGTGGCACAGTTACGTCGCCCACCTACACCGTCTGATGATTCTATAGACGCCATTGGCTTTAAGTGAGTTAAAGCAAAAAGAAAAAAAAAAAACAAGAAAATTATGAATAATAAATAAACAAACGGAGGCACAATAAAACAGCAATTAAAAAACAAACGTTCTATCAGTAAATATAGAACACATTTTTGTCAACTCGCCCACTAGGAAAAAGAGGTGCTTCATTTGCCAACTCATTTAATTTTCATTAAAATCTTTAACACTGAAACAAATTGATGATGCAGTATTTTGTGTATTCATTTTTATTTTTTTTTTTTTGTGGCTGCTTTGAACTTTTTATTGATGGGCATTTGTAGGCAAATAGAAATAGCTCATTTTATGGCCAAAATTTTGATACGAAGATGTTTGAAAGCAATGCATTTAGGTAAATTTCAAAAAATATGTATATGACAAGAAATTTTTAAATTTTATCAAATTTAATATCGTTAACTTAAAACATGACCGCTGTTGTGATAATCAATGTAGAATACAAAATGAATGTTTAACTCTTTAAAATATTCTGTTAAATTTATTTTCTTAAGTTTTTGCAACACGATTTTTATACATACGACTTTTGTCTTGAGTGTTATGCCTATAAAAAGTGTTTAAGTCTATTAAATATTTCCGAATTTTAGCATTTGTTAGTTTATTTATCTTAAGCTAAAAATTAAAAAAAAAAAAAATAAGAAAAAGGTTCAGTAATATGGAGTCATAGACGTTGGTGTTGAAACAACACTCAGGACCCTTAACGATTTTTTAATAGTTTTGTTTAAAAAAAATTCTGCTTTAAAAACTCAAAAGATAAGAAACAGTTAAAAACTTAGTAATCGAATAACAAAACTTTTTTTTGTATTACTTTTTTTGTAATACTTAAAACCGCAAAATCATAGACAACACTTTTGACATATTAATCTATAATAAACACTTTAAAATGATACTTATTGAGTAAAACTGAAATTGATAGATAGTGTGTTTTCTTGCAGTTATGCACTTCACGGCATATCATTAACTTAAATAGAGATTAGAGCAAATAAAGTAAACATAACACTCCTGACACTAAGCGATGACAACACAAATTCTGCAAAAAACTTACTGTTATGTAAGCCCTGCAAATTAAAAACACCAAAAACTTCTTAGAATTTATACTGGCATTGCAAGTCAATGCATATTCTCTTTATTTTTCTTTCTTTTCGTTTTATTTTTCTATATTGAATAACTTTAAGTAAGCGTGGGTTGTCTATGAAACAGGTAGGGGGACAAAATAATCGCTTGTAAATATTAAACTATAAAAATTAGAGCATCATATATGTATATTCTTGTTTTTGAAATTGTATAATTCTAAATCGTTGTCTAAATATTCAGTTAATAATGTGTGCTGCAGTAAAATTTCTTCATTTCCCTTATTCCAAAAATAAGTCAACCGCTAAAATATGACGTCAGCGGGACTGTTAAAGTAGAATGTTTATGGTTCTAAAAACAGAAACCTGTGCATTGAAGCATTGAGCATAAACATGTTTTTATTTCATTCTAAGATGGTGCACACTAAATGAAAATTTTTCTAACTATAAAAATACTTGCACACAAAAACATAGAAGAATTTTTTGATTGCTGGAAAATTCTGTTTTTGTTTTTTTTTTCACGAAAACCTCATCAAGTTTCTCATATTCATTGAGCTAACATTTTTGGTTTTTTTTTTTTATTATAGCTCTTCATAGTATAATTAAAATTTTTATAGCTCAGACTACACACAGCAAATAAACAATTGCTATTATTATAACTCAAAAGAAAGAGACTCTAATTTAATTAATTACTGAATTATTCATAGTTGCATAGGTTAATTACACAAGGTTGCAGCCCGAAATTGAAATGCTTTCTGAACACATGAAATGAGTATGAATTATGTCAAAAATTTCCACACGTTGTGGTTTTTGCTTGTATTCTTTGTTACATAAATAAAACTCTTGACTCTTTTAGATAAATTAAAATTTGGAATTCCTTAAAAAAAATAATACCTTGTTTATATGGGTAAATTTCAAAATAAACGGCTTTTCTCTGTCTCTGCTTTTCCAGATTGTACTCTCAAGAAAAAAAGCAAAAAGAAAAAAAATACTGTTGTAAAATAAAAACAGTACCTATATAGATACGAGTATAAGGCATTTGGAGGGAAGACAAATTTCATAGTTTAATATTTACAAGTGATAATTTTCTCCCCTCTCTTAACTGTTTCATAGAAAAGCATTTCTGCTCACTCTTATAGCCAGTTATTCAATATAGAAAAAGAAAATATGCATTGATTTGCATTGTCAGTATAAATATCAATGCGTTTTTGTAGATTTTCATTTATAAAGTTTACATAACAGTATTTCCTTTTGTAGAATTTGTGTTGTCATCGTTTGGTGTCAGGAGTGTTATGTTTAACTTTATTTGTTCTAATTTTTAGTTTAGTTACAGATATGCCGTCAAGTGCACAACTGCAAGAAAACACACCATTTATCGATTTCACTTTTATTAAATAAGTGGCATTTTTAAGTGTTTATTTAAATTATAAGGTGTTTATCAGCAGATTATGGTAAGCAAAGATTAATATGTCCGGAAGAGTGTTGTCTATGATTTTGCGGTTTTAATTATTTAAAATAAAAAAAAAGTAGGCAGTGGGGTGACTGACGACCAAAGTGAAAACTTAAAGCTATGAAATAACATAGCTGTTATGAATATCCGAAGTAGCTAGCGTCGGCAAATCAGACGCATTTTACTTTTTTAACACTTTTTATCAATTTATGCGTTATTGAATATATAAACTGCTATATTTTAATGTTTATATATAATATATTTGTAACACAATTACTTTGGTTGGGTAATCGGTAATTGGCTCAGTAATCGGTTGGTAATAGCTTTGATAATTGGTAATGGGTTGTTAATCGCTTTGGTAACCGGTAATTGGTTCTGTAATCGGTTGGTAATCGCTTCGGTAATTGGTTCGGTAATCATCTCGGTAATCGTTACTTGGTTCGATAATCAGTTAGTAATCGCTTCGGTTATCGGTAATGGGTTGATAATCGCTTCGATAATCGGTAATTGGTTCGGTAATCGTTAATTGGTTCGGTAATTGCCTTGGTAATCGCTTCGGTAATTGATAATGGGTTGATAATCGCTTCGGTAATTGGTTCGGTAATCGGTTGGTAGTCGCTTCGGTAAGCGGTAATTGGTTCGGTAATCGGTTGGTAATAGGTTCGTTAATCGGTAATTAGTTCGGAAACCCTCTCGGTAATCGTTAATTGGTTCGGTAATAGGTTGGTAATCGCTTCAGTAATCGGTAATAAGTTGATAACTTCTTCGGATATCGGTAATCGGTTCGGTAATCGGTTGGTAATCGCTTCGGTAATTGATAATCGGTTGGGAATCGCTTCGGTTATCGGTTATTGGTTGGTAATCGCTTTGGTAATAGGTAATTGGTTCAGTTATCGGTTGGTAATTGCGTCCGTTATAGTTAATTGGTTCGGTAACCGGCTTTGGTAATCGGTAATTGGTTCGTTAACCGGTTGGTAATCGCTTCGGTAACTGATAATCGGTTGGTAATTGCTTCGGTAATCGGTAATGGGTTGATAATCGCTTCGGTAATCGGTAATTGGTTCGATAATCGTCTCGGTAATCGTTAATTGGTTCGGTAATCGGCTGGTGATCGCTTCGGTAATCGCTAATTAGTTAGCAATCACTTCGGTAATTAATAATCGGATGGTAATCGCTTCGGTAATCGGTAATGGGTTGATAATAGCTTCGGTAATCGATAATTTGTTCGGTAATCGGTTGGTAATAGCTTCGTTAATCGGTAATTGGTTCGGTAATTGCTTTGGTAATCGCTTCGGTAATTGGTAATGGGTTGATAATCGCTTCGAAAATTGGTTCGGTAATCGGTTGGTAGTCGCTTCGGTAATCGTTAATTGGTTCGGTAACCGGCTGGTGATCGCTTCGGTAATCGGTAATCGGTTAGCAATCGCTTCGGTAATTGATAATCGGATGGTAATCGCTTCGGTAATCGGTAATGGGTTGATAATAGCATCGGTTATCGATAATTTGTTCGGTAATCGGTTGGTAATCGCTTCGGTAATTGATAATTGGTTGGTAATTGCTTCGGTAATCGATAATGGTTTGATAATCGCTTAGGTAATTGGTTCGGTAATCGGTTGGTAGTCGCTTCAGTAATCAGTAATTTTTTCAGTAGTCGGTGGATAATCGCCTCGTTAATCGGTAATCGCTTGGTAATCGCTTCGTTAATCGGTAATTGGTTCGGTAATCGTTAATTGGTTTGGTAATCGGTAATGGGTTGTTAATCGTTTTGGTAATCGGTAATTGGTTCTGTAATGGGTTGGTAATCGCTTCGGTAATCAGTAACTGGTTTGGTTATCGTCTCGGTAATCGTTAATTGGTTCGGTAATCGGTTAGTAATCGCTTCGGAATTCGATAATTGGTTCGGAGTAGTTAGGATATGGGGGGTCTGGGTGCGGTGGAGCAAGGCGATGACGTCATGCCCGCACCCCAGCGCCATCTAGTGGGGGGATTTTTGCTCAAATGTGCAAAGGTGTATGTCTTTGCTAAAAGCTATTATGGTGTATGTCTTTGCTAAAATGTATTAAAAATTGGCAAGTTTGGTGTATGTCTTTGCTAAAATTTATTAAAAATCGGCAAGTTTGGTGTATGTCTTTCCTTTAAGCTTTTAAAATTGGCAAGTTTGGTGTATGTCTTTGCTGTAAGCTTTTAAAAATTGGCAAGTTTGGTGTATATCTTTGCTTTATTTATACTTTTAAATTAGCAAGTTTGATGTATGTCTTTGCTTTAAACTTTTTAAAATTAACAAGTTTGGGGTATTTCTTTGCTTTAAGCGTTGGTCATAATTTTATACGCTACATTATCGGTAGTGGTAGTCAAGCGAGTTCTTATCAGTGTTTGCATGTTTTGTTTTTTTCTTAACCCTCGCATTAGTTATAGCAATGACTCAAAAAATAAATATATATTTATAAGACTTCTAACGTAGACTGCGTGGTGTCATACTTATCAGAGTTCGCATGAGTAAACGAAATACATAGCAACCAGGAAGAGTCAGGAAGTTTCTAGAAGCTTCGAGATATAGAAAAACTTCGAGAACATTTTAGAAGCTGACTTATGTCATTGTATGCCGAAGCGAATGGCGTGAGAGAGAAAGGGAGAGAGAGAATTTGATAGTAAGAGAGAGAAAGGGAGATAGCAAATAGCGCGATCCTATACAAATAATACTTCAGAACCAACCTAACCTTAGCCAATGCCATAGGTATAGGGGGGGCACCCTTTATATATATATAGGTATATATCTTTACCTATGCCGCTGAATTACATGTTTTACGTTTCTAAACATTTTTAGCAAAAGACAACAGAATTTCCAAATGCTAAAAACCAGAAATTTTGAATTCTACATTAATTTTCACAATAGCGGCCATGTGAATTAAAGTTAAAAATATTTAAAAATTTCTCTGTCACATCAATAGTTTTGAAAATTTACTCAAATAATAAATAAAAAGCTGTTGTATTACTGTATAAGTTAATTAAATATGGTTTAACAATAAATGAAATGAGCTTAATTAAAAAACATTTTTAAGTTAATTAAAAGTACTTAAAACTGAACAATACACATACATAGGTATACGTGCTCTGAACGCTTCACTGTTATAGCTTGTAATTGGGTCATGCTTTTATTTAAATTAATACAAAGCAGCTTTGCTCATTTGTACCACGTTCATTTTTTACTATCCGTTGTTGTTACTGTTGCTAGTATTGTTTCTCCTTTTACTATTATTAATGAAATAATTTTTATTTTGTTTTTTTTCCCCTCACTTTAAGCTGCATGTGAGCGGAATATACAAATTCATTCATAAATCGTTAAAACGTTTTATGCACATAAGCCTATAGGAAGCTCCATATGAATGAACAATTGAAAGAAAAAAAATCATTGTTAATATTACAAATTTTTCAACTGTACCATTCATTAATCACTTATGGTAAAAAAAACTGGGTAAAATATTAGCAAAAGCTGAAAAAATTTAAGTGAGTTAAAGGTAAAAGTAGTCAACAACAATAAAATAAGCACTTAAGAAGAGATTGTTTTGTTCACTTAAAATTGAAAGCTCAAATCATCCTTAAGTTCTGTATTAAAATTTAAATTCAGAAATCTATCTCTAATTTTTCTTTAAGTATTCTTCGTTATATTTCTACATTTTTGTTCATTTATATTCCTGTGTTAGTTGGCGAAAAATGTGAATATGTGAGAGCAAATTTAATCTAAGGCAAACTTGAAGCTTATTTAACCACTTAAATCAGTTTGTTCGACCTTGTTTTTCTATCGATTTTGACATAACAAAAAAAAAAAAAAAATTTCACAAAAAAAAAAAGTGCACAAATTATCGCTTAAAATCGCTTTTAAAATGTTAACTTGATTATAAAAAGAAATGACCAAAGCAAAAAATTCATTACAAATTCCATGCGAATTTGTTTTGATCATAAAAACGAAACACAACTCATACTTAAGTTGTTCAAAAAAGCTTCATGTTTGCTGTGCGAACAAATTAAAGTTGTTTGGCCATAAACTGTTTATATATATATTTTTTTTTGTTTTGTGCTTTTCTTATTTTAGTGTCCTCGTTTTTATGGCCAAACAAGTTGTTGCCAACTTGAAAGGGATTTAATATTATTTGTTTTGAGTTTGATTTCGAACTCACGATTGTTCAATCAAATCCATAAAAATTGTAAGATAATATTAAAAAAAAAAATTGCACTGTAAATATATGTTCCCATGACATTTGTTATGATCTTAATATGTTATGTTATGATCTTAATAAGTACAATAGCTTTACAATACGAATATATTTTGAAGATTCAATCTTTATTTCACGGCACCATTACTATTGCAATTTTTGCAATTTTTTTTAAAATCATCATTCATTCATTTAATGGGTCGGATGCATAAAAATGAGTTTGATCTCTGAGTTGAGTCGATTTAGCTAAAACTCAACTACCTGAGATCAAGAGTTTGCTCTAGCTTGATCTCAGTTTTGTATGCAAAAAGCTAAGACTGAGCTCACCACAAACAACTTAAGTGCATTGAGATGAAGCTTAAAGCTCTCTTCTCTTTGCTATATTGATTTTTTGTTGTGATGCGTTAATGACCCATAATTAAATTAATCAGGGATCGAAAATAATTGTTATTCTTTATTTCAGAGCAGAAAAAGTTGGGCAAATTGAAACCATATTAAAATTTGTTATGAGTAACTTTTAGTTTTAAGAAATATTTTTTTGGTTGCCGCATAACTATTATTTTTGAGGAATAAGTTTTTAGGTTGACTAATAACAGTTATTTTTTGAAATTAAAGTTTTTGGGTTATTAGTGTAAAAAGCCATACCAATCTTGCCGCAAACTTCAGTGCTGTAAGTGTTGTGCAAAAAAATGCAAAAAAAAATTTTCTCAAAAATAACGATTATTTATAACTAAAATGCATTTTAACCGATTTTAATCATTAATATTAACCAACTCCCAACAAGTTGCAAAACAGTTATGCCCCTGAATTAAATTGATAGTTACAATATTACTAAGGCAAGTACTTATTTTTGGTAATGAGTTCAACCGAATTGGACAGTGTTGACGAGAACGCAGGAGACGTTTAGTCAAATATCCCAAGGTTGCGAACATAGTGAACGCTTGTTGCTGAGCCGAGTCGAAAAACACATTGGAGCAAAAGAGATGCATGACTTGGTATCTTTATTGCTTCAATGTGTTTTTCGGCTCGGCTCAGCAACAAGCGTTCACTATGTTCGCAACCTAATATATAAAAAGCAAGCACAATGCTCTGCACCCAATATCGCTCAAACTGTAATTATTTTTTGCGATCAGTCTGAAAGTATGCACAAAAAATGAATTTAATACTTATTAGTGACATGCTTGCCTTTTATGTATGTGCATACTTTCAGGCTGAACATTTTTCAGAACAGCATCCCAGCAGGAAAGTGAGTGACTAGGTAAGCGAAGCGGTAATCTATAGCTTGCGATGAATTTTAAGAAGGGGATGGCATAAAAAATGTAATATATCCCTAACTGCATAACACAGTTATTGAAGAATTCTTATATTACTCGGTAATGCATCGATGTTTTTTAAAATATCGATGTTCATTTCGATGCATCGAATCAAAGAAATACATCGAATTTCACAAGAATCCTCAATTCAACTGGATGGTAACGCAAGAAGAGCATAAGGAGTGGCGCACACATTACCTTTTCACTTACCTTGGTATTTGAATATGATTTCTTCTATATTATTTTCAATAAAGAATTCCTCAAAGAAAAATAATATGCATTCCTCATTTTCCTTCTGGGGGATGTTGGAAAAGCACTGTAATAATGGCAAAAAATAATTATAGCTTAGCGGTAATGCTTCCAACCCGTCGTAGGACGGGCTTTTATACTAGTAAGCTTATATTTGATTGAAAAAAGTAAGCAACACAAAATTGTATTAGAGAAATGCCGGTTGCCGGTATTAAGGATGAAAAAAGAAGACATTTTAAGCAAAATAAAAAAGGAAAACTACAATGATGACCTAAATCAAAAACTATAATAAAAACATAGTCCATATGAAGTGCCGAACTAAGCAAAAAAGTGATTTGAATAAAATTTTAGAAAGAAATGGTTGCTTGTTGGGCAAAAAAGATAATCCAACAATTCACAAAATTCAAGGTAAGTTGTATTTTTGTAATACATGCCCCGTGTGCTATGCGGATCCGTTTCGAATTCGAGATTGACTAACTTCTTCGAATTTTTTAACCGAAACGGGTTGCGCTGCGGATCCGAAACTGATCCCTTTTCGTATGAAATTCCTCTCAAAAACGCAAAAAGCTTTTTCCACTTTTCCGGATTCGTCTCGAACTCGGAACGGGCTTCATATACGAATCCATTTTGGACTATTTTTTTTTCAGAGGCGGACTATTTTTCTGTAAAAATTTCGACTTCGCGACTGACTTATTTTTTTTTTTTTTAAATAATACAAATTCAAATCGGTACAATAAGGTTTAAGAGAGATTTTATGTAAACAATATAACAAAATATTAATCGATAGCATGAGGAAAGTTTGTATTTTTTTAGTCCATTTTATTTGTACTCTTCTGATGGCTTCATTGCTTTTTGGGAATGCAATTCAATTGTTCCATTTGCTTGCGATTGCGTTGGCAACTTGCTTAGCAGTACGCGAACCTGTTGTTTTTTGTATAACTTGGGCGATTTCAACCTGAAATTCGGGATCATCATCAACAAATATTAGAAAGGTTCGCATTAGGTTTCGCCCCTTAGGTTTAGTTATCGTCCTCGCACAAATATTCAGCCAGCCACTCTATTTTCCTTTTCAAACCGGTAAAGTCGTTGGACGTGTTCATTTTGACTAATTGATGAACGCGGTTTTTATATTTTTTGTTTTTCGCTCAAAAAATATTCGGCCATTTTCACACATTACGTTCTTTGACAAAACTGAGTTGAAGCCTACCAGCCTCATCAAATTAGGAGTATGATCTCAAGAAAGTGAGTAGAAGTTGGTTTTTATGCATACAAATATTAGCTTAAGCTCAGTGAGAGCTTTCGATTTCAAGTAATTGCTCAACAGTGAGATCAATCTCATCACGTGAAATGAAGTCCATAAGCCAATTGTTTTTTATGCATACTAAGCCGAGCAATTGCTCAAAACCTTGAGATAAAGGTAAGATCTAATTTTTATGCATACGAGCCAATATCTCATTCGTTCTTTTCAAGTTTTTAATAAAATTACGAGTCAAGGCCACAAAAAGAATTCTACCAAAAATGGTATAAAAACTTAAATATTTAACATTTTTGTCCACAGCGGAGATGCTTGTGATATCTTATGACATTATCTCCAAAATCCAATTATGTCTTATGTCCATTTATACATCTTCCATTAATTGAATTTTTGAATAAAGTATTAGTTTGCACTTTGATCGAAAACTCAGTACTGCTAAATATAAAACGACGATCGAAGCGGTTTTTACACGATACTGACATAAATTTCAATAAAATATTATTGTTGCTTACTTTAGCCCAGGCCCGTAGGCAGGAATTACCTTAGGAGTGGATTTAATAAAAAAAATATTTATGGAAATTTTTCTTAACAAATCCGTTTTCTCTTAAGACTACTCGTGAATATGCCCGTTTTTAAATGACCATTAGAGAGTTGACAAAAGTTTATTGAATTGTTTATGGAATTAATATTAAGTACTAAGTTTACGATTTTTGCGTATGGTTTTTTTGAAAAATATTCCAAATTGAGAATTTGTAATTGCCTTTTAAAAAGTATAATTCCGAAAATTAACGCAAAAAGTAAAAATTCCTATGACAAAATTTTACTTATACAACAATATTAGTTTGAAAGATAAAAATAGGTAAGATTTCTTCCAGTTTATTAAAATCAAAATTAAAATAAGCTATGAAAAATTAAAACTTTTTTTAATAAGTTCACCAGTTGTAGCTTGATTCACAACTTTTACGGGACATTTTACATAAACTGGAGACAAAAAATTTTAGTCTTTAGATTTGATTTCTTTTTAGCTATCTTACGCTTTCATCGATCCCAGCTTGTGTACAAGTATTTGAACTTGTGTGAACCCTAGTTCGAGTTATCATTAAAGTCCAAAATATTACTGCTCTCGAAAACGATTTCGACAATTGAAATTATATTTAAAAGAAAATATTTCAAAATCCTTAGAAATTGATCTGTTCCATTTCCTCATAAAAAATTGATATCATGACTGACAAAATCATTCAATTCCAATAACAATTGCTATATATTTTTTTTATTCAAATTTTTTGAGCAGAGGTCAAAGTTATTTAAGTTATCGCATCAAAATAAGTCTTTCTTTGAAAACTGGATAAATTTTTATTAAACAGTTACTGTTTTTTTAATATTTAAGAATTTAATCGGTCGTGGATTTAAATTTAAGTTTTTTGTAAATTAAGAAATTAAAAATACATTTTTTGAACTTCCAAATTGTTTTTTATTTTTTTAACATGATAAAAAATACTTTTACAAATGCCTAAGTTTAAAGAACTGTAATTGTTAATTTTTCTTGAGAGAATTTGGTAACATGATTAAAAAGTCATAAAATCTCTTTAGAATTGGACGGTATAAAATGTTTTAAAAACATTTTTATTGAGAATTTTTTTCGAAAAAAAAGGATATTTAGATTTAAGAGATTTTTCGGAACCTTTAATTTGGAAAAGACTTCGCGCAGGGCTAAATTTTTGTGCTAAGTTTTAGATTTTAGATGTCTTATATACCAAGAAAACAACAAAATAGAATGGGTAAATTTTTGTGTCATCCGCTTTACGTGGAATACCCCATAATGTGTTAAATTTCGCAGTTCATATTTTTTTGCATTATACAGCTTTATAAAATTAAAAAAAAAATCCATTGAAAAAAATGCTTTCTCAAAGGTTTTGAGTCCAATAAGCTTAGATATTGCATAAAAAGTGTCAACCTTATTTTCTATAATTTAAGAAATTATATTCATTCTAGGTATAATTTCAAACATACATTTTTCCGGATATCAGGGTCTTTTTAAGCATCAAAATTCACAACTGGAAACGCTAAATTCCAATACAATGATTATGACTTTTAGAGGCAAAGTTAATCTTTAATTTGGCCAAACAAATTTTTCATTAATTAATCGAAGTTTTTTAAATTGGCTTTGAAAATGCTTAAACTCTTGCATCTTCAAGTAAATTAACATCATTATCTCAGTTTTTTAAAAAAAAAATTACATTTTAAATTGATTAATCTCATTTGTGTTATTTTTTCATACTTTCTGGACCCAAAGGGGGGGGGGGGGGGGTTGCACACCTAAAATACCCCCCTTGGCTACGGGCCTGCTTTAACCTATTAACATAAGCATTTTTGGAATATTATGAAATGTTTAAAATATGAATGAATTGATGCTACAATTAATTTTAAAATTAAAAAAAAAGAAATGTATTTCATAGCTTTAAGTTTTTCATAGTTTCAAGTTTTCATTTCATTCGGCAGTCCCCTCACTGCCTATTTTTTGTTTGTTTATAAATCAGAACTGAAATCAATCCTTTCAAAGATTCAAGATATAATGCGGAAATATTTTTTCTTAAGCTCGATGAGATATGATGAGATTTGTACAAAAACTGTTATGATACTTTTCTATAGCAGTTGCGTGCGAAGTACATTGTATATTGTCACGTTTGTGCCATTAATTTTTATGTCAAAATTTCATGCCACACAAATCATTACGAATGGTTCATCATTTCGAATCTCCATTTAGTATCAGCTCTTGAACTTCTTAACTCAAGACTTCATAAAAACCGGTGCTGTATCGTTCAAATGTTCAAACATAAATAAAAACACAGCTTTAACAACTTCCTGTTAATGTGTTTGCAATAAAAGAAAAGAGCAAAAATTTAAATAAACAAACTAGATTTTATTATTTGCTTAGCAAATTACGTAAATTTTATTTGAAAATAATTTTGTATTTATTTTTACGCAAATTATTTGCGCACGCAGCAGCACCATCACGTAAGTGCGATAATAATAAAATTTGCACTTTGCAAGATAGCAGATAGTTTTCTTGGCAGCTGGCCAAAAAAGTGCGAAACATAAAAATTTAGATATGTTTTGTTTTTTTTCTCGTATAGTAGAAAATGTGATAAATAAAAATGTTGATATAAATTTTGACATAAACCTAAATTCAAAGACAAACATTTAATTAAACATTAAAATTGGCATAAAATTTGCAAAAGATGTTGCTGATTTTGATAACAATTTTAATTTTTTTTTGATTTTTTTTTGGTTTTGTTGCAACATCAAAACGTTGATTAAATGAGTTTAAATTAATTATGTTAATTAAGCAAATTAAAAAAACAACAACGTTATCGCATTAACACAGGCGATAACAAAGATTTACTGTTAAACTAATTAATTGAATTTATTTATGGCATAAAATGTTTGCTTCAATTTGTATAAACAAAAATCGAAACACATTTTTTATAAACTTGCTTCATAACCTTGAGCTTCAATTATTTTGAGCTGCTGTAGATGAGTAATTTTTGATGATTAATCAAATATTCGATTTAAAGCTAAATGTAGAAAGTTATTTTTACAACTCAATAATTACTATTAATCAATGATTAAAAATTTTTATATAACATTAATTTTAGCTGGAATGTTGAAAATATTTTCTTTATTAGTTGCTTGCCAAATATTAAATAATATTATTAAAAAAATGTAATAATAACTACTCTTCTCTAGCTTATTTCAAATCACATTTAAATTGATTGATAGGAAGCTTTGTTATTAAAAAGAAGCCATAATTAATCTTCTTTCTATAAAGATTTCTAAATTGATTTGTTTGTAAATAACTTTGGAAATAATTGAAAATTATGTAATTATATTAAACATTTTTTATGAAGTTGAACATTTGGCTTGATTCTTAATTAAAATCTTTTCAACTTTTTAAATTGTTCTTTAAGATTTGAACCCAGAAACTTTAAAGTGTGTCAGTCAAGTTTAGTGCTACTTTCAGTCGAGTTGTCTAAAAATATAGTCTAGCCCAAAATTTTCGAAAATTTTTTCTCTAAGACTTGACAATATCAATAAGAAAAGACAATAACTGACAATAAATGGCAGTGAATGACAATAAATAACAATGAATGACAATGATTGAAAAGAAATGACAATAAATGACAGTAGAAGACAAAGAAAGACATTGAATGAAAATGAATGGCAATGAGTAACAATGAATGATAATGAACCAAAATGAATGGCAATGAATGATAATGAATGGCAATGAATGACAATGAATGGCAATGAATGACAATGAATGGCAATGAATGACAATGAATGACAATGAATCGCAAAAATGTTAAACGCTTACAAAAACTATTTTCTCTTTTGTAAAAAATTTTTTTTTGCGCAAAAAGCTCAAATTTTAATACTGAAATGGCAAAGACATTTCTTCTCATAATATATATGCGTTAATAGTTGTTCTTTTTTTCTCCGACTTGACATACATTTCCATAAAAATGTGAAAGGCTTACCAAAAATTTTCTTCTCTATATTGTAAAAAGCTCAAATTTTCATTGTATAATTGAAAAATAAGTAAAAATGTGTTTCATTTTAAAATGAAAAACACGTTTTCTTATAATGTGCTTCACATTTTTAATTCATCTTAAAGACTTGGCACATATTTCCCCATAAATGTCAAACATGAATGATAATTTGTTTGGTCTAAATAATTAAAAGCTCAAATTTACATTAAAATGCGAAAATGTGTTAAAATGTGCGCCTCTCTGAAGCTGAAAACACATTTAAACTAAAATGAGAAAAAATTTCACCATATAAGATTCATAAATTTTACCAACAAAAGCATTTAAATGAGTGACAGTGAAAGACAATGAATGGTACTAAATGGCAATTGATGACAATAAATGGCAGAGATTAACAATGATTGCGAATAAATGACAATGAATGATTATAAATGGCCTAAATGGCATTGAATGATAATGAATGACAATAAATGGCAATGAATGACAATGATTGCAAATAAATGACAATGAATGACTATAAATTACAGAGAATGGCATTGAATGACAATGAAGGACAATAAATGGCAATGAATGACAATATATGGCAATGAGTGTCAATGACTGAAGAGACAAGGAAACACATTGAGTGCCAATGAATGACAATGAGTAACAATGAATGACAATGAATCAAACTGAAAAGCAATAAATGACAATGAATGACAATGAATCACAAAAATGTTACACAACACTTACAAAAACTATTTTCTCTTTTGTAAAAAAATTTTTATGATAATAAATTTTAAATGAAAAATGATAATAAATGGCAATGATTGAAAATAAATGACAATGAATGACTATAAACTACAGAGAATGGCATTGACGCCAATGAATGGCAATAAATGGCAATGATTGACAATAAATAGCAATGAGTGACAATGATTGAAAATAAATGACAATGACTATGACAATGAAAGACAATAAATGGCAATGAATGACAATAAATGGCAATGAATGACAATAAGTGACAATGAATAATAATGAATGAAATGAATTTAATGAACGAAAAGAATGATTGCTTGAAGCATATTTTAATATAGTTTCGAAAAGTTCATCTGCTAATATTTAATAAATTCATCGAAAAATGTGTCAAAATGTTTATTTCTAAAATGTTTGGTATACATTTCAGATGTGTAAAGCTAACAATAAGTATTTTTCTTCTCTTTCTTATAAAAAGCTCAAATTATAATTGAAAAAGCGTACAATGTGTTAAAAAGCACTTCTTTCTAAAGCTGGAAACGCATTTCAACATCAAATCAAATATGTGCAAATGTGTGACACATTTCAGCGACAAATGTCTTAAAATGTTACTCGCCGCATTTTGTAGCGCCAACAAATAGCCTTCACACATTTTTGCTCCTCTCAATTATTGCTCAAAATAAACATTGTTGCTCCATACAGCCTTCATTTTGCCATTTGTAGGGCATTGCATAAAATTTATATAGTCGACGCAATGACGCCAAATTTAATTGTGTCTACAAATGTTTCGAAATTAGAATCTAGAGCTACTACAGCCAATATCTACTTTAAATAAGTTCAAGGCCATAACTTGCGCCAACATGTGCAAAATGTTGAATATTTTCTATTTAGTTAATAAGAACAATTTAAATTTTTGCATTTTTTTTTTTTGCGTAGAACCAATTTAAATGATATTTAAGTGCTACAACAAAGTTGTAACATAATTTAATTAAGTACTTGAAAATTATTATGTCATTTTTGTTTTTCGTTTATTCGAAAATACCATAGGTCAGTCTTAATAAATGCAAATGATTGTAAAAATTTGTGTGTGTTTCTTAATATTTCTTTTAAATATTTTCAGTAGTTTTCCAAATAATTAATTTTTTAAATAAAATCGTAACATTCCTTAGCATTAGCAACAACAACTCTTGAAAAAATTATCTAATCTTAACTGCAGTTGGTGTAGCGATAAAATTTTAAGCGATATCAGGCAATGTATATAAAATTAAGCACATAATCGGTAACATTTTAAGGCCGGCACAAATTCATGTCATAAAATATGTTTAAAATCTTATAAAAGAATTTTTAAAAAACATTTAAAATCAAGCAACTTTTTGATAAGAGTCAAACAATAAATTACTGCATATATATAAGTATTTGTTACGTTATTATAGATATTTATTTGTTAGGCGGTGGTAATTAAGCCTAACCCAAAATTTAATATCTATACAACACATAGCAATGCCTCAAAGAAAAAGAGAAAAAAAAAGCCAAAAGTGATCTTTAAAACCAATAAAAAGTAATCGAATTTAAAAAAAAGCCATTAATGTACTTCTAAAACAGTAATTCATTGCTAATTATTGTCCTACATTTTATTAATTTCATGTATTTCATTCATTGCCGTTCATTGTCATTCATTGCCATGTATTGTCATTCATTGTTATGCATTGACATTTATTGTCATGCATTGTCATTCATGTCATTCATTGTCGTTCATTGCCATTCATTGAATTTCATATTCATTTATCATCATGCATTATCATTCATTGTAATTAATTTCATTCTCTGTTTTTCATTGCCATTCATTGTCATTTATTGTTATCAATTGTTATTCATTCATTGTCATGTACTATCATCTATTGTTATTAATTTTCATTCATACCATTCATTCATTTCATTCATTCATATTTATTATCATTCAGTTCATTTATTATCATTCATTGTGATGCATTATCATTCATTGTCATTCATTGCCATTCATGCCGCTCAGTGTCTGTCACTGTCATTCATTGTCTTTCATTTTCATTTATTGTCATACACTGTCATTCGTTGTCATTAATTTCATTCATTGTCATACATATGATGCATTATCATTCATTGTCATGCGTTGTTATTCATTGTCGTTTGTTGTCATCCATTGTTATTCATTCATTGTCATTTATTATCACCCATTCTTGTTCATTAAAATTCATACCATCGATTGCATTTATTACTATTTACATTTACATTTATTACACATTGTCATTCATTGCCATTCAGTGTTACCCAATTTGATTCATTCATTTTCATTTGTTATCATCCATTGTAATTCATTATTATTCATACCATGCATTTAATTTATTCTCAGTCATTGTCCTTCATTGCCATGCACTGTCATTCATTGTTATTTATTTTCATTTATTGTCATGCATTGTCATCCATGTAATTAATTGTCGTTTATTGCCATTCCTTGACTTTCATATTCATTCATCTTCATGCATTATCATTCATTGCAATTCATTTTATTCTCTGTTTTTCATTGCCATTCATTGTCATCAATTGTTATTCATTTACTGTCATGTACTATCATCTATTGTTGATAACTCTCATTCATACCATGCATTTATTATCATTCATTGTGATTCATTATCATTCATTGTCATACATTGTCATTCATGCAGTTCAGTGTCTTTCACTGTCATTCATTGACTTTCATTTTTATTTATTGTCATGCACTGTCATTCATTGTCATTAATCTCATTCATTGTCATACATTATGATGCATTGTCATTCATTGTCATGCGTTGTTATTCCTTGTCGTTCGTTGTCATCCATTGTTATTCATTCATTGTCATTTATTATCATCCATTCTTGTTCATTAAAATTCTTACCATCGATTGCATTTATTACTATTTATTGTCATTCATTGTTATGAATTATCTCACATTGTCATACATTGCCATTCAGTGTTACCCAATTTGATTCATTAATTTTCATTTGTTATCATCCATTGCAATTCATTATTATTCATACCATGCATTGCATTTATTTTCATTCATTGTCCTTCATTGACATGCACTGTCATTCATTGTTATTTATGGTCATGCATTGTCGTTCATGTCATTCATTGTAATTAATTTCATTCATTGTCATCCATTGTTATTCATTCATTTTCCTTTAATATCATCTATTGTTATTCTTTGTCATTCATACTATGGATTGCATTCTTTATCATTCAATGTCATTCATTGTGATGCATTATCATTCATTATTATGCAGTGTCATTTATTGTCTTGCAGTGCCATTCATGTCATTCATTGTCGTTGATTGTCATTTATTGTCTTTCATTTTCATTAATTTTCATACATTATCATTCATTGTCACTTATTTCATTCATTGTCATTTATTAACATTCATTATCATTCATTGTCATCCATTGTTATTCAATGTCATTCATACCGTTCATTGCATTCATAATCATTCTTTATAATTCATTATCATGCATTGTCATTCATTGTCATGAATTATCATTCATTATCATGCATTGTCAGTCATGTCATTCTACGTCATTCATTGCCATTCGTTGTAATTCATTGTCATTTAAGTCATTCATTGCCTTTCATTGCGTTATCCTTTTCATTTATTGTCATTCATTGTAATTTATTGTCATTCAAGTCATTCATTGTCTTTCATTGTTATTCATTCCACTTAGTCATTCATTTCATTCAGTTTGCTTTTTTTATAAATTGCTGAAATGTGAAACAAACTTAACTAATTTCACAGAGATGTGTAAAATGAGAAAAGAAAATACGTTAAGAACAAAATACCGTTTTCAATATTATTAAGTGTATTTTAAGTACATGTTTAACCTAGCCATGTAAAAGTCGTTTGCTCTTTTTGCACATCTTAATCACAACTGTGTGAAGTACATTCTAAAAGTTTATGTGCATAACTACAAAATTAACTGGTTGAATATAAAAATAAAACAGTTCTAACATAACTATCAACTGCTTAAATAGAAAAACAACAAAATTCATTGAGAAATTTATAGATTTTTTAGTTATGAGGTAATGTTTAAATTTTGCATAGACGACAACAGCTTAAAAAATACGTGTCAAACAAAGCGATAACTTATCGCATTTAAAAGCTTAGAGAAACAAACTACGAGAAATTACAAATATTTCAAGTGTGGCTTATTTAGTTAAAGCTTTATAATATTCATATTTTTATATATTTTGCGCTATTTATAATTTTTCAAGTCATCAACATGTTTGTTAATTTTCTACTTTGGTTTTTTTATTTACAGAGGAACAAGAACGTGTTCAAAAGAAGACATTTACGAATTGGATTAATTCATACCTCATGAAGGTAAGTGTTGATTTTTTTTTTGCTTTTTAAGAAACATTTTTAAATAAATCATAAGTTAAGATTGTCATTTCATCACCGATAAGATACAGTTCATTCAAGATTCTACAATTGTTAAAATTAGGTTGAAATATTTCAAGTATATTTTTTTTGTTTGTTTGTTTATTTTGTAAACATTTTGTAGACTTTTGTCCTCACTTCTAACCTTGGAAAATTGTAAACAAATTATTCTATGTATAACGTTTTATCTGAATGATTAAATAAACAGATAGATAGGCATTTATTCTCTTTAATTTTTTTTATATCTTTTCCCCTTTTCATCCACTTCAGACCTCTTTTTCAGCATAACTCTTTAATCAACCAACTGATTACAGCTGCAAATAAATTTAATTTATTTATTTAACTTTTATATATAAAAATAAGATAAAAAAAAAGATGAGAAATCTTAAAAAATATGTGTTGGTTATTTCAATAACTTCATTAAATTTACGCAGCTATCTTTGTATAAAAATCTGTTGACAATTTAACTTTAACAGCAACAACAACAAAAGTCAGACAAGCGCTACAGTCACATCTTCAGTGTTGACGCGTTTCTACATGATTAACCTTGAACTTAACATTAAAAAAACCTGAAATTTAAGTTTCATCAAAGCTCTTCTCAAGCCTTATTTCTGTTTTCACGAATTCAATTTGAGTTTATCTGTATAAACGTATTTAAATCGTCATTGTTTTTATTGAATTTTCAGAGCTGAGTGCTAATTTTTATTACAAACATTTATTCGAATATAAATTTAAATATATTTTAAGCAAAATTCGTTTTAAGTAAACGTTATAAGACTGAATTTTAGTTTTGGCTGGCTTGCAATAAAATTTGCAGTAGCTCGTATTATTAAAAACTCGATCAAAAACTTGTCGATTTTACCTACGTCACATAGTGTAATGCGCGATTGTACAAAAATAGAGGGAGTTCCCGTAGATTCATAAAATTTTACAATGCAGAGTTTTAGAATAAAATCATTTTTCAAACAAAATTTTATTCAAATCGGATGAATGCTACTTTATAAATTCAAAATCAACTTGATGGATCAATGAATGAAAAAATAAAATAATGATAAATTTGTTGTGGGCTAAAAATTAATATAATTCAATGTTATGTTTAATAAATGGAAGTAAATACTTAAAAAAAATGTATTTATGAGGCCTGTAGCCAGGATTTACCTTAGGGGGGAGGGGGGTGTGGGTTGTTTTGGTAAAAAATCTATAAGTAGATACCAGTAATAACTGAAAGAAAATTTATGAAATTTTTTAGCAAATCCGTTTTCTTTTAAGACTAAATATGCCTGTTTTTAAATGACCATAAGAGAGATGAGAAGAGTTTATTTAAGGGGGGACATGATTCGCGGCAGAGAAAACATACCTTTTTTTAAAAATTCATAACTAGAATTGAACAAATTACAAAAAAAAAAAAAAAGTAAAAAAAAAATTTATTCACTCCAACATGGTTTTATAGAGCTCCAAACTGGCGGCAGAGAAAAAATGGGGCCTCGTGTTTGCAGCGCTGGGAGTTGCAAAAATTGTCCGATCTGAAAAAAAATTACTCTTTAAATCTTAACAAAATTGGTTATCGTATGACACGAGCTTTTTTTTTTAAATTTTTTTTTCAATTTTTGGTGATGTTCCAAATTTGAAAGTGTGTTTTTTCGAAAAAAATATTGACTTTAAAAATTCATAAAAAATCGAAAAAAAAATTTAAAAAAAAGCTCGTGTCATATGATAGCGAATCAAGTTTAAAAAAATACAAAAAAAAAATTTCGTCAAAAAATGAACCCGCTAGTGCCGCAACCAGTACGAAAAACATGGTTTCGAGATAAACGCGTTCAAAGTTTGTGAACAAAGAAAAAAAAGGTTACCTTTAATCTGCCATGCCTGCTTCGTACTGTATGCCTTCGTTATCTTGTGTTGTACTGTTTCTTATAGTTTTTTGCAATCGTTTAGCAATTCGGGCTTCTTTTGAAGCTTCTTATGCCTTCACTCTGGCGCATTTCAAACGATTTGCATCATTTCCTTTGGAAAAATTCAATGCTGTAGCTCCTATGGTGATACCAAGTAGTTGAAACATTTGCAAATAACTATAAGCGCCTTCATTGTAAGTATATAAATAACAACCACCAAAAGTCAGGTAGCAAGTAAAACAAGTATATAACAGCTGCCGTACGTAGGTAGCGCAAAAATTAAAAATGCGCTCTCACTAATCCGGCTGTAACTTTTGAACCCATAGGAATTTTTCCATCTTTTTCTTAGAATCTTTTTCTTTTTCTTAGAATCTTAAGAATATTTACTAAAATACAAAATTATTAAAAAAAAGATTTCGATTTCAAAAAACTGCCAATGTCATGTCCCCCCTTAGTTTTTTTATAACAAATCAATTTTGAGTACTAAGTTTTTGGATTTTTGCCTATGGTTTGTTGAAAAATTTCTTTAAATTGAGAATTTTTAATTTCTTTTAAAAAGTATTATTCCGAAAATTAGCACAAAAAGTAAAAATGTGTGTGACAAATCTTTACTAATTCAACAATATTAGTGTGTACGATAAAAATAGGTTAGATTTCTTGCAGCTTATTAAAATCAAAATTAAAATCAGCTATGAAAAATGCAAACATTTTGTAATAAGTTCACCTTGTGAAGCTGTTTTACGATGTGTCTTTATGATTTCGTAACGAAATCAGATTCCGAAATTGAAAAGATTGCGAAATGTTTGTTACGATTTCCTTAAGAATATTTCGAAATTTTTCCGATTTCGAAATCTGATTTCGTTGCGAAATCGTGACGAAAATCGTATCAAGGAGTTGACACGACTTTGTAAGAAATATCGTAACGATTTCATAACGAGTCTTAACGAAAATGTTACGAAAAAGTTACGATTTCGTTCGAAACGATATTTCGAAAGAAAGGAAATTTTACTCTGTTAGCATTTTAATATGTCGTACAAACAGTCGCATAACGAAATTTTATATAAATTCGTTTAAAAAGTGAAGCTGTTCCTATATTTGCGTAACGAACTTGTAACGATTTCTTAAAGACAGCTCGAAATAGTTAGGAATAAGTCGGAATTTCGACATAGTCGTCAACTATGGTTTGCTGGGTAGATATGGCATAAAAATTGTCAAGCTAATTTTCTTCAATTTACAAAATTATATTCGTTCTAGGTATAATTTCATACATATATACTTTACTGGATATCAGGAACATTGAAACTGATTTTTTAATATACACACTCCTTGGAGATGAATTCCAGTATAATGATTATGACTCTTAAAAGCAAAGTTAATCTTTCACTTGGCAACAAAATATTTTGCAATAATTAAGTGAAGTTTTCAAGAAAACTAACATAATTATCACAGTTTATCTAAAAGAAAAAAATCACATTTTGAATTTAAAGTCTCATTTGTGTTATTTCTTTATACTCTCTGGACCCTAAGGGGCGGGGATGGGGGAAGGGTTTGAACACCTTAAATGCTCTCCTTGTCTACGGGCCTGGTATTTATAATGTTTACTGCAATAAACAACTTATATACATTTTAAATTCAATTAAAAATTTTAATTTTAGCAAACAAATATTTTTTTAATATGGAATAAATATAATAAAAATAATGTAAAAAATATTTTGAATTTATTATGATATTTAAAAAAGAAATTTAGTTTTCATAGCACAACAACCATGCGCAGTCTCTACTTACGTAAATCTGTGTAATAGTAATACAAAAATTTTAGTTGTAAATTTTTCTTCTTAAATTCAACTATTTTGTGACTTTATTTAAGAAATGGTAAAATCCAAGGTAGATATTCGTTTCATTCGCCATGTAACTGATATTTTGACATATATTTCAACTTTGTATGTCGATTATTAAAGGCTTTAGGCTTATCCCAAAAAGTGATCCAAAACGTTGCATGAACTGAAAAGAAAAGATCCCCAAACAAACGGCGCTGTAAGCTCTACGTCAAAAATTTTAACCAAGTGGTAACTTCATTCTGAGTTTCATTGTTCTGTGATTTTTACTTCCATAGTTGTGCTGTATTGAAAATTTGGCTTGTATGGGCGGATCCACGCCTCGTTTAGTAATTTCCATGCCAGTTGAAAGATCAGGCCAATTACTAATTCCATCCTAAGTTTCATTGTTATGCGACGTACAAAAGGTCCAAAGCTATCGATATAAAAAATTTTAATTGTATGGGCGGTGCCACGCCTCCTTTTGTAATGCTTGCTCAGTTTAACCATTCGAAGGACACGACTAATTGGTTACTTCGTATCGAGTTTCATTGAAGTGCGACTTATAGTTCAAAAGTTATACCGCAACTTTTTGCTGCTGAAAAAGTGCCGCGCCCACAAACGCCCACAAAATATTTCCAGTGGAACGGTACGTATAAATTGAAGTTGAATACCGAATTCTGAGGCTGCTGTTGGTTTAAAATGAATGAACAAATACCGAATTCCGAGACTGTGCGACCGTTAATTCCAAAGCTATTCGTTGTCTAAAATTTGTATTGTATGGAAGGTGCCACGCCCCTTTGTTTATATATTTATATATATACAGATGGTCAGTAACAGTGGGCGTTGCAATATTTATATATATATAACAGGTCATTCAATAAGTCCGTAGGATAAGTAAGAAAAAAAGCAATATTGTGATAAAACTCGATTATATTATTCAACATAGTTGCCTTCGAGAGCGATACAACGAGTATAGCGATTTTCCAACTTTTCGATAACACTTTTATAGTACGATTTCTCTTTTTCGTCAAAATAGGCCTCAGTTTCAGCGATTACTTCATCATTGGACTTGAATTTCTTTCCAGCAAGCATTCTCTTGAGATTTGAAAACAGAAAAAAGTCGCTGGGGGCTAAATCTGGAGAATACGGTGGGTGGGTAAGCAATTCGAAGCCTAATTCATTCAATTTTACCATCGTCTTCATCGATTTGTGACACGGTGCATTGTCTTGGTGAAACAACACATTTTTCTTTTGCAAATGTGGTCGTTTCTTGGCGATTTCAGCCTTCAATCGATCCAAAAGTGCACAGCTATAGTCACTGTTGATGGTGGTTCCTTTTTGGAGATAATCGATGAAAATTATTCCTTTTGCATCCCAAAATACAGACGCAATCACCTTACAAGCCTACTGTTGGGTCTTTGCTCGCTTTGGATTCGGTTCGTCGACTGCTGTCCACTCAGCTGACTCTCTTTTGGATTCTGGTGTGTAATAGTGAAGCCATGTTTCGTCCATTGTCACATATCGACAATAGAATATGATTTTATTGCGGCTTAACAGCGCCAAACACTCCTCTGAAGCATCAATTCGTTGTTGTTTTTGGTCGACTGTGAGCTCACGCGGCACCCACTTTGCACAGAGCTTTCGCATACTAAAATGTTCATGTAAAATGGTAAAAACACTACCATCTGATATTTTCACAGTATCAGCTAGCTCGTGCACCTTCAATTTGCGATCGTTCATAACCGATTTGTGGATTTTTTTTTTTATGTTTTGTGGAATAACAGTCTGATTTGGGCGTCCACTATGCTCTGCATCATTTGTGCTGGTACGACCACGTTTAAATTCAGCAATCCACTTTTCTACCTTTTTTTGTCTCGATGTAACAGAGTCCAGATAATGTTATCAAGCCATTGTTTGGTTTCCACTGTATTTTTTTTTTCATCAAAAAGCAATGCTTTATCAAAACTCGAAATTCAATTTTTTCCATTTTTTTTTTTTCAATAACAATAGTTGCACGCACAATGCTATAACTCACAAATCAATTGTCAGATTGTTGTCAAATTTTTATACGTATCGTTTGAAGATTGGTACTAAAAAAAAATCATATGGAAAAAATCTAGTAACGCCATCTATGTGTCATTTATTTATTTATATAAACAATGAGTACAAATAAGAACTAGTTCTTTTACAGTACAATGGATAAAAGCATTTAAAAACAGTTAAAAAGAAATAACAACAGATTTTAAATTAAAATTAAATAGAATTAAAGCTTTAAAAACTGATAAAAATATAATGAGTACTTATAGCTATGAACAGTATGCAAAAATAGTAGTATAAACATTAGCTTAGAACTAAAAAATTAAAAAGGGGGGGGGGGGGGGGGGGGAAAGCGGAAGAAAAGAGAAAATCAGAAGAAAGATTTAGTGTAGAATTCAGTGAGGAGAAAAATGTGAAAAAATAGACTGCCTAAAAATGTCTTTCTGCTTAATTATTCTGAGTCGACGAGGCAGCTCCTTCCATAGTCTTACGGCATTAACGAAAAAAAGATGAGAACTAGCTAGAGAGCTATGCCTGGGAATGATTAATAAATTACATCTTCTCGATACGCTGAACTCTAATTTTACATAAAGGTAACGAGGAGTTTTTGTATGTATAATTTTGTGGAGATAAATGCAGTTCCTAGCATTTAAGTAGCCAGACAAACTACAACCAAGAATAGCATTTCTAAAACTTGACAGCCGGTCAAATTTAGTTAAGCCATACACAAAGCGAGTAGCATAATTATACGCAATATTAAGTTTCAACATAGAGGACGAATCTAGTTTACTGTATACTACCTCCGAGTAAGTTATTACAGGCAAAACAAGTTGCTTCACTAGTAGTTTTTTAACTTCAAGAGTACAACAATTAGCAGACATTCTTAGATTACGAAGGATAAAATAAACTTTTTGGACTACAGTGTTTACATGATCTTTACAAGACAAGGACGAATTTATACTAAAACCAAGGTTAACAATTTTCGACACAACATTAAGCTTGGTAGAACCAATGTATAGCTCAGGGATAACTTCTAGGATTTGCTTATTCTTACAGATTGGTAGAACATAAGATTTGGCTGCATTGAGTTGAAGTCCATTGTTACAAGCCTAGTGATATACGTTTCTTAAATCTTCATTTAGTTTACCAGTGAGACTATCTACGAGCCCGATGTTGCTGGAGAGATAAAGTTGTATATCATCGGCATATGCATGCATAGATGAATAATTGCAGACAGTAAATATGTCATTAATGAAGATAGAAAATAACAATGGGCCAAGAATCGAACCTTTCGGAACTCCACTTGAAACAGGCTTATGTAGATAGAACATTTGGCCAACTTTAACTCTTTGCTGTCTATTTGACAAATAGCAAGATATAAGACTTACTGCACTGTTTGAAAATCCAAAAAGTTGCCTTAGTTTCTGACATAGATAAGTATGACTAACTTTGTCAAAAGCCTTGGAAAAGTCGAACAAGCAAAGTAGAGACAAAGATCCAGCGTCATAATCAGGTCGGATGTCATCAAGTATTTTAACAACTGCGGAAGCACACCCATGCCCTACTCGAAAACCAGACTGATAAGGAGACAGGAGATTATTAGCCTGCAAGAATGCATTGATTTGATGACTCATAATTTGTTCACATACTTTAGATAAAGGGGAAAGTATGCTTATTGGTCTGAAATCAGAAGGTCCAGACGGGTTTGGTTTTTTTGCCACCGGCAAAACAGTAGCAGTTTTCCAAATTTCAGGGAAAGAGGAGGATATAAGGCAGTGATTGATTATATGTGTCAGTGGACTTATGATATGAGGCAGCAAAATTTTTAAAAATTTGATGGGAATACCATCACCACCCACTGCATTAGAACTTATTCGCATCAAACAATAACCGACATCAATTTCATTAACAGGTATAAATTCAAACAAATCCAGAACAGATGAACCTGGAATGTGAGACAGGGTGTTATTAGACTGCGCGGTATTACTAACAAAGTAGTCATTTAGTAAATCCGGGTCAGCAATTATAGCAGGGGAATTCTTTTTCTCTGGGGAATCATCATACAATGACGAATAGTTAATATTTTTAAAATCACGGTACGAAAAAGAGGTAGGAAGAACATTACGAGACATGTTTACATTTATCGAGCAAAATATTAAATCGTGATCAGATATAAAAAATAATTGATCAAATAGAGAAACGAGAGACAGGTCAGACACTATGAAACAATCCAAAAGACTTGGAGTAGCATTATTAGAGAATCTAGTGGGTTCAGTTGTGTTAACTACTGATAAACCTGCTGAAAATATATTGTCAATGAACGATTTTAGGTTAGAATCATTAGACAAGAAATCACCGCACATTAGATAATATCATGAATCACATTGAAATCACCGCACAGTAAGATAATATCATGATTTAGGTTATAGTTTTGCAAATCAGTAAACAAAGGATCCACAGGATGACATTTATTCGGGTTATATACACAAGACAATAACATTTTGGTACTACCATCTGTGATGCTAATAGTAATGAATTCAATTCCAGGATCACTAGATTTGCTCAGAACTACCGCATTCAGATTAGCTTTACAATAGACAGCAACACCCGCACCTTTTTTACAGATCTATCATGTCTAAATACATTAAAACCATTTATATCACAAATTGTGTCACAAACATTATTTGACAGCCACGTTTCAGAAACACAAATTATATTAACCAACGAATTACAAAATATGTATTTAATGTAGTCCAATTTAGCTGCATTTAAACTTCGAGCATTAAAGTGGACTTTGGACTTTTTGAATGTACTGTTATATATGTATATATAGTGACATGTACAGCTCAGGAATTATAATAATTTCTGAAAAGTGGGTGTATATATTCTACCGCGCCCATTTTTAATGCAGTTGGCACCCGTTCTTAGTAAATTTTCCAATATTAGTCTAATACGATCCAAAACGTCTGATATATAGCTTTCTTATTAATTTGTGGGCGGGAAAAGAGGGAGTGGCAACATTTTTTTTATAAAAACTTGACCCTATCGAATGCATTGTTGTGTCAAAATTCTAAGGCAATTGGTGAAGAACTTTCGTATAATTGAGATTTTGTACAAACATACATTTATATTTTTACTTATATAGATTTAGGGGGAAAAACCCAGTTTTTTTGTAGGGTGTTCTTTGATGAAAAATTTTGATGATTTGATGTAGGTACATAGAAATAAATAAATATGCAATTTAAAATGATTTGATAGAAAATTACTAAAATTAATCAAAACCGATTAAATACGTTTTTATTGTTACTTGTAAAATTATCTAATATTGTTGCCAGTTTTTTGCACACAACTGTAACTGCTGTTATTATTGATCAGAAAATTAAATTACTCTATTATTTCAATCTTAGCCTTTTGCATAATTTTGCAAAATTTCCTTGCGAAATCGCTTGCGAAAATTAGTCATTGCACAAATAAATTCTGAGTTGAAACTTCAACGGCAACAACCAATATTTAATAATCGAAAAACCACCCACGTTCAAGCGAAAAGTGGTCCTTTAATAAAAATGGTCGTCATAAAGAAAAACTGAGCATAACTAAATTAATCAAACGTCAATTTATTGCTTTTGATTCAGGCCAAAGCAACTTGAGACAAACCCACGCGGTCGTCATAAGAACAAAAAAAAAAAAAAACTATGGCAATTATTATTAACACAGCTGCTGATGTTGTTGTTGTTGTTTCAGCAAAGATATCTCTAATAGAAAAAAACAAAAATAAAACAGCCGAGTTAATAAAGTTAAAACTAGTCTGCCGCATAGACTGCTGCAATGAATAGCAAATGAATGCTGAAGCCAACTAACTGGTTTTCAGAGACCAAAGAATGCACTAACATGATAATGATGATGATGATGATGCGAATGACAATGCTGAGCAGTTGCGGCCACGGCTGTTGCTGCAACAGTTGTTAACTGGCAGCATAAAAGCCGGCCGGCCGGCCGGCTGCTTCGATTTTGTATAAAAATTTTGCAAAATATTAAAGTCAACCCAGCATTGAACTCAGCTTGATGCTGAAGCATCGTGTGTCGCTTCAGTAAGACTTCGTAAAAGAGTTCCCTCTCCCCCTTTCACCCCTTTTACCCCCTTCTGTTCGGTTTTATATTTAAAGCACAAACATCACCGCAACCAGCACCGTTGCACGCTGGCTGTCATTCACGAATGCCAAAGCCAATCATCCATGTCGGGTTTAGAAATACAACACTTGGTTTAAACATGCAAGCCGATTGTTGTCTGATTGTTGGCCATTTATTAACTTTGAAAATTAATTTTTACAAAAAAAAAAATGGCTTTTTATCAATCTTATTTAAATCACGATAATGAAGTCTGGAAAAGTTGTTCGTAAAAAGCTTTATAGTCTTGAGCACTATGGAAATAAAAGTTGTTTAACAAATGTTTTAGTCTTAAATCAATTTCCCATTTTTTTGGGAAAGTAAGCGTTTTTATACCATTTTGAAAGTGTTTGCAGCAATGAAAGGTAAAAAGAAAAGTATCTAAGGTGTGTGGAGCTTTCAGCTTTCACAGAATTTTTTTTTTTTAGGCAAAATAATTGAATGGCTTTTATGATAACGTGCAAAAAAATTTCCCACAAAATTTTTGCTGCCATTTCTACCATGCATTCCTTTATAGAATTTCGGTTCAAGCACCTTCTTTGTTTATACATACATACATTCCACACATGGGCGGCTTATTACAATTGATCACTTTGGCTGTAAATTGAAAATCTTTTTGCTACATAAACAAGGCATAAAATGAAAAAATTCATTGCTAAAAGATTTTGTGCCTTAACCATTCGACGAGGCTGTCAATTGATGAAAAGCAAGAAGCCAGCTGCGCCATAAAACGCCTGCCTACGCCTGATGTCCGATTGACGGGCGTTACAAAAATATCACTCCCTGCTCTAAGAACTGAAGATGGCTGCGCGAATGTTCGAGTTACAAGCATATTGCTTCAGTATGTTGAGCAAGACAAAAAAAAAAAAAAAATAGTAAAAAATGCGTAAGAAGCTTCATCTGTTTTCAGATGCGCTTTAACATCCTCTTCTTGCTGTGCTCTTTTACAATGTTCTTCCTTTTTTTTATTAGCGCTGTGTTAAATATTGCAAAATTCCATAGTGCGTCTATTTTAAGCCCACACATACTACCTCTTTCATGTAAAGTGCTGATGTGTTCCTTGAGGTTGTTTTTTTTTTGTTGTTTTTTTTTCTACTTAAGAATTTGCACGATCATGGTCTTTATTATTGGTCTTGCTCTGAGGCTCTTAAAGGCTCTGAGTGCGCTACATTAAATTTGGAGTTAGAGTTATTCTTTGAGAAAATGAAATTGTCTTGTGAATTTTAATTTAATTTAATTTTAATTTATTGCATAGGACACCACAAAGAAAAAAAAATATCCACATAAGAAATCGCACGGAAAAACCACAAAAAGACCGCATAAAAAAAGGTTTGACAAGTTCCGGAAATCCTTTTTTTGAAAATAAAGAAAACAAGCTGAAAATAGCTAAACAAATAGTTGCCCGTTCTTTATTAATAGTTAATGATGAAAGTCAATAATGTCAAAAATATATATTTTAAAAATTTATTTATTAATAATTTTTTTAATTTATGTATTAATTTAAAATTTTTATCTAAGTGCTACGCTTCCTTTTCTAATGCCGCAAAATTTGCATGAAGTCGGAAAAACTGTGTAGAAGGAGTTGTATTAAAATGAAAGTGCCACGCCCTCCTATCACATCTTGCCTAATTCTTTAGACTATGTATGAATTTATGTGCAAAATTTGGTTGACGTCGGAAAAACAGTGTAAAGGGGGTTAAATTGAAAATAAAAATATTTAAATTTAAAAATCTCAGAAACACAGAGGAAAAACAAAAATAAAAAGCTTCGGGTGGCGTCCTCCAGACCTTCCAAGGCAGAGCAGCTCTCATTAATGCCGTCAGATAAGAATATTACGGTGATTTCTTATACACCGTTTTCTATTCCTCCATTGACTAGTAGCCCAAATACGGTTTCAACTACGCCTAATAGTCATTTGACTGGTAATAAGCCTTCCCACGCTTCTTTTATTTTAACAATTGCAGCCGAAGATTTTACAACTGTTCTTAACTCTAATTTGTGGGCCGATAATATTCTCGTTACTGAGTTCAAACCAAAAAATAAGTCTAGAAGGATGACTCAAAAAAAAAAAATAAATAGGCTGTTCCTTTACTATCAAAATGTAAAGGGACCACATTGCGTCTTCTGCGTCTTAAAAGCAGAGCTTATTTCTATCAACTCAAAATTGCTCTGAGGATATTATCGCGTTAACAGAAACGTGGCTTAACGGAAGCATTACTAATTTGGAATTGTTTGACAATAGTTTTAAAGTTTTTAGAAAAGACAGATACACTGACAATATTTTTTCTATCGTTGCTGGTAACTCCGCCGGTGGAGGTGTATTCGGATGCAAAAGCCAGGATAAAGGAGGATGGTTGGGAATAGGATACGTCCTTACCCGTAAAAATGTAAGGGTCAACCAAGAGCTCGGGGTGGCGCCCATCTTGGTAGCAGGTCATATTCGGTACATCGATATGAAAAAAGCCTGCGAAGGTATGACGAAAAGGTGAACAGAGGAGGGTCATCCTCTATCTATCCACGGCCAGGAGACAATTAAGGCTGCATAAAAATGGATGAAATATGGTGTCATAGACACGGAGTTGTATTAACGTTGTATGTTGTATTAACATGGCGAATAGGCACTACTTCTATCATGGGTTGGCCCTTCGGGGAGACTCGTGCTGGCTGTGGTTGTGTATGTGCTACACAGGTCTACATTGACCTGCGGGGGGTCGCGCAGTGGTACGACCGGGCTGGCATACCTGCGTAGTATGCAAGAGATTGGGTAGGTCTCGTCTTCACCAGTAGATTATAATGAAGGTACGTCACTACTAATAGTTAAAGTGGTACTGCTATTGGGAACAGTGTAGCTCCATGGTTATACAATTGTGTGATATGTTGGAGTCGTAATGTATTCAGTGTTAGGGCATTGGGTAGTGCTTATATTTGTGGAACGGCTTCCAGTTCGTGTTAGCTCTGCCGTATGACCGTGTGTTCTTACACTGTAAGCCACAAACGAGGAGTGCGTTGATGGAGTGCACACATAAGTGCTGGTCGTCCGTTCCATAAACTATACCCTTGGTCCATAGACCCAAGTAATTAGGCCAACATGGCAGGTGTACTGGTAAAAAGCAGATTTCAACTGTCGGTGGTGGTGTGCTTTTAGTGGTCGTGTTGTTGTATTTGAGTTGTATTTATAATAGTCTTGAAAGACTTCTTGAGTCTAAACTGCAGACAGTAACAATGTTGTTGTTAAGAGGGCCTGTCATGCTCTAACTACTGTTGATGAATACCATCCACCTTTGAGTATTTGGTACAAATCCGATAGAGAAAATATAGTAAATACGAATTTAGTAGATAAGATTTATGAATTCTATTTTAAAAAAGCTGACTTTTTGAAGTAAAATCAAATACTTCACAGGAAACTTAATGTAATTTTAGAATACATAAATGGAAATTGCCTTGATGACTCCATTAATTTTTTTTTATATGTTATTTTTTGCTATGTTTTCTCAGTCCGTACCATATAGTCTCAAATTCTGCGTTCCCCTGGTGCACAAAGGAGTTAAAGACTCTTCGCAACGACATGAACAGGCCATGGAAGAGCTATGTCTGTAGCTTAGGCTCAAATGACCTAGAAACTTACATCAGAGAAATGATGTATGACCTAAATTTTTTGTATTTTTACGAATTCAGTGCTGGGGCGAACGCTAGTTAAAAACGGGTTGCTGAATCCGAATTCGTTTGCAGAATTTAAAAATTACAAGAATTTGCAAATATACAAAAAATTTGAATGGCAACTTATGCCGCCATCTTGAACTTTAAAATTCTAACATCAGATTCGAACTCCTAAAGCTGTTAGATGATGTTTAAAACTCTAAAATATACCTTTTTTCTTACTACCCACCCTTTTGTAAAAAAATTATATAATTTTGAAATTCTGACAAAGGTTTCGGATTCAGCGACTTATTTTTACCTTAGTGTTCGCCCCAGTACTAAATTCGTTAAAATAAATAATTAAGGTTCCCTATCCCCTTGAATTTTAAAATTTTGACCTCAGATTCGGAATCAACGATAGCCTTAAACTGTTAGAAGATGTTGAAAACTCTTAAAAACATATTTTTATGTGGCAAGCATTTAGTAAAAATTTACCCTATTCACCATCTTAAATTACAAAACTGTGACATTAGATTCGAAATTAAATCCTTTGTCAGAATTTCAAAAGTACAAGAATTCGCAAAAAAAAAAAAACCAAAAAAAAGATGGTGGCAGACCTATCCGCCATCTTGAATTTTAAATTCTAACATCAGATTCGAAACCAGCGTTCCCCTAAAACTGCCAACCACGGAGTCTTTTATATAAGGCAGCACTTGTATACATTGTACGTGTTTATATACAATGCTTACAAGAAATGTTTCACTTTTTTTATTACATTTTCTTACACATACCTTTTTTTTTAAAATTTTAATTCTCAATAAAAATCGTCACATCGCTGCCTTAGAAGTTTCATTGCAAAAAATCTCTTCAGAATTGACTCTTAGAGGAATGAAATGAAATGAAATATGAGCCGGTCCTACTATGTTTTACCCTTCAACATCTCTTCTGAACACACATCTGACACGCTTCCTTCTGGGTTCCCCTAACAAAAAAAAAAAAAACAAAAACTGTCGATTATAGCTTATATCTCTTCCGAATTGACCCCTGGAGAGGTCAATTATATGAACGGGTCCTATTATTTTTGCCCTTCAACTCTTCTTCCTAACACACCTACCTCCTATCTACCACCCTTCTGGAAAAACACATAAACTGTTGATTATAGTTCATATCTCTTACAATTTGACCCCTATATAGGTCATATAAATGAGTTGGTCCTATTATTTCTTGCCCTTTAACGTTAATTCTGAACACAGAAAGGGGGTAGGTCCCTTTCTCGGGTCCCCATACAAAAAATGTTTTTCGCTTGCCTGGTAGCTGGATCAGAAATGCAAGCATTAACAGTGCAAGCCTTAGTAGTGGCAGTAAAGCTTTACTCAAGCAATTTATGTAGAGATGAGAGTTTAGCTTTCTTAAATAATTTTTGAAACATGTTTTAAACAAGGTCAACTTTTATACAAGCAAGGAGAAAAGGCGTATGAAATTAATTCCTTTATTCAATAGCTAATATAAAGTTTTATATATGTTTAATACAAGGTTTTTTTTCTAGGCTTATTTTCAGGAACTCTGAATCTGAAAAAATTGGGTTTTAATTTCATTTTGATTATTTATTGTATATTTCTGCAGGTACATATAAATTGCTTCGGTAGCCCTGCGGTGTAAGGAAACAGTTTATCATTTGAGTGTTCAGCGGTTCGACTTCGGGCTTAGACAAGTTTTTTATTTTTTTTTTTTGTGTTATTGAAATAAAAAAAACGTGTAATGAGAATTTTTTTTTATAGTCGAAAGTGTTTCTCTTTATTTAATTCAGAGATTTCTAATGTTATTTTTATCACAAATTGAGTCTTTGTTGATTTATAAATATTCTAAACTTGAATTAAAATCTTCTTGAATACTTCCTTAAAAATGTCTCCTCGCTTAAACTATAAAAATCCTCTTGTGAATACTCTCTTAAATCTATTATTGAATAAAGCTTTATACAGGGTGTCCCACAATTGAGTGCAACTATTTACGGAGCTGAAAGGTTATGTCAAGCTGAGCAAGAAATCGTATGGGAGGGGGGAGGGGGGGGGAGGATATATTTTCACATTCTTAGGAGCTACAGGGTTGATTAATATTTCACGGCTTTGATTCACGTTACTGTTTCTAGCAGAAAAACTAACTTACAGAAAATTAATTTTGATAACTCAAAGGCAATGAAATCACCTTTCTAACTGTATATCAACAAACTCCACTGACTTAACAGTTACTTAGCTGTGTCGGTGTTACCGTTACCGAAATGAAATCAATCGGTTGTAACTACCAAATTTCAAATTTGAGTGCAACTTTCTCAGAATTTCGCTTAAAAAATGAAGTTTTTTTTATAATCAATTTTGTAATTTATTCAATTCTTTTTTCAATGACATCAAAAACTAAAGCATATCTTTAAAAACAATAAAGGTGTATAATAAGTATAAGAAAATAAGTATAATTTTTTTAGTACAGCCAACTTTTTTATTTTTAAAGATATGTTTATGTTTTTGGTGTCATTGAAAAGAGAATTAAATAAGTTATAAAATTAATCGTAAAAAAAAATATCATTTATTACGCAAAATTCTGAGAAATTTCCACTCAAATTTGAAATTTGGTAGTTTCAACCGACTGAGTTCATCTTCACACGAACACAGCTCGGTAACGGTTAAGTCGGTGTGGTTTGTTGACATACCGTTAGAAAGGTGATTTTATTACCTTTGCAATGAGTTATTAAAGTTTTCTGTGAGTTGTTTTTCTGCTAGAAACAATAATGTGAATCAAAGTCGTGAAATATTAATTAACCTTGTAGCTCCTAAGAATGTGAAAATAGGCCACCCCCCTCCCACACGATTTTTTGCTCAGCTCGACATAACCTTTCTCCGCCGTAAATAGGAGCACTCAATTGCGGGATACCCTGTATAAGAAATTATACAAGAAAGTGGAATTTTTAAGGCTTTTCAAGATAAAAAAAAAAAAAAAAAATTAAACGAAATGGCCATTTCAGCTCTTGAGCGAGCTTCTTATGATCAATTGTGTTGAGTGAAATGTTTGAACACAAATGATCAATAACTGGGCATACAAGCTTTACGCCGATTCCGAACGGTTTATATTCCCAAGAAGCTTTTCATGGCAGTTTTTACTCTCTGAGGTTTGCCATTGTCTGCAGAGTGGTGACGGCCGAACAGAAAAATGAATTCAATTGCAAAAAACATTCTGTGTCAGATGGGATTCGAACCTGGGTTCTATCGCATACAAGCCACTCACCTCAAGCAGTATACCACGGCTGCCACACAAAGCTTAAAATTACTTTTACACAAATTGTATAAATTTTAATTTACTTTTCAAATTGAAATTGTTATCTGAGAGTGATGACATTTACAGTGGTGGCGATATAACATTGCTGACGTTAACAGTGTTGACGCGAATTCATAATTTTTACCCCTACGAAAAAGTGTTCAACGCGTCTAAAGAAATTTTCACTTAAAAAAAAAAAAAAAATAATCAGGAAAATCACAAGATTTTGTAAAATTTTATGTTGTGAGTAAAAGATTTTCTCATTTTCTCCATTATTATTAAAGAGATATTGTTTAAATTTTGCTTTGGCTTATAGTGGTTGTATGATGAGTATAAAATGGGGGTGGTCACGCCAGAACTACAACCTATACAACCTATACAAAGTATAGTAAAGCAATTATTTTGTACATCACTTTGTATGGGAGGTAGGCTTAGTTTTGGTCCGATCATGCCCATTTTATACACATCACACAACCACCATAAACATAAAATGCAACCAAAATTTCAACATCTTCTTATTAATAATGCAGAACATAAAACCTTTTACTTATAACATGCAATTTTTGAAAATCCCGTTTTTTGCTTTTTTTTTTTTGAAAAATTTTGCTTCTGTGCCGTTTTGCTAAAAAAAAAAACTTTGGCAATTCTAGCCCACACTATAGTTAACCAAGAAAAGTTCTCATTAATATGCAAACAAAGCAAATTCAAAACTTCAAAAAAATTGTTTCCATAATTAGAAGAAATGTTGACATGAAATAGTTTTCCAAGAATTTAAGAAACTTCAATTGAATTAAAGAACGCATAATAGAGGCAGAAAAATAACATGACAGAGGGAACTTTTAGCTTAGTTTGTACAACTAAAATACTTATAAATATTTAATTAATTTTAAGAAAAAACAAACATTCGTCAAACATGAAATAATGCTATAAAATATAAAAATGTTTTTCAAAACTGAGCCTGAATATAAAGATACTAAATATTTTATCCCGTTAAAATTTACGGCAATTTAAAAATATGATTTTCTTAAAAGCTCAACCCCCACTCAGTATCGCCTACTCAATTCTATAAAATAGATATGTTAAAATTTCTTAAGACTAATTGTCAGACAACACGAAACCATCAAGACGCCATGTTTGCGGGCACCAAGTTTGATCTAAGTGCGGAAAGTGGAAGAAATTATATCCTTGCATTTAACAACACACATAATTGAGCTCAGACTAAAACCGTGTCTCTCTACTCGCTGTTAAATGTAAACTTTTACCCTATATAACAAAAAACAGACTGACATTTAAAGTTCAAAACTCAGCCGCCTGATAGTTTGCGGTAGGGCAGTAAAGTGCAGTATATGGTTTAAGAACAAACAGCGGTTAGACTAAGCAAAGCTAGGGATAGACAAGAATTGGATAGACATGGTAAGGTATTTTAAGTGAACTAATTTGTTTAATGCGGCGATTGTTTGCACTGGGTAGGAAAAGTTTAAATATTGGGTTGGGGTAGTTATGTTGAGTTAATGATTTTAGTCAGCGAGTTAGTAATGAATTTGTTATTTCCGCAAATATTCCAGCAGGAATGACTGTGAATTTGAAGTTGTAAAATAGAAAATTGCTGTACTAGTGATTGGGTTGATTGTTTGGTTAGTTTTCATAGAAGTTACATAAAAGAAACTTTAAATTTCTTTGGTTATTCTTATGAAAAAGCTGTATCTACAGCCTGTATATGACGACTTAAATATAGACAGCTCATATCATGCCATCTCATGAATTTTCTATTGAATTAATTTAACCTAATCACCTTTATTAAATGAATGATCTTTTCTCTATTTGCAGCGTGTTCCACCGCTTCGTGTCGATGATTTAATCAATGATTTACGCGATGGCACCAAGTTAATAGCACTTTTAGAGGTGCTCTCCGGTGAACGTTTACCCGTGGAGAAGGGACGCGTTCTACGGCGACCACATTTTCTCAGCAATGCCAATACGGCCTTACAATTTTTAGCTAGCAAACGTATTAAATTGGTTAATATTAATCCAGCTGATTTGGTGGATGGGAGACCACCAGTTGTGTTGGGTTTAATATGGACCATTATTTTATACTTCCAGGTAAGCTATAAGAAGGATGTAAATTATAATTTAAGCGTATCTTTTTTTTTGTTTTGTTTAACAAAATTACATTAAGGCTGTTCACGTTATATTGTATTTCACAGACGTAGAATAGTTAAATTTTAATTAATATACACAGAAAAACGTTAACATGCTTTATTTTAAACATCTATCATAAGTTTTTTATTTAAAATAAAACAAAAATTTTAATATCTAGCTTACTACGTCTTGGAAATACTTAACTCAATACCATAAACTGTGAACACCCCAAAATTTGTTATTTATTTTTTTTTTAAGTTGTTTAAGTTGAACACAACTCTTAAAAAAAAGCACCTAAATAATGCGTTTTGTTCGTGTAACACACCGTATATTGCACATTAGAAAAATTAACACTTTTTATTAGAGAAAAAATAATAAAAAAAAAATTTGAAATTTTTTAAAAATTTTTCATGACTAAACTCTGGTATAAATTTCATTGTGTAAAACTTCTTTCTTCCTTTTTACTTTTTTTCGTATAATGCAAGCTTCGTAAAAAGAGGCGGAAAAAATTAGTAGTAGTTATTAATTATGCTCCACAGGTAGGTCCAGTGTAGTAAAAGTGTATTTTATGAAATTTTTTATTTTTATTTTACATTTTTTTATCTAAAAATTTTCAAGAGTGGAATGAAAATATACAACAAATTTTTATTTTGCATAAATTGGCAACAATATCGACTGCTTTTTTAACAAAAGAGTTGTAATATATTTTGTTACCTCATAAAATAATTCACGAAGTATACGCTCATTAAAAACTCAAAAAAATTTTTCATACTCAGAAAAAATTAAAAAATATTTTGATTTCCCCAAAAACGAAGTAGTTATGAGTTATAAGCAGCGAAATTTTATCCACTGTCTTATATGTCTAATAAAGCATTTTAAGAAAACCTACTAAGAACTCGAGTTTTAAATAAGAACTGCGTCGAATGAAAATGTCCATTACATTTTTTGTTATAACTTATTTTTGAAAGATTGCAAATCCAAAAGGCTTTTTTATTACTTACTTACTTAGGTGGCCATGTTCAGGTTTCAGCAGGCCTCACCAGATCTCGCCAGGTGCCTCTGCTTTGCTCGCGCCTTCTCCAATCGGATACACCAAGTGCGGTTAGGGCTTCCTAGGCCTGGTCCATCCATCGGAGGCATGGTCACCCTCTTCGTCATCGAACAGCGACCCTCGCTCCGAGCGCCTTTTCCGCAGCAACTTCGTCGTCCATATGATGGACATGCCCCAACCAGCGTAGTCGCTGCACACCTATACGCTGCACTACGTCAATGCCTTCGTATAGCTCATACAGCTTATAGTTCTTTCGGATCGTACGTTTCATCCGGTAACTATAACTTTGAAGTTGTCAAGAAGTTTATATACCTTGGCACCGCCATTAACAACAACAATGATGTCAGCCTGGAGATAAAGCGAGGAACAATAATTGCTAGTAGGTGCTATTACGGGTTAAGAAAGAATCTAAGTTCGAGAGCCCTCTCTCGACCGACAAAACTAACCCTCTACAAGACGCTCATTCTGGCATAGGTAGTTTCGCAAACTGACGCAGCTGCTCTGGGGTGTTCGAGAGAAAAGTTCTTCGCAAAATTTTCGGTCCTGTTCGAGTCGGCGATGACTATCGCATCCGAATGAACTACTAGCTGTATGAGCTCTACGAAGACATTGACGTAGTTCGACGTATAAATGTGCAGCGACTACACTGGCTGGGTCGTGTCCATTGTATGGACGACAAAGCTCCAGCGAAAAAGGTGCTCGAGGTGAGGGTCGTTGGTCAACGACGACGAGGAAGACCATGACTCCGATGCATGGACCAGGCCGAGGAAGCCCTAACCGCACTTGGTGTATCTGATTGGAGAAGGCGCGCGCAAAGCAGAGGCGCCTGGTGAGAGCAAATGAGGTCGGCCAAAACCCGAACGCGGGTTGTTATGGCCACCTAAGTAAGTAAGTTGAAGTCAATCCAGAAGCTCCAAATATGATCTTAAAGCCTCTGCCCAAATGTGCGAATTGTTTTCCATTTTCGGCCTTATATATGAGGTATAGACACGTGAAGAACAAATGGAGTGAAGTACTTCTTGCACCGTTTTAAAAAACCAAGGCACTTGACAGCTTTTTTGACATATCGACGCCCAAAACGTCAAGAGCATCTGATACCAAAAGACCTACACCATTCATATTCAGGAGAGCATATTATGGGTTAACAGGCAACACTGGGTCTGGCTAGTATTAAACTCTTAATTAGTAAAACCCCATTCGGAGATTTTTTCATGTCATTAAGTAGTGCACCATGCGTTTTTTGAAAGAATATGAATGACAAATGCTGTTGTCGTTCGCAAACGAATGAATTGGGTTGTAAATCAACGTCAGAAGGTCGTTGATAAAAACCAGAATAATGTTGGAGTTAGGACTGAACCTCATGGCACTCCTGCATTGATGGTGTGCTCACTGCACAAAATGCCGTCGGCTACTTCACGGATAGTTATGTCCTTAAGGAAGCACGTGATCCACCGAACAAAGCTACTACCGACACCATATGCAATCAGTTCGGCCAAACACCTTTGAAATATCCAGAGCAACAACCCTGCTCTCACCGAATAAGTGAACGCATTGGTTCCGCTTTTTGGTAAAGAACGCAATAAAATTACTGAGTAATTCGCTGCGCTCCAGAATTTGCATACCTCGTGGCATCGCCCTTTTCTGGTATCGGGTGGACATTTGCGATCTTCCAAAAAGATAGAAAAACTCCTGCCCTGTAGGTGATGTTAAAAAAGTTCCGAAAAAGCCGAAGCAGAGTAAAAACACTCGTTCTAAGCACAATTGATGGTATGCCATCGGAACCAGAGGCTTTGCTTATGCTTAGATTTGCAAGACTGACTCTTTTTACTGCTCTCGTTCGAAAATAAATCTCCTTCATCGAAAAAGAATTATTTTCGAGATTGTGGAATTATGTGCAAACAATTCGCTTTATCAACCCAGTCAGTGAAGATTTGGTAATATTTGAAAATAGTTGGAACCGACGAAGACGTCTGATTTTTGACAAATGGCAAAAGCTTTTGATCCCTTTAGGGCAAAGACGAACCTGTTCATTAATGATAATTGTGTTACAGCGATTCCTAGCCTTAAAGTGAAGTACTAATAGTATCAGCATTTTGATCTGAAGGTCAATTCTGATATATAACCAGCTTTGGATAAAAAGTATATTTTGAAAAAATTTCAATACAAATGGATTTATTGATATAGTTAACTAGAAAAATCATGTTATAAGCAGCGACTATTGCTAAAAAATTTCTCGAAAAAGTTTTCGCCAACTTTTTTTATAGAAATAGAAACTATATTCTTAAGAAAACAACTTAAAAACGAGCTTGAATTACTTTTATATATCTAATGAATTTGTTAAAATCAATCTTCTTTGAAGACCCTTTGATCTTTCCAAAAAGTAGTTGCGAATTATAAATAGCAAGAGTTAAAATATTGCTTTCTGCTGTTTTTAAAATAAACCAGTAATGAATTATATGCCACTTAAACAAAAATGAAGTATAGTTTCCATGTAAAATGTTTGTTTTAGAAGTTGAATTAAAAAATTTTAACTATTTTTATTCCACTCTTCAATTTTGTTAAAATTTACCCAATAATTTCAATAATATTAGTTTTGTGTAGCTCTCTCTCTCTCTCTTTTATACTTTAATGGCACTTTTTAATTGTAGTGTTTTGTAATTCATTATTTTTAGATAAACAAAATGTATTGTATGGAATCTTATACTTTAACTTTTCTCTACTTCTAAATAGATCGAAGAGAACAGCCGCAACCTTGAATATTTGGGTCATGGTATAAGCGGTTCGGTTAGTTCTCTAGATAGCGTTGGACGTAATGCTAGCGATACAAAGGCTGAAAAATGGAAGCAAGGCGCTAGGAAGACTCTATTGAACTGGGTCACCAATGCCTTGCCAAAGTAAGTTTAACTTAAGTTCTATCTACAGTAAGACATTTATTTATCTCTCTCTCTCTCTCTTTTTGCAGGGAAATTGGCATTGAGGTGAAAGATTTTGGCGCCAGCTGGAGAGATGGCGTCGCTTTCTTAGCGCTCATTGATGCTATTAAGGCTAATTTAGTCAATTTGGCCGAATTGAAAAAATCAACAGCAACAAATCGTCAACGTCTGGAGACAGCTTTCGATGTGGCCGAAAACAAGCTGGGCATTGCCAAATTGCTAGATGCTGAAGATGTTGATGTACCCAAGCCGGATGAGAAGAGTATCATGACTTATGTGGCACAATTCTTGCACAAATATCCTGAACCAAAAGTAAGTTTAATAAAATTTATTTTCCACACTTTTTTTTTTACATTTGTTCTCCTCTCATTTGCAGGGTGTTTCTCGGGATTCTTCGCACATACAGCAGGAAATTGACGAATTACGTCGTTTTTTGCTCGAAAAAACTACCGAATATGAGCCCATGGTCATGATGAACTCTTTTCCGCGTGACTTCGCTGAGTATGTACTCGCGCGTTCCGAAATCGATGCTCATCTGGCAGTTTATAACAAGCTAAAGCAGCTTATGGATAGCCAAAGTGGCTTCCTTCAAGTACCACGCCCATTGTGGGAGGAAATCGATTCCCTGTGGCAACGTCTTCAATACCAAATGATGTATTGGCTTTGGTTATTGGATTCTGAATTGCCTGGCGATTTCGGCACTGTCGGCAAATGGCTAGCCGAAGCCGAAAAACTACTCATGGACAATAATATACCGAGTGCCATGAATGAAGAAACAGCAGCCGTTATTAGTAGAAAGCTGGAGGAGCACAAACTGTTCTTCGCCGATTTGCCACGCATTGTGGCCATGTTTGATAATGCCAAGCGTACACCGCTGGCTCAACAAATTCCGCTGGAACAGCTGCGCAATATGGAGCGTCGTCTGCAAGAAGTCGGCCCCAAGGCAGCTGAGCGCAGAATTCGTTTAAAGTTCCTGGAACATAAGTGCTGTTTGATAGCGTTCCTTAATCTGGTAGAAAATAAAATGCGCGGCTGGACAGGCAAGTATGGGCAAGAGGAAAAGGTCGCCCAACAGCTGGAGCAGTATAAGAACTTCGTTTCGCGCAATAAGATCTTCCAGGAGTTTCAGAAGGCTTTCGTCGACATGCAACAGGTTGTTGAGGAGTACAAACGCGACGGAAATGTTGCCCGCAAGGATGTTAGCGATATTGATCGCTTTATGTATGACACCGAGGAGCGTTGGAAACGCGTTTCCATGGAGCTTAAGTGCTGCCAAAACTCTTTGGAAGAGGTTGTCAACTGCTGGAAGACCTGGAATCAGCTGGCGCCCACTTGTGAGGAGTGGCTACATTTAGCCGAACAGAAGGTCACCCAATCGGAAGATGATCGTTTGGAATTCTTCCAAGACATCAGCGTGTGGAAAGACAAGTTCCAGGCGCTGGGAAATGCTGCGACCTACTTGATTGCCTCTTGCGAGGAGCCGATTGCCAACAACTTGCGTCAGCAACATGGTGTTTTGGCAGAGCGTTTTGAACGCCTCTTTGCTAACACCAAGCAATATATGCACGCCGGCGATATCATCCGCTCTCGCCAGGAGTACAAATCTGGCATTGAGAAGCTTTCGAAGTGGTTGCGTCACGCCGAAATCGTTCTAGAGCAGCGCCAATTACTGGGCAATACTGCGCAGATCAAGCAGTACGGCGATGAGCTGCAACGCCTCGCCGGTGAAATTGACGACAACGAGGACCTTTTTAAGACCATTAGTCGTAATTTCCAAGGTCTTATACAAGATCTTTCGCGCGATGAAGTTGACAAAATGATGAAGCTGCTGAAGCAGGAAAAAGAGTCCTTAGTACGCATACGCGCCCAAATACCCACCAAACTGCACCTCTTTCATCAGTTGCTTATACAGCAGGAGTCACTGGAGGCTGGCCAGAAGGAGATACATCAGTGGCTGAACGAAGCCGAAACACTACTTAGCACCCACTCACTTGTGGGTGGACGTGATGCCCTCAACTCTGAATTGAACAAGCACAAAACTTTCTTCTCGCGTACCGTCTACTATCGTTCCATGTTAGAAAGCAAAAATAAGGTGTTCCAGAATCTACTGAGATCCGTGGCTGCCGATGAAGCCATCGACGCTTCCCAAGCTACGCAAGGAATGCAGCAGTTAAATGAACGGTTCAACTATGTTATTCAAAATGCGCAGCAGTGGGAGCAACGCCTCAACGACGCGTCGCGTTGCTGGAACAACTACAAAGAGAGCGAGCGCATTGTCAGCGAATGGATCACCGAGGCAGAGACTGTGATTATCGAGAAGCACATTGAGACCAAGCAAACCATAGAGACACAAAAGTATTTCTTCGAAAATGTAAACGAACGTTGGATGAACGATTTGGTGCAGACTGCACAAGATCTGCTCAAGACATTGCCCGCGCAGGAGCAGGCTCCAGTTGTAGAGTCAGTTGAGCAGCTGCAGACAAGATGGCAAAACGTGTTGTCGCAGGCACCTTTGCACTTAGTAAAGCAGGAGTTCCGTTTGGAGGAGTCAGCCTTCTATCAAACACTCAAGGAGCTAGAAAAGGAGTTGCATCTAGAAGAGCAAGCCTTGAATCGTAACGAAGATGTGGACTCAATTTTAAATCGCAACGAACAATTCTTCCGTCAGCAAGGCGCCGTGCCACGCATAGAGAAGTGCCTGCAGAATATGCAGCGTTTGACTCAGGCTTATCACCAGCAGCAACCTGCCGATGCAAGTCTGCATGAGGCCTATAACAACGCCCAGGCGCAGTGGCAACAGATGTCCTCTCGTATAGGTGACATGCGCGAAACTTTACAGCAAATTCCCGCTCAATGGGACAACTATCATCAGAAATTCAACGAAATGGTCAGCTGGATGAACATCGTAGATAAGAGCTTAAAGAATATTGTCAACGAGGTGAATACCATGGAGGAGTTTGAGAAGGAGAAAGTCGTCTTCCAGGTAAGCTTGTTATCCAAGTCCAAAATTAAAAAAAATACTCACGCTTTTTATTTTTAAATCCCGCATGCAGCTTAGGGAACTTGTGGTAAACTCTTGCGCAATCCTAAATTTTTTTAAAATCCCCCTTTTTTCTTCCAAGTAAAATTCTCTAACTTTTGCTCTCTCTCTCTCTCGCTCTCCCTTAGAAAATCTGTCAGGAAGCAGATAACAAACGTGAGGACATGAAATGGCTTGTTAAAACCTTAGACTCGCTTCTAGGCTATGCCACCGAGGATGAAGCCAATCTGGAACAGAAGAAACTTGAGGATCTTATTGCACGCTATAAGAATCTTATCCCTACAATTGAGATAACAATGGTCAAGACTGAGGTGTTCTCCAAATGCTTTACCTATCGCCGTGAGGTGCATGAAGTTGTGTGTTTGCTCAGCAAGGTCAAGGATCAAACTGCCAATATACCAGCCCCAGATAGTCTTGATCGTGTCAACAAGCTGATCGAGGAACAGCAATATGCCATCAATCAGCTCGACCATCAACGCCCGCACATTATGTCTATGTTGCAACGTGGTCGTGATCTCAGCAAGGATCTACATGCTCCAACCTTTGTTAACTCCGAGGTGAAGAACTTGGAGACCGGCTGGAATGAGGCCTACACAGAGACAGTCGATAAACTACAGTCCTTGAAAGGCACCCAAGCTGTCTGGCACGATTTTGTCGATCAAAAGAACGATATCTTTTCCATGCTACAAACAGCCGAGACCGAGCTACGAGCTTTAACACCGCTCCAGACAGATCCCAAAAATGTTAGTCAAGACTTGAAAGCCAAACGTGAGCTCAATGTACAACTGCAGCAAGCTGCCCATCAGCTGTTGCCCAAACTGCATGCCCTCAAAGCTGAACTTGCACCCTTGGCGGCTTTAGAAAAACGTCCCATACTCGAAAAAGAAGTGACCGAAGTCGAAAAGATGTTCTTCAATACCATGGAACATATCAAGGATCGTGTCGGTTATCTAGAAGACTACAGTGCGAAGTGGAATAACTATAAGTCTCGCTTGGCTGAGCTTCAAGAATGGGCTAATAGGGTTGCCCCGAAGGCTATCGAGGTTCTGCAATCTGAAGATCTAACACCAGAAGAACGTGTCGTTAAAGTGAATGCCTTTAAGTCGGTACTCAGTGAACGCATGAAGCAGTTGGACATTCTGGCAGCCGATGCCTCTGAACTGGCACCCAAGGAAGGCAATATCGCTGAAGCTAAGCGTTTGAAAGGTGAAATAAGCAAGTTACAAGAAGTTCTCAGTGCCATCAACCGCAATGCTGATCATCAGGCGCAGGCTGTGAAGGAAGACCTGGTCAACTGGCAGCAATACCAGACTGGACTGCAGCAGATCAAGCCGATTGTTGAGCAGAGTGAAGTCAAGGTAAATACAATAGTTCCTAAGCCCATGTCCCTCGAAGAAGCTGTTGCTCTGCAACAAAATGCCAAACAATTCGAAACACAATGCCTCGAGCAATTGGACAGACTCCAAGGCATCTCAAACATAAGTCATAAAATGTTATGCAAAACCAATGCCCCCGATGAGTTAGATGCTATGCATTCCCGTTGGACATCAGTGCATGAAAATGCACGTCAGGCCAGCTCCAAGCTGGAAAAACTTGTTGCCAGCTGGGAGTCATTTGATGGTGATGCTGGCAAGCTAGAAGACTGGGTCAACAATGGTGAAAAACTTATGGCCAAGCGGCCAGCTGTCCTCAATACGCCACATGTTGATAAACTCGAGAAGGAGTTGGTCAAATTGAAATCCTTTAATAACGAAATTTCTGAGCAGCAAGCCAAGTTGGTGGCTTTAGGTCAATCGGCGGATCAAATTAGTCTTCAGCTGGCGCCAGAAGGTGCAGTGGCGCTCAAAGAACGTGTTCACGGCATGAAGGCAAAATTGCAGAAATTGTCCGAAGCCACACGCGCCAACATTAACGACGTATCCGATGCTATTATTTCGCGTCAAGACTTCAATGCCAAAATGGCAAACTTCTCGAACTGGATGGATCAGCTGAGAAATCAGATGGCTCAAGTAGAGGAAATCAATCCCGAACGCGTAGAAACGAGTCTGCATGTGGTGCACGCTTTGATGCAAGAACATGCTGACAAGAAGCCTAGCTTTAATGCCATTTATGACGAGGTAAAACAGCTGTGCCTAAGTGCCTCGCCCGAGGAGGCTAATGCCTTAAACGATGCTTACACTGCATTGGTTGTAAATTTCCAAAATCTCGAAACAGATATGCAGCAGAAGAAGAACTCACTTGAAAAGTGGACCGAGTTGTTAGGTTGGAAGCACGAAACAGAAAGCCACCTCAACTACCTGAAGCATCAGCTGGAGAAGCCCGAAAATCCTACGCAGCCAGAGCTGCATAAGATCATCACCGAAATTGAGGGCATTGCACAAGCAGTGCCTTATTGGAAATCTCAAGCCAAGGAGATTGATGAAAATCCAGTCATACAACTTAGGGATTCACTCACTCGCAAGCCTCTGATTGCCACCCAGACTGTCAACGATGTGGAAAATAAGTTGGACAATCTTAAGTTGAAGTCCCAAAATCAAAAGCAACAAATCGATCAAATGGCTGTGCGCAAGGAGAAGTTCCATGCACTCGAGCATAATTTCGGTCAGGCTTTGCAGGAGAATCGCGCCAAATTGGATCAGATACTCAAACAAAAACCTAACCTTCAGAATATTGATCAAATAATTTCTGACCTTATAGCTCTGAATGATGCCATTAAATATCAGGCAGATCTTAAAGATCGCATACACGATGAGGGCACAATACTGATGCGTGAAGATATCGCAAGTATGCCCTTTATTCAGGAAAGTCTGCTGGTATTGGACAAAAACTACGATACGCTACAGCAGGAAATTGCTGATCGTATTCAAAAATATAATTTGATAAGCCAAGCATTGCGCGATTATGCCGATTCCAAGAATAAGTTTGACAAAGAGCTACACAAAGCCAACGAACTGTATGCGGCTATTCCACAACAACCACGCGATGAAACCGAGCTACAACAGGCCTCTGAGAAGACACGCAAGACCATGGAACAAGTGCGCAAGTGCAAAACGAATCTTGACGACCTCGATCGTAGGGCCAATAATGTGGGCAAACTTTTCGATGCCATTGGTGAAATAGTGCCACAGGAGATTGCTAAGGATGTGAGTGCTGCGAAGAAGCAGTGGCAAGACCTGCATGACAACACAGCCAAAAGAGCGCATACCCACGAAACAGAGGCGGTTATTTGGTCGCAAATTGAGGACGCCAAGAAGGAGCTTATGCCTTGGCTTGTGGAGACCAATCAAGGGCTCTGCGATGCCACCAACAACACTATCGAAATCGAGTTTGGTCCCATGCGTCTCAACAAGTATCGCAATGAGCTGCCTTCATATCAAGCTTTGTTCGATACCATCATCGATAAGAGCAAGGAGCTGGCGAAGATAAACGGCAGTGAGATACCCGCCTTAACAGCTCTCAACAAACTCTTGGGAGAACAATTCCATGAGGTGGAAAATAATGCGGAACGTTTAAATGCCGTCACTTCAACCTTTAATGATCAGGAGAAGGACTTGCGTCAGAAAATCAAGAGCGCCGGTGAAAATGTAGGCAAGTTGCGCGAGCAGCTCATCAAATGTGATGATATGTCTGGCGACAATAATAAAATTATGGAGCGTCTTATGCAATGTAGAGCACTTCGTGGAGAGCTGGAGAAAAATGGTAATGCCATCGATAATATTAAGCAGAAGGTCGACGAAATGCGTAGCCTATATCCAACATTTAGTGAATCAATTATACCCAAAGAGCTCAACAATGTTCATAAACGCTTTGAAAATGTTGATCAGCATGCCAAGAAAATCGAAAGTTCGCTGCTACAATTCCTGAAAAAGTTCCATGCCGACAAGGTAGGCATGTTGAAGCGCATCATTGCCACACAGTGTGAAAAGGTGGCTTGGTGCCAACCGGAGTCCACCAGCGACAAATACAATCTAGACGTTAAGAAATCTTCTCTCCAAGAGGTGGGCAAATGTATCGATGACTGCCGCAATAGACACGCTGAAATTTTGAATTCTTTGAAAATGTTGCAAGCTATTGAGACGCCACAAAATATGAGTGATCTCCAAAAAGACGCCGATCTCCTGAATGCTGAAATGCAAGCATTGCAAAATAGTTTTGACAAGATAAAAAATATACTTAATGAAAATGTTGATCTCTGGTCGCAATACGAAGTGACTAACGAGGAAATTTCCTCCTGGCTACGGGATGTTGAAGGCCGCATCAAGGCAGAGACAAGCAGCCAAGTCAATCTACCTGATGCTGCCAAGAAATTACAGGAGCTTGCCGTACTACAGAAGGATATTAAAGCACATGAGCCGGCAATAAAGAATCTCGAGAAAACAGCTCAACTTTTGATCGAAAAGAACCCCGATGCGCGCATTGGACAGTTTGTTACCCATCTGGTGCAACGTTATCAGACAGTAGCTAAGAGTCTGGCAAGCTATATCGATAAGGTTCGCTTGGTTGAAAGTGCCAGCAAAGATTTTGGACAATCAGTGAATAATTTCAACGATTGGCTCTCCGACGCTAAGGTTGAGTTCCAAGAATTGGCTCGTATGGGTTCACCTGGCTCATCATCAGCTACCGCACAGCAGCTGGAGACTATCAAAAACTATTTGAAAACATTTGAAACTGGTCAAGCTTTGCTAAACAATTGTGTCGACATTGGCGAGAGTCTGTATCCGACGGTAACGCCTGAAAACCGCGAAAAAATACGTGCCGATTTACGAAAGTTACGCGAAAATTATGACTATCTACGCGACGAAGCTAATGCCTTGATGCAGCAGGTTGAGGCAGTACTCATACAAAAGACATCGATTGAGGAGAGCTACACCCAAGTATCGCACTACTTGAACGAGTCGAAGGCTAAGGTAAGTGGCGCCGATGAGTTGTACCCCACACTGGCTGCCAAAAAAGCTGCTCTGCAAAACTACAAGATCCAACTGCAGGAAATTACGCTGCACAGAAACGCCTTGAAGCAATTGCAAGACAAGGCAGTCAACCTATGTGACGATGAGTCGGAAAGAAAGACCGAAGAGTCCATCGGAGAGTACAACAATATTGCCAAGAAAATCTCCGATCGCATTGGCGTGGTCAGTAATCAGGTTGTTAAACATGAGGCCTACGATCAGGTTTTGGAGAAGGCACAAGATTGGCTCAACACCATCAAGTCGGAGGCTATTGATATACTCAATGAGACCACCTTTGAAAAGGAGGGTGCCGAAGAAAAACTAGTTGTTGTCGAGAATCTTTTGCAACATAAGCCTGAAGGTGATTCCATTTTTGATACCTGTAACAAGCTTCTACAAACTGTGCTGACACAAACTCATCCTTCTGGACATCCGGCACTGTTGCGCAGTTTTGAGCTACCGAAGCAATCATGGGAAGAATTTATGCTACTCTGCGAAGACTCTCTCGTTAAACTGAAGCAATTGTGCTCCAAATGGGATGAGTTTGAGTCCATAATTGATGAAATCGACAAGTGGATGAAGAACATTGAAGGTGTCGTGAAGAATCAGAGTTTAAAAAATACTGCCGAAGCTAAGAAGGCCTACCTGAAGCAGTTGCAGGATATAGCACGTGACATTGACAACCGTGCTGCCGACATAAATGATCTCATGGATCAAGGACGCGAGATTGAAGGGGAAACTGATCTAAACCTGAAGCTATCTCGTTTGAATACTCGCTATCAGACTCTAAAGAACCTTTGCAAAGAGTCAATTTCAAAATATGTCAACTATGTCAAGGATCATGAGACATTCGACACAGACTTCGATGCATTCAAGAAGGACTTGCAGCAGTGCGTGAATAATTTGGCCAAGAATAATGAGGTTGTGGGTGATCAGAATGTGCTCCAAGATCGTCAGAATAAGTTGCGAGAAATGTCCGATAAGCGCATCAATGATTCAACTACTTTCGAGGCCCTCATCGATCGTGGCGAGAAACTTTATGGTCACACCAGTCCAGATGGTCGCGAAATTATTCGCCAACAATTGCGCACACTTCGCACTCTCTGGGATCACTACACCGATGATCTCAACACAGCTACACAGAAAATTGATCACTGCCTGTTGCAGTTTAATGAATTCACCATCGCCCAAGATCAGCTGACAAAATGGCTCAAGGATGTTGATAAAGCTATGCAGAGTCACACTGAGCTAAAGACAACGCTGCAGGAAAAACGTGCTCAGCTGCAAAATCATAAGTTATTGCATCAGGAAATAACGACGCACAATGTGCTCGTGGACAATGTTTGCGATAAGGCTCAGATTCTAGTTGATCAGATGAAGGATAACTCTTTGAATGTCTATCTTCAATCCATTAAGAAACTCTTCCAAAATATTTGCCAGAAATCCGAAGAGATTTTAAATAACCTCGATGATAGCGTGCAGAAACATGCAGGGCTTAACAATCAACTGGCCACGGCTAAGACTTGGATTGCCAACGAGAAAGAAAAACTACTCGATTGTGACGACGCTTATGGCGAAAAGGCCGATATTAAGCGAAAAATTGAAACTTTGGCACAATTGGCTCAAAATCGTCCGCAAGGTCAGAAGCTGATAGCTGATATACGTGAACATTTCAAGCAAGTGCAGAGCACAACCTCACCTAAGGGCAATGAAATACTTGAGAAGGAAATCAACGAGTTGGAGTCCACGTTCAAAAGTCACTTTGATGATGTCGAGGGCATCGAAGGTAAGCAGAAGGATGTCTTGAAACAATGGAACGATTTTGAGCGTAACTTGGAGGATCTCACGAAATGGTGTCGTGCTGCCGAAGGTGTCTTCCGCGAACAACAACTGCAGTCTACGCTACACGAAAAGGCTGAACAGTATGAAAAATATCAGATACAACGCGATCTTATCATGCAAAAGGAAAAGCAGGTCGATGCTTTCGCCGACGCTGCTCACGCGCTCCTAAATAACTGCGGTGCTGATCGTCTGAAAACTCTTACCTCCCAAATTACATCTCGCTATCAACTGTTGCAAGTTCTCAGCAAGGAAGTCGTAAACCGTTGGTCTAACTTGGTGGACGATCATCAAATTTATCAGGATAAGCTGAATGAGGTAGATTTGTGGATTCAGCCCATTGAAAAACAACTCGAAAATGCGCTCAAGGATGAACCCTCACAATCAGCTAACATTTTGCAAGTTCTACTCTCCGAAAAGGAACAAGCTGAGACCCTGTTGGCTGCCTTAAATGCAGCTGGTGAAAAGGCTTTGCCAGAAACATCCACACAAGGTCGCGAGAAAATTCGCAAAGACTTGCGTGATATACGTGATCGTTGGGATAAGCTTGACGAAGGTATTCGTAACTTACAGAAACGTCAAGAGGCGCAGACAGTGCAGCTGTCAAGCTACCAAGATATACTAGGCCAAACCCTAAACTGGTTGGATCAGGTGGAGAAAGCCTTACAGAGTGAAAACCCTGCCAGCTGGACTTCGGCACAAGAAATTCGCTCCAAGTTGTATAAATACAAGACCACAACACAGGACATCAACTCTCACAAACGAGTCATCGAAGCTGTAAACGACAAGGCATCCACTTTGATGGATAGTGCCGTGCCAGCCAATACCGCTGATATCAAGAAGGCTATCGATGATGTGAATAAGCGTTATGAAAAGGTTACCGCTGATTGTGCCAAGCTACTTGCACAATTGGAGGAAGCTTTTGAGGTTTATCAGCAATTTAGTGAACTGCAGAAAGCTCAACAAGACTATCAGAAGAATCTATGGGATCGCCTGACAGGATATTCAGACTATTCAGGTAACAAAGTGGCGCTTCAAGCACGCCTAAATAAAATCATCGAGATTCAAGATGCTTTGCCCGAAGGAGTTGCCAAGCTAAAAACGCTCTCCGATCACATAGAACACAACGCCAAGTTGTTGCCAGCACGCTCCAAAGAGAATATGACACGTGATCTCAGTAATTTACACGCAGATTTTGAGAAATTCAGTGCTTCGCTGACCGATGTCAAGAGTGGTCTCGACAATCGTCTACAACAATGGAATGACTATGAAATTAACCTTGATCGCCTGATCACCTGGTTAGGCGAAGCTGAAAATGCACTCAAAAATTACAATCCCAAGAATACCATGGAGGAGAAGGAGGAACAGTTGCAACGTTTCAATTCGCTCATGCAGAACTTGCGCCAGAATGAAGTAGAATTCGAAAAGATGAAGGATGAATCGTCAGAGCTGATACAGAGCTCTGGAGAAACAAGGATTGCCGTTAATGTCCAACAGGTTACATCGCGTTTCCAATCGATTCAAGCAACTGCCAAGGAGATTCTTAAAAAATGTGAACAGTCCGTGCAGGATCATCAGCAATATAATGACAAATACAAGCTTTGCTCTGATTGGATTGCCACAGCCCAGGCCAAGTATGATGACAATAGCGATTTGTCAAAGGTAGCTGCACGCGATGATCTGTTGAAGAAACAAATTGCGATGCAAGAGCTATTGACACAACAGCCAACTGCTTCACTGTTGTTAAACAGCACCGTAGAATTGGGCGAGAAATGTTATCCCTCTACCGCCCCCGATGGTCGGGAAGCCATACGTTCCCAGCTGGAAGAGCTTCAACAGATATTCGATCAACTCTTCGACAACATAACGATTTCGGCACGCAAAATACAAGACAAAATGTCGAAATGGTCTGGTTTTGATGAGATTGCTGAAAAGCTACAGTCGTGGTTGGCCGAAGTGGAGAAATCATTGCCAGCCGAAATTGAATTGCGCACCACATTGGATGAAAAACGCGCCGTATTGCAAACGTATCGCGATGCATTGAACGATATTAACAATCATCAAGTAGAGCTTGGCAACTTGCAGGAGATTGCCGCAAATTTGCCTGAGAAAACAGAACATGTAGATCAACTAACCAAGTCGATTGCCGAACATTTTGCTAAGTTGCAAAAGCGTGCTCAACAGTATGTCGAACGCTACGAAGCTATTGTCAGTGCTCATCAACAATACTGCAAAGCCGTTATGGATGCTCAGGAGTTCATCGAGGCCACCCACAATACCATCAGCTACTGGGGTGACTTAGAACTGGAACAGGTTTCTTTGCATACAAATTTGGATCGTTTGAAGAACTTAAAGTCCAGCTTAGCCGATGAATTTCCACGCGTGGACCAGGTGCGTGCCTTAGGTGAAAAGGTCATTCCCGGTACAGTTGATGTGGGTCAAATTAACATCAAGTCCCAAATTGACAATACCCAACAGGAATGGGAAGGTCTGATTGCTGCGCTTACAACAACCATAGAGTCGATAGAGAATCGTCTACAACAATGGGCGGAATACGAGCAACTGCGTGACGAGTGCTTGGCTTGGATACGCGATTCGGACAATAAATTGCATGCCATCGACTTAAAGAATAACCTTCCTGAGAAGAAAGCACAATTGGAGGAGCTCAAGCGTTTGCAAGGTGAAGTGCGCGCCAAGGAGCTGGAAGTAGATAGCGTCTCCGAAAAGGCACAACTATTGCTTAAAGGGCATATGGCAGCGCGTAGTTCTGGGCCAGAATTGGTTTCCAAATATCAGCAGATCTTCCATAAGGTTAAGGAGCTCAACAACCGCTGGCAGCAATATGTTAGTTCCCATCAGGACTTTGACAGCACCATTTCAGAATGCACGTCATGGATTAATGGTATTCGCGAAAAACTTGATTACTGCTCAGACATGAGCTCGATGAGCCAAAAAGAGCTGGACAATAAATTGGCGACTATACAAGACATTATACTCCTGAAGGATGAAGGTTCCGCTAAGGTGTTGAGCATAGTGGAGATGGCTCAAAATGTCTTGGCCAATACCGCACCCGCCGGTCACGAACCCATCAACAAAGAGCTGACTAAACTGCAAGATCTCTGGTCAGCCATTGCTTTGCGCATGAATGACGTCAAGGCGAACCTAGATGATTCTATCACCCAATGGTCTGGATTCCTCGAACAAGTGCAAAATGTGCGTAAATTCAATGACTGGCTGGAAGGTGTTTTGAAGGAACTCGCTGAAAGTCAAACAACAATGACGGAAAAACGTGCACAGCTCGATCGTGCCAAAACGACGGAAGAAAAGGTGCGCATGGAGAAGATCGATGTGGATGCTATGAAAATTCAATCCCAAGAAATGATCGCCAGTGGCCAGCAGAGTCAAGCTGCTTTTCAGGCTCAGAAGGTGCTCGAAAAGTTTGATGAGTTGGCTGCCAAAACGCAGAAGTTGCTCTCTGAACGTCAGGACCAATATAGAGATCATCGTCTATACAAGGAAGCTTATGACGATTTGGTTAGCTGGATCAGTCGTGCTCGTGAGAAGTTCCCAACTTTGAAGCAAAGTAGTCTCAGCGATAAGCTGGCTATTGAAAATGCTGTACAAGCCACTGATGCGCTACTAAATAAACAGGCCCAAGGCGAATTACTCGTCGAACACTTGGTGCACACCGGCGAAGTTGTATTGGCCAGCACATCGCCTCAAGGTCAGGAAATCATACGCAATGATATTCGTGCGCTGCGTGACAGCTTTGAGGGTCTTTTCCGCGAGATTAATCAGCAAAAGGAGAATCTCGAGATTACCATGGTGCAATGGCGTGCCTACAAAGAGGAGTACGAACGCCTCATCGAGTGGTTACAACAAATCGATATTCTGGTCAAGAATCACAAGCTCAATTTGTGTTCAACACTACCCGACAAGGAAAAGCAAGCCGCCGATATGCGTGGCGTCATGGAACGCCTGGAGAAGGGCAAGGATGACATTGATAAATTTAATGCATCTGCTGCCGGTTTGCTTAAATCTCACCTAGACACCTATGTTAACAATCAGTTGCGACACTTGAATTCTATGTATCAGGTGCAGGTGAATCTCGCCAAAGATGTCCTCAAAAAGGTGGAGACTAATCGCGATCAACACCGCGAGTACAATGGCAACATGAAGTCTGCCCAGGACTGGATAAACAACGCCAAGGAAACAATACGGGATAGTAGCGAACCTGCTGGAGCTGGCTCCAAGGAAGCTCTACAGCGTCGTCTTGAAAAAATACAAGAACTTATACGCAATCGCGAAATTGGCCAGAATCTGGTGCACACAGCCATCAACAATGGCGAGAAGGTTGTACGTAATACCCGTTCCGATGGACGTGAACCTATTAATAGCGAAATGAAAGAGCTGCAAAACGATTGGGATCGCTTGGTCAAGAAAATGTCCACTGCCAAGGTGCAGCTGGAGACGAATCTCCTACAATGGGCTGACTACAGCTCCAGTTACACGCAACTGCAACAATGGATAACGGATAGGGAAGCAAAGTTGCAGCAAGCTTGTGAACAAAAGGTTATTAAGTCACAGAAGGGTCAACCGGGCTTGAGCTCAGGCCTAAGCGAACGCAAAGCTTATCTCCGACAAACGAATAATATTGTTCAGGATATTGTCTCATTTGAGCCAATGATTCAATCGGTGACTTCAAAGGCCTCTGATCTACAACAAGGTGCTCCAGCCTCCGAGATCTCCAACAAATACGAGACCTTGTCTAAGCAGGCCAAGGACTTGTACGAGAAACAAAAGAACACCATCGAACACTATCAGGCTTTGATTGATGCAGGCAATGACTTTGCCAGCTGGCTACGTAATGCCAAGGAACGCTTGAGTAAATGTTCCGAACCAACCGGTGACAAACAGGCTCTGGCAGAAAAAACTCACCAGCTGAAGATTCTGCAGAGTGAAGTGCCCGAAGGTCAGAAAAAGTTGGAGGCTGCTTTGGCTCAGGGTGAAATTGCTTGCCGCAATGCGGAGCCTGAAGATCGTGAAATTATCGAAGAGGAGGTAGCCTTGCTGCAGGAAGAGTTCGATGCTTACGTTGAAGCATTGAAGAAGGCCAAGGACTATTTGGAGGTAGGCATTGTTAAGTGGTCTGACTACCAGGAACAATACACCGATGCTTTGGAATGGCTAACAAAGACCGAGGCTTTGGTGCAATCCTACAACAAACTGCAGGATAGCTTGGGACAAAAGAAGGTTGTACTCGAAGAATTCCAGGGTCATCTGCAGACACTCTTTGACTGGCAAAAAACTTTGGATCATCTTAACATGAAGGCCCAAATGCTGCTGGAGACATGCTCAGATACACGCATCAGCAATGCTATAATGCAGTTGACCACTAAATACAATGCTCTGCTCACCCTGGCCAAGGAAGTTATGCGTCGTCTAGAGCTACACTATCAAGAACATCAACAGCACCATAGCCTGTATGAAGAATGTCAGGCATGGATTGAAAAGACACGCGAAAAACTCAGTTATTGTGAAATCATACCAGGCACCATGAGTGAGGTGCAAATAAAGCTAAACACCGTTAAGAATCTCCGTCAAGGCTTTGAAACGGGACAAAACAAGCTGCGTTATCTGCTGGAACTAAAGGAGAAAGTCATCATGAATACAGAGCACACAGGTGCGGTGAAAATTCAAGAAGATACTGAGGCACTAAAGCAGGACTTTGAGAAGTTGCTGGTGGATTTGAATGAGGTGCGTCAGCAGTTAGCTAATCGTCTGGCTCAGTTGGAAGAAATTTACAAGCTGTACAAATTGCTCACAGAATGGCTCGAAGACATTGAGCCGAATGTTAAAGTAAGCGACGAGTTTCTTAATGATCTAAGTGAGAAACGCGCCGCATTAGAAAAGTTTCGCGCCATACAGCGTGACATCAACGGGCACAGCGACATTGTGGAGAAAATCAATATGCGTCTTAAGGAAGATAAAAGCCTAGACGCTAATGACTTCCAGGAAGGTTTGACTAAGTACGATCATCTGCAGCAAACTCTCGGCAAGATAATCGAGTCTTTAGAGAACCAGGTCAACAACCATGATAAATACAAGCAGGCTCTGAATGAGCTGCAAGATTGGCTACGTAAGACTACAATCGAAGTAGAGCAAAGCTCAGATTGTCATGGAGAAAAGGAGAAGGTCGAGGAACGTCTCAACAAGCTTGGCGACATTGGTGCTTCCATGATGGAAGGCAAAGCTTTGCTTGCGGCATGCGAAGAGCTCAGCCAAGCTGTAATGGCGACAAGTGGCAATGAAGGTCAAGATGCTGTCGCTCAAGAAGTTAAACAACTCACAACGGAGTGGGATATGTTACATGTACTCTCACGTGATGCTCGTTCGAATTTGGAGACATGTCTATCGGCCTGGAATGCATTCCTGCAGAAGTTCAATAAGATCAACGCTTGGATTGAAGACATGAATAGACGCGTTAGCGCAGCTAATGATGCCGAAAATAAAACCTCCGAAGACTTGGTTAACGCCAAGGTAAGTCATCCAATATCATACTCAGCACCAACCAACTATCACTAACCGATAACTAACCCAAGAGCACAAAAAGAAATATCATAGCGCTTTATTCGCCAAACAACACTGACAATAAACTGCTTTTTCTATTACTCTCCAAAAATATCCACTCTCTAAAAACCTTAACTTTTAACCTTACAATAAGCTTTTGATTGATAATGGGTTAATTTTTCTCCTTTTTAGGGGGGAAAAATACCCTCTAATAAGCACTAATTTGCATGCAGCTTGTCTCTTAAGCTTGTTAGTAATCTTTAACTATTTTTGTATATAGAAACTCTTGGAGGAGGTTTTGTCAGAGAAGGACAATGTTGAGGACTTGAACGATGCTTGTGAGCTGCTGATGGAACAGAGTGCCTGCTCCAGAGTACGTGATCAAACTGTGGAAACTCAAGCCAACTACACCAAATTGTTGACAGCGGCACAAGGTGAGAAGGAGAGGAGGAGGTGGGGTATTTATTAGTTGGGAATTAATTCAATTTTGTTTTCCTCAATAAAGGTCTAGTTGCTAAGATCGAGAAGAATCTATCCGATCACACCGAATTTCTCAACTACAAGCAAGAAATGGATGCTTGGATGGAAAAGGCTCAACAAATTTTGGATAGCTGCACTGGTGACGGTGATAGCCAGGAGCTGGCACAGCAATTGGAAACAGTCAATGTAAGTGGGGTTGAAATTTTAAAAGAGTTGGTCGAGGTATAAACCACATTTAACTGACTTCCAACTTTCTGCTTTATTCTCCCCAATCCCCAACAGTCGCTTGCCTCGCGTCTGCCTGAAGGTCAGCATCTGCTCGGCATGGTTCAGGAGGCCTATAACAAAGCTTCGAATGTAACGCCCGAGGATAAGCAGGAAAAACTACGCGAACTCATGACCAAGGTGCGTGAGGACTGGGATGCACTCGGCCTAGCAGTCAAGCAGAAGCTCAACGATCTCAAGCAAACTCAAGCACGTCGTTCAGACTTTGCCAACAACAAAAACAAGCTGGAGAAGTGGATGTCCGAAACGGAGGCAACACTCAAGCCTATACCAAATACCAAGGGTGAGCTGAGCGAAATGAAGACGCTATTGGAGCGTTTCAGGTCGCTACAGAATGAAATCAAACAGCGGGGTAATGATTTGGAGCAGTTGGCGAACGAAGCCAGTGAATTGGGCACGGAAACCGATGCCGTGCATCGGCTGCAAACCCGCTGGGATAAAATCCGCAATGATTGTGCTGCTCGCATCAAGGGACTCGAAACAGAAATGGCCGATTACACAGCCTACCACCAGAGTCTACAAGATGTTGAGAAGTGGTTGCTGCAAATCTCCTTCCAGCTGATGGCACATAACTCCCTCTTCATATCTAATCGCGAACAAACCAAGGAGCAGATAAAACAACATGAGGCACTACTTGATGAGATACAAAAGTATCAGTCCAACTTGGATGATCTCAATACTAAAGGTCAAGGTCAAATCAAGCGCTACGAGGCAACAACACCGGCCATACGTGATACCGTTGAGGAACAGCTGAAAAATATTCAGGATAGCTACAATTCACTGCTACAGACATCGGTGCAGATCAAGAATCGTCTACATGAATCGCTGGCCAAGTTCCAAGAGTACGAAGATACGCTGGATAGTATTTTGCGCAACCTGGAGGAGTATGAACCTATTATACAGACAGAGCTGGATGCACCGGCTACAAATTTGGAGATGGCTCAAAATCAATTGAAGTGTGCTCAGGTAAATAGAACTGCGACGAAACAATAAACCACGCTTATTTTTGTTTTATTCCTACCAGAACATGCAAAACAAGCTTAACAACGAGAAATCGCGCCTGGCAGTTGCCGTGCAGGCTTGCGAGGCTGCTACGGCCTCCATTAGCCGTCCCAGCTCACCGTTGGAAACTGCCTTACAGGCCATACCCGAACGTGAGCTTATCGTACGCGCCAAATTGGAAGACCTACTCGATCAGGTAAGCGCCTCAAACACCACCATCGAATTGTCATCAGTTGTTATTATCACGCAAAAAAGCCAAATGAATCATCAGGAGTTGTTTATATAGTAAAAAAAATTTAGTTATTTTAACTAACATAGTTCTTTGGCATGTTTTTTTTTTTATTTGTTTAGCTACCATGTCTTCAGTTTTTTTTGTTTTTTTTTACTAATTTTTAGTTTTTTTTTACTAATTTTGTTTTCTTTACTTTATTTCAAACAAATGTTTGCTACGCTACGCACTACTATTAAATGTCAACTTGCACCATTCCTTTCCGCCCACCTATCACCGCATAACCTACAACCTTGTATTGTTCCCTACCAATAACCAAAACAATCCGTTAAACTTACCACCATTAACCAAAAGATGCCACCTAAATCTAAGACCTCAACTACGATCACCGCTAGTGTTGATCGTCAAGCTGACGATCTTGAGTTGGCTGAGTTCAATGAAGCCTCTTCTATGCTGGATCCAGTAGCCCACGAACGTATTATTAATAATCGTAAAATAATAAGTCTTAACAGTGGGCATGTCAATAAGCTACAAGAACTAATCACTAAGGTAAGTTTGCATTGTTTAACTGACTGTTTAACACTGCGCTACGCTCGGCATTTTATGGTTTTTTGTTGTTGACTTTATTGCATGCGAATCTTTAGCGACAATTTCTATTGGTTGAAATAATTTTATTAAGAATAATTTTAAGAAACTTCTAAATTTCTGAACTTAATTTATACTGCACTGATACAAATATATTTAAGATGGAAGTTATTGGTTAATCTTCAAAAAACATATGAAACAATTAAATTGTTGTTTTTGTTCATCAGTCTTATGCATGTTTTATATAATTTAATTAGAACTTATATAACTTAAAGTTCTTAAATATTTTATTTTTTAATAATTGCATATTTAATAAATTAAATTAAAATTTGTTCGGATCAAAAACTTTCGAGTCATCTCTGAACTCTTTTTTTTTCTTTTAATTTCTTAACGCTTATATTAAAAATATGTGTTGGGAAGTGAAACTTATACCAAAAAAAAAGAAAAAAAGATTCTGGGTTTGATAAAATTATATTTTTTATAAACATTGTTTTTCGGCTCATTCTAATACACCCAAGATTTATAAAAATACAAAAAGAATGGTTTTTTTACAATATGATTAGGTAAGGTAAGGCGCTGCGCTTTTTAAGTATGTATCAAATGTAAATAAATACAACGAACATTCGAACGCATTGTCGCATTTTTTATTATAAGGTGTGGTTCATATATATAGCGCCACTTGGAAATTTAAAATATTGGTTTGGCAACTAAGTAATTGCGGATTTCACTCATAGATGGCTTTAGTTGAATTTTTAGGTTGGCTGACGTAATCGAAATGTCAAACACATTTTGTTATTTGATATTGGTACTTCAACTGTCAATCAATAAAAAATTTTTTTCAACGGTTGTGTAGTTTTTGTTTGGCGTCTGTTGAAAAATGGAAAATTAAAACGAACATTTTCGTCATATTTTGCTTTTTTATTTCCGGAAAGGAAAAAACGCATCGCAAGCTCACAAAATGTTATGTGCTGTTTATGGTGACGAAGCTTTAAAAGAACGGCAGTGTCAAAATTGGTTTGCCAAATTTCGTTCTGGTGATTTTTCACTCAAATATGAAAAACGCTCTGGTCGTCCAGTTGAAGTTGATGACGACCAAATCAAAGCAATATCGATTCGGATCGTCATAGTACAACACGTGAGATTGTAGAGAAGCTTCATGTATCACATACATGCATTGATAATAGCTTAAAACAACCTTGCTATGTACGAAAACTCGATATATGGATTCCTCATGAACTGAAAGATAATCATTTAACACATCGCATTAACATCTGCTATTTGTTAAAGAAACGTAATGAAAATGATCCATTTTTAAAACGATTGATAACTGGTGATGCAAAATTGGTTGTTTACAACAATGTCAATCGGAAAAGATCTTGGAGCAAGCCAGGTGAGTCAGCTCAAACAACATCAAAAGCTGATATTCATCAAAAGAAAGTTATGTTATCAGTTTGGTGGATTACAAAGGAATTTTCTACTTTGAACTTTTACCACCCAACCGAACGATCAATTCAGATGTCTACATTGAACAACTAACAAAATTGAACAATGCAGTTGAACAAAAGCGGCCCGAATTGACAAATCGAAAAGGTGTTGTATTCCACCATGACAATGTAAGGCCACACACATCTTTGGTCACTCGGCAAAAATTATTCTAGCTTGGTTGGGATGTTTTGCCACATCCACCATATATTCCTGACCTTGCACCATCTGATTACTTTTTATTTCGATCTTTGCAAAACTCCTTCAATGGTAAAAATTTCAATAATAATGATGATGTCATATCGTACCTGGTTCAGTTTTTTGCTGACAAAAACCAGAAGTTTTATGAACGTGGAATTATGATGCTGCCTGAAAGATGGTAAAAGGTCATTGCTCAAAATGGGCAATACATTATAGAATAAAGTTATTTCGTTCTATGAAAAAATTGTCTTTTATTTTCTAAAAAAAATCCGCAATTACTTAGTTGCCAACCTAATATTTTTGTAACGGCCAGTTTAAACACACGAGAATGTTTTGCGAATTTGGTCATCTATGCACAACAACAATTGCGATCAAGAGTGAAGTCTATTCTAATAACGGTACATTGTTTATTGGTAAATATCACTTTTAATGCTGTTTCATATTTATAACGCCACTTCAAAATTTTGAATAAAAAAAGATTTTTATCGATTACAAAAAAATTGTTAAATTAGTATTTCATTGGCGCCAATAATATTGTAAGTGCGATTTGGCATGCATATTGTTCAGTTCTTCCATGTTGCCAAACTGTCTGTTATTTTTATACACCTTTTCGCCATATTACTCCCAAGCGACGCCGGGACCACTGGCGTGCTCTAGTATATGTAAATATAAATACATATTTGACATGCCATAGCGTCTTCTTTCAAACTGACATTCAGCGTCACAAAACACCCTGGTAATCAGGTATTCAAAAGAAAATTTTTTGAAGGATTTTTTTTTTGCGGCCCCCCAGAACCAAAAGCTCTCTACGCCATTGTATAAGGGTGTCCCAAAAAAATTTAAGTTGTTTTTTTTTATGTGGTACCTCCACAATTTTTTTCGTATGATGTTGAAATAAATGTAAATGTTGTTGTACCTAGGAGCACGGGAACTCGTGTCGACATGCATCGGTACATGTCAGTGATTGGCAATATGGGAAAAAGTGCTAATTTTTTCAAAAACCCCAAAAAACTTTTGTAGTATAAGCTTAAATTTTTAAAAAGCTGGTTCACAGCTCGTTTTCTATTTAATACTTCTTTAAACTAATTTATCAAATATGAAAATTGGACGAAAACTACCAGAGTTGTGCATTTTTTACTTTTCGAAAAAAAAAATGTTTTTTGTTCTTGTATTAAAAAAACCCGCGAAAAATCCAAATTTGATAAAATTAAATGAAATCTTATGGAAATATTTTCTTAAACTATACCTAATGCCTATACCTGGCCGTTGTAATTTTGATAATAAAGCGATAAACATATATTTCTCAGTCGAAGCCACTTTAATAATTCTACGCATAAAAAATATTTATGATTTTTATTCGAAAAATTTATGAATTCCAGCGTTACCAACTTACCATTTTTTTATACATATATATAAAAAACTCGATTTTTAGAGGTTCTTCCAAACCATTCCAGCTCACGGATGGCTTTCGCTAGAGTCGAAATCTTTGGGGAATCATCATAACATAAACCAAGAATTATTTTGAGGAACCAACCCAAACAACTTTTTAAAATTTATTTTTGAAGCACCTTGTATTAAAATACATAAAATACCCTTTATATATGTTTTAAAAATGACAACTTCTCATAAACGGACTTCACTTCATCAGTCCTTGTAAAACTGTGTTGCATATGAACTGTGTGAATATATTTGAAAAATCCTAAAACAGCTTACAGCTCTGCATTACAATAAGAGCAGTGAAGAAGCATTTGAAAGTAATTGAATATGCACGATATTAAATATATTCAGAGCACTTGTAACTATTAATCCAATGGCCGTGAAAAATGTGAATACAGCTTTAATGTGTCTTAGGTTTGTTCAATGAAATTTGTTATTTGGGGTCTTGAACAAAAGTTACATTTAAACCACAAAATTCCTTAAGCTTTATATTTTTAATGCACATTCTAACATTTTCACCTTCATCATTGAACAAAAAATTGGTTTGTTGGGCTTGATTTTTGCTTGATCCGAACTCCGTTAGCTTCCTCCTTACACATCTCTCTAATCATTGACATCTTCTCTTGTTTTTTTTTTTTAACTAGGTTCAATCCCATTTGGGTGGATTGACAGCATCAGTTAGTGAATTAGAACAACAACAAAAGCAGAGAGCCGAACTCCAGGATTGGATTAAGAAGCAGCAGAGTTTAATTAGTGACTGGCTAACGCGGCCATGTAAATTACGTCCTGAAGCCGCTAAGCAAGAGTTGGTTGCTATGAATGATCTTCTCAATTCCATTGGAGATAAACGCTCTCATCTAATGCTAGAAATGACTGGATCTTGTAAGTTTTAAAGTTTTTGACTATAAAAAAACGATTTTCTTAACATTTTCTCTTTAGTAGCCGATGAGGATACTGATCTCGATGATAATCTCGACAAACTCGAATCGGATCTAATGAATGCCATTGCCAAGAAACAGGCGGGACAAAATGTCATTGATAATTATCGTCAGGCTCTGCAAGATATGCAAAACTGGTTCGATGGTCTCATCAAACGCATGGATGTGCTTGACAAGGGTTCCGGCTTGAACTGTGCTCAAAAGAAAGCCGCCATTTTGGAAATTAAGCAAGAATTCGAGCAGCAGGGTCCAAACAAAATGCAAGATTTAAAGGGCAAGGCTGCACAGGTAGCCGAAGTCATCAGCAACTTGGATGGTCAACAGGTAGAGGAACAGATGAAATCATTGGATCGACGCTACGCTGATGTAGGCAAGCGCATCGATCGGAAGGCACAATTGCTGGATGTTACCAATAAGGGTGTGGATGGTGCTAAGGGTGAAATTGAGCAGTTGCAAAACTGGGTGAAGGAAAAGATAACCGAGCTGCAAGCACCGGCCGCCATTGGCTACGAGCCAAAATCTGCAGAGGCTCGTCAGCAGCAGATCAAGGGCATGATGAAGGATGCCGAAGCCAAGCAGTCGCTGGCTGAAGCTTTAGAGAAGCGCATTGCCAATATGCAGACCGAACTGGAACCGGTTGAATATTCGCAGTTGGAGTCTGCCTTGCGCAATCTAGGCAGTGAGCAGAAGAATCTCTCTGCTGCCTTGAAGGCCGAAATGGAGCGTGCGCTCGATGCGACTAAAGCGAGAAAAGCGCTTGAGGCTGATTTGGACAAGGCGCGCGCCTGGCTGAAGGCCAAGATTGCCGAAGTGCGCAAGTTGCCCGTCTATCATCCACTCACCGCCGTCGAGATTGAGAAGAAACTGTTGGAGAACAAGAAATACGATGACGATGCCAAGCAATTCAATGACAGCGTACTGAGCGACGTACAACGCCAGGCAGCAAATATCATGAAGGACTGCCCGGAAGCAGATAAGGCAGCATTGCAGAAGATACTCAATGAAATTGCCGCAGACTATCAGACACTCAAGAATGAGAGCGGCAAGCGTGGCAAGGCTTTGGCTGATTTGCTGCAGGGACGCAAGGCCTACGAAGACTCCTTGAAGAAAATGGGTGGTTGGCTGGATGAAATGGAGACAGCTACTAGCGGTGAATTACGCACAACCAGCTTGCCAGTGCTGGAGGAGCAGCTAGCTCATTACAAGAAATTGGCTGATAACACAGCTTCGATGGGTGGCCTCATGAATGAGGTCGCAGAGCAGGGCAAGGCTTTACTGCCCACGCTCAACAACCCGGATAAACTTAAGCTCAACGATGACATCAAGAACCTCAAGGATCGTTTCAGCAAAATTTCGCAAACTATCAGCGATCGCGCCAACACGCTAGGCGATCATATACGCAAGTACAAGGACGCCAAGAGCAAGTTGGCCGAATGCATGAAGTTCCTGAACGCCATACAGCAGCGTCTACGTGATCTGAACAAGCCCATTGGAGCCAGGATTGAGGATGTGCAAGAGCTGCTCGGTGCCTATGAGGGTATCCTCAAGGAGCTGAAGGACAGCAAGCACAAAATGGGCGACATGCAGATCGACGATCTGCCCGAACTACAGAGCATACTCGCACAACAGGACGACATGATCAAGCTGATCGAAGATCAGTTGGCTCACCTGCGTCAATTGCTATCGCTGCGCGAGCAGTTTATTGCGCTCATCAACGAGATCATTGCGTTCATCATGAAGTATACCGATGTCATACTCGACATTGAGAATTCCCCCGATAGTCTCGAGGACAAGATCAATAAATACGATGGCGTCATCGTCAAGATACAGGAATGCGAAGGTCTGCTCGCCTCTGCTACCGATAAGGGTCAGAAGATCGCTTCCGAAGGCACCGCGGCAGATAAGAACAGCATCACAGAGCAGCTGCAATCCCTGAAGAATCAGCTGCAAAATCTGCGCAAGGCCGTTGAGTCGCAACGTCAAAAGCATCAAATACAGCTGGAGCATCATCGCAAAATGGCTGCCGAGTTGTCGGAAATTTTGGATTGGCTGCACAACAACGAAGCTGCTGCCAAGTCGCGTCCATTGCTCGATCGCGATCCTGACTCTGTAGAACATGAGCTACAGAAGCATCGCCAGCTCAGTGAGGATATTCAGACGCACTTGCAGAAATTTAATAAGATCAACGACAGCGTTAAGACTGAGCAAGGTATGCCAGGTTCACTCATTGAAATGCTTTCTGAGGGTCGCTCTTTGGTCGCCTCGCTGCCGCAAGAGCTGGACGAGCGTCTCAAATACCTAAACAACAATCGTGATTCTCGTCTCGAATTCATGCAACTCGTCTCCAAATTTAACGCTTGGGTTCATGAAGCCGAAATACGTCTTCAGAATAGTCAACATGGCATCGATTATGCCAACCTCATGAGTGACTTGGAGGAGCACAAGATATTCTTTGGCAACGAGACTCCAATCAAGAATCTGGTGCACAAGCAGATTCAAGAAGCTGCAGACAAAATTTGGCCTTCTCTCAACAACTTTGAACAGTCGGAACTGTCACGTGAATTGGCTCAGTTCCAGACCAAATTGGCCAATACTTTAGCTGCGGCCAAGACACAGCAGTCGGAGTTGGAGAAAGAAGCTGAACGTTGGCGTGAATACACACAGTCCGTGGACCGTGTCAAAGCAGTTATTGAGCGCACAAAATTCATTGACGAACCGGTGCAAAATTTAGCCGGTTTACACTTTAATATACAGAAACTGACGCACGCCATCGGCAATGTTCAGGTGAGTGTAAAAAAAACTTGATAATATTTTATATTAATGTGATTTACATATATAAATGGGAATAAGATTTTTACATCCCTGCGTTTATAAACTCAAATTTTTAGTGGAAATAACAGGGCGCAGTATTTTTTTAACATTTTCGAAGTGAAAACTCTTTTCGGTGCGTTGAGCACTTTTTGATAGAGAGCAAAATTATAGATTCGCAATATCATCACGCTGTTAGCGATATCATCACGCTTTTAGTTGTTCATTACTGTTGCATTGTACAGCATTGCGTATGTCGTGGTTATGCAAGACAAACTTGTTTGGTGATCTTTTTTTTTATTACCTAGGCGATTACCAACCGATTACCGAACCAATTACCCATTACCGAAGCAGTTACCAACTAGTTACCGATTACCGAAGCGATTACCAACCAATTGCCGATTACTAAAGTGATTATTAACCGATTACCGAACCAATTACCGAAACAATTACCAACAGACTAACGATTATCGAATTGCCAACCGATAACCGAACCAATTACCGATGACCGAAACGATAACCAACCGATTACCATTTACCGAAACGATTACCAACCGATTACCGAACTAATTACCGATTACCGAAATGGCTACCAACCGACTACCGAACCAATTGCCGAAGCGAATACCAACCGATAACCAAACCAATTACCGAAGGGATTACGAACCAATTATCGATTTCTTAAGTGATTACCGAAACGATTACCAACCGATTACCGAAGCGATTACCAACCGATTAACGATTACCGAAGCGATTTCCAACCCATTACCGAAGAGACTACCAACCAATTACCAATTACCGAAGCAATTACCAATCTATTACCGAAGTGATTTCCGAATCGATTACCAACCGATTAACGATTACCGAACCAATTATCGAAGCAATTACCAACCAATTACCGTTACAATTATCGGATAAGCCGCTAGATTTACGCTTCAAGTTAACAAAGTCAAAGAATTTTTTTCGGTTCTTGGATGATTTTCTCACCGATAAGGTTAGTGTACAACTTGTACGCTTCTCTTGACTTGATAGAGAACTCTTTTGATAGCTTGTCATACCTTAGATTGAGTTCATCGCTTACATTATCAGTGTTTTTGAGAAGTTTATGGATTTTATTTCTTTGATTCCTCACTCTGAGATTTCTATCTAACCATGCCTCTCAAGCTTATTCTTTTTCTTTATTTTTGGCACATAACTTTCGATAGCTGTAAAAATGTGCTGATAAAATCTAGAGACAGCGCTGTCTACGTCTATGTTGGAAAGAATATAATTCCAGTTTATAGCATTAAGGTAACATTTTATGCTTTCGTAATCGGTGTTGATGTAATCGTGCAATTTCATCACTGTATATGGGCGCAGCCACACCCCCTTGTCCAATGCCCATCCATGTTTTCCATTAAAAGGACATCATCAAGTGGAAACTCCATTCTGAATTTTAATGTTCTGTGACTTTTACTGCCATAGCTATTCTACATCGAAAATGTAAATTGTATGGGCGAAGCCACATATCGACAAGTGGGTATATTTTACTAGGGTCTTTTCCAAGATTTGTCGTAGCGTAAATATCTGCTCAATGGTACGTTTTCCAGGTCTGAAGCCACACTAATCGGGATCCAATCAGTTGGTTTACAATGGGCTTCAGTCTTTCATGTAACACGCTCGATATGAACTTAAATGCGATAATAATTTAGCTTATCCTATGGTAATTGGCGCAAATGATGAAATCAACTTTCTTGTGGATTGGGCAGAGTACACTGAGGTTCCAGTCATTTGGAATGCATTCTTCCGACTATATTCTGCGTATAAACTCCTAAATACACTTAAACAGAGCTTTGCCTCCGTTCTTGAACAACTCAGCAGAAAGCCGAGATTTGTTTTCAAGCCCGAGCTTTGGCTGTCAAGACTTCATTATAGTCGGACAGCGGGACGTCAACGATGTATTGGAGTTCCCGGGAAAACTACTCTATTGGCAGGATTCTTGTCAGCATCGCCATTCAGAAGACTAGAGAAGCGGTTCCTCCATAATGTCAGAGCACTCTGGAAATTTGTCACTAGATTTCCATTTTCATTCTTACAGGTAGAGACCACAGGCCTTAAACCATCGGCTAGGTGTCTAATTTTTTAGAAGAATTTTCGAGCCTTATTTCTGTCGCCATACATCTCCATACATCGCCATACAACTTATTTTTTATGACAATTTTATTGCCTTTACACCAGTTTGTATCACCTAGTAGTGGATTTAAAGTTTGCTCTTACTTCAGGAATTATTTTCAGTGCAATCTCTATAATTAAATCGTTTATCTGGTCCCAATTAGGTTCCTTTGTACTGTGTTTGTAAAAATTTTCTTGTTATCGTTATTATAATCGTAAATATACATATACATGCCATTGTCTCGGATACTGTGGTCATAGAATGAAATACTATAATAATTACTTGACAAATATTTGTAAAGAAAAAATTAAATTATGAACTCCCTAGCAGCAGACTTGTTTTAGTCTTACTTTTTTTGATTAAATTGCGGCAATTTTTTTTACTTGTTAACCACTCAAATTTTCTCTTTGAAACATTCTCTTCGCTTAAGAACAGCCCACGTGGCAAGTAATTTGTTCGTGCCTCCACATGCAGCATGTACTGGACATGGTGGTAAAATTATTTACTTTATGTATCCAACAACGTAACGTATGCAGTTATGTTTCACGTCTGCGCCCTAAGCTCCAGTGTAAATAAGTATTTTTACTTCGAACACACACGCATACATACATTTCTCTGTACCACTGCAACAGTAACAGCTATGAATGAATGAACTTTTAAAAACCGTGGGCGACTTTGTTTTAGATGCAGTACAACGATTATTTCGTGCATATTTACTGGCTAGCGAACCATGAAAAAAAACCAAACAGTTAGGTTCGAAAAGTCAGATACATAAATGCAAATGAATTTGGTTTTGGCTTAAAATAGCATTTAACGGTGCTTGTGCAACTATGCATGTTGCTCTTTTGGCAACCTTTCTAAATTTCACTCCACTTGCAGCATTTTTAGTGGTTGTTGTCTGTCCGTATGTCCGACATCTACTCACTGCTTGTGTTTAGCAATTGCAAGTTTGGCTGAATCATTGCCATGAGAGCTATATGCTTCAAATACCGGTTTCCTGGTTTGGTACGCATACACGACTTGAATATTGTCTGTTGGTAACAAGCCGGCCGGCCGGCCGGCAACGCTGCATTAAAAGTTGTTCTATCCCAACATGTACTGAATTGTAACGATTTCTCTGCGAATTTTTTTCTTTTTTGTTTCCTTCTTTTTTCTTTCCGGTTTTTGGGCTGAATTTTTCTTAGCTTGAACATTTTCTTTTGATGTCTGTATGACTTGCTCAAGTGGAAGTTAAGTGCCAAACTTTTATCCTTTCTTTATGATTCGATTATGTTTAAAAAATGTGCTGACTTTAAAAATGTGTTGCTTTAAAAAATGTGCTGCATAAAATAGAAAAATTTTTTCTCTCAATTAATTTTCTATAGATTTTTATGAATTTAAATGATATAGCTTTAAAGCATTTGTGTGCATAAGCTATAGTACATCAGTGTTACATAAAATTTCTTTACTGTCACCCTTAGCTAATTTTTATCTTAGAAATCATTGAAATCATGTAATCGTTGTATTTTCGAAGTTCAAAGCTTTTGTCACTATCTAATCTTTTTAATCATTAACGATCTTGATTTTAATGGGTGCAAATTTGAAATACATTAATGTATGTGAGGCAGGCCCGTAGCCAGGATTTACCCTAGGGGGCGGGGGAGGGGGGTTTGATAAAAAAATCTATAAGTAGATACCAGTAATAACTGAAAGAAAATTTTTAAGTAAATCCGTTTTCTTTTCAGACTGAATATGCCTGTTCTTAAATGACCATAAGAGAGATGAGAAAAGTTTATTTAATGTTTTTTTTTTACAAATCAATTTTGAGTACTAAGTTTTTTTGATATTTAGTTATGGTTTGTTGAAAAATGGTTCAAATTGAGAATTTTTAATTTCTTTTAAAAAGTATTATTCCGCAAATTAGCACAAAAAGTAAAAATGTGTTTGACAAAATTTAACTAATTCAACAATATTAGTGTGAACGGTAAAAATAGGTTAAATTTCTTGCAGTTTATTAAAATCAAAATTAAAATCAGCTATGAAAAATGCTAACATTTTTTAATAAGTTCAACTAGTGAAGCTGTTTTACGATGTGTCTTTATGATTTCGTAACGAAATCAGTTTCCGAAATTGGAAAGATTGCGACATGTTTGTTACGATTTCGTTAAGAATATTTCGAAATCTTTCCGTTTTCCAAATCTGATTTCGTTGCGAAATCGTAACGAAAATCGTATGATGGAGTTGATACGACTTTGCAACGAAATATCGTAACGATTTCGCAACGAGTCTTAATGAAAATGTTACGAAAAAGTTACGATTTTGTTCAGACAGTTCGAAAGAAAGGAAATTTTTCTCTGTTAGCATTTTAATATGTCGTAAAAACAGTCGCATAACGATATTTTATATAAATTCGTATAAAAAGTAAAACTGTTCCGATATTTGCGTAACGAAATTGTAACGATTTCTTTAAGACAGCTCGAAAAATGTTATGAATTAGTCGGAATTTCGACATAGTCGTCAACTATGGTTTGCTGGATATGCCATAAAAAAATGTCAAGCTAATTTTCTTCAATTTACAAAATTATATTCGTTCTATGTGTAATTTCATGTATATATTTTACTGGATATCTGAACTGTTTGAGCATTGAAACTGTTTATTTAATATACAAACGCCTTGAAATTGAATTCCAATAAAATGATTATGACTTTTATAAGCAAAAATAATCTTTCAATTGGCCAAAAAAAATTTTTCAATTAAGTGAAGTTTTCAAGGAAACTAACAGCATTATCACAATTTATCTAAAAAAAATCACATTTTGAATTTAAAGTCTCATTTATTTCTTTATACTTTCTGGACCCTAAGGGGGTGTTTTAAGTCAAGTTTTTATCTTTAAAGATTCCTTAAAACAAAGTTTTTGAGAAAGACGTTTTGTAGATGAAGCTCTTAATATTAAAATCATTGTTGAAAATTTCTTTTTAACTTTGATTTTTCATACCTTTTCTGGTTTTTTTAGTTTTTAGTTTTTATAAAAATTAAATTTTATCAGAGTCAGATCAGAGAGTTTTATCAGAGCCAAAATTTCTCTTCACAAAATTTACCTTAACAAAATTGTACAAAAATAACAAAATAATAAAAATTTCGTAAAGGAACAATTGCGTAAAAATACAATTTTGCTAAGTGGTAATTTGATAAGGACAGTTTAAGAAAAGGGGAGCTTTTAAAAGGGGCTAATTTTGGAAATGGGAATTTTGTAAGACACAAATTTGTCAAGGACAATGTTTGAAAGAGAAATTTCGACGCGCTTCCGAAATAAATATTAAGATTGCATAATTTTAAACTGAAAATTGGCTTTATTAGAGAGTTTTATTTAGATAGTTTTATGCTATATGATTTAGCGCATTCTCGAAGTCTAATTTTTTAACACTTTTTTAAGTAATGGGGGCCGGGTCTTATCTCGGCAATGGTTCGCACAATATTGTCTTCTAATTCGTTCAAAGTTGCTAGTTTTTTTGCATAAACCAATGATTTCACGTTACCTCAAAGAAAATAATTCAAAGGCGTTAAATTATACGATATTGGTGACCACTTGATTGGTCCATTTCAAGAAATAACGTGTTCTGTAAATATTTCATTGAGTACGTCGATTGTTTGAGGTACTGTATGGCCTGTGGTGCCGTCTTATTGGAAAAACATATGACTTTAATAAAACATCCCGTTTAATTGGGGCACGAAATAATCATTAATAATGGCTCTGTAGTAGGCTTGTGCTTAACAGTTCCGGAGCCGGAATGAACATGGAACGAATTTTTCGTAAAGCGGAACTAGGTCGAGGAAATATGTCCGCGGAGCCATTTAGTTCCTTTGATCTGTAGAAGGAAAAAATGTGTTTGTGTACTAAATTTATAATATAATCAGCTAAAAATATCATAAAATCAGCTCTTGAAAAATGCTTTGCTCATATGCATAATATAATGAACCCTATTCTACATTCTTTATTTAAAATTTTATCCTATATATTATAATTGTTTAAACATGTTCATACGTAGCAGCTCTCTCGGAGCCAAAACATGACCCGGAGCTATCTAGTTCCGCCAGTTTGCATGTTCAACCAAATGAACGAAACAATGCACATGACAAGGACGGCGATATATTTTGTAATAGTTTTATTTGTTATTTCATTCCACTACTTTTACCAAAGAACCAAAGAAGAAGAGATCTATTTTATTTCTATCACTTTTACAACAAACTCGGCTAAGCAGTAACAAGTACGAAAGAGATGTCGATTCATGCTGTTAAGATGAAAATAATACAAAATCATTGCAACCGGACCTGTTTGGACATGTTAAGAACGGATGGAAGGAATGATTGGAACTATGTTCGACTGTGAACACGGTTCCGTGAACTATACATATTCGGAGCGAATCATCTCTACACTGTAGTGCTCCCCGTTGACAGTTACGTTTCCGCTGATCTCATTTTTAAAGAAGTAAGACGCAATGGTTCCACCGAAGCGTAAATTTCATCAAGCAGTGAGTTTTTGTGGATAATATGGTTCTTCGAGAAACTCTTGTGAATTGCCTGCAACCCAAATGCTGTTATTTTGCTATTGACATCCCAATTGATCAAAAAGTGAGCCTCATCACTGAACAGAATATGAAAAACAGTGATAAAACAGTGCGTTGACTTCCAATTGATATTCAGCCCATTAAGTGAACGAAAGGCGCAAACGATGGTCATTTGGCTTTACTGCCGTGTTTATAGTGCCGGCTGGTTGCTGTGCTGATCCGAACCGACCTGAAATAATAAATTAGCTAATAAGTGCCAGCCAGTCGCTTTAAGCTGCTTGCTCGGCTGGCACTATACGCACATCGAACTTATTTATTATGATTGTGTGTGCTGTGTTCTTCAGCTTTTATTTTCAGTTCGGCTTTCATATAGTGCCAGCTGAGAGGCAGCTTAAAGCGACTGGCTGGCACTATAAGCACTTTGAACTTATTTCATATAATTGTATGTGCAGCGTTTTTCAGCTTTCCTTACCGGTTCGGCTCGGCACAGCAAGCAGCGCTATAGACGCGTCCTAATTCGTATACCAGCTGGATCTTAAAGGACGTAGGCGAAGATTTTAAAGGACGTAGATGATGTTGAATCTACGCATTTAGGTCCTACTTAATACTACGCTCTAAAGCAGCAATTATTTCTTCGCTGCACACTATACAATGTCCTTGCGGATAGTGGACAAATCTTCATTCAGTGGACAATAATGGCTAGCGTAAAATGGACGTAGCTCACAGTAATATTCCCGTCTTGGGTGACTATTTTCGAAATAAATTTGCACAATTTGCAAGTATTATTTTGCCGTTAGTCTATTTATGATAAAATGGCAAACTAAACTGAGCAAAAAGGACAATAGCAATGTATCAATGTCAGATCTCTTATCTGACCAATTTATGACAGTTTAAACTCTGTCGACAAATTAAATCTCTAAAAACCCAGTCTTTATAAAGTGCTGGCCAGATTTGAAAGCCGAATTATTTCCAGGTATTCACATTGTGCAACCTCAAAAAAATGTCAGTCTTCTGTCATATTTTAATATAATCAACAAAAGGAAATAATTATAACACATTGACCCTTCAAACCCACTTTGAATATGAAATTTGTGAAGTTTGAGTTCTTGACCCAAAGATACAAGAATTTTTATCAAAATTTGCTAACTGACACCAAAGACAATATTTATCCAGATTTAGGAGATGCAGAAGTGGATGATGATGAAGAAATTTAATTTAAATTTTTTTTTTAGCTGTTACATGTTTTAGAAAACTTATTTCCATTTGCCTTTTAGGTGTGTTTTATTTAATTTCATGACTTAAGCCAAAATAGGCAAAAAATTGAAAAATAAATATACAGGGTGTCCTGCAATTGAGTGCATCTATTTATGGAGCCGAAAGGTTATGTGGAGCTGAGCAAAAAATCGTATGGGAGGGGGAGGGGGTCTATTTTCACATTCTTAGGAGCTGCAAGGTTAATTAATAATTCACGACTTTGGTTTGCGTTATTGTTTCTAGCAGAAAAACTAACTTACTTAAAACTTATTTTGATAGATCATTATAAAGACAATAAAATCACCTTTCTAACGGCATACCAACAAACCCCACCAACTTAACCGTTACCGAGCTGTGTTCGTGTGAAGATGAATTCAATTGATTATTACCAAATTTCAACTTTGAGTGCAAATTTCTCAGAATTTTGCGTAATAAATAAAATTTTTGATTGCAGTGATTGAATTTTTGATTTTGATTGAAATGAGCTAACAAAATAAGTATGTAAGTTAGTTTTTCTGCTAAAAACAATAACGTGAATCAAAGTCTTGAAATATTAATTAACCTTGTAGCTCCTAAGAATGTGAAAACAGACTCCCCCTCCCGTTCGATTTTTTGCTCAGCTCGACAATTGCGGGACACCCTGTATAGTAAAGAAATCCATCAAATTTTTTTAATAAAACTATTCATCTAAAATCAAGTGATAGTTTTGCATGCATCATTACTTTTTTCGAAATACTTCAACCTTCATCTTCAAACAATCTTAAAGCTCAATTACCTAAAAACTACATTTTTAGACTAAAATCCTTTGTACACACAGAATTCGGTTTTATTATTTCCTTAACTTATATTTCCCTTACAATTATTATATAATATTTTCCTTAAAAAACGATACAATGAAATTTGTTTTTAGCAATTGATAAAAAAGACATCTCTTTCGCATTCTCAACCTAGACACTGAAAGTCAAAATATACTGGTTGCTTCGATGGTCTTTGTTTCTATCGTTTGTGCCTTGGAACCTACCTCAAGCTAAAATTTCTTTAATGTTGAGCCTAAAAACTAACCCTCGACCTTCATTATATTTTTTATCTGCTCGACAAAGTTGACAAAAAGAAAAACCAACTTAAAGTTCTCTCAAACTAAAAAAAAAATTGATTAAATTTACTTGAAGAAAGAGAAAAAAGAGTAAACAAAACCAAATTTTTTTTCTAACAAACCTCGTTCGTATGCTTTGTTTTTTTTTTTTGCTCTGCTAAAAAAGCTACTTATCTGCTATTTTTATGCGCCTATTTTATAGGTATTTTTCACTCATAGTTGTTTTTGTGCATAAAACTCTTTTGTAGCCATAAAAAAGGCACTTTAAAATGTGCTAACATGATGACATCATCTATGTAGTTTATAATTTGTGGTCCTTAAGAGCGTTTTGAAGAGTATTAAGGTAGTTTTAAAATTTTGGACATGTTTTAATGTACAATATTCTTTAGCATGTATGGTGAAATTTAACAAGCTTTGTACCTTTTAAACCGGTGCTTCTACTTTATACAGCTTTTAAATTTACTTTTATCTCTTACTGTTTCTCTCTTACTTGCTCTCAGTACGACACGTGCTGTTGCTCAAAATTTGCTCTCAAGCTTTTTTTTTGTGTATTTCGACTGGGTGTGAAAAGTACTGCTTTTTACTCAGCTGATTATTTTTGTAAATGTTGTGTAGGTATTTCTATAGATAGTTAGATAGATATGTATCTACATAAATTGTGATTTTTGCTCTGTTGTTGCCTCTTTTTTTTTATTTTTTTTGGTTTTCTTTTCCAATAAATCACCGGCAAATTTTACAAATTTGTAGTTGTGCTGCGAGTTAAAGCTGTCTCAGGCAGTGTTGGAAAATAATTTGTTTACGTATCTTACAAATAAGATAACATCTTTTAATAAAATAGCAGTTGATTTTTTGTTCAACACACGTATGAAATGTTCATCCTTTTGTATGAGGCACATTTTAATCCTAGCTTTTAGCGTAAATTGTAAAAATTTTGCAATACTTTTGAATAATCCTTAAGCCTGTATAATACTTCATTTTTTTGCTCAATTTTTGTCATTGAAAATGAAAACGAGAGCAGTTCAAATAGTACGAATGCATGGATTCAATTGGAGTGAGTGAGTACGCATATAGTACGAATTGGAGAAAATTTGGCGTTTCTTTCAATTCGTTTTTCGTTAAGTTTCGATCAAATATTTACTGTGCTGTTAATAATTAATTTGACATTTTAAGAGAAAAAAAAACTATTTATTATAAATGTATGCTGAATTGGAAGTGATGTGTGTAGCTAACATTAACTTATTTAATGCATCTGCTCTTGAAAACACCAGAAAAAAAAAAGCAACAACGTTTATCCTTTTCTTAGAAAATATGTCTGTCCTGTCCACGCGCCACTTTTTCAGATTTTAAAATTGGACAAAAAAAAAAATGAAGTATACGGGCTTTAGATACATTTCCAAAAACTTTTTGCGTTTCTTATGCATTAGATAAAAATTTTTAATAAATGTTAGTTGTGAGTTGATTTTATTTGTTTTTGAAGCGTGTGAAATTTTAACCCCATTGTATATGAAGCACATTTAAATCCTTATTATCATCCTAACTTGTAAACATTTCGCAATACTTTTGAATACACCTTCGATACATTTCCAAAACATGTATTTTTTTTCGTAATTACTCCAATACATTGTCTAACTACTGCTTTCTAATTTAAAATTCAACATTTTTCATTTCAAATTCAGTTTTTAACAAAACAAATTCATTTTTATAAACTACAGATTGAAATATTGAAATATTTCAATATTTGAAATATTTAAAAAAAAAATTTGATTTGAAGTTGAGTATGGATCTTAAAAGGTTGAATTAAATTATTTAAAATTGAATTTGAATTTTAAATCATTAAATTTTTGCTCAAGGCCTTACAAAAAATTTCAAATTAATTTCGTTTTTAATTTTAAAAAAATGTTTTTCTATTGAAAACACTGCAGATACTTGCATAAAAATGTATCTTTTTCGGTAATAATAATCATATTTTGTTGTTTTTTTTTTTGCCGAGTATGCAGCACAGCATAAAAAGTGGATTTATTTCCAAAAGTTTTATAAAAACCTTCTAGGTTCTGTGGAGATAAAATTTAAATAAAACTTTTAAAAAATGTATCTTCACTCACATCAGCTCCTCATTTTACAACAGTATTTTTTACAATTTGCACTCAAAACCTTTAAGTCCACAACAATTTTAAAATTATTTTTGTTCTTAAGTAAGAAAAAAAGGGTTTCTATTAAAAACAGCACATATTTAAAAAAAAAAAATGTATCTTTTTCTGTAATAATAGTCAAATACTTTTTTTTTGCTTATTAAGTATGCAGCATAATATAAAAAAAGTAGCTTCAAACCAAAAAGATTTATAAAAACTATCTAGATACTTTGTAGATAAAACTTAAATAAAGGTCTCAAGAAATGTATCTTCTTGTACATTATCTCCGCATTTTACAGCTGTTTGTCGACTAAACAGTCTATCTGCACTTCCCTTTCCATCTTACTTCTTTTTTGCAATACAACAACTACACTTTATAAACTCTTTTAAACGTGTTTTTCCCTGTATGCCGGCATTATTTTTGCACATTTGCTTGTTACTGGTGTGTTTTCACAATTTTTGTTTTTCTACCTCTCTTTGCAATTCTAAAACTCTTTCTCTCCGGCTTAGCGGCGTTTTACTGGTATTGGTAACTGTAACTGTGTGCTGCATGTATCTATGTGCCTTCTCACATTTATTTCGCATTTTAGCCTCAAAATTTCTGAGCACGAATTCACATCAAGTTGAGACGTCGTCGGTTTCGAGCGTTCATTTAAGTTTGAACCACGTTCTAAAAAAAAAAACCAAAAAAAAATTGTACAAAACAATATTTTTTGCTAAGATATACATATGTACATATTTGTGAGATACATTTTTCGAGAAAAACTCATTAAAATGATAGTTAAAGCTATCTTGTGATTACTTGAACACTTAAATATAAACGCAAAAACTTATTTTCGAGTACACTTGCTTTGATTTTTGGGAGGTGAGCTCTTTTTTTTTCCAACCAAAATTGTGAAATTTGTCTGCTCAACACTTGGCTAAGTTCCCATTGACCTCTACCCTTCGTGTTAATCGTGCGTGTCGTATGCAAGCAACTAAGTATCTATGTGCGTACATGTGTAAATATACGCAGCAATAAATGTGGCAATGTCTGGCTCGGTGTCTGCATGAATTGTGAAAAATCGAAGTGAAAATGTTTATGCTAAGCGCCGCCTTCTCAATATATTGCGAAAATTTATGCAAAATGTGAAGAATATTCTTTAAGTTGGATAAAATGCATATTTATATGCAAAATATATTCATTAAACACATTTTTTTTCTTAATAAATTGTTTTTTTTTCATGTAAATGTGATTTATTGTTCAGATTCTGTTAAAACCATAAAAAATAGTTGTAAAATGTGCTAAAAATGTGCCTTACAGATAAAAATGTGCTTCATCCCACATTTCACTATATTATACAAAGCAGGGGGAAAAAAATTGAAGAGAAAAAAATTGTAAAAGTGACTGATGTGAATAAAAACATGATTTTGAAGTGAAAAAAAGAAAAAATATATAAATACATAAATAGTTAAATAAAAATAATTTTTTTTTTAAAAGAACAAATTTTTTAATATAAAATTTTAGTTAGCAAATAGAACCAATGAAAATTAATTAAAATTTCTTAAAATCATTTCTAATTTTTTAAAAGTTATGTCTCATAATTTCGGAATAAGAGTTTTAATTCCTACCAATATAAATTTTTTCCCAAAAAAATAGTTAACGAAATAATTTGTGTTTGAACTGATGTGATCTTGTAAAGCATCACTTTTACTAGGCTGATTGTACCACTTTTTTCATTATTACCAATTATATATTATACTGTGTATCCGACACGTCAAGAAATGGAATTATAAAAGAATAAGTGAACAATTGTCGGGGAATGAAGAACCAAAAATTCTTTGTTATTCGGGAAGATAAAATAACTTTACGATACCGTATTTTTAATATAAAAAAATTATGGAAAAGTTATTCTCCACAGGAAAATTGTTCTTTAAAAAACCCCCTTTTTTGAATCCCGGTCTGCCAAAGATTCTAAGCTTTTACCTCTCTTAACTTGCTTCATTATTTCTGATCAACTGATATAAATTACATCGATTAATCTGACTCAGTAGTGGAAATTTATAACTTAGTTTACTTGAATTGACGCGGTAAATACATTTGTGTACAGCTTTCCACATTGCACACATATTTATTTCATAGACCCTTTTTTCCCACACTAAATTTTCGAACCAACCCAGATAACAATTTCACATAGATAAACCTTAAGGAAAGTTTTGTATAAGAAATTTGTATAGGAAGGAGAATTTAAACTTCCTTGAACAATATTTGAAACAAGTTTTATGAAAGGTATATGCAAGGCGGCCGTGGCGTAGTGGGTAGAGTGTGTGACTCCTACGCCAGAGAACCCTGGTTCGAATCCTCCATCCGACACAGAAAGTTTTTTCAATTGAATTAATTTTTCTGTTCAGCCGTCACCTCTCTGCAGACAATGGCAAACCTCAGAGAGTAAAAACTGCCATGAATAGCTTCTTGAGAACATAAGCCGTTCGAAGTCGGCGTAAAACATGTAGGTCCAGTTCTCGATCATTTGTGTTCAAACATTTCACATCACACACAACACAATTGATCATAAGAAGCTCGGTCAAAGTCCTTTCAAGGGCTGAAATGGCCATTTCGTTTTTTTTTTTTTTATATGCAAGGAAAAAGGCGTATGTAATTATTTTTTTTATACAAGAATTTATATAAAGTTTGATCTAAGGTTTTTATTCAAGTCTTATTCAGGAACTTGGAAATTGAGAAAAAAAAATTTAATTGTTGTTAGTAATAATAGCACAGAAAACTTATACATTTTAAAAATCTTTGAATATATACCATGTCCTAACCAGCACGGATTGAACTCGGATCCTTTGTATTGCCAGCCGTACCTCTAACCACTCGTCTATTCAGGACTTAACTCGCGCGATGTTAAAACTTAATAAGTATTTTCTTTGAACTCCCTTAAGTATAATTTTATAAAGCTTCCGATTTGCAATAATTTCATATATGCACTTAATTTCAACTCAATAAATTGCCTTGGTAGCCGAGCGGTTAAAGGAAACAGTTTATTAATAGATAGATCCACGGTTCAATAGTGAATGTTGTTTTATTAAATTCAGGAAATTATAATGTTATTGTTTTCACAAACTCAAACTTTGTTTATCAAAAAAAAAGTCTAAGCTTGAGTAAAAATCTTCTTGACTACTTCCTAAAATGTGTCATGGAATAAAGCTTTATATAGAAAATTATACAAAAAATTTAAATTTTCAAGGCTTTTACAAGGCTCTTTCAAGAAAAGCATGAATAATTACTTTTATACAAGGTCTTTTCAAGTTGAGTATGAATAACTGCAAATATTTAGGTGAAATTATTATCTGGGAAGTCTTCTCTGGATAGGTGCAACACTTTAATTTCTTACTTTAAAATAAAATACACAAATAAATATACACAAATACATATGTTATTTACAATAAATCCAGTACAAATATTAAATATTACCTTAACAGTTAATCGATTGTTTACTATGTTCACATTCATAAGCTTGAATTCTCACTAATAAAAAATTGTCGCCGATGACATTGTAATGCAGAACTGTAAGTAGGATGTAACGTGAGTCTGTTTTTATGCTTCTAGAATTTTCAGTATGCATTCATTGATGACGCATCAGTTTGAATTTATTTGTGTAAAGCAACAAAGCGTTTTCTTTAAATTAAAAGTATTCATTTTTAACGTTTTGCATAAGGAAGAAATTCATTTTATAGAAAATCCAATTTTAAATTTTGAAAAGCTTTCGGTAGTTTTGTTTCGATGCATTGCATTATTTTGTTTTCATTTTGTTTTTCCAAGGTAATACCACAAAAATTTTCCTAAAAAAAAAAAATTAATATTAAATTGAAATATTGTTAATTTGCAAACTTCGAAAACAAACAAAATAATTAAATCAACATTGGAAAAAATCATTTCTCCTTTCAATTGCAAGGAATGTGTTTTGTAATATTCATAAATAATATCAGAGATTGATCCATCCTGTGACTTAAGTATTCTTTTTTAACGTAATCAGGAAGTACATTTTAGTTTTGGAAGTATGCATTAAAACCGGCGTAGTTTTTGCTAAAATGGGGGCTTTATTGTGAAAAATTGGTACAATGTATTTTATTCTACTTTTCCTCATCTCCCCATCTAGTAATTTATGGATTCTATTTAAAAAAAAGGACACGTCTTTTGAGGCTATCCATGAATCGATTCATTTCTTTTGGCATCTTCATAAGAACGAAAGTGCTGCTCAGCCAGGTTATGGCTCATCGATCGAAACAAGTAGTAGTTGGAGGGGGTATTGTCTGTTGAATATGGCGGGTGTCAAAGGACATGCCATTTCAGTGTTTCCAAGTATGTTATGACTGGCCTTGCAACATGTCCTGCTGAAGAATCACTTTGTCATGGCTTTGTAGGAATTACGGCCGTTTTTCTTTCAATACTCAGCTCAAACGCATCACTTGTAGGTGGTAGGGATCTCCTGTGATTGTTTCGATGGGTTGGAGCAGCTTATAATATATACCACCTTTGCTGATCCCACCAAATACAGAGCGTGAACTTAGAACCATGGATATTTGGCTTTGTCGTCGATGTTGAAGCACGGTTGGAGTAACCATATGATTTTTTAGACTTTGGATTATCATAACAGATCCACTTTTAATTGTCAGTAACAATATGATTCCAAAAACCTTTTCGATTTTGCCGTTGGAGCCGTTTTTTGAAGCGAGTTGGAATTTCCTCGCTATGGAATCATTCTCAATGCTTTTAGACGCCTGCGAATGTTTGCTTGATCGACGAATTTGCAAGTTCTTGTTGCGTTTGACATGGGTCTTCATCGACTAATGCCTCCAAATCTTCAGCTTTTCATCGAACTTTTTCCTGGACGATCTTTATCGTCGATGTCGAAATCACCACTTCTGAAACGCGCAAAACACACCTGGCTCGTTGTAATCGACGGAACATATTCAGGGTATACTTCTAGGAGCAAACGATGTGTTTCGAATGCATTTTTGCTTAAATTAAACCAATAAAGTAAAACTTCCCGCAAATCCTGCTATGTTGGCACGTAATTCTACATTTCCAACAGATCAAAAATTTATAAAACTTAAAAAGTTTGACAAATCGAATAAAATTGATCATGTTTTTAGGCGTACTTTGTGTAATAAGGCGCAAGGTGGTGTTTTCTCTACACTCCTCTAGAATTTGGTAGTAACTGCTATCTCTTGAGAGAGAGATGGATGTGTAGTTGCAGCCTACGCCGATGACCTAGCAATTGCAGTCAGGGGCAAGTCTATGCGTCATTATCCAAAGAGCTCTTTGCAGTCTTGAATAATGGGCCAAGCCCAGTGGTTTTGGAGTAAATTGGGCTAAAACAGAGCTGGTCCTGTTCACCAGGAAATAGAAGATTCCGTCCTTAGCACCAATCACATTAAATGGATCTGTTCTGTCCCTTGCGGATAACGCAAAGTACCTGGGGCTCATACTTGATAGGAAGCTCAACTGACAATTAAACGCAGCAGAGCGCACTAAAAAAGCCACAGTGGCACTTTATACTTGCAAAAAAGCCATAGGGACAAGGTGGGAGTTCTCGCCTAGTATTGTTCACTGGCTGTATACTGGGGTCATAAGACCTATTCTTTTGTATGGAGTAGTAATATCGTGGCCGTCCTTAGACAAGGTCACATATATGAAGCAGCTTCAAAAAGTGTAGAGAAAGGCATTTATATGCATCAGTGGTGCTCTGAGAACAACACCGACTGCAGCTTTAGAGACTATACTTCATCTTCTGCCACTGAACCTGGTTGCCAAACAGACAGCAGCCTGTTCAGCGATAATACCCAGAGAATTAGTTGTATGGAAAAGTCTGACAACGGGTCCACTCATCCATACTTAATAACTTCAACTTCATGCCATCAAGTACTGATTACTGCAAGCCCTCGCTTTCCTTCGAAGGAAGCTATGGTACGCTTAGTCCGCCTAGAACATACTGGGCCAATGGTGCGCCATGGAAACGAGGGTGTCTATATTTCTATATAGATGGATCAAAATTACACGACAAGGTCGAATACGGGGTCTACCCGAGTGGAAATCAGTTAAGGAACACCTTATTTATGTACTGATACGATCCGGATGTAACATGGATAGCCCTTTTAAGGAAACATCATCAATATCTAATCAGGTGCATATAAGGTTTTCCTGAGGCTATTCCTACCTAAGGAGTCTATATCAAATTTTGATCCAGTTATTATCAGGAGCAGGTGACCTGATCAGGATGGACATCAAAAAGTGCGTCACGTTTGAAATCAGTTTCTTATCAAAATAAGGATTGCCTGATCATTTTCTGACTCTATCCTTAGAAATATTTCCACTCGGGTGCTCAAAAGAGCTTGGGGTTTCTCTGGCTCGTAGGCTTCCTGATTACTGTAGTGTGTTTCAGGCCGAAATGATGCAATTGGAGGGTTGCTTCAGGGCTTTCAACGGGAATATATATCTTTTCGGATAGCCAGGCTGCGTTCAAATCATTGGAACAAGTAGCCACAAACTCTAAAGTAGTCGTCAAAGAATGTCGTGCTTCATTAGGTGAAATGTCGAACTATTTCAGCGCGTCAGCAAAGGCGTAAAAGGCAATGAAAACTCAGACGAGCTTGTTAGGAATGGAACACGAGCGGAATCAGCGAGTCTAAACCCACCGGGTATCCCATTAGCGACTATCAAGCTGCTAATCAACAACAACACTACATCGAAAACCAACACTAGGTGGGCTGAACTCTCGGCATGCAGAGCATCAAGGCTTATTTGACCGATACTAGATCCCGGCCGATCGAGAGCCCTTCTGTCACTGGCAAGACCAGAATTAGCCACAATAGTGGGTGTCCTATGGCACTGCTTAATAGTCCACAGGTCCACAGGTTAGAAGTGATCTCGAATGACTTCTGTAGAAGCTGCAGAGCCGAGGAAGAGGAAGAAACCATCTCCAATCTTCTGTGCTCCTGCTAGCCAGAAGGAGGCACACACATTTAGGCTCTTTCTTCTTTCATGAGCTTGATGAGCTGTCAACGACTAACGTTAGGCGCCTAATAGGGTTCATCAAGAGCTCAAGGTGTTTCGATTTTGAATGAAGGCCTGTGTGCAGCGGTATCACAATGGGCCTATTTGGTCTAAGTGAGCTGGTGTATGACTTTGTACATATACCGGTTGCCGCCTCTACCTAACCTAACCTAACCTAGGCACACTTTAAGATGCAATAGCTGTCACTGTCAAAAAATTACAGGTATAAAAAGTATGAAGTTGGTTACGAATGCGAGGTTTTTAATGCATACTCCTAATATACATTACCGAAGTTTTAATTTTGAGAATCTTCGAAAACTTTGAAAACGTTTGTAATTAAACATAAGTTCTTCAACTCAATGCACTTTTTTCCTTACAATAGTCAACTTGTATGATCTTATTATGTTTTTTTTTCGGTGTATAGTCAATCTTGCTTTTTTATTAAGATAAAAACCATTTGACGCGCTTATCAGATATGATTCGATAGCCGTTATTAGCTATCGATATAGTTCATCACAGTCTGACCCGTTTTAAAATTTATGTAATCTTTTTTTGTATCTTTATGTTAAAAGAATTGAGTTTTAAAAAAAATTAAAACTGCACGGAAAAATCAAAGAATTACCTTAGTTCAATATACGATTCGTTGATTCAATGATGTTCTGTTCATTGGTTCATAGAAAAACGTTCTTTGATTCAAATAATTTTTTCTTATACCCAAACAACGCATGCTTTAAATTATTGTGCGAATTTATTAAAAGTAAGAACTATCACCCTGTTTTAAGAATCGATTCTTTGGCTTTAAAAAAAAGTTCATAGAATTAAGGAATAGAGACCAATTGGATCATTGGACCAATGAACTTGTACTTAGAGCCAATTCAATAAAACAAGAACTGTTCTTTGATTTTATGTATGCACGTTTTTAGCTCAGTGTAGTTTATCATCGTTCTATATCAGCCACTATTGACCAAAACACGAGTTACAGCCTCAAGTTTTCAAGAAATTAGACTCGAGCATATCATCAACGTGGAACTTGCTTAAATGATGAATTTTTGACCACAATTTTGCTTACCTAGTTAAAATTTTGGACAGAGACGTGCATTAAGTACTTGAAAAATCAAGCTTTTTCAAGTACTTGAAAATTCACTTGGTTTGAACTTGAAAAAACCAAGCAAAGCAAGCTTCGTATCAAACTAATCAATCGCAAGCTTTACTGCTCTGCTGCGCACCAAAAAACTTGAAGCGCTTGAAATTTTACGGAATATACTTGAAAAGATTGATATGTTCGGCAAAAGCTTATAAACTTGCAAGTATCCAAATAGTTCAAATTGGGAAACCTTGTTGTGTTGGGGGTCGCTGATTGCGATTCTGATGTCAGAATATAAAAAGTTGTTTGGACACTAGGGTGGACCGTAACAATAAATTTTTGTGATTTTGACAGATTTTGCCCTTTTTTGCAATCTAAGTTGGATCAATTATTTGGATTTTGATGTTATAAAGATGATGTTCTGATATTATAAAGTTCCATATCTCGAAGGGTAAGCAAAATAGGTAAAATCTAACCATTTTTTGGGTGTTACTATAGGAGGAAGCATTTTTGAGACACACAAATAGGGGGTCTATCACTCCCCCATTTTCCATATTTTTAGAGGGGACGTTGAAACACGTGCTTAACTGTCCACTGAAAGTCAAATTGTAAGTCATACACGTGTTTCGGTTCCTCCCTAAAAATATGTCGAATAGGGGGAGGGGGGAGGGGTTAAAATACCCCCTATTTGTGTGTCTCAAAAATGCTTCCTCAAATAGGAACCCCCAAAAATTGGTTAGATTTTACCTATTTTGCTTCCCCTTCGAGATATGGAACAACATAAAATCGAAAGATATCGAAAAATCCTCGAAAAATTCTCGAAAAATCTTCGAAAAAATAGAAAAAGTGCCCATATCTCGAAGGGTAAGCAAAATAGGTAAAAATTAACCATATTTTGGGGCTTTCTAAGGGGGAACCAATTCTGAGACGCACAAATAGAGGAGTCTGTCAATTCCCCATTTTCCACATTTTTAGTGGGGGACGTCGAAACACATTTTTACAGTACAAAATATTTAAAAAAAAATGCACGAAGAAAAAATTTTTGAGGACCATCCTTATCAGCGACCCATATTTTTCATAAACTATTTTTAAAACTATTGATTTTGGTACACCCTTGTGTCCAACAAATTTTTCTTTAACTCTACTTTTCTTAAGCAATTAAGTTGAGTCAGTTGAAAATTCACAAACAAATTCAAGCTTTTCAATCTCTATGACGTACGATTCAAGTCTGCTGCCGCTTGTTTTTACTTCTTGTCGTAGATCACGCGTTCATAAATTCGGGCAACAAGCTGACGTCGACTTGACTAATTTCAAGTATACTTGAAGTTGATTGAAAATTATCAAGTTCAAGCGCGCTTGTATTCATAAATTTAGCAAGTTTACTTGAAATTGCAAATGAATAGGCTTGTGCAGTTCTCTGATTTTGGAGAAGGTTGGTTTTCCTATTGAAAAAGCAAAATTTTAGATTCTAGATCAAAGGTCATTAAAGCTTATGATTCATAAAAACATGCAATCTTTCCAAGGTTTCCTTTTACTTTGAAGAACTGACAACTTCTATAGTCAAATGTTAAGCACCTCAGACTTAAGTTGCATAGATCCTGGATTCAAATACCAGTAGAGCATAGATCAAAATTGTATGTCTTGAATATTCTTATAAAAGTTGTAAGATAAGTGTCACTAAATATTTGAATTGCGTTTTACACCGTTTTTTTTTTAATTGACATGGAAAAAATACCGTACAAAACCTCCAAAGAATAACAGTAGAATTAAGTTACAGTTTTTTTTAGCTATTCCCCTGATCTTATCTATAAATAAATATCATGCTTATATGATTCGCACTAAAAACTAATTTTTTTTCCTTAAATCATCCTACAGAGTCAAACAAGTGACATTACACTCGTCAATCAACAAGCACAAGGACTCATACGTCAAGCTGACACACGTAATCGTCAACTAATCGATAAAGATAACTCTGATTTGAATCGTCTGTGGGCTGATTTAATCAAAGGTTTAGAAAATCGTCGTGACGCCTTGCAAAGCATTGCCGAATCTTGGGATCAATTTGAGAATCGTTTGCATAGCTGGGAAAAAGCACTTGAACGTTTGGAAGATAAATTCCGCAATGTCGACCCAGTCGTAAGGTCGCGACGTCATTTGGAAGATACAAAGCATGCCATCCAGGTAAGTGCAAATAGTAAAAAAAAAGAAAAATAAAAGAAAACTAAATTATTCAATAACGCATGTAGTCAAAACTGGATTTTTTTATGGTTCTTGGCTTTTAACTTTATAGCATCAACTTGTGCGCGTGTGAGCTCATAGTTGGTGCGTTATATGCCGAAAAACCTGTTAAACAGGGCGATCGGCTGTCCAAGCACTAAATAATAAATTTTGCTAAAAATTTTAGCTTGATCGTCGAAACACAGGTTGTAAGAATAACGTAGAGATTTTAATGCTTTTAGAACATTTTGTGCTTTAAAACCTGGTTTAACAGTTTAGAAAAAAATAGTTTTTTTTATGGTATTGAACCATGCACATCTTTACTATTCCAATTGGTTTTAGTTAATGCTTTCTTTGCGAAAATGTGTTTTATGAAGCACATTTTCTAGAAAAATCAACCTTTAGAAACATACGTATTCAGCTCAAGATACAGATGTATCTCAAAGGCGTTAACTGCTTGTGGTGTGCTGGTATTTTTTCAATAATGTTTGTTTTCTTTTCTGAAAATATGAGCTCATCATTATCAGTTTACTTTATTTGAAATCGGAGAATCTGAGATACTGTATGTAGCGCTTCAATAAATCAATTTAAATTATAAAACTTGTTTACTTTGTCAGCGCTCTTAAAAATAACAACAAATATCCAACAACAATAAATGAGCAAATAAATACTCTCTCCCTCGAGGCCACAATTCAAATTATAGCCGAACAACAAATTCAAGTTCACGGCCAGAAGATTGGCTAATTCAATTGATCGCGTTCATTGTTGTTAGTTTTTACGTGATTAAAACGTTAAAATTAACTTAAAAGCCAATCTAAACATTTCAACTTAGCTGTAAACAGTCAAATTCATATAAATATTTATGATGAAAAAACAAAATATGCTTAATGAAGCACATTTGCATTGATAGAGTATGTAAAATAAAAAAATGAAATCGAATCTGAAACTTTGATGAAGTTTTTGCTTGAATAGACTCAAATTTCATACAAAATCCACTCTAAGGGAGTTATTATAGCTATTTTGTCACATCTGAAGGCATTACTTTGGAATTTCTTGTTAGTTTAATTCTTACTTTTATGGATTTTGGCTAACTTTTGAGCTAAAATATAATTTGTGCTCTATAGCGATATTAATCTAGAAAATTCTACCCACTTTTAGGGACTTATTATAGCTATTTTGTCATTTCAAGTTTCTACTTTAGAGAACTACTTTAGAATTCTTTGCTAATTTATTGCTTACTTTCGTGGATTTTATTTAACGTTTGAGCAGAAATATAATTTTAGTTCTTAATAAAATTGTATATTTCCATAGTGTTTGTCAAAATTTTATTTGAGGTTATAAATTCTCACATAATCGCTACTCTTTTATTACCTTCATATGATTTATCACGTATATAATAACTTAGATTAAATAATGTAAAATATGAGTACCTAAAATAAGAATATTACACCATCTTTTTGTAAACTAGGGATGATTTTTTAATTTGGAGATGAACTCGAAGACCGTTTGTCAGACTTTAGCCAAATTTTGCACAATTTTTTGGTATGATAAGCAGTTCGTAGTCTAGAGAAAGTGAGCGGGAGTAGACAAGAGACCACTTTAATTTGAATTGAACTGCTTTCTACACCTTCTGCCCGACTTCATCCCAGTCAGATGTTTGGAAATCTCGACGGGATTAGATGGTCTCAATCGTAAGTAAATTTAAGTGGATTTAATTACGATCTAAAGTCAAAATTTCGAAATTCAAGTAGACGAAAAAGTCAATAACATACTAAATAGCCATAAATATTACATATATAGATTTTCGGGAACGTTAAATTTCAATTTTTAAATTTCGAAATGGCTTATTTGATTTGGTCAAATTCGAACTAGAATTTGTTTTAGCATTCGAGTTCATGCCATGCGCTATGTTTATGAGAGTGCTTGCATATAAGCATAGGCATAGGCCCCCCGCTAAGGTTTTAACACAGGATGACAGGATGTTCTCGATATAATTAAATTTTAAATCAAATTGAACAAATTCATAACTAAAGCTTGGTTTTCACTAGGTCAGTTTTCAATCACAAACATTGTTAATCTAATGGAAACGTATTGTATTTACGTTTGTTGTCATATATAACCACCGATTGTCATACAAAATCACAAATAAATGAGAACAGATCATTTTTTGCATGTCAATCAAAATGTATAAAAAAAAAAAAATCAAAATGTTATTGTAATTATTTTTTTATTTCACTGCTGGTGAAATTTATAAAATATTTTCAAATTTGTTGATGAAAAAAAGCAAAACTGCAAAAACTTATGACATCAAAAGTGAAAACAGTATGGCAATCAACTGACATAAATTCAAAGTCAGTCCTTGCCATTTGATATTATGCCAGTTTTTTTTTGTTATAATGAAAACGTATTTGACGTCATATGATTAAGATGCCTACTGACATCAGTGAAATTGACCAAGTGAAAACCAGGCTTATCAATAGTGGAAAAAACTGTCATTCATTATATTGAGGACACAAGAAAGAGTATATCCAAGGAGTACCTAGGAGATTGCTTTTAAGGCTTGAAATAAATTGAATTGAATTGAAAAAAATTTAATGAATTAAATAAATGAGTCAAATAAATAAAATTAATGACAATACAGGACAAAGAATAACAATAAATAGCAATGAAGGACAATAAATGCAATGAATGACAACAAATGACAATGAATGATAGCTAATGACAAAAAATGACAATTAATGACAATGAATGACAATAAATGGATATAAATGGCAATGAATGAATAAGGATGTTTAAGTTCCGTTTGAATTTTACAATTTTATCACCCGATTTCAGTCTTTTGCAAGACAATTTCAAATATTCGACATTAAAAGATAAAAAATGACACTAAATCACAATAAACGACACAAAACTTGCAATAAATAACAATTATTAACAATTAATGACAATAAATGATAATAAATGACAGTGAATAACAATAAGTGACAATGAATGAAATAAATGAAATAATTAAATGATTGAAATGAATGAAATGAATGAAATGAATGAAATGAATGAAATGAATGAAATGAATGAAATGAATGAAATGAATGAAATGAATGAAATGAATGAAATGAATGAAATGAATGAAATGAATGAAATGAATGAAATGAATGAAATGAATGAAATGAATGAAATGAATGAAATGAATGAAATGAATGAAATGAATGAAATGAATGAAATGAATGAAATGAATGAAATGAATGAAATGAATGAAATGAATGAAATGAATGAAATGAATGAAATGAATGAAATGAATGAAATGAATGAAATGAATGAAATGAATGAAATGAATGAAATGAATGAAATGAATGAAATGAATGAAATGAATGAAATGAATGAAATGAATGAAATGAATGAAATGAATGAAATGAATGAAATGAATGAAATGAATGAAATGAATGAAATGAATGAAATGAATGAAATGAATGAAATAAATGAAATGAATGAAATTAATGGAATTAATGAAATTAATGAAGTGAATGAAATGAATTAAAATAATGAAAAGAATGAAATGAAGGAAATGAATGAAATTAATAAAACGAATGAAATGAATGAAACTAATGAAATTAATGAAATGAATGTAATGAATGAATGAATGAAATAAATGAAATGAATAAAACGAATGAAATGAATGAAATGAATGAAATGAATGAAATGAATGAAATGAATGAAATGAATGAAATGAATGAAATGAATGAAATGAATGAAATGAATGAAATGAATGAAATGAATGAAATGAATGAAATGAATGAAATGAATGAAATGAATGAAATGAATGAAATGAATGAAATGAATGAAATGAATGAAATGAATGAAATGAATGAAATGAATGAAATGAATGAAATGAATGAAATGAATAAAATGAATGAAATGAATAAAATGAATGAAATGAATGAAAGGAATGAAATGAATAAAATGAATGAAATCAATGAAATGAATGAAAATGAAATGAATAAAATGAATGAAATCAATGAAGTGAATGAAATGAATGAAATGAATGAAATGAATGAAATGAATGAAATGAATGAAATGAATGAAATGAATGAAATGAATGAAATGAATGAAATGAATGAAATGAATGAAATGAATGAAATGAATGAAATGAATGAAATGAATGAAATGAATGAAATGAATGAAATGAATGAAATGAATGAAATGAATGAAAGGAATGAAATTAATGAAATGAATAAAATGAATGAAATCAATGAAATCAATGAAATGAATGAAATTAATGAAATGAATGAAATGAATAAAATGAATAAAATGAATGAAATCACTGAAGTGAATGAAATGAATGGTATGAATGAAATTGAGAAAATTCATGGAACGAATGAAGTGAATAAATTTAATGAAATCTGAAATCAAAAACGGGAAAATAAGACTTCCAAATACAATTGGGGCAAAAATATAATCTTAACAGATACGTAATAAGACAGATAACACTTGTTTAGAGACCCAACTTCTATCTTTTTAAATTAAGCATTGTAAATGGAATTTTTGTAAGTAAATTTTAGTGTTCTGAAGTAACGGAAAGCAAACTGAAATGCTTTCTTGAAAGAACATTTTCTTGATTAAAATTGTTTAAAACTATGGATAGATGCTGGAACTAAATAATAACCTTCGAGGCATATTACTACCAAAATAATTTTATATAAAATTGTATTTGCATATTTTAACCCACTTTTATCTTTTTTAAAGTATTTTTATTCATTTTTATATTTTTTGTATTTTCATCCATAATAATTATGTATGATACTAAACAGCAGAAGAAGCTATTATCTTGTAACGCTTTAACAACGTTTAGATTAAATTCGCTTATTATCTGTAAGTAGCACCGGAAGCTTTCAGATATGTATTTTGCTACCATTCTTCACTTTTTCTCTTTTTTTTTTTTGCAACTGGCTTTTTCGTTTTGTTTTAATTCATTTAAAACAGCAAAAACACTTTATCAACATCAACCGTTCTCGCTTTAACTCAATTTCTACACTTGAAGTCGTGTCTGATTTACCCGGCGCCCTTAACCGCTGCCACACCCCTACCATGTACAATGCAGTACATAGTTGTTTTTAGTTAATTCGTTGTTATTTTTAGAACAGCTTTTGTGACGGCGTTGAAATTTCAGTCGCTGTGAACATGACTTTTATGTTGGTGGTCGCGGGGATAATCTTATATTTCCACATGCAATTTTGTTTGTTTTTGTAAATATGATGCCATTCATTGTTGTTGTTGTTGTCAAGCTGTTAATAATTTTAAAGACATTTGTTTTTCTTCTCTAACTTACATAGATATGTATATGTATTTATTTATAAATTCCAGTAATTTTTCAATGTTGGTGCCAATAAGAAATTGCAAAATTATTCTGTCGCGTGTTTGCTGTTTAATATTTGGTATTTCAATTACTTGTAATTATTTTAAATTGTTTTTGTAGCTGCTATAAATAGCAAGCGCGAGAAAAAAAGTGCCAGACGTTTGAATTTTTTATAGAAATGTGCTACGCGCAGCACATTTTTGTTAAGCCAGTTTTTATTGGGCAATTATGTTTGTCGTATTTGGTCAACAACATGCTTGTTTTTTTTTGTCTTTTAATTCAAATCGCCATATTTGTTAATTTTGTTATTGCCGCCTTAAAAATGACGCCACATAAATTTAAATTTTCAATTAAATTCTCGCAATGCTATCACCGATCTATACAAGCTGTAATGACAAACCTTTACACATAGCATAGCTCTATATAAATACATATATATATACAGTTACACATGTGTTTTCGTATTCCACAGCAATAGCTGTGTATTGTATATTGCTCGCTTTTTATTGTTGCTTGACTACGTGCCTGTGAGCTGGCTGCTTGTAAGTTGTTGCTGCTATGTTAGTTCCAAAAAATGACATAAACACTGTGCAAACTTTGTCAGCCGGTGATTGTATCATTGAGCATAATAAAAACAGCAACACAGCAAAAACGATGACAACAGCTTTATATGGCTAGCTGGGGGAAAAAAATACGCAAGCAAAAAAAAAAAAAGATGTGCTTTCCTGAAGCACATTTCAATTTTCGATCATCGTTTTAGAATTTAAATTTTTGGGATTTTAACCTTCACTTTTGATGACAACCTTCATCTGAACATTGAATTTTTTGTTTTTAAATTGATTTATTTTTGTTTCTTTTCTTATTTGTTTATATTGTTTTAGCAACACGAATAGTTAATGCTTAAGTTTATACTATTAATTCAGCACAAAATGTGCTTCAAAACAAACAAGATTTTTTCCTTTGTCTCATTGACGACGTCAGAATTTTGCTTTATAAATTAAGTGAATTATATTGATGGGCTTTAATGAAGAATTTATAAGTGATTGAAGCCGGAAATCAATCTAAGTTCCTTTTTTATTCTGCGGTTAAGGCCAAACATTCTAGCAGATAAATAATAGCAAAAAATTCTTTAAGATTAATTGTTGTTTTCTGTCAAAAAATGCGAGCATTTTTAATTTAATTTAAAATTCAAGTTCAATCAATTCTTTACATTCAGAATAGGCGCATAAATTCTGGAAAAATATCTACTATAATCGAAACATTTTGTGTTTTTTTGTATAGGGACCTCCAAAAGGCTGGCAGATTGGGGTCAGGTGTGGTGAGAAGAAATGTTGAAGTGAGCAAAGTAATAGGACCATCTCATATATTTGATTCGGTGTCAATTCGGGAGATATATGAACTATAATCGACAACTTACAGACAGTTTAGATCATATTTTTTGTGTATAATAAATTAAAAATTGAATAAATACATTTGATGAAACAATTACTTATTTATTACAATTATTTATTTCAGTTTCTTAAGCCTGGTTTTCACTATGTCAGGTTAATAACGACATAAAAGTCAATCAATTGAAATAACACCTAAATAAAATTATTCTATATTTTCTGTATAGCTCAATTCAAAATTGCAGTTGTTTTTAATTTTCCTACAATGCCCACTTGTTGTCATTTTTCATTTGATTGAAAGTAACTGACCATTAAAAATGACATAGTGAAAACCAAGCATTAGGCTTTATTTTGTGTATGCCTACACATACAAACGAACTGATTTGTATTGAGATTTATAATACCGATGAGGGTTAATCTTGCTGAAGATTAACAAAAACAATAACAAACGACAAAAACGAAAGCAACAGATATGTATGCATATTTCTGTAAACATAACATACATTTTAATAACAACAACAACAACAGCAAAAGCAGTAACACAGAAAACTTCGTAAACTGGTTAGTTTCAACAAACGACACGATGTTGTGTTCGTTGTTTTTACACGAACCAAACCAACAAACAATAGTAAAACACAAGCAGCTGCTGAAGCATATTAAGCATGAATTTTTTCATACGAAAATTTGAACTTTTCTTCTTTGATTTTGCCATTTTGTAACTTTATTAAAGAAGTGACAAAATACAAAGTATAACTTTTTATTCGCCATGTAGCTGATATTTTGGCATATATTTTATTTTTGTACGTTTAATATTAAAGGCTGTAGGTATACCCCAAAAAGTGATCCAAATTGTTGCATGTGCTGCAAAAAATTTGCGAAAAAATACCACCGTACAAACCGCACTATAAGACGTTATTTTAGGTCAAAAATTCATCACGATCCTGTCTAATATTCTAGCTACGCCCATGATAAAACTTTAAAAAAATTCGTTTTTATGCTTACATATTTTAAAAACCTAAATAGAACGATGAGTTCTCACAATCATATAAAACTCTCACAAAAAACTCTTAAAAATATTATTGTTTTATGAAGTACAAAAAAAGAGACTCATAAATATGATTGTTTTATGAAACTCTAAAGAAACTCTTGTAAGTAAAAAGTAGATTCAAAAACGGATGACCAATATGAGTGTTTTATGAAGCTCAAAAAAAGGTAAAAAAAAGGTTTTTAATATGGCTGTATTATGATTGTAATATGCGTAATCATAAAAAGGACTTATAAAACAGTTTTTAAATCAGGGTGTTTTATAAGTACTCTAAAATGTTGTAACTGTCCGTAATGTTCACTTGCTATCTTGGCGACAAAATTCGGGCAATTGTGTTTTTGTTGCGATCGGTATGCATTAGAGCCGTGTTTATAGTTAACATTTATTCCGAAGCTTAGAGCAGCTTATCTGAGCTTATTAAGTCCATACTGGACGCTTATTGCTCGCAACTTAAAGTAGCTTATTGAGCTTTTTGGTAGTGCACGCTTATTTCTTGCAGATTTCTTGCTTATTTATCTTCTTGCTGAAAATTTTAGATTAAATAATTGATTATTAAGGAGAAAAAAGACATTATATTGTTAGTAGATTTTCTATTTTAACAAAAAACTTGTAAGGATGGAGCTTCGGCAGGGTACTGAAGCTAAAATACCCTCCCGCGGCCATACTGAAGTATATTCGAAGTCTCTAGCCAGGACAGACACGATGACATTCAGTTTTATATATTAACGAAAGTTTTCCTATTTTGATGACGTCACTTTGTATGGAAGGTAGGCGTGGTTTTGGCCAGATTTTGCCATATATCATAAAGATGGTTCATATTATATATCAAAGCTAATGTGCAAAATTTCAAGAAATTTTTTTAATTTTTGTGGATTTTTAAGAGATTTTACGTTTAAAATAAAGCCATTTTGTATGGGAAGTGGGCGTGGTTTTCATCCGATTTTGCCAAATATCATAGTGGTGGTCTATATTATATATCAAAGCAGATTTTGAAGTGATTTTACTTTTAAAATAAAGTCACTTTGCATGGGAGGTAGGCGTGGTTTTCATCCAAATTTTAAAGACAGGATTAAGACTGAAGAGTAAAGCTTGCATGCCAAATTTCAAGGCATTTCTTTAATTTTTGAAGATTTTAAAGACATTTACTGTTAACATTAAGTCACTTTGTATGGGAGGTAGGCATGGTTTTCATCCGATTTGGCACATTTTCGTACTTGATCTTCTTTTTTTAAAAATAAACTTATATTTTGAATTTTATAGCGATAGCTTAAAAATTGCGGCTGTAATCGTGTCGACAGACGGACAGACAGACGGACACACGGAAATCGACTCAGGAGATGATGCTGATCAAAAATATATATATTTTTCTATACCTGCCCCGCCTCCTTCTTGGCGTTACAAACGGAATCACAAAGTTAATATACCCCTTACGCAATACGCATTGGGGTATAAAAATGCAGAATTGCAAAACATAAACAATAAAATTAAATAAAAATGCAAACAGAGATAGAGCAAGTGAAATAAAGATATATGTAAGTGCCGAAAACCTCTTAATAAGTCGCTTAAAGTTCGAAATAAGCTTACATTTTCAGCTTTTTCCATATGATTAGACATGAAACATTTTTCAGCTTCAATAATAATCTTCGATATAAGCGTTCACTATAAGCGCGCCTTTAGGAGCTGAGATGAGCCGAGCCGAAAAACACATTAGGGCAAAAGAGATGTATGACTTGATTTTTCTATTGTTCCAATGTGTTTTTCGGTTCAGCTCAGCAATAAGCGTTCACTATGAATGCGCCCTTAGCATAATGAAATTTTCATAGTGGTTTCAATTGTGAAAGTGAACGTACTCGAAGTATTAAGTAAAAATAAATATTATATAACTCTGCAAACATTTTCTATCGCCTCAGAATCGCCAGAGAATCCCTCGGAAGATAAGACAATCGCCGGCGAGCTCATTTGAGAGTCATCCGGGTATCGCCGTCTGTAAGCAGCTGAGGCCATAAAAGCGATTCACCTGGAAGATTCGTAGACGAATCGCCGGAAGGATCCGTAAGCGATTCGCTTAGAATATATGCGAACGAATCGACAAGGGGGGCCTTAAGCGCCTTGGGGGGTCCTTAAGCGATTCGCTGAGAAAAGCCGCAAACGAATCACCAAGAGAAGTCATAAAAGGGGTCAAACGATTCGACAAAATGGGTCCTAAATAATATGTTGCGAAGCATCGTCATTGATCGTAAAAACTTGTTTTATTTTTAAAAATTAAAACGCGTCGTTGCTACTGAACGATAAGAAAATATTTCAACATTTTTTTCACAAATTTCAAAAGCGATCCATCTCCCAACGATCGCCGGAATGAGCTAAGGAAGATTTTGAGGATTTTTTGTTTTAATCGTGCATTAATCGCTTGGGCGATCGAAAAGCGATCTATCTTCCAACGATTGTCGAAGTGAGCGAAGGAAGATTTTGAAAGTTGGGCGATCGAAAAGCGATCTATCTTCCAACGATTGTCGAAGTGAGCAAAGGACGATTTTGAAAATTTTTCTTGATTAGCGCATTAATCACTTGGGCGATCGAAAAGCGATCCATTGTCTAAAGAACCCTTGGGCGAATCGCAAGTGCTTCGCAAAACCAGCTTCTCTTCCAATCGTCTTCCAAATGTTTGCAGTTAAATCGCCTTATCAAATGTTTGCTTGTGTATTTACATAAGAAAATTTATTATTAACCTCATATTAAAGTCTAAAATTTGTGCCTTAAAAGTCTTTTCTTTTTCTCAAGACTTTAAAGAGTCTTTGACATGAGTTATTAAAGGATCTCAAGTATGACTGTTAAAAGAATAACTTATATGAGTTCTAAAATAGTCCTAATGTGAGTCTTAAAAGAGTCTTTTTAAGAGTCGTAATGTTTGCTGGGATGTGATAGTGAAATTTACAAAAATTTTTCATTGCCATTGTTTTCATTGAAAGTGTTTTTGTTAGATAAGATCACAATTAAACAAATATCTCCACATGTATTCCTCTATTAGCACGCTTCTTTTAAAACGTACCATAGACAATGCAATCGGTTTGTCAACAGAGCTTAGATTAGACTGACGGCTTTTCGTATAACAACAATAACATGATAACAACAAATGTGTTTGAAATATAGCTGTAAAATCATAAAAATCTCTTTAATTTAGTGACATACTCATTTAAAATATATGATTAAATTAAAATCTCAGTGTATACAAAACACAGTTTAAAATTTTAAAATAATTTGTAAAATCAATTGTTATAATCAGCAATTTTTTAATACTTTTATTATTAGAATTCAAATTTTTTCTTTCTCTCTTTACACATCTTTTTTCATGTAGCTAAATAGATCAGTTAGAGCAGTGATGACCACAGCACAAGTATTTGCTTCATTCACTCTCTCGTAGTCGCTATGCAAACACAAAAGCAAAAATGCCCGCGGGCATAGGCTGTGGGGATCACTGAGTTAGAGTATTAATTTATAACCTGAATGTCGTGGGTTCGGAACTCACAGGTTTTGTTATTTTTTGTTTCTGTTAAAAAATATTCTATCCTAATATATAAAAGGCAAGCACATTGCTCTGCACCCAATATCGCTCAAACTGTAATTGTTTTTTGCGATCAGCCTGAAAGTATGCACATACTTTTTTTTCATACTTATCAGTGACATTTTTGCCTTTTATGTATGTGCCTACTTTCAGGCTGAACATTTTTCAGAACAGTAAGTTGTAAAAGCACTGTAATAATGACAAAATATAATTACAGTTTAGTGTTAATGCTTCCAACCCGTCGTAGGACGGGCTTTTATACTAGTATATATATAAAAAATAACATGAGAGAATTAATAACAATTGTACTGTTTAGCTTGATTAAAATTTTAAAATAATTTTGGTGTTAAGTGACCATGTATGTAACACAGCATTTACTAAAATTCAGTTCAAGATTTTTGGCAGTGTAGAAATTCCCAATAACGACTACATGTTGAATAATTTAAAAATTTATTAATTTTTTTTTGTGTGTTTTTTTATATTAAAGCATGTGAATAATGTTTCGTGTATAATTCTTTTCTAGGAAATTCTCGGTGAATCTGAAGAACTTAAATCATCATATAAAGAGATTGAGACGCTCTCAAAATCAATCGTCACATTCCTTGGGGAAGTTCACAAACCCTCGGCGGAGGCCATACGGGCCAAAGTGGATAACTTAGTGCAACAGCAAACAAAGTAAGTCAACAAATTTATATACTAGATTAAATGAGACTGTATAAACCATATAATTCATCAAACAATTTAAATGAACAAAATTAAGTTTTGCCAACTTTGTGAACTTGATTGTTTGTGTTAAATGGCGCTTAAAATTAATTTGTCCTCTGTTTCATTCTGATTGATATTCAGTTTAAATTTTTTGTCGAAAACCATACAAATTGTAACAATAAAAATGGCTGCAGCTATTTGATGAGAGTCGCTAATGCTAAAAATAATTAAGTAGCTGCGGAAATGTTTAAAATTCGCAAAAAGGTAATCAAGCCATGAAACAATGATTGCCATGTACATAATAGTAAATAGTTTTATGGAAATTCAATTTAATTAGAACCAGAATGATCACCAAATGTACATATGCACATATTGATACATTTTTACTATAGCGAAAAATTCGGGTTCATGACCGCGATGCTTCTTACTATATGACGTAAGAAATAATGTAAATATATGTGAGTAAACTACCTCGTGAAGATTTTCGATTTTTTTTACATAGACCTAAAACATAATAATAAACTAATTTGTTCAAATCATCAAAATACATTTTTAACTCGATTGATAATGTTTAAAAGCGATATATTTTTATGAATAAAAACTTCTTTGTTTGTATGTGTATAGTATTAAAATATTGAAGTCGACTGCTTAAATAATCATTAACAGTTTGGAATTAAAATATAAATTTTAGGAATATATGTAAAGGGTGTTTTTTTTAGAGGTTTGTTTTTCGAATTGAGATAAAACTGGCATTTTGTGGTGAAATCTGGCAACTCTAATGTCATTTATGTTCAGTTTGGTTTGCCATTTCATCATGAACAGGTTGACAAAAGAACAACGCTTGCAAATCCTGCAAATTTATTTCGAAAATAATGGTTCAGTTCGCGAAGTTTACCGCAAGCTCCGTCCATTTTATGGTCGACATAATCGTCCATCAGAGCAATTAATTCGGTTAACCATGGATCGTTTTCGCACTACGTTTACTCTATGTGATAATACGCATCCGCAGAGACGTCGAACAGTGCGCACCGAAGAAACAATTGCCGCTGTAGAGCAAAATGTTGAAGAGGACCCGAATGAATCGATTCGCCACCGTGCACAGCAATTGGAGCTTTGTCCATCAACTTTATGGAAGATTTTGCGCAAAGATCTTGGCTTGCACCTTACAAGATCCAGCTTGTGCAAGAATTAAAGCCGCTAGACCATGCAATGCGTCGTGATTTTGGTGTATGGGCCGAAAATGAGATTGATCTCGATGCTGATTTTCATCGCAAAATTTTGTTCAGTGATGAGGCTCATTTTTGGTTGAATGGCTACGTCAACAAGCAAAATTGCCGCATTTGGAGTGAAGAGAATCCACATGAGACCCTTGAGACGCCATTACATCCACAAAAACTGACTGTTTGGTGTGCTCTATGGGCTGGTGGAGTCATTGGGCCATTCTTCTTCCGAAATAATGCTGGAGAGTCAGTTACCGTTAATGGAGACCGGTATAGAGCCATGATAACCGACTATTTTGTTCCCGAATTGGATGGCATGAATGTGGATGAGTTGTGGTTCCAACAAGACGGCGCTACATGCCACACAGCGCACGTCACAATCGATTTATTGAAGGAAACATTCGATGAGCGCATAATTTCGCGGAATGGACCTATCAATTGGCCACCAAGATCGTGTGATTTGACACCATTGGATTATTTTCTTTGGGGATATGTGAAGTCGCTCGTCTACGCCAGCAAACCAGAAACGTTAGGGGACTTGGAAGCTAACATTCGTAGCGTTATTGCCGACATGCTCGAAAAAGTGGTTGAAAATTGGACCTGTAGAATTAGATTTATTCGAGCCAGCCGCGGAGGCCACATGCCCGAAATCATATTTAAACATTAATGGCATAAAATTATCCTTCCAATAAAGCCAAATTGATGGACATTAAAACGATTTTCTTGTGTTTTATTTCAATTCGAAGTTCTATACCTCTAAAAAAAACACCCTTTATAAATTATAAAAATATCGATTATTTTTCAAGTTAAATTTTCTTATTTCTGATATGTAATATTAAATTACAAAACCAGTGTTAATATTAAACAGATTATTTTTTTAAAAAATATGTATATCAATCAAAACAACCGATATAGTTGAAAAATTAAATGGAAATAGATACACATTTTTTCAGCTTTGTGTCTGCGTACATCGATAACTATGTATATATAACAATTATCGATGAATCAGAAAGAAATAAATAGAAAATTCAAAAATTAACATTAAACGTTTCAATAAAAGTTTTTAAATTGATTAAAAATTTCATCAAATTTATTGATAATTCTTCTTTATAATTATTGATTACATATATGTAGATATTAAATAATCATATAAAGAGACTAGCGGCCACAGATGTCCGCGGCTTCGCCACGGACGTTTTTTTTATCAATATAGAGCGTTAACACGTTTTTTTTCTCTAAAAAAAACTTTTAAACGCCGTTCAAGCGATCACCGTGTGACATCAGCCTTTAAGACAATGCATGTCAAACGAAATAAAAAACATTTTTTGTTTTGCAGCTCAGCACTGCATTAACATATATGTATCTCTCTTTTCGACTTACGCGTGACTCATCTGTTTATTATGTTATGCTGTGCTGACTAAGCGTAAAAAGAGAAGAGTACAAAACAATATGGAGTTTATTGAAATTCTCGCAACACAAACACATGGAAAGAAAACGATCAAGCAATTCTAGGCATCGGGGAGGATCTCTTTAAAATAAACATTATTTTTATTAAAACTTCGAAATTAAAGTTTTGCTATGCTGTGCTGTAGCACAAATATGACATTTTAAAACATATTTCATAAAAATCGACCCAGTACTTTTGGAGTTTACCTGGAAACAAAAATTTCCACTTCAATTTTATATAATAGTATAGATATAGATATAGATTGAGATGCTCTTAAAATCAATCGTCACATTCCTTGGGGAGTTCACAAAATAAATATCGTTATATATTAACAAAAATATTCGAATTAATGAATTAATAATGGAAAATTATCGATAAATATTCGAAAAGCTTTCAATAAAATATTGATTGAGTTGAAAATGATCGACGAAGAATTGAAAAATTCGTGGCAATTGTTCATAAGAGACATTCGGCCAAAACTTTTCAAGGGCTGAAATGGTCAGTTAGTTTTTTTAAAAATAACTTATTAATACATAATCGAAATGAATCGATACAAAATCTGAGATTTATCGGAAAATTAATATGAAAAATTACACTGTACAACAATTTTCCAAAAAAAAACCCGTGGGGTTAAATAGACTTTTTCATGACTTTCTTTTATGTTTTCGAGGTCGCTGAAACCGAATATGAATTCAGTTTTTTCGGGTAAGATTCTCCCTGGAGGCGGGTCCTGGGTAAACCCTGTACAATTAATGAAATCAATATTTCCCCTTTTGAGGATGGCAGGAGAGGGTTAAAATGTATAAATGTATTCATTATTTTTCCAAGAGGAAAATTTTTTCCTTAGAACCTATCCTCTTTGACCCCTCCTCAGTGGGCTCCCATACAATGAACCCTAAATTCTCTACTGTAAATGAAATCGATATTTACCTCTTTTTAGGGAGGGTGGGAGAGGGTTAATATATACGACCGGTCACCAGTACTTTTTCAAGCGTAACATTTTTTTCATTCAGGACCTAACCCCTCTGACCCCTCCTTAGGGGGGCTCGTATGTTAAAGAACCGCGATAAAGCCGGGCTGAAATTCCTTCTTACGGATAATGTTTTTTTAATTAATCTTAATATCGACATTAAACTTGTAGGTTCATTTATCGATTTTACAAACCATTAATACAGACAATTAATTAATCGTACAGACAATTAATAGCATAGACACAGTTGTTCATAAGAAGTTTGTCCTTTCAAGGGCTGATGTAGCCAATTTTTTTTTATAATAGATTTAAAAGTTAAAGTTAAATAATTACAAATGTTAGCAAAAATTCAAAAATTTATTGAATAATTGGAAAACCATTGATGAATTACTAAAGTCTTATCTTATATCTATAAATAATTGAAAATTATCAACAAATAATTAAAAAATAATCGATAAAGAATTGAAAAATATCGAAAAACGTTTAAAATATAAACTATACCTACATATATATAATTACAAATGTTCATAAAATTTAAAAATTATCGGTGTAAAAATTATTCAGTTATTGCAAAATAATCGATAAATTATTAATGCCTTATTAAAAATATCTATAAATAATTGAAAATTATCAACAAATAAATGAAAAATAATTGATAAATGATTGAAAAATACTAAAAGAAGTTAAAACTAAACTATAAATTATTGCAAATGTTGAAGGAAATTTAAAAATGATCGATATAAAAGTAATTGAATAATTAGAAAACTATCGATAAATTACTAATGTCTTATCTTATATCTAAAAAAAAATTGAAAATTATCAAGAAATAATTGAAAAATAATCAATAAAGAATGGAAAATATCGAAAATGTTTTTAAATAAATTATCGACATAAAAATGATTGAATAACTGAAAAACTATCGACAAAGACTTAATGCAAATATCTGCAATGTCAAAAATTTCAAAAATTATCGTTATAAAAATTATTAAATAATTTAATGCTATCGATAAAGTTTTATTACAAATAACTGCAAATAATTGAAAATTATCGAAAAATTTACAAATAATAGATAAAGAATTGTGTGTAATTCTTTAATTCTTTAATAAATGAAAATATCGGTAATTAATTGAAGAAACATCGAGAAATAATTGAAAAAAATCGATAATTATTAGAAATTTATTTCGAGAAAATGATCGATAAATAATAATAATATAATGACAATATAAAAAATTTTACAAATACCGATTAAAATCATCGATAAATTATAATATGCAATAATTTGAAATTTATTGATAATTGAACAAAAATTATCAACTAGCGTGTTGTGAAAGCTTATAAAAATTTAATCAATTTTAACGATAATTCGTACATAATTATCAATCAATAACTTAAATTCATCAATAAATTATCAAAAATATTACATAATTGAAGTACATAATCGAGAATTATCGATAAATCATCAAAAAACTATGGATGGAACTATCAAAAATTTCTCTAAATAATCAAGATTAGATTAGAAGATAAAAACTGCTGACAAAGAATTGAAAATATCAATTAAATACCAAGCAATTTGGATGTATGTAGGCGAATTATCAAAAATATCTCTAATAACATTATGCACAAAAAAACACCTTTTTTTGAGCAAAAAAAAAACAGACAACTTTTTCAATTTAAGTTTCCTTATCACAAATCTACCACTCAAATTTCTCTATCACATCAGCATTTTGAAAAAATTTGGATTTAAAGTCAAATAATTTACCCAACATGGGCTTTATATATACCCCAAAATAAAAATACACTGATAATGTTTTTGATGCTACACAGTGTTGCATTAGTGAAGCACAAAATTTTATGTTCGCGTTTAACAGTTCTACTTTATAATGCAACAAAAACATGCACTTTTATTGGGACACACTTTTTTTCTTTTGATTTTGTTTGTCTCAGCAACGCTGATTGATTATGCTCAACAGAGCTGAGTGGCTTTTTTATTTTGTTCTTTTCTTTTTATATGGGGAAAAAAGGTGTTTTTAATTTCTAATTTCTATTTAAAATATGTTTTTTCTATGAAAAACATTTGAATAACAACTAAAACTATATTATCCTTATATATTGGAGGCAAGCACAATGCTCTGGCCCCAATATCGCTCAAACTGTAATTATTTTTTGCGATCAGCCTAAAAGTATGCACAGAAAATTTATTTGATACTTATCAATAACATGTTTGCTTTTTATGTATATGCATACTTTCAGGCTGAACATTTTTCAGAACAATATGTTGTAAAAGCACTGTAATAATGGTAAAAAATAAATACAGTTAGAGTGTTAATGCTTTCAAACCGTAGGACTGACTTTTATACTAGTAATTGATATAAACCAGAATAATTATAAGTTTTATTCGAATGGCTTTCTTCAAAGTTAATAAAAAAGGAGTTTAATTTTTTGCTCAGGTATTAATATATAGATATCGGTAAAAAGTGAAATTTATCGATAATTAAACAGAAATTATTGATATTAATAGCAAGATATCGTTTATTAGGGCACCTCCATTCCGAGTACGTTATTTTTTTTGATTAGGAGCAATAAAATAATTTGAAACCTTGGCCAGTACTTTACTCACATTGAGGCTGCCGCACTAAGCAATTGAACATTATCATGAAATAATAGGAAGACTATTGATAAGTATTTGAAAAATATCGATAATGAAAGGAAAAAATTGTGATAAAAATATCGATAAGGAATGATTAAGTCGACCAAAAATTATTGTTAATAATAGCAAGATTTCGTTTATTTTAGCACCTTCGTTACGTTAATATTTTTGTTTAGAAGCCTTAAATAAATTAAAAACCTTTGTCGGTATCTGACACACATTTTGACTGTTGCACTGTGGGATCAAACGTTATCGAGAAATAACTGAAAAAGTATCGATAGTTAATTGAAAAACTATCGATATAAAATTTGAAAATAATGATAAAAATAAAAAACTATCGACTATTGATAATAATATCGGTAAAAGTTTTAAATTTATCGATTATTAATCACAAATGATTGAAAATTATAGTAAGATATCGATTATTTTAGCATCTCCATTGCGCAACTTCTTTTGATTAGAATCCTTAAATCTAGGATTTTTCTTAGGAAAGGATCTAGGATCATTTTTGATTAGGATCAGTATTTTACTCACATTGTGAATGTCGCACTGTGCAATTAAACATGATCGAAAAAATAATTGGAAACTATTGATAATTAATTAGAAAATATTGATAAAAATAAAAAATTATTTAATAATAATAATATCGGTAATAATTTTGAAATTTATCGATTACTAATCAGAAATGATTGGTAATAATAGCAAGATATCGACTATTTTAGCATCCCCATTATATTAATTTTTTTGATTAGGATCCTTATAGCCTTATTTTGTATTCCTAACGAAGCATTCAACGAACGATGCCTATGCGAACGATGTTGAATTCAAGCGGAAATATGTATTTCGAACGAAGCTTATCGTTGGCTCATTCGTCAAGCTTTTGCTTGATATGTACACTCAAACTGTTATACACAAGCAGTTGTCAAATGTGACACCGCCATATCAAACACTAGGGAAGTTTTCTGTATTTTGTCTACTTACTTCAAAGATGTTTTTAATATGTTGCTTCGTTTCTTATATGTTGGCAGTGCTTTTTGGTTTTGTCTGGTTTGTGTATTCAATAAATAAACTTTGAGCAATTAAGTGGTTTGTGGACTTGCTTTTCATTATTATTGTTTTCAGTGATTGTGTGTTTGCTTTTGACATAATATAAAATGTATGCAACTATTGCAGTTTTTATTTTTATTTTATGTATTTCAAGTGCTTCACAGCCTTCAAACCCTGTATATATTTATATATTTCATAATTTATTTACCTTTAGGTTCAGAATTTTTAATTTTTTAACCATTCTTTTAAAGTTTGCAACCACAACCAGATCATAAAAGTGTTCGTTTGATTTTGACGTTTGGATTCGTGGTTTCAGTGCTCGTTAGAAATACATATTGCAAATATATAACTGTACTACGGCATCGTTCGTTGGCTGATCAGCTGTTATCGTTGTTTGATTCTGTTCGAATTACAAATTTCAAAAACACGAACGAACACTGTTTTGAACGAAACGATTGATCGGATAGGAATACAAAATGAAGCCATTAAATTGATTTAAAATTTTTGTCAGTATCATACTCACATTTTGCCTGTCGTGGCACTGTGTAATTGAGCATTATCTAGATATATGAAAAATATCGATAAGTACTTCGAAAATTATTGATATATAATTGAAAAATATTGATTTAGATAAAAAAAATATCTACAAATAATCATAAAATCGGTAATATTTAAAATCTAGCAAAACTTCATCAGAAATTATTGATAACAATAGCCAGATATCGTTTATTTAAGCACCTTCATTGCGTTAATTTTTTCGATTAGGAGTCTTAAATTAATCGAAAACACCCTCGCCAGTATCTTACTCACATTTAGGCTGTGTCGCATTGTGTTATTAACCATTATCGAGAAATAGTTGAAAAATATCGATAATTAATTGAAAACTTATCGATAATTAGTGGGGAAAATATCGATAACTTGTTGAAAAATATTCATAAAAATACAAAAATTTTAGATAAATATAAAAATATCGATAAAATTTTCAAATTTAGCGATAATTAATCAGAAATAATTAATAATTTAGCACCTTTATTACATTAATTTTTTTAATTTAATACGCAGACTGGAATTCAGGACTGAATTTCTAAACGTAATCATGCCTCCATTATTCAGTTCAGATTTCAAGGCTAAACTTTAAATATAGTTCAGGCTTCCTTTTAACAGACCTTTTTTCACACAACACAATTGATCATAAGAAGCTCGGTCAAAGTCCTTTCAAGGGCTCAAATGGCCATTTCGTTTTTTTTTTTTTGTATTCTAACCTGAAATTTAACAAAAAATCAGTCCTTTCTTATTTCGGGCCAGACTTTATATCTGAATCTATATATATAAAAATTAATGTATGTATGTGGGTATGTTTGTATGTGTGTAAATCACGTATAGACTCCAAAACCGCCGAACCAATCTCTATCAAATTTTCAGGGAGACTGAAGCAACATTTTGAAAGTGTTTCTGTGAAGTTTGGGTTTGATTGGACAAGGGGGCGTGGTATCTCTCATACAACCCAAATTTGCTCTATCGCCCACAAACCAAAAAAATGCTATAAATCAGACGGTTTCAATCGTATAAATTTAAAATTTGGCAATTTTGTTCAGATGGTTACTTTTGGCGACTGTACAAAAATGGGCGTGGTCGCACCATATCTACGCCCACTTTTCAGAAATCATTTTCATTCCTAAGATGTTCACGTTATCATAGTGAATCTTGTTATGCTGGTGTTATGGGTCTAAGTGGCAATCACTATGTATATATAAATGTTGTCACGCCCACTTTTACCGCCCACAAAACAGTAAAAATGATTTATATCACACGGCTTTCACCGTAGAAGACTAAGATTTGGTAATTCAGTTCATTTGGTTACTGTCGGCCACCGTAAAAAATGGGCGTGGTCACATTATATTTACGCCCACTTTTTCGAAATCATGCTAATTTTTGAGTTGTTCACGTGTTGATAGTGAATCTTGGTATGTAGGTACTACGGGTCCAAGTGGCAGTCACTATGTACAACATATAAATGCTGTGTCGCCCACTTTTACCGCCCACAAATCAGTAAAAATGTTTTATATCAGACGGTTTTTACCGTCAAAGACTAAGATTTGGTAATTTAGTGCAAATGGTTACTGTTGGCAACTGTTCAAAAAAATGGGCGTGGTCACCCTATATCCACGCCCACTTTTTCGAAATCATGGTTATTTCTTCGTTACGAACTTACTATAAAAGCGCGGCCTGACTATAGCTACGCCCTCTTTTAGGGAATAAGAGGGGTATAAGCTAGTTTGAAACAAAAATTTGATATTCAGGCCAGAAATCATTGATGAATATTTAAAAAATAATACCCAATTTCAGGTCAGAAGAGACGAACACTTGTATGAAAAAATCAGGGCTGTTTTCAAGGAAAGGTCAGACCTCGGTCATGCCTGTCAGGCCTGAATTCCAGCATGATCAGGCATGACATTTTCTGCTGGGCAGTTATTGCTAAAAGCCATAAAAGTAATTTCTCCAAAAATAAATTCTTCCATCCGTGTTAAATTACAACAATGACAATGTAACTTTACAATGACAACAATGTAACAGATGATTTTTACAGCTCTTATCTTATTTTTATGACATTCATTTTTACATTTTTATTTTTTATGTATTCATAAAAATATTTAATTTTATATGTATATTTTAAACATTAATTTTTTTTCTCCATTTTCGCACGCTTTCGCAAATGTGCCGCATGCAACTCATGGTTGTAAAGAACCTGTTACACGTTGCGCATGACAGAGATCGATATAAAGTTTATTTTGTTGCTGTTAAATTACATGCCTTTTTCCCCCTCTTTAAGCTCTCTTTTGTTGGTATTGCTAACATCATTATTTTTCAAACTTAGTATTTTTTTTTCATATTTACTGAATCGTCTTCTTGGTTGCGCTTCGCTGTTCTCAACTTCAATAACAACTTGTTTTGCGTTTTTCTTTTTGTTATTATTATTATTTCTTATTAAATATTTCCTCTATTCTTTAGAGCATTTTTTTTTTAATTACATTAACTTTTATAACTCGTCTTATACGTTTTCCTTATTTCCCGCTCACAATTACATCATTGTTTATTATTGTAATAAAGCATCTTTAAGCGAACTTTCTACAAGTGCTGCGCATGCGCCACATTTGATGCACTGCATTTGTTTCGCCACATAAAGTTCTGTGCTGGTTAGCTTTTCCTGACTTTTATTGCTTTTCTAATTACCGTTTTTAATTTTTTTTTTATTTAAATTTTTTTTTTTTTTTTTTTTTTTTGTAGCCTTCAATGTAGACTTCATATTATTGTTCTTTCTTCGTCTCTGTTTTGTTATTTAAGTTAATTTTTAAATGAGCTGTACTTGAGCTTCAAAATTAAGCTGTGGTTATGTGTGTAGCCATTGACCTTATTTTCAATGGAAAGTATTGTATGTTTTTGATGTTTTTTTTTTTAAAATGTGGCTTATTTAGGATTTTTGACAGCACGTTTGAAGGAAGCTCGGAAAAGAACAGATGGAATTTATGTGGTCATAATCATCAAAACTGTAAAATACATTTTCTGTTAATTGTTCGAGTATAAAAGTTCATTATCAAACCATTTGATAATGAAAAATAAAATAACAGAAAAATAAAAGACAAATCCCCCAATTTCAATTAAAATTAAAAAAAAAAATTTGTAACTGACGCTTGCAAACTTTTAATTTTACTCCCGTATACTATTAATAACATCCTAATGTTTAAAAAATCATATTTTCTTTACTGAAAACGTAAAGATTCACCTGCATTTCAAAGTACACTAAAAGCTATTTTGGTGGACATCTCCATTGCACAGAAAGAAACTTATTCTATAAAAAACTTTACTATAACACGAAGAGTCTCCCATAACTAATGTGACAAACCGTACTTGTACTTCGAAGTACACCCGTACCATCCTATAAGCGGAGAAAAAAAAAAGACACAGTTTCGATAGTATCGTAAGTGTTGACGTAGAATTTTTTGTTTGCTATACTTGGTAATGATTTTTATGATCCTGTTCATTTTTTTGTTTGCCAAAATAAATAAACTTGAATGTTGTGTTTAATAAATAAAAAATATATATATCAGAAAAAAAAAATAAGAGTGAGCTTTAGACCACAGGACTGAAGTAAAACTTCTTTAGCTTCAGCTATATGTATATACATATATTCATAATATATACATGTATATAAATATACACATTAGGGGGGAGGGGGGAAGAAATTGCCATTACCTCCCCTATAGGAACAAACTAATTTGTTTTTAAAAACAACTAATTAAAAAACTAATTTAAAATAAACTAGTATATGAAGTACTTTGAATTATATTATGGCGGGATCCACTTCAATTCTAAATAGTTTTTATTGCATTATTTATGAAGTAACTGAGATACTACTTAAAAACAAGTGGTTGATAAACTACTTTGAATTATATTAAGGCGGCAACTACTCTGACTTGGACATGTTTTAATTGCAAATTTTTATTAGATTACAAGTTTATAAATATTTAACATTTGCTTTCAGATTTTATATTTCAAAATTTATTTGTGTCGACCAGGCATGATTTTTTTTGCTTGATTTATGTATTTTTTAAAACAGTCAAATAAGTGATCTCTTTGATGTATAGAAATTTCAAATTTTTATGCTTTTAAATTCATCTTCAGTAAGTGGAATATTAAATAGTTTTCAATTGGTTATTTTAAAGTAATTAAAAAAATAATTTAAATTTAACTAGCTTAACAAGTAGTTGAAAATATATGCAGACGAAAGTTAATTGACTTATTTAGCGGACATCACCATACAAAATATGTTAGTTCGATCTATGGGAAAAAGTCAGAATTTCAACTAGTTGTGGTTGACAAAAAACTACTTTTTCAACTACTTTTAAATTAGTTGATTTTCCTACAGGGTCGCCACGACCTTGTATATGTATATTTCCATATTATAAACATGTATTCGGATAAGCGGCTTAGGATTTTTTCGACGTTTTTTAAAATATTTGTACTACAGTGCCCTCTGGTGTTCAAGATAGAACAGAGTAGATAAGTCATAAAAACTCACCGTATCTGAAAACCTCTATATAAGCTAAAAAAACAGAATGCCTGGAACCCGATCGCAGCGCCCCCTACCGGGTCCAACCTCTTTTACTGGATACAAAGTAGCCTATATGATGACTAGGTTAGGTTGAAGCGGCTGTCTCCCCTGAGACACACTTAGGCCAATAAGGCCCATTGTGATACCATGGGTTAATTTCCCTCTCTATTGAAACCAGTTTGAGCTGTTGACAAAGCCGAGGATTCGGTAGACCGAAGTTTCTGAGAGATCATCGAGATCTCTATAGAACCATTTACCTAAGTAAAGGTGGCGATTTTTAGCTAGCGCTGGGCAAGTACAGAGAGGATGTTTTGTAGATTCCTCCTCCTCCTCATTTCTGCAGCTTCTTCAAAAGTCGTTGTGGAGGATGTTCAATCTTCGTGCATGATTACCTATTAAGCAGTGTCCTGTTAAGACACCTATCGTAGTACTGATTTGATCCCTTCTCAAAGCGATCAGTTCTTTTGAGCGTTTAAGGGTGATTTTTGGCCAAACCTGACGCGCTGTATGACAAGTGCTACCCGTTGACCATCTATCGTTGGCTTTGTTTAGGGATAGCTCATTCGTGAGTAGTTTACATGTGGTGAGGGATATACCAATGCTTTCTTCTCTCATCGAGAGTTGTTTGGTTGTTCCGGTGCGAGCGAGTTCATCTGCTTTGCAGTTTCCTAGAAAGTCTCTATGTCCGGGAATCCAGCATAGGTGTATTTTGAGCTGCTCTGCCATCTCAGTTAGGGATCTGCGGCAGCGAATTACTGTTTTAGATTTTGTTTCAACAGATTCTAGGGCTTTCAAGGCGGCTTGCCTGTCCGATAGTATGTAGATATCCTTGGAGGATATTGCATTCATCTGAAGCCAAGTTACTGCTTCATGTATTGCGACTACTTCCGCTTGGAAGACACTGCAATGGTCGGGGAGTCTGAAGGCTAGATTAATGTTCAATGTATCAGAGTAGACTCCTCCTCCCACCCTGCCATCTAGTTTTGATCCATCTGTGTAGATTCTGATGACATTGTTTGGTGGAAGGTTTCCAACCGCCCACTCATCGTGGGAGGGGATGGATACATCAAATTTCCCGTCAAAGAAAAGTTTTTGTGTGATGTAGTCTACAGATTTGGGTATCGGAGGAAGGAACTTCCTAATGCTAGAGTGTCCTGATTTGCCCTCTCTCCATTGAGAGGTGGCCATTAGACGGATGGATATATTGGTAGCCATCTGTTTTACTAGGATATCAAGTGGTATAAGGTGGAGCATAGTATCTAATGCATCTGTAGGAGTGGTTTTTAATGCTCCACTGATGCAGAGCTCAGCTGATCTTTGAACTTTGCGGATGTTGAGGTGTGTTTGTTTGTCTAGTGCTTGCCACCAGACAATTGCATCGTATAGCAATATTGGCCTTACTACTGCCGTGTAAAGCTGTATTAGTTTTTTTGGCTCTCTCGAGCAGATTGGGTTTCCAGTTTAATTTTCTATCCAGGATAAGTCCCAGATATTTCGCTTGATCTTAGAAGCTAAGTCTTATGTTTCCCAGTTTTGGAGGACTGATAGCTGGTAGATTGTGTTTTCTTGTGGAAATCACTATATCCGTTTTTTCAGGGTTGACGCTGAGTTCACAGCTATTAACCCATTGTATGAGAGTATTAAGGCCGTTTTGCATAATATCTCGAAGTGTGGATATATATTTTCCAGAAGTGACAATAGCAATGTCGTCTGCATAAGCTATCACCTTGCACCCCTCATGTTCCAGTTTCTCCAGCAGTTTATTAACTGCTAGGTTCCAGAGTAGATGCGAGAGAACCCCTCCTTGAGGAGTGCAGATTGGTACCTTGGTACAGATCTTAGCGTGGATGCCACACCGAGATTTGCACTTATAATCCTGCCTACTAGCATTTGATTTATAAGTGCTTCCAGCGTGGCATCCACCCCAAGCTCCGTTAGTGCATTAGTGATAGCCTCTGCTTTGACGTTGTTAAAGGCACCTTCTATATCAATAAAAGCTATCATTGTGTATTCCTTTTGAAGAAGAGATTTTTCAATGATGGAGACTATGGAGTGGATAGCTGTTTCCACGGATTTGCCTTTGGTGTAAGCGTGTTGTGCCGATGACAGAGGTTTTTCTACTACCTGTTGTCTCAAATGGATTTCTATTAATCTCTCGAGAGTTTTTAGCAGAAAGGATGAGAGACTAATTGGTCGAAGGTCTTTTGGGTTTACGTGTGAGTTTTTGCCCGCATTCGGTATGAAAACTACCCTCACATGCCGCCAAGGTGTGGGGATGTGATTCAGGTCTAGGCAGCCTTGGAAGATGACTAGGTATATAAGGAACTTAGATGTCAAGTTTAATTTAAATCCATCCAGTGGTTTTCGCGTGATGCTTTAAGAGACAGACAGACAGACAGACAGACAAAAATTTTAAAAATGCGATTTTTGGACTCAGCGTCATTCAAAACGTCCATCGCAAAAAAAAAATTTCAAAAAAATATTTCATGCACAGATTTTTTTTTTACAATTATATATATATATATTGATATAGACATCAACACAAGCAGTTACGATTCTTGATTTAGATAATGGTTTATATGCAGTAGCGCTGCTTTTTTTTTAATACCAAATATAAACTAATATAATAACCTATGCATCGCTTCTTCATATTGCAACGTCTTATTTTCTCAGGCATTAGGCGGACAAAGCGATGCCACCCCAAACTAATTGGAGTCTGCCAGCAGACTGAAAGCTTCTTATCGGCGCAATCATTTATATACGTATGCATTGCTTGTAAAGCTCTGAGAAATTCATAAAACGATTCTATTCAAGAAACAACACGATGTTGCGTTCGAGATTTCGGCACGAACTAAAGCAACAAGCATAGGAACGTCAGCAGCAACTGAATCATCAATGCATTTTTCTTATACAGTAATGTGAATTTTTCTTTTCTTTTCTTTTGCTATCTTTTGTGGCTTTATTAAAGAAGTGACAAAATCCAAAGTTAGCTATTCCTTTTATGCACAAAATAACTGATATTTTGGCATAAATTTTATCTTTGTACGATGAATATTAAAGGTTGTATAAAGGCCCTAAAGAGTTCCGCAAAAAACGTTGCATGGCTTTGAAAAAATTTGTGAAAATACCCCCATACAAACCGCTCTGTAAGACGTAATTCTGCGCCAAAAACAAAGTTCACTGCACACCATCGAATCTGAAGCATTTTTGAAAGGAAATTTTTGTGTACCGTGTAACCCTTAAGTTATTTTAATTTTTAATTTTTCCTCATATCTTAAAGTATGATTTGTCGATGTTTTTGTCTTGAGGAAACCATTTTTTGTTTTGTTCCAAAAGTCACTGATCTCAAATACTCCTTACCCATTAAATTTCAGTTCTTACCATCCTAATGTACCCCGTCCTATTGTCAGAAAATAAAGCTCAAAAAAATTATTAAAGTTTTAGTTAGAAAGTATTTCGATTATTTTAATAAAACTAGTGTAAAAATTTATTTTTTTTTTTGTCAAACGGTCGCCTTTTTAATATAGATTTGTCATAGTTTCGGTACTTAGGAGGAGACCAATTTTTTGTTCCAGGTCATTTACCTCAAGTATCACGTTTTTGTACTTACCCACCAGATTTCAACTTGTACAACATGAATTAAAAATTAAAAGTAAAATCATATTAAGTATTTTGGAACCTTTGCCTAGCAACTCGAAGGACCTCACCATATGCTACAATTTAATTCAACTTAAATAATTAAACCTTTTCGACCCGGTCGGTACAATACATCCCATAAAGGTTAGATACACCTATAGGTTATATTTGCTCAAGAATGTGCATGAAAATGAATTTTTCCGTTGCTTGGGATCTACAAAATATTGACTCTTGTGTGACATTTGACAGGTGCATTTTCTTGTGATCTCGTCGTGTTGCGAAATTCTGTAGAAAGCAATAAGAAAAACTACGAAGGAAGCGGTATATGTTATATTTATCGTGTGTTTATCATGAGTTTTGTAAAATACACTTGCAATTGAAGTTTGGAAATACGCTAACTTGAGATATAACTAAGGTTTTCTGTTCATGGGATTATATGTGCCTGTAGTATTTTGACTTAAAAAAAAAAACGAAATGGCCATTTCAGCCCTTGAAAGGACTTTGACCGAGCTTCTTATCATCAATTGTGTTGTGTGTGATGTGAAATGTTTGCACACAAATGATCGAGAACTGGACCTACATGTTTTACGTCGACTCCGAACCGCTTATTTTCTCAAGAAACTTTTCATGGCAATTTTTAGTCTCTGATGTTGCCATTGTCTGCAGAGAGGTGACGGCCGAAGAGAAAAATTAATTCAATTGAAAAAATTTTCTGTGTCAGATGGATTCGAACCTGGGTTCTCTGGCGTAAGAGTCACACACTCTACCCACTACGCCACGGCCGCCACAGTATTTTGACTTATATGAAAGTCTGGCTTGGTAATAATTTGTGCCTTTTCCTAGTCTTCAAGGTCCACCTAGTGCCAATATTGTATATCCAGCCATTTTTTTGTCGGTTCGAAAGAATTAAACAACTCACTCAGTTAAAGATAATTACTATTATATATATTTATATTTTCCTTTAATCATCTCATTTTATATCTCTAAATTCAAGTTTGTTAATCAATAAATTTCCGTTTAAGAGATTTATTCGTGAATTTTTCTTACATGTTTTTAATGGTGTATTTCTTTATTGTACTCATTTTTTTTTTGTGCATTTCTTTTGTACTTCTTTCAAATTTCGGAATCAGTTCGAGTTTTTCTTTTTTCTCCAATTCATACTATATGCGTACTCACTCACACCAATTGAATCTATGCATTCGTACTATTTGAACTGTTCTAGCTGAATTGTGTGACAAAAAATCACAAAAAAAAATTCAATATCAAAAAAAAAAAAATGAGCAATTTAATGAAGTATCATACAGGCTTAAGTTTTGATTTAAGATTAATTTATACAAATTTTTAGCTGATTATTTTAACTTTAAATGTAACTTCTTACAAATTCAACTTTTTAACACTTCAAATGCAATTTTGTACTTTTTTGATTACGGTTTAATTCAAAAAGTTTTATTTGATTTACTTGATATCTTGATTTTAAAAAAGTTGATTTTGAAAAATTAAAACCTTAATTTTAAGTGTAAAAGACATAATTTGCAGTGTATAAAATTTAATTTGATCTTAAAAAAAAGTTGCGTTCGAACTGTAAAAACCCAATAAACATTGTGGCGAGGGGTGATTCGATAACGAATCGCTTGTGAATCGTTTTTTTTAAAGTTTTCGAATAGTTTCATACCGACTTCATCAGAGGTTGTCTTGATGATAAAAGAACCGATTAAAATCATGACTTTCCTAAACACCATTTAAGATGTTTTGAAACAAAAAAAAAAACAATTTTTTCCGACTTTTCAATATACAAATTTTTTTAAAAAAAAAATAATTTTTTACTAACTTTCTTTTCTTAATACGTAATTTTTTTAAATTTTATTTTTTTTTTTTTAATTTTAAGTGAAAAAAGACTTAAATATAAATTTTCATAAATTTTTATATGAAAAAATTTTGTGAAATATTTTTTCTTCTGTTATGTTATTTCGTGCTTATTCTTTATATAAATAATTTCCACTTATAATTTGTTTAAGATTTTCATATGAATAAGTTCTCGTTAACAAATCGCTTTTTATAGTTTTTGGCGACTCGTTAACGAATTGATTTTTTTAGTTTTGGCGACTCGTTAACGAATTGCTTTTTTCGGTTTTGAAGAAAGTATAACGAAGCCGAAAAAAAGTTGTTCAAAAAATGATAAAAAAATAATTTCAAACTTTTGAAAAGCCAAATCTTTAAAAAAAATAACTAAATAACAAAAAAAAAAAACAAAAAAATACATTTTTTTTTACCAAGTTGGGTTTCGAACCCGTGTCGCGGAATGCTGGCTTTTATTAACAAGTAAATTAAGCAAGATATATTCAGCATCTGAAATAGCTGAGTGGGTAAGGTGCCGGACTAGCATTTAGTAGACGTGGTTTCGATTCTTGACGTGGTAAGCTCGAAATTAGTTTTTATTTTTTTTTTTTTTTATTTTTTATTTCTTATTTTTTATATGATTTATATGATTCGTTATCGAATTGCTTCTTTTAGTTTTGGAAACTCGTTAATAAATTGCTTTTTATAGTTTTGGCGACTCGTTAACGAATTGCTTTTTTTCGGTTTTGACGATTCATTAACGAAAAAGGAATTTCTCCCGCTCGCGACATTATAAATGAATCGCTGCTAATAATTGCTAATGAATGAAATGTTCGAGAAAACTATTCGTAAACGATAACATTAGTGAATCATTTTGTTTATTGGGAAGTTGAATTGGATGATAAAAACATGTAAATATTTTTCATTGAAATTTTATTTATGTAGTTTTTGTGATACTATATTCATCAGTCACCTGCCATACAAAAAATTCATATTGATTTTTATTTACAACCTAAACACTTACTAGTAGCAATGTTTTTATTATTTGTTGCTAATTGACTTCTTATCTTTGCTTGACAGAAATAAAACAAAAAAAAAAAAAAAAAAAAAGAAAAAAAAAAAAGAAATTTTAAAAATAAAAATGGGTCACACAATATTTCTTCGAGTAACTAGCAATATAATGAAGGCTTTCCTGACTTTGTTGCAATACAACTACTAACATACATGTTGCACATAGATACGTACATATATGGCGAGAGTTTGTCACACTAATAGTATAGCGTAAGATTTTGTCGTTCTTTTTTTTTTGCCCTACTGTGGCGCTTGATACTAACGTCAATTTTGTTTTTATATATATGTATTTTGAAATTTTTCTTATAAATTTCTGTGTGTAGGTGTAGTTTTGCCTTTTTGCGCTGTCGCTGATTGCTACAAAGATTATTTTGTATTGGAAAAGAAAAAAAATATATTGTTGGCTTTGTATTTGATTTATTTTCTTTTTCTTTGAAATATTGAGGTTATAAACAAGTCGCTTTTATGTTTCAATTGACAGTGTTTAAAAAATTTATTGTTGCTGTCAGCAATATTTAGAAATAACTGAATTTGTTTGAATTTGAGAGATATGTCGCAACAATTTCAAACTAAAGTTACAGCTGTTTAAGGGGGTGATGAATGTAACAGCTGCGGTACAAGATGTGACAATTTGTACAGTTAGTCACAAAAATTAGTATAAATATACGTGAAATCGGACCTCAGATTAACTTTTTTTTAAATCGTAACACTTTGAAGAATTTTAGCCAAATATTGAATCATCGGATTGAAGTCTGAAAATCGTAACAATTCCGATATATCGGACCATTTGGCCGAACATTGTTAGGATTATTTAACGTCGACCACATAGTTGAATTATAAGTTTGTCGTAGGGCTGATCGTACTCTCTTCTCAGCGCCTATAATTGCCAAAATCAGCAAATTTTGCGTATGAATACGTATGCGAATGAATACGTAAGAAATGCAGATGAAAAAAGAGAGCATTTGCAGATATTTTATGAACTGTCAACCAGAGAACTGCACAAGCCTATTCATTTGCAATTTCAAGTACTTGCTAAATTTATGAATACAAGTGCGCTTAAACTTGATATTTTTCAATCAAGTTCGAGTATACTTGAAATTAGTCAAGGTGACGTCATCTTATGTACAGCAATTTATGAACGTGTGATCTACGACACGAAGTAAAAACAAGTGGCAGCAGACTTGAAACTTACGTCATAGAGATTGAAAAACTTACTTGCTTAAGAAAAGTATAGTTAAAGAAAAATTTGTTGGTCACAAGGGTGCACCCAAATAAATAGTTTTAAAAATATTTTGTGAAAAATATAGATCGCTGATAAGGGTGGTCCTTAAAACTGTTTTCTTCGTGCTTTTTTTTTTAAAATATTTTGTGCTGTAAATCGGGTCAATTATTTGGAATCTGATGTGTTTCGTCGTTCCCCCCTAAAAATGTGTAAAATGGGGGATTGATAGACCCCTCTATTTGTGCGTCTTAGAAATGCTTTCCCCCTTAGCAACACCCAAAATATGGTTAATTTTTACCTATTTTGCTTCCCCTTCGAGATATGGCACTTTTTCTATTTTTTCGAGAATTTTTCGATATCTTTCGATTGTATGTTGTTCCATATCTCGAAGGGGAAGCAAAATAAGTAAAATCTTACCAATTTTTAGGGGTTCTTATTTGAGGAAGCATTTTTGAGAAACTCAAATAGGGGGTCTTTTAACCCCCCCATTCGACATATTTTTAGGGAGGAACCGAAACACGTGTATGCCTTACAATTTGACTTACAGTGGAGAGTTAAACACGTGTTTCAACGTCCCCTCTAAAAATGTGGAAAATGGGGGAGTGATAGACCCCCTATTTGTGTGTCTCAAAAATGCTTCCTCCTATAGTAACACCCAAAAAATGGTTAGATTTTACATATTTTGCTTTCCCTTCAAGATATTGAACTTTATAATCTCAGAACATCATCTTCATAACATCAGAATCCAAATAATTGATCCGACTTAGATTGCAAAAAAGGGCAAAATCCGTCAAAATCACAAAAAAGTTTTGTTACGGTTCACCCTAGTGTCCAAACAACTTTTTATATTCTGACATCAGAATCGCATTCAGCGACCTCCAAGACAACAAGCTTTCCCAATTTGAACTATTTTAACTATTTGCAAACTTGCAAGTTTATAAGCTTTTACCGAACATATCAATCTTTTCAAGTATTTTCCCGAAAATTTTAAGCACTTCAAGTTTTTGTGCGTAGCAGAGCAGTAAAGCTTGCGATTGATTAGTTTGATACAAAGCTTGCTTTGCTTGGTTTTTTTCAAGTTCAAACCAAGTGAATTTTCAAGTACTTGAAGAAGCTTGGTTTCTCTGCTGTCAACTTCGATTTGTCTATTATGCGTACTCGCTCTCGCTCTTGCGACAACCTTATAATTCCACCATGCTAACAGCTTACTTTGACAATTCAAAAAAGACGAAAAAGAGTGATTTTCCCTCAAGTAAGGTTGAATTAGTTAAATTGATCAACCTTGCCCACAACTGAAAGAACAGTGCAAGTGTTTTTTTGGCCGACACTGCTCAAAAGCAATTGATGGACACAATAATATTATTTGTCTCTTTCACACCTTTATGCTTTATGTTGGGCAAACACAAGCTTATTTTCATGAAATGAAATGCCCATCACTGCTCTTAAGCGCTTTAAAGCAACATTTGTTAGCCATACAAAGCTTAGCAACAATGTTCGGTTTTATTTGCAACATTTTTTATAATTCGCAAAAGTTTTTTTTCTGATTCAATGAATAGTTATGTTTTGCTCTCAGCAAGCTCTCTCTTTCACATCGCTATGGTGAATTTCGTAGAGGTGTACTTTTATTTTTGCAGACACAAATTAATATGAAATAAATCTCATCATTTATTTCAGCAAAGGTTTGTTTTTCTTTATGACTTATTTTTTTATTTCGTTTTATAAATTTTAAGAGCATTTGTATATATTTGTGTTCTTATCGTTTGCCACCATTTATAATGTGCCTGAAATAAATCTGTTGTCTAACTAAAATCGTGCGTATTTGGCTGCAGATGTTGTCAGTTTTTCTTCTTAACTATATTTTTATTGCTTTTATTTTTCTGTTAGTACCATTGAAAGTATTCTTGTTTTATTTTTGTTCTTATTTTGACTAAACTGATGATGTTCACTGGGCGATGACAAGGCAATATACATACATATATGCTCTTAATAGTTTTATAGTATTTGTTGAGTTTTATTTCTTTAGTATCGCACTTAGTTTTATGCATTTTTACATTAGCACTTTTAATAGTTTCTCCTTTTTTCCGTGTGGAATAATTTTATAGCCTTAGAAGCACTTTTTATATTTACTTAGAGAAATCACTTAAGTGCTTCCATATATATTGCATCTATGAGTAGAGCTCCAAATAATCGAATGTTTCAAAATTTTTTCTCAAAATGCTATTTAATACATTTAATACTATTGATATAATTTTACTTTTTGACTTATTCGCTTTGGTTTTTTAAGTATGCGATTTACGGTAAAATTTTCTCAAGATTTTCCTAAATTTGGAAAATATATTCTTAAAGCATATAAAATGTGTAGCCCTTGAATTAAAGTTTAAGATTGGAACTTTTGATAAAGAACGGTAAAATCTTGTTAAGCAAAAATCGATACCTATAATAGAGATATATAAAAAAGTTTACAAAAATAAATATCTTTAAATTGTTTGAGAGTTACAGAAATTCAGAGAAAAGTACAAAAATTCAAGTTAATTGTATCATGGTATAATAAGGGCGCGTTTATAGTGCCGACTGGTTGCTGTGCCGTGCCGAGCCGAATCGAGAAGGAATGCTGAAAAACGCTGCACATACATTCACATCGAGTTTTTTTTTTTAGTTGCTTTCGATAAAAACCTTTAGTCAATCATTGTTATCGATGACTGAATGCTGCAGAATCATATGAAATAAGCTCAAAGTGAGTATAGTAAGTACCAGTCGAGCAGGCAGCTTAAAGCGACTGGCTGCAACTATACGCACTTAAGTTTTATTTTGTTTGATTGTATCTGCAGCATTATCCAGCTTTCAGTCATTGATTATTATAACTGACTGAAGTTTTAATTCGAAATCAACTAAAAAAATCTTTGAGCACAACATTACTAATAATTTTTTCTAAATAGTTTTCGATAACTGAGCTTAACTGAAGTCTTTTCTGATATTGATAACTATTTTTTGCGATATGTAAAATTATTATTATCGATAAAAACAAAATTTTGTGCAATGACAGTCATCGATAATTGTGATTGGCCAAAGTTTTTTATCAAAAGCAGCTAAAAAGTTTTCTACATACAACATTATTCACAATATTCTTTGAAGAGTTATCAATTACTGTGTTTAATTAAAGTTTTTTTGATATCAATCACTTGTATTTTGGATGTGCTAAAATTATTATTATTGATAAAAATAAAGTTTTGTGCAATGCCAGCCAGTAATCGATAAATGTAAATATTTAAATTTTTTTTTTCGAAAGCAACTTGCATACAACAGTTATCGATAACTGAACTTACATACACCAGTTATCGATAACTGAACTTGCATACACCAGTTATCGATAACTGAACTTGCATACACCAGTTATCGATATCTAGTATTTTTTATATCGATGTTTAGTATTTTGGATGCGTGAAAACTATTTTCATCGTTAAAAACAAAATTTTGTGCAATGACAGTCATCGATAACTAAAGTTTTTTATCGAAAGCAGCTAAAACATCTTTGCATACAACATTATTCACAATATTTAAGTTGTTTTTTCGGATTAAGATGTTAAACGTTGTTGTAAGCTCTTATCGACAATTTAAGTTCTCAAAAACGATAAATATTCTCTTTATATTGATTATTTCTTTAAAGGATATCAATAACTGATATTTTGGGTCTTTAAAATTTTTACTAGACATATATACAAAATTAATTTTTTTTAACATTATCATAATTAATCATTCTAATCAAATAGTCCAATCCAATAATCTTTTTATTTCTCTGACACATTGTAGCACAACTTGAGCACATCACAGCACAATAGCTGATTTTTGGACTAAGCAACCTGGTGCTGACTTCTTAAGTTTTTTAGATTTGAAGTTTTGTTTCAAAAGTCTGCTTAATGTGCTGTGATGTGCTCGAGTTGTGCTGCAATGTGGCATAAACTAAATTGAAAGAATTTCAATTAACTATTCTTATCGATTATAATCGATAAATACTTGAGTCTTTTTTGGTATCGATAACTAGTATTTTGGATGCGCAAAGATGTTTTTATCGATAAACATAATGTTTTGTGCAATGACAGTCATCGATAACTGTGATTGACTAAAGTTGTTTTATCGTAAGCAACTAAACAAAAGCTTTGCATGCAACATTATTTATAATATATGTTTTATTTTTTTCGAATTAATATGTTAGACCAGATTATTAGCACTTATCGACAATTTAATTTACCAAAGTAGGTAAAATCTGTTATTTACCTTTAGCTTATTATTTTTTTGAAAGTTATCGGTGACAAATCTTTTGCATATTTTAGAATTTTTACTATAAAAACAAAATAGTTTTTTTAACATTATCATAAACAATCATTCAATATTCCATGGAACAATTTTTTTATGATTTATTGCAGCACAACTCGAGCACATTATAGCACAATATCTGATTTTCTGACAAAACAACCTGAAGCTAATTTCTCAAGATTTTAAGATTTGCACTTCTTTTTTCTAAAATTTGCTAAATGTGCTGTGATGTGCTAGAGTTCTGCTGCAATGTGCTATAAAAAAATTAAGATAATTGTCATTTTTGCAAATTTCATATTTTAATACATTTCTGCAAAATGTGAGCTTCGCTTTTGTTCGCTAAAATATATACTTTTTGGCTTAATGCCCTAACCTTCTAAGATTTGTTAGAATTAATATGATATTGATTAACTTTTTTCATTTTCTCATATACCGCACACTATATAGTGAAAACAGTCACAACTCAAAATTTACAAATTTTTACTTTTTAATGTAAAACTATTCGTAGTGATCATATACTTTGACTGTAACACATTAAATACATTTTGTACACATCTTCTTTCTCTATAGTTTAAAAAAAAGTTTTGTCTCATTGCTTTGTATGAAGTTCCATCAAAAATAAATTTTGTTTTTGCTTCACCTAGAAATTTAAGAGTTATGACTGTTTTGTATTTAGAGTGCGATATAGTGATCTTTGTTCAAATGTATTCAAATAAGTTCAGCAAATTTTTAAAAAATATATAAGTTGCGCTGAATAAACACGCACTTAAGGAATTTCTAGGTGTAGAACCTTAGCTTTCAAAAACTGTTTTCATGGACACGTAAGAGCTGTTTTTATTTGCACACCTGATTAAATTTGTAAAAATATAAGCCCTATAAGTTTTTCTATGGCACTTTGCAGCACAACTCGAGCACATCATGGCACAGTATTTGATTTTTAAAAAACCATCTGTGGCTGATTTCTTAAGATTTTAAGATTTTAAGATTTTTAATTTTTCTTTTTTAAAAACAGCTAAATGTGCTGTGATGTGCTGAAGTTGTATTGCAATGTGCCATAAAAAAATAGAAGGATTTCAATTAACTGTGCTTATCGCTTATATTTTTCGAGTTATTATAGTCGATGCGCATACATTTATAAGCGTTTAAAATGCTAGACTAAAATATTTTATAAATAGCTATCTATTAATAAGAACATAAGAAAGCTTTTGCTGCAATATTATTCACAAAACTTCGAGTTGTTTTTCCGAGTTATGACGTTAAATTCAAAGCTTTCCGTAATTTTTCTCCATGCTCAGAAAACTATTGGTATAAAAAAAAAAATTGGTTACAATAACAAAAATACTTGAGTATGCAAATTATTAAATACCATAAAATACGAACAAATCTAAGGAAGCTTTTCGAAAAAGATGAAAAATATTCAATAACGTCTGCGACTAATTAAGCATGACTGCAACACATTTATGGTCATTGCGACGCGCCGCTACACACCGCCATGTATCAAAAATAATTTCACTAAATGCACGACCAAGTGGTGAACAAACACAATGCAAATTAATGCGAATTTATTTTACGTTTCAGAAAAACATTCAAAAATTAAAATATTCATTCAGTGTTTTTTTTTTACTTCATCGAAATTCTGTGTGTAATTTTTTGCCCTTTCATTGTATTTGTTTTTGTTTTTGTTTTTTTATGATTGAACAAGACATTTTTAGCAATGACGTTATTTTAATGACTGCTTCTACTGCCAGCTTCTGTCTGGTTTGAAATATTTAAAAATTTCTGCCAGAATTTTTTTTGTTTTTTTTTTCATCTTTCGTTTCTATACATTTTTTGCTGCTGGAAGCAGAACTTTTGCTGTTTCACAAACACATTCAATTAAAAAATGCTAATAAGCAGTATTATTAACATTATTTTTGTATTGTAGTTGTTGTTGTGTGAATTTTTATTGTTTCTAAAAATTTGCACTTGCTTAAATAAATATTGTTTTTTTTTTCATTTGTTTAACTATAATTGTTTTTTAATGTTATCTTTTTTAACATTCTTGCAAGAATTTTGTGGTATTTCACGGAATGAAATAATATAAAAAACTACAATGAATTAAAGTGATAAAAGTCGTTTTTTCTTAAAATTTACTTTATGAACTCTAATCTAGTGGAATATGCATTGAAGTTTTTTTTATTTGTTAGATAGATTATTAAGATTTCTCAATAAAATTTCGCAAACTAAAACATATTTCTGCATATATCCGAAAAATATTTAGCAGCTAGACTTTACTACAAACACGCTAAAGCCAGTAGTTCTTAATTAATTATCTTAAATATTTTTTAGTAGATACAGCTGTTACATAGCCCCACTGTGCAAGTTAAAAGCTAAAAATAAACATTAAAATAAAACAATTGCATTAATCTCTGCTTTGTTGTTGGCTGTCACAAATTGATGAAGTCATTCATAAATAATCCTATGACTGATACTTTTTTCTCTTTCAATAATTATGATGAATGTTAAGAAGAGCTTAAATTTCCAACCTGCTCTTCAAAAAAAAAAAAAAAAACATGAAAGGAAAAAAGTTGTTTATCTCATTTGAAGGCTTTTCGAAAAAAGTGACATAACTCCAAAGCAATGCAAAGCTAAGTAGTAAACTAATTAAGTATTGAGCTAAAATTAGTGTTAAATTCAGAAAGTTTCACAGCTTGATTAGTTGACAATTTTACGCCATTCGCTCTTCACTCGCTCAAGCTTAAAAAGCTATTAAAAACACTGAAACATTGCTACTAATGAGTTAGTGATTACTTATTTCCGATTTCTCGTATACAATGATTTATGATTTAAATGCATTTAAATGATTTGTAAAGATTTTTAAATAACATGTTGGTTGTATTGAATAAAAGCAACACGCACTTAAGATGTTTTAGGTGTTCGACTGTTGAACCTTGACTTGAAGCTGGTTTTAATAGCACAACTGAATAAATTTGCAAAAATGCGAATTCTTCAAATTTTTTCTATGGCACATTGCAGCACAAGTCGAGCACATCACAGCACAATATTTGAATTTTTGAAAAACAGCCAGATGCGGACTGTTTAAGATTTTAAGATTTGTATATGTTTTTCAAAAAATTTGCTAAATTGCTAAATGTGCTGTCATGTGCTCGAATTGTGCTGCAATATGCCATAAAAAAAAAACTACTAATTTCATGAGTTTAAATACACTTTTGCAGAGTAAAAGCCCTGCCTTTGCTGGCTGAAAAATATGCGTTGTGCCATAATGTCTTAACCTTTTAAGGCTTTTTAGAATTACAAAAAATAGAAGAATAACTTTATAATAGATATATATAGAAGAATAATATAGAATAATATATATAGAAGAATAATTTAGAATAACAAAAAATTTGTATCTTTACTTACTTCATGAGTTTAAATACACTTTTGCTGAGTACAAGCCCTGCTTTTGCTGGCTAAAAAACATGCATTGTGGCTTAGTGTCTTAACCCTATAAGACTTGTTAGAATAACATTGATTAATTATTTCCGATTTCTCATAAATAATGTAAATGATTTCTGAAAATTTTTGAATAATATGTTGGTTGCATTGAATAAAAGCAACACTCACTTAAGATGTTTTAGGTGTTGAGCTGAAAAACGTTGGCTTGAAACTGGTTTCCTTCGTAAAACTTGTAAAATTTGCCAAAAAAAACGAATTTTTTTAATTTTTCTATGGCACTTGCAGCACAAGTCGAGCACATCACAGCACAATATATGAATTTTTTTAAAAACAAAATGCGGCTGACTTCTTAAGATTTGAAGATTTGTATATTTTTTCAAAAAATTTGCTAAATGTGCTGTCATGTGCTCGAGTTGTGCTGCAATGTGCCATAACAAAAAAATTAAAAAATTCATGAGTTTAACTTATTTCATGAGCTTAAATACACTTTTGCAGAGTATAAGCTCCGTTTTTGCTGGCTAAAAAACATACGTTGTGCCTTAATGTCTTAACCTTCTAAGGCTTGTTAGAATAGCAATGATTAATTATTTCCGTTTTCTCATAGATAATATAAATAATTTCTGAAGATTTGTGGATAATATGTTGGTTATATTGAATAAAATACACATGCACTCAAAGTGTTCCAGGTGTTGAACTGTTAAGCCTTGGCTTTTGCAAGGTGGTTTCATGGGCATGTTGGTTCGTTTTATTTAAATAGCTCATTTAATTTGCAAAAATGCGGAAAATTTTAAATTGGCTCTCACACATTGCAGCACAACTAGAGCACATCCCAGCACAATATCTGATTTTTTGAAAAACCGCCTATGACTGATTTTTTAAGATTTTAAGATTTGTGCTTTGTTTTTTAGAAATTTACCAAATGGTCTACTTTGCAGAGTACAAGCCCTGCCTTTGCTGGCTGAAAAATATGCGTTGTGCCATAATGTCTTAACCTTCTAAGGCTTTTTAGAATAACAAAAAGCTATTGATTAAATATTTCCTATTTTTCATAAATAATTTAAATGAATTTCGAAAATTTTTGAATCATATGCTGGTTGCATTTAATACGCACTTAAGGTGTTTTAGGTGTTGGACTGATAAACCTTGGCTTGAAGTTTGAAGCAAAAATACGAATTCTTTTAATTTTTCTATGGCGCATTGCAGCACAATTCGAGCACATCACAGCACAATGTTTGAATTTTTGAAAAACAACGTGGTGTGGACTTCTTAACATTTTTAGTTTTGTATATGTTTTTAAAAAAATTTGCTAAATGTGCTCTCATGTGCTCGAGCTGTGCTGCAGTGTGCCTTAGAAAAACTTAAAAAACCTCGCATCTTTACTAATTGGATGAGTGTAAATACACTTATGCAAGACTTAAGCCCTGATTTTGCTGGGTAAAAATCATATGTTGTGCCCTAATGTCGTAATCTTCTGAGGTTTGTTAGAATAATAAATACTAATAAGTCATGGATTGATTATTTTCGCTCTATGTTTCAAATGCATATAAATGAATTTTGAAAATTTTTACACAATATGTTAGCCGCATTGAATAAAAAAAAAACACGCAACTAAGGTATTCTTAGAGTTTAACTGTTAAATTCTTGGCTTTCAGAAACTGTTTTCATGGCCATGTAAGAGCTGGTTTTATGGCACAGCTGATTATATTTATCAAAATGCAAATTATTTAAATTTTTTTAATGACTCATTGCAGCATAACACGAGCACATCACAGCACAATATCCGAATTTCTGAAAAGCAACATGAGATAGACTTCTTAAGATTTTAAGATCTGTATTTTGTTTTTCAGAAATTTGCTGTGATGTGCTGTAATGTGCTAAAGTTGTGCTGCATTGTGAGTTTGAGTAGAAATTCCAAAGCTTATTTTAACCCGTATTACCTCTACAGACTTGAATGGGTGGCGAATAGATAAAATTTTAATGATCACGTTGACTTTGACCCTCTTTGACCCTATTTACCTAGCTCTGGACGAGCAGTAGTATCACATCAGTGTAGTGCTTTGACCATTTAAATAATCTTTTGACACGCTTTTGAATAGTTTTATATTTTTTAAGTAAATTCAGATACTAATTTTCATTTTCCAACAAAAACTTTGAACTTCACCTCGAAAACTTTCTTAGTTAACTGATTTTCATTCAAGTGATTATATTTTATTGTACAATTTTGAGAATTACCAATTCAAACAGTTGCGTTTAAACGAAACCCAGCAAACATTTTTAACGTGTTTTATAATAACGAATATGGCAGAAACTTAATTTTTTTTTTTTTTTAACTGAAAGCAACAAAAAAATTATGTAATCATTTCAGCTCAGGCTGTTTTGTTTTTATTGTCCGGTACTGTATGTATTGCGAATCTTTTTTTTTTTCTTAATTATTGCTGAATTTTTTATGACTCCTATCTCACTGCCATCAAGACATTTTTTGGGCGTGTCGTCACATTTTTGCCAATTTAAAATCCAAAAATTTTTCATTTTAATCAGGAACATTAATCAACGCCATAAAGCATTTGTTTATTTCTTGTATTTTTTGTTTTATTTGTATCGTTCTGTTTGTTGGTATTCATTTTTTTTCTTTTTGATATTTTAATTTCCCGTCGCTCGTAAAAAAACGCATTATTTGTGATTTTAATTTTTGTTTTTTTTTTTTTTTAATACTACAAGCAGGAATCAAAATTCTTTAATAAAATATCATCACACTTTGCTCGCAAATGCTTTGTAGCTTGCCTTTTTCACCACCATCACCACCACCATAGAGCGCTGTCATTCATACGCTTTGACGCTCAATATAATGCATTTTGCCGGTGAAATGCGGCGTTACGTGTCCGGTTTTCAGTTTGACTACAACATGACCTCGGCACTACGTCATTCGCTTGTGTTATAATAGAATCGAACTGTGAAAAAATGCTTTTTGCTTTAATTTAGTTTTTTTTTTCATTTCATTTTCATTTTTGATAAAATGTTGAAGAGACAAAAAAAAATTTGTTTGTCCAAACAATTTGTCAATTTGCTAAAATGAGGTAATCGTGTTAATATAAATTTTATCAATAATTTTTTTTTGCGTTCGTCATTTTGTTTTGTTTTGCCCTTCGTTCTTGTTCATTTTTAACATTCATTCTTTTATAGCTTCTTTTAATACCACAGCTATTAGCTTATGCTTCATTTTCAACTTATTCCTAGTAGTGCTGAGTATTTCACCACACTACAATGCCGCCATAGTTTTGTCTCTACTTCGAAGCTTTTAAAACTTTTTCTTTTCTGTTAATTCTCTTGTTTATTTTTGTGTTACTCTCTAGCTTTACTCTTTTATTGTTATTTGTCTCTCTTTTTCTTGGCCGGCAACTGGTGCGGCTTTTAAATCTATTTTTATGTTTTGGTTTAATTTGTATCTCGGTATCTTGGCCTGTGGTTCTCATGTGCCTCATATTTTTTTTTTTTTTGCTTTTTTATTTGTTTCCTCTTGATATGTTTTTTATATAAAATGCTTTTAGTTGCTTTTCATTTTATTAGCCGGCTTTGTTTGCGCTTTTAAAAGCGAATAACTTGAATTAATAATTTGTTTGTGCTTTTAGTTTTTTTTTTAATTTTATAACAAGTGATAAAAGAGTTTTTATCAATATAAAATTTCAATTAAATCCACATAATTTTTCGTTTATTTTTTTTTTGTACATTGAAATGACTCATTTTTTGCCATTTTATTTTCCGATTCAAAATTAAAATTATATTCAAAAATAATTTATAAAAAAAATAAATAAACTGATTAATCGATACACATACAGTAATGGGTAAAAAATTAGTACAGGGCACTCTAGAACTTTTAAGTAAAATGTGGCAAAGTAGAAAAAGTTCTCTTAAACGTAAAAATTGGTTCGGTGAAGAAGGAAAGAAAAAGTGGCGATATATTTTCTGGAGCGGCGAATGTAAGTTTAGGTTGTTAGGATCAGATGGCAGACATAATGTTTCACGGTCAACAAACACATAATTTAATCCGAAATATATAAAAAAAAGGTAAAACATGGTGGCGGCATGTTGACCATGGTTTAGAGTTGGGTCAATAAATCTCGTGCAAAGAAGTACTATCGTACTATGTCTAAAGAAAGCTTCATTGATATTTTAGAACATGTTAAGTTGCATTTAGTTAGTGGAAATATGTCCATAACTTAGGCCTATCAGCAGGATAAGGATACTTATTATTTCCCTCATATAGTTTTTAACTGGTCTAATACTTATCTTGACTTCCTAAGTAATTATTTTGACTGATATGCTTACGCTTCAGTCAAGTCTAGAGCTATTCATGACAATGCCCCAGAAATTCACCTAATAACGCAGAAAGTATTGATCATTATCCAAAATATTTGTTCCGAATGGTATACTGTGTTTATATTCTTGTATTTTGATGTCAAAGAGTATGATTTTGATTAAAAAAATCTAGATTATAATTTAAGATTGAGCCACTTAATGCATGACTCTATATCTAGTTTTCTCTTTTCATTAAAAAACTCCTTTAGTTTGTAATTGTGGGCATAGATGTATGTTTAACTTATAGCCTGGCTGCTCTGAATTAAGAACTATGGAGCTGGAAACACCCAATAGAAGAGTAAAACTTCGTCAGACAACCAATTTTAGACAAATTATTAGGAATACTTTCACTGAATATTGCAAACTTACTGAGTCCTTACTGAGCCCCAAGAATACCTTGCTTTAATGAATCATAACCTGAAAGCCGAATCCTTGATGATTTTTAGTTGAGAATTTTCTGATGGTGAACAATTCTTTCAAAGCCCCTTTGATAGATTTCTGAGCTTTTCATTAAATAACAGGCGTTTAGCAAGATCAACCTTTCTTATGCTGTCAAAAATTTTATTTATGTGAGGAGATAAGGAAGAAGTACTCAATGTTCACTGAAAATATATTCCAAAATTTTGTCTAAAAATGGTTTTCATTCTTAAAATCATAAGATCAACCACTTTCTTGGAAAATCTTCCTAAGTTTTAAATAGAAATAAATAACATTAAGTTGCTTATCCCTTTATATACAATTATTGTGCATTAGGCTGGGCCGATATTTTTTTTAAATTTTAATACTCAATAGGTGTCAAAAGTAGCGTATTTTTGTGCTAATTTAAAATATGCTTACCATTTTTGAATTAATATAACTTTTGGCCCTCTACCAGAACTTTTCTGACTAAAATTTTAGGCTAGGCAGATATATTTTTTAAATTTTAATACGCAATAGGTATCAAAACTTGCGTATTTTTGCGCTGATTTAAAATTAAATTTAAATAAAATTAAAATTAAATTTCATTTTTTAAATTAATTTAACTTTTGGCCCTCTACCAGAGCTTTGTTGTCTGAAATTTAAGGCTAGGCAGATATTTTTTTTAAATTTTAATACGCAATAGGTATCAAAAGTTGCATATTTTTACGCTGATTTAAAATGCGCTTACCATTTTTGAAATTAATATAACTGTTGGCCCTCTACCAGAGCTTTTCTGACTGGCATTTTTTAAATTTTTATCAGGCCGACTTGCATCCAATTTTTCCTTCCAAAATTTCGCACATATGTGCATCCAACTAACTAATTTGAGTCATTAAATTCAATAATCATCGTAAAAGCACAGTTTTTGCAGAATTCGATATGTTTTATTTTTGAGGCGTATGAGTGATTTTTTCATATCGTTGTTTATTTTGTTTAATTATTTTGTTACTTGCGTTTAATTTTAAACAAAGATAATTTTAATGATGGTTTTTAGACTAAGCGATCTGAAAGTATTATGAAACTAGTAAGGAATGAAGCTTCGGCGGAGTTCCGAAGCTAAAATACCTTCGTATTTGAAGTATTTTCAAAGTCTTTAGCCGTCTTTAAAATGTTTAAGCATAATCTGTAAAATTATTTGTGTCATACGCTTAATTTTATTTTACCCTTTGCTGCCACATAGAGTAATTTGTAGACTGCCTCTTATGTTAAAGAATATATGTGCAAAATTTGATTGGTAGTATGTGCAAATTCATACAAACGGTGTAAAATAATTTCGCTTAATATTAAAGTGCCACCCCCCCCCCCCCCCCCGGTTCAATTCCGCCCAAATTTCTTGACTACTGACTGCTCATTATTCCAAAGAATATGGAAAATTTGGAAGAAGTCGGACAAAGGCAATGGAAGGAGTTCGATTTAAATTAAAGTGACACGCCCTCTTCTAATTCCGCCCAATTTGTTAGACTACTCACTGCTCATTATTCCAAAGAATAAATTTGCGCAGTTTGATTAGAATTAAATTGACACGCCCCTTGTCCAATCTCACCCATTTTGTGTGCTTACAACTTCTCATTATACTAAAGAATATATGTGCGAAATTTGGTTAAAATCGAAAAAACGGTGTAGATGGAAATTTATTAAAAATAAAGCGCCACTTCCCTGTCTATTACGCCCACTTTTATGAACTACAGACTGATTCTTATGCCAAATCATATGTGAGCAAAATGTGGTTTAAGTTGGACAAACGGTGTAGAGGGAATTCGGTTACAATTAAATTGACACGCCCCTTGTCCAATCCCACCCATCTTTGTAGGCTCAAAACTTCTCATTATACTAAAGAATATATGTAAGAAATTTGGTTGAATTCGGACAAACGGTGTAGATAGAGCTAGTCTAAACATAAAGTGCCACGCCCGCTGTCTATTACCGCCCAATTTTATAAGCTTAAGATTGCTCAAATTACCAAGGATTATGTGTGAACACTTTGGTTGAAGTCAGACACACGGTGTAACAGAAGTTTGACCCACTTTTCTAATGTAAAGACTCCATATTATACCGAAGAATATGTGTATGGGCTGGATAAACGATGTGGGCGCAATTTGGGTACATACAGACCCGATTTCATACAGTTTTATACATTTACGAAAGTTTTTCTATTTTGATGACGTCATTTTGTATGGGAAGTAGGCGTGGTTTTCATCCGATTTTGCCAAATAGCATAGAGATAGTTTATATTATATATCAAAGCCTATGTGCAAAATTTCAAGGTATTTCATTAGTTTTTGTGGATTTTTAAGAGATTCTGCTGTTAAAATAAAGTCACTTTGTATGGCAGGTAGGAGTGGTTTTCATACAATTTAGCTCATTCTCGAATTTGATCTCCATTTTTTGAAAAGGGTCTTATATTTTGAATTTCTGTATACCTCTGTATACCTCTGTTATTATATAGAAAGGCAGTAGAATTAAGAGAATTTTCAGTCATAAAAGTTCTGGTTGAGGGCCAAAAGTTATATGGAATTAAAAGATTTTTAGCTTATTTTGAAATTACTTAAAAATAAGCAACTTTTAGTTACTATTGTATTTCGAAAAAAAAATTTTTCGAAAGTCGACCCAGCCTAATGTGCAAGTTTTGTTAAATATTTTGTTTATATATAAGAAGTCTACGTTTTTTTTTTGTCTGCAATTTGTAGGTTTTGATTTAATGTAGGTAAATCAAAGGCTTGTAGGTTTGAATAAAAGAACACAATACGCAATGTAGGATCATTTCAGTTAAAAATATTTTTAGAAGTCGACTTTAGTGAAAATTACTTCATATTTTCTCTGGGTAGCAAATTTGTAAAAAAAGTCAGATCTTCTAATGGATTTTAACTTTGTTAAAAAAGTTTTACAAATAATTGTTAATTTAATTGATTTAAGAAATTATGAGATTCACCAAAAATTTTATATAATTTACTGAAACAGTGCAAATCAAGAAAATTGTATATGAAAAATTGTAATTCATATTACGCCTTTTTCCAACTGGCAGAGAAATCTTAGTAGTGAACTGTTGGCTTTCTTAAGCATACTACTAAATAAACTAACAACAATCGAAAATACATACGCGGTTTCCTTGTTGTTTGTTTCCCAGTCAGAACCGCCTCTGTGCCAAAATACACATGACTACGCTCACATGGGCTAAGCGCGTGAGAGAGAACGAGAGAGAGGGTGATAGAGAGAGCTTTATTATATACTTTCTTGCTTTACTCACTTTAGCACTGTGAGGTGAAATAAAACGGCATTGAAACGCGCTGCTATGGTGTAGAAGAAATAAAATCAATTCCAAGAATTGCTGCTGTTGCTGCTGCGTTTTGCTAAAATTTTTTGGCGACGATCTTGTGGCGAACAACTAGAATTTTCAGTTTTAATTTAGACTTACTTATAAGCGGACGGAAACCACTGGATGGCTGGAATAAAATAAAAGAATTAGAGAAGAGAAAAAAATATAAGAAAGCAGAGCAGCAAGCATTAAAAAGAAGACACACACACACACACACCAAAGGAAAAAATATAGAAATAAACGACTTTCAAAGTCAGGCGAATTCGTATACAAGACATTAGAGTGACGATAAAATTGTAAATTTCTACAAATATTTTCAAGAATATTGAAAATAATTAATTTTTTTCTACAGCAATTTAAGTGAATTCGCAGCAGCAGCAACGCGCATAACGCCGATTTGTGGATTACCAGGCGTATGCGTAACATTTATTGGTGTAAAAATTGCAAAAACTATAGCTGTATAAAAGCAGCATAAAGGACCAGCAGCAACCTCCTCTAACACGAAAGGATAATAGTGTGCCACAGAGGAGGGTTGGCAAAAGAACAAAAAAAGCAAAAAACGTGGCAAAGAATAAGAAAAGACTTTAAAAGAAACGCGAAAATTTGTTAAAAAGTTTGCTGACCGGTTTTCGATTTTTTTTTTCACACAACCTTATCGTATATTTTACAAGAAAATAAACAAGAAATTTGTCGTCAAAGTAAAAGGTTTGTGTAACAGCCAATAATGCTCAATTCAACCCACCTTCTTCCTAACAAGGATTGCAAAATAGTGCTACCAAAATTTTACAATTTTGTCGTATCGTCAACGATTAAGTCATCGCTTCAGAATTACAAAACAAAAAAAAAATTGAATTTAATGAAGTTCTAACTAACCACAAAAATTAACGAACTCTACTAAAAAAGCTTTCAAAATGCGTTTATCGCTTTTAAAGTTGCGCTTTATGGTAGGTTTTTTAAGTATTGCTTTAAGTAAGAAAGGATAACCTAGACAATGAAATAGTCTCAGTCTGACATATTTTTCTTGTTTTCTGAAAAAAATCTACAGTGAAAAAAACTGCTTTATTAAATTAGTTATGACACAATAAAAGCCGCACTTAAAGCCGCAGTGCTAGAGTTGTATAAGCTCAACGTAAACCATATCTATGTATCTAAGTACATATTGTTCGTTATTTTTTTTTTTTTTTTCTTAAAACTTCTCAATTTTGACACTTTTCTCTAACTTGGGCTACTTTTGTTCTACGTTGTGAAATTCTTTTATTTTACTTTCCTATGTGTTCAGTTTCTTTTACTGTTGCTATTGTTCTTCTGTTGCTACCGATGACAACATCTCAAGCATAACTTAAAGCTCAGCAAAGCATGTTTTTTTTTATTGTTTTTCAGTTTTTTTTTGTTTAACGGCTTTCAACTTGTACTCATTGACTACGTACATTATCGATGACTTCGAGCGTTTAAATAATTCAAGGAAAAATAGTACCCTGAGTGAATTCTTTAGTTTTAAATTTTGCCAAAAAATTTTTTTTGCTTCAGCCAAAAAAAAAAAAAATAAATATACCTGCTTTACAGCAATTAACCTAATTCTACTGTCGTTTAGCATTGATCAAACTTTTGCTTTCTGCGAACATTTTATTGCTTGCGGCATTTGTAGCAACATGTTGCGTGCTGAGAAACTTTTTTAATTATAGGCCTCGAGCAGACATCCATAAGATTAATAAATATGCATGTTTTTCATAGTAAAGAAAATATGTAGAGAAAAGCTCTGTGATTAGTAAATTTTTCAAAGCTTTTACTAAACTTTATTGTTAAAAAATATTGTTTAAAATTTGTTCAGGTTGTTTAAAACTTTTAAAAAATTGAGAGTGTTTTTAAGAGCTTAAGAAGTTTTTTTTTAAAAAACCTTTATATTAGCTTGTAAACTATGTTAAAATTCCTTAAAATTGTTCCGAATTAAAACAAAATTTTTCATCCGTAAAACAGTAAAACCGGCATAACAAGTTTTTTTACACTCAAAAAAGCTTTGTGCTGACTTAATTGCATTCCTTTTTGATTTTTAATAGCTTTAAGCATAATAATATAATGTAGTTGTGTTAAATAGAAACTTGCATACTTTTTAGGCCTGATATAATACTCTGATCAAAACTTGACCCTTTCAGATTCCCTTTCAAACTTACACTCTCTCACGTTGATGTCCGTGTCGCTCGTCAACAAATGTTAGACTTGATCGTCAATTTCTGACAAATATAGGACGGGACTTAATTTCATTTCAGCAGCTTAACGCTTTTTTTAATGAATTTTTTATTTTTTTTGGTAAGGTTCAACGAAAAATATAGCGAAAAGAAAGCTTAAAGCTATATAAAATACATGATGTTGTGATTAAGTATTTTTTTTGTGATATTTCGAAAGCTTTTAGCGTATATTGAAACTCATTTGCTATTGCAAATCAAGTTCTTTATTACACTTAACTAAAAAAAAATTACAAAAGCTCGTCGGCTATTTTATTGTATCTAAATTATTTTACAAAACAGCTTATATTACAGCCTTGGGAAACTTTCATAAACTTAAACTTAATTTTTATGAACTGCTCTTCGAAAGAAAGTTCTACTAAAGTAGAGCTTTCTTTAGAAAATTGTATTTTATGTGAGCATTTTAAGAATGCCAAGGGTTAAAATCTTTATCAAAATATAAAAATGAGCTAAAGAAAATTTTATGATACCTTAGGGACTGTTATTTAGACAAAAAATATTTTAATATCTAGATCTTGAATTTTTTGCAGTCTTAATTTTTTTTTAAAGCTTTCAGCTATGGCTTTTTAAAAAATTTGAACTTGCTTTGCACTTGTATGGTTCTTGAAAGCTTAAAAGGAAAAATAGCACCGCCCCTAAAAGCTCGGAAAAAAATGTATATAAAATATCTTAGACATCAGCTCTGTTGTTTTTTATAAGCTCTCATTCTCTTATTAAAATCTTTAAAGCTTTATAACTTGTATATTTTATTAAATGCATGTACATTAAAATTAATTTACCCGTTGAGTATCCAGGAGTGCGGTCGAAACATTGAATCAGACACTGAGAGCGCGCTCATTGCCATTCAAAGGTTAAAATTATATTTTTAAGTTCTTCTAAAGCTTTATTAAGTACAAATTTTTTAGGCAATAACTCTGCGATTACTTTTTGCATCATTTTAATATTCTGATAGATTCAGATTTGAAGCAAAAATTTAGGTTGGGTTTGATAAAGATTTTATGATACTTTAAAGTCATCTGTACTGCAAATAAAAAAGAACACACCAATAATTTCACAAATTATTATGATTATAAAAAAAAAAATTTAGCTACTTACCAATATTATGGCGGCACTTTGCATTATTTGCAGCTTTAAGCTTTTTTTGAAAGCTTTCTCCAAAAGCTTTTACCTTTGAATTTAAAAATGCTGAAGAAACTATCACAGAGTTTTTGCCTAGAAAAATGTGTACATTACTTACTTACTTACTTAGGTGGCCGTGACAACCCGTGTCCGGATTTCGACCGACCTCATCAGCTCTCGCCAGGCGCCTCTGCTTTGCGCGCGCCTTCTCCAATCGGATACACCAAGTGCGGTTAGGGCTTCCTCAGCCTGGTCCATCCATCGGAGGCATGGTCTCCCTCGTCGTCGTTGACCAGCGACCCTCGCTTCGAGCACCTTTTTCGCTGGAGCTTCGTCGTCCATACGATGGACATGACCCAGCCAGCGTAGTCGCTGCACAGTTATACGCCGAACTACGTCAATGTCTCCGTAGAGCTCATACAGCTCGTGGTTCATTCGGATGCGATAGTCATCGCCGACTCGAACAGGACCGAAGATTTTGCGAAGGACTTTTCTCTCGAACACCCCCAGAGCGGCTGCGTCAGTTTGCGAAACTACCCATGCCTCAGCGCCATAAAGCAACACAGGTAGAACGAGCGTCTTGTAGAGTGTTAGTTTTGTCGATCGAGAGAGGGCTCTGGAACTTAGTTGCTTACTGAGCCCGTAGTAGCACCTATTAGCAATTATTGTTCTTCGCTTTATCTCCAGGCTGATTTCGTTGTTAGAAAAAATGTGTACATAATAAAGCTATATTTTTAAAGTATTATTCAACCCTTTCAATGCCAAGAAACGCGATCTCAGTGTCTGACTCAATGTTTGGATCGCGCTTCTTGGTACTCAAAGGGTGAATTCACTTTTGAGTGCATGTCTTTTACAATATATACAATTTATAAAGCTTTTAAGCTTTTAATGAGAGAATGCGAACTTAGAAAAAACCACACAGCTGATGCATAAGATATTTTATATAAATTTTTTTTGAGCTTTTTTCGGTGTGCTTTTAAGCTTTTAAGCACTTAAAATGTAAAGCAAGCTTTCAGAGAAAGCTTTCAAAAAAGCTTTTAGAACAAATTACTAGAAAAATATTTTTATTATTATGATTAATTCAAAAATACATTTAGCTACTTGCATATAATATTTGTGACACTTTACATATTTTAAAGCTTTAAGCTTTTAGCAAAAGCTTTTAGAGTAACCTTGCAGTTGCTTTGCAGATTTCGAAATTTACAGCTTTATACGTGCTTTTAAACAAAGATAAAACTTTTGTTTTATCCGAAGCTCTGTTAAATTATCTTCAAAGATTTTTATTGTTTTGAACAAATATTAAAACTTTTTTAAATTTTTCAATACTCTGCATTTTATATCCCTTGCCACTCCATCAAATGGACTGGGCATTGAAATTATTTGCATTCTTTAACATGCTCAGTTTTTTATTCATTCGTATTATTATAAGCTACAAATAAAATAAATTCTAAAAAAAAAGTAATTTTGTTGCTTATAAAAAGCAATGCAAGCAAAAAGCACTTGAAAGCTTTGTTTTTGACATTGTTTGTAATATTTTTCAATATATTTTTTGTTGTTAGTGTGCCACTTACCTCGATATGCAGTGATTTTTGAACCCAAACTCAAAACTATAACACTTGGTATAGAATCTATTTTCGAAAAAAAATTAATATAAATACGTGTTATGCATTGCAAATATAACAACAACAATAATATTGAGAACATATAATTATACATCCGCAAGTGGGAGCTACAACTTAAGTAGAAGAAGAAAAATAGTAAAGAAAAAAAAACTAATTTTCAAAAAATGTTGGCAGTTCTCCAAAGATATTTAGCTACGTTCTTGTTAGCTTGAAGGCAGCAGCATTCCTTATATTATTCGAAAGTTTTTTAAAAAAATAAACATTTTTTATTGTTGCTTTCAATTGAACTGCCTCATAATATTTTTTTACTTAAATAAATAAGTAGTAAGAGGTTTTCAATGATTTTTTCTGTTTTTTTTTTCAAATTATGACTGAGTTCAATGCTTTTTTTAACCATGTCATCCTGACCCAGGTATACAGGTCTCAGGTCATAACGTGCATTTGCTTAATCCGCACGCCCACATTTGCGAATTTAGAAATTTTTATTAAAAATTAGAAACATGCTATAATAAATTCAAATGGTTTTTATCCTAGCGTATGAGTAATATTAGTTAATGAAAAAGCTCTTTACTAAGTTTTTCGATTGGCCATGTCCAAAAAAATTTTTATATATTAAAAAGCTGCACAAAATATTTTAATGAAATATATTTCGTATATTATGATAGCGCAATCTTGATTTCAAAAAGCTTAAAAAAAGCTTAAAAGACCATATAATACATGCCTAGTTCATAAAAATAAAAAAAGCTCTCTATATAAAGCAAAACCTAATTAAGGCTAAACCTTAATAAAAACATAAAGTTTCATGACCTTGAGCAAAAAACGAAAAGCTCATAAAGAATAAAAACAAAATTTTTGTTGTTAATTCAAGCTCAATGTACCACATCTTTGCCAAACATAATAAACAAGCTTAAGCTTTAGCACATACAATTGCCATGCATAATATAAATAAATATAATGTAAAAATCTCACCAAACGAAATGTTAATAATAATAATAAAAATATTTGAAATAGCTTGAGGCACGCCCCATACCAGTCACTGTTCTAGTGATTCATACAACATAATTCAACAGAAACTGATGCATTTTGATTTTTTTTTTTTTTTACTTGCAATGACGTCAACAGGCGGTGTCTACCGGCAGCGTAGTATATTGTGCAGCAGCTTGGCTGTATCTAAAATATTTAAGTGCCATGAATTTGTTTTAAATATTGGAAAAAACAAAAACAATAAAATAGAACATATAAAAGGAGAACAAAAATAACCACATGCCACCAGCACAACCAATTCAAGACACAGCAGGCAAGAAAAGAGTCGAAAGAGTCGAAAGAAAAGAAAATGAAAGAAAGATATTTTTGTATATATTAAAAAAAATTTACAAAATAAGAAAACCAACAAATAATACATAAAAAAAAAAAAATAAAAAATTTAAATTTGCGTGTTTATGACAAGTAAAACAATAACAAAAATTTAATTCAAATATTCAGCGCATTAATTGCGAACGTCATAAATTCAATTTATAATTTTTAAACACCGGCTAAAAACAAAACAAGCAGCTCTCACTTAATGCTACATAGTTTTCAAATCTTATAATTGAATTTCAAGGTTATTTTTGTTGTATTATTTCATTTTGTGCGTTAAAAACTTTTTCGAACATAACTTCGAAATTTAATTTTTTGCCATTTTGCTCAATTTTGAGCTTTCTGCTATACAATAACAATGCTTTTGTGAAATTTTGCGCATTTTGTGTGCGGAAATTTTTTTCGAACATATGTTCGAATTTTCGAACATTGTGTTTTTTACCTAAAGAGAAAATTTTAGAACGTTTCCCTGTCTTTTGCTGCTATGCCATATATCATTTAGAGTAAAATCTTAAAAGCAAACGGACGCAAGTAGCACACAGACTACGTATACTTCACGGCCTAAGTGAAAAGCAGAGCAAACGTGCCTCAAGTGGAAGAAAAAAAAAAAAACAAAAAATAAGAAAAACCAAAAAATAAGAAAAACCAAAATAATAAAAAAAAACAATTCTAGCTGAACAAAGAAAATTAATAAAAATTAATTTGCGCGCTAGCACATACAATACAGAGCAATACAATAATTTTACGGCGTATAAAATAAGCGTGTACAACAAGAGCTCTATATATAATATATATAAATATATATTAATACTTATAACTGTATACTATAGTTCAGCACAAACGGCAGCTATAAGCGGCGAACGCGTGGTTTTGCAAAATTCTAAGAAATTCCTCATTATTCATAAACTTTTTCCATATTTTCCATACATCTTTTCTGTGTCTCATTCTTTTGCCTTTTCTTTTTACTTTTTTTTTTGCAGATTAAACGACACCCTACGCGATAAGGATCGTCAGGTTAGCAAGGATCTCGAGGAAATTGAAAAAATCTTCCGTCACATCTCAGAGCTACAGGATAAATTCAACGCCCTGCTCGAGCAAATACAAGACGTGCACGTATTCGATGCTCAAATCGTTAAGATCGAAGAACATTTGAATCAGTTGCAACAACGTGTCACCAATACCATAGACGAGAGCAAACATTTGATAAACGCCACCAAAGATAAATACCTAAAACAACAGAATCTCGTACCGAACGATATCAATCAAGAGTTTACCGCTCTAGAGCTATTATCAGAGCGTGTACAGGGCGCCATGGAAACAAAACAGAAGGACTTCAAACGTGCCAAGACTGTACGCACCGAATATCTCGCTGGTGTCGATGAGATACAGCGTTGGTTGCTACAGGCCGAGGTGCAGGTACAAGATCGCACCCTCGAACCGGTACAGATGAAAGAGCTTTTGCATCGCATCAATCAAGAAATAACAGGCATCTACGAACGCTTCACATTGGTTAAGACAAATGGACAAGTGATTATTGAAAATTGCCGCAATAGCGATGAAAAATTGCTGGTACAAACCACTGTCGATCAGCTGGCTCAACAATTGGGTCAGGTGCGTTCGTGGCTGGACGAGAAGAAACAACAAGTTGGCGACAGTTTGGATGCATGGACTAGATTTATGAACCTCTATCAAATTGTAATGACATGGGTGGCAGAAAAGAATACCTTCCTAGAACAGAAGATAAATTTGAAAACATTACCGGAGGCACGCAACAAGTTGCAGGACTATCAGGCGGCCGTGAAGAGTATTAAACCGATTATAAAGCATTTGAGTGAAATGGACAAGGAATTGGAACAAATTGGACAAGTGACAACTGTGGGCGATCTCAAGGATAAGCTGCAAGAGGCTGAGGAAGCAAAGGTTGCGGTGGAAGCGGTGCTCTTGGAGAGGGTAGGTGGCGTCTAAAAGGAATGAAAGAGTTTGTAGGATTAAAGGAAGAGAAAGGGAAAGCTTTGCATAGTGAAGCTTTAAGAGGGCTTAAATTGGGAAGACTGCAGAAGTTAGGGAAAATGATTAAGAAAAGATTTTAAATAAATTAAAATTTTAGAAGCAACATTATTCGAAAGACACTATTTTTTAGGAAGAAATGAGTAGAGAATTATAGAAGAAAAAGATTAGTTTGAGTTAAAAAGCTTGCAGACGGGTAATAAACAAATATTAAAAAAAAGTTACGTAATAGAATCAAGAGCTTTGAATGTGAAGGATGAGGTGAACAGACGCATAGAAAATAGTTTGAGAACATAGAAATAGATAAAAAATTAACTGAAGTTAATGGAATCAAGTTCGAAAAAATTTATTTAAATGAGGACGGCAATATTTGAAGAAAGAGAAAAAAATAATTTAGAAGCATGAAATTGAGTCGCCTTTTTTGAGCGTATGTCTAACCTAGAAACAATAGCTGTGCAGGAAAATTTTGGTGAAGTTATCTTTACTTTAGAAAACGAAAAAAATAGAACCGGAAAAATAGAAATTTGGAAATAATCAAACTTTACAAAAAAAAAAAAAAAAAAATTATAAAATAAAAAGATTTTGAGTCAAATATTTTAAATCAGGGAATGGAAAAAACGTTAACGAACGTTTCGTTTTTGATTTGTTTGTATTTTTCAGGGTTGCATCGGAAAAAAATAAAAACGCACTTCAAAAACTAAAAAATTTTTTTCCTTGAAAATAAAATTTCTTTTTTTTTTTAAATTTTGTTTCGGAAACACTGACATTTTATGTACAATTACCGACATTTCTTCCCGTCGTTTCAAAGGAGATTAAAAAAGGGGTCTCCAAGTTCCAAATTTTCAATTCTTCGGGGTACAAACTAAAAATACGCAATCGTACTGAAAAAAATAAAAATTTACCCAAAATATAAAAACGTACCAAAAATAGTAAAAAAAAAAAACGTTTATTTGTATATTGCTGTTAGACTCAATTACTAACACGCCGAAGACAGAGAGAGAGAGAAAAGCTCACCAAACATGTGTGCCTAGCATAACCACGGCATAAGGAAGCAAAGCATATTCTTTTCATTTAATGCGTATAACACTAACAACAAAAAAGCTAACCAAACATGTTAGCCTAGCATAACCACGACATAACAACAAAAAAGCTCACCAAACAGCTTTGCCTAGCATAACCACGGCATAACACAACGTTACCATTCTGTACCGATCTCTCTCTTCTGTGCGCTGGTGGTAGTATTAGTATTTGAACCAAAGAGCCACATACGAAGTGGAGAGAGAGAGAGAGCTTTTTTGCCCGTTTGTAAAGCTATGTATAAGGTATGGATTTTTTCACTGTCTCTTCTAAATCGGGAAAAAGATGATACAAAAAAGATGGTACGAAAAGACTTTGAAAGACACTTTAGAAGAAGAAAGACAAAACCAAAATATAGAATGTAAGGAAGAACATCTTTTTCAAAATTATGGACAAAAATCACATAAAAAAAATTCAAAGAAACGGTACGAAAGGACTTTGACGGACCCCGTACTTAAATATAGTGAACTAAATATGAAAAGGTTTGGGTAAGTGGGATAGGAAAAGAGAAACATAAAAATTAAAGGCTAACCTACAAAAATAATAAATAAAAAACGGACGTTCCTATTTAAAAAATAAATATAGAGAAAGATGAAGTTTAAGTCAGTTATTATTAGAAAGGAAAGGCTACTTAAATCCTACCTGAAGTGATAAACAAGAAAGAGAAAGCAAATGTAAGAAATGCATTTGATATGCTTTTTTAAGAGATCCAAAATAAAAAGAAAAGCAAGACAAAGGCTCATATATCTAAAGCATATCGGAAAAAAATCATTCTTACAGAGATGGGTCTTTTAGGAGGATCTTCTTGGGAGAAAGAATGTTATAGTTATAAAAGAAGAAGTTTTTAAAAATTCGGTTCTCAAGAATTAGACCGGAAAGATCGGTTAGCTTTGAATATAACCTAACCAAAGTGACCAAGAAGAAAGAGAAAGCAGATGTTAAAAGCACTTTTGACAGCCTTTTTAAGATATCTAAAATATAAGGAAAAGCAAGACAAAGATACTTATTAAGACTAAGGCATATCGGGAAAAATCATTCTTACTGAATAAGAATGTAACAGTTATATGACTATAGACATAGAAAAAGTCGGTTCATAAATAAAATAAATAAATATTGTAATAAAATCGTCTTAGGAGAATAAATAAAAGTAGATTTAAATATAAATATAAATATAAGAAGAAACAGGCTTCCGAAAGTAAAACAACTATTGGAGATTTACAAAAATTTGAAATATAGAATAGAACAGACAAAACTACCAAAAAATTAAGGCTTCAAATTTACCTGCAAGTATAAAAAATAGTAAATTGTAGAAAAAAAATAGTTGTTGAAGAGCATTGAAGTTATAATATTTGAGAAAAAAAAAAACTGCTTAGTTAACAAGTTTCTGTTAATACAGTAGAATTGTTTGACGATTGACTTAATACCTACCTTGTGTGAGAACTAGATGTGTTGAGAAAAAATGTGTTTTAGATTCGAAATTAGCTCCTATTTATTACCATTAAAACGTTGAAAGTTTAGAGTTTAGCAAAAAATGTAACATGTTGTAATTATAGAAGTACTAAAATAGAAAAATTCAAAAGCTTGAAAAAAATTAAGGATAATAAGGTTTGCTGTAGCACAGTGTAGAATTAAAAAAAAATTGTCTAGATGGTAAGAGAAGTAATTGAGTTGGAGAAGAATTGACTTTAGTTTCATGATACGCGTCGTCAAAGTGTTCTTAAAACTTAAAAAAGCTAAAGCATTAAAAAACTTAAAATTTGAGGTATGGTGGGATCATAAAAGTAAAAGAATAAATTGGTATTATTTTCTACCTGTAAATAAAATAGAGTAATCAAGCTAAAAGTCTTATAAAAATTAAAGACTTTAGACAAAACTTAAAGACAAAAGTTTTTATGAAGAAAGTTTTAAAAAAGTTATTTCCGGACTTTATGAGAGTATGAGTTTGAGTAAAAATTACTTTTTTCAGACAATTTATGAGAGCACTATGTGCGATGGATAAAAACTAATTTCAGATTCGAAATCTGCGTGCTCAAGATTACAAAAGGTTTTGTGTTGTATGCCCAAAGCAGTTAGGAGAAAATTTGAAAAAAATTTCAAATTAGAAGTAAAACGGAGTTTAATAAAATGCGTATCAACACATTTAAAGCTTCCGTTGAAAAATCTTTTCGCAGTAACAATTTTAATTAATTTTTTTCTTTCACTCTCTCTCTCTCTCTCTCTCTCTTGCTCTCACTCTTCTTCATTGTAATTTTTCATTATCTGAGTAGAACTCGCTTCTACAAGAAACCTGCGAAGAATGGGATCAATGTGAACGTAAAATTAAGGATATACGCAGCTGGATTGAAAAGGCAAAACAATCATTAGACTCGCCACAACACAAAAAGAAACCACTGCGCGATCAGCTGGGTTATTGCGAGAAAACTATAGCCGACATAAATGTGCAAAAAATGAAACTGAGACTGTCAATTGAAAAATTGGAGGTAAGTTTTTTAGATCGAAAAGAATTTTTAAGAAAGGCATATTCACTGACTACCTGCAGAAAATTTTTTTGCAAACGCTATCTTATACTCATAAGGAAAAAGTGGCGCAATTCGATTCAATGCCATATAAAACATTCATTAAATTCGCTGTTTAAAAAAATATTGCCAGAGGTAATGTTTATTATGAAGCTACTAAAAATTTCAAAAACTTATGGTACTGAACTCTGGCAACTCCATCTAACAACATTCTCCAAGTATGTAAAAATTAAATTATTCAAGTCAAAGAGCGTGCAGTAACTTCTTGCTACTCTCTCATTGTGTGAGTGGGAGAAATAGAGCGAAAAAACTCCATGTTAAGAAAACTTTGTGAGCGTCCACCTTTAAGCCGAATTCACTGAACACCTTCTGCATGTTGAGCTTTTTAACAATGTGCGAGTAACAAGAATTTGTTCCACGCTCTTTGACTTGATTAAATGAAGTTTATTTTTTTTTTGCGGAATGATTTTGAGCGGAGTTGACAGAATTGAGTTTCTTAAGTTTTTGTAACTTCATAATGAGGAAACATTACGTCTGGCAATATTTCTTAAACAGCGAACTTGATAAATGTTTTACACAAGGTTGATTTATAAGGTTGTCGCAGGGCTGATCGCACTCTCTTCTCAGTACCCATAATTGTCAAAACCAGCCAGTTTTGCGAATGACTACAAAAGAACCCGGATGATATAAGAGAGCCCTTGCAGATTTTCTATGAGCTGTCAACTTCGATTTGACAATTATGGGTACTCGCTCTCTCCATTGCGACAAAATCGTAACAATCTCTTTCTGAGAGCAATAGATAGGTCGTAAGAAACTTTCTGAAGGTGGTCAGTGCATCCGCTTTGGTATTTGTAAAAAATGATAAAAGAATATGAGCTTACATTTACTTAATATCAAAATCTTCCCCGTTTATTTTCTCTTTTTTCTGCCACTATTTCTCTCTTAAACTCGCTTACATATTTGCTGTCTTTAACAACGCGCTCTGCATTTGTCAACTCTTTCGCTTCTTTGGCCTGCCAGGTGCACTTCAATAATGGATTGGGCGGTGATCCGCGTCTAAGCGAAAATGTCGATGAACTGCTGAAGATCTTGGATGGACTAGGCGATTTGGTCAAGACCAAAACAACTAGTCTAGAAGAGACACTCAGCCAAATTGATGTATATCAAACACAAATGCAGACGCTGCGTCAGAAGATTATACAAGAGGAGCAACAGCTGCGTCTCGTGATGGCACCAACCTATTTGCCACACGAACGCGAGCGTGCATTGGCCGAACAACAGGTACGTACCGTCCGGTAGCAAAGCTACTTAAGTTAGGCAAAAAATTGAGAGGCTAGGAAATTGAGTTGAGGATTTTTGCCAAACTCAGGAAAACTCAGGCATAGCTCATTTCATTAAGAAGCTGTAGTTTGAGCATTGATGTAATGTAAATTTCTGGTAGTTTGTGACTAAATAAAAAAACTGCCGAAAACAACTTAGAAAAAGTTGTTAGTTTTTAAGTTGAGTGGTGCAACGTATCTTTTGTGTAGGTCAGTTCATTTACATCAAAATTTATTTTAATTTTTTTTTTTAAACTCAAAACAGTTTACAAAACAACAGTTAATTATTTAAAAATAAATTAATTAACTAATCAGCCCAAGCAAATAATTTTTTTTTTAACTAATTTTGGACTAATTTTTGACTAGTTTTATGGTTTTTAATATAAATCATAAAAAATTAAAAAAATTTTGCAAAAATTTGCACGGTGGCTGCATTTATTAAAAATACTAAGCAAAACAGGTGTAATGCAATTTTTTTTTTTATATTTTGATTTTGGTTTATATATAATATATACATTTTTTTTTGTTTATATTTGCATAAGTTAATTTTTTGAATTTTAATTTTTTTGTTTTTAGTAATCTTTGGTTTTTTCATTTTTTTTCCTCCTTTATTTTACTTATTATTTTAAAACATTTTATTATTCATACATATCGAAAAATGTCATAAAAAGCTGCTTAAGCTATTTATTACATATCATTCAACATTTTAGGAAAATTTAAGCACCGTGCAGCACTTCATATTTCATATCTTTCATTTAAACATACTCCATACAACTTCAAATAAATACATTCAAGCATCTGAAGCATCATTTTGTCAACATATCAGCTTCTAACACATTTTTACCTTACGCTGAAAAATAATAATTTTGAAAATTAATTGATGTGTTATTTATTTATTTTGTTTTTTTTTTTTTAATTAAAGCGTAAATTGGCAGCGTAAACAACTAAAGATGTAAAGTTCTTTGTTGTAGCTATTTTAATTTATAATTTTTTGTGTTCCACAAAATATTTTCTTTAATTTTTTGTTATTTTTATGTTTGTGTTTGAACTCCCCATACTCGCCTTTAGGGCAGACATCTTGTCTTCCCCACTCTATCGCGTGATTTACCCTCGAGAGCTTTTTCTCTCAAGCATTTACGCTGTGATGCTATTTTTAGTTTTTCTCTTTACCTTGAGAATTTTTTTGTTTTAATTGAAGAGTTTTTTTTATACCTTTAAAAATTGTGCGTTTTAAAAATTCACATTTAATACTGATTCATGTTTATTATTAGATTATTTATGTTGTATTTGGTTAGTTTAATACACGCAAAAATGTTTTTATATGTGATGAAATTTGAAATAAGTTGCAGCTTTAGAAAAGTTAGGTTTATTTAGAGTGGTTAGGTTTTCTTAGCTTAAAAAGCTTTTCCTAGATCTATTTTTTTTTTCTTTAAAATACCTTAGAGTTTCGTTAATAATATATTATAAGCTCTTTAAAATTGTCTTTAATATAACCTATACATGAGCTATTGAGAGTAAAAAGTTCAGTCTTAAATCAAATTTAGTTTTAAATGAAAAAGCTTTTTCTAGAACTTCTCTTGTATAAATACCATTGAATTAGTTTTACAAGAGTTTCTTCAATACCGTATTATAAGCTTTCTAAAGTTTTCTTTACTATTTCCTGTACATGAGTTATAGAGGAAAAAGAATTCAGTTTTGAATCAAATATTTTTTTTTTTTAAATTTTAAAGTACTATATTGTTATATTTTCAATAAAATATTCAACACGGTAAGTTTTTTTTTGCTGAAATTTTTTAATATTAGCTTTTACAAGGATTTTCAAAAAGCCCTTTTTCAGCAATATAGTATAAATATATATAGTATTTTGCATAGAAAAACATCCTTTAAATTACATTTAATCCAGCGAATTGACATTTATAAACAAAGAAATTATTAATTACAAACTTTTTTAAGCATACCCTCGTTCGCCCCCCTCAAAATTTAAATTTTTATTTTTTGAAAATTCATTCCCAGTCCCTACAGCAAAGTTATCCATATCCATTTGTTGTCATAATTAATGCGCACTTCACGTTTTTAATATATATATATATATATATTGGTGCTTCACTGACATTAAATTCAAGGTAACGCATAAAATTCCCCACAATTTATATTTTTTTTTGTTCTTGTTCTCAAAAATTTCACACTCACTTCAAAGCACATTATTTCAACATTTTAACTCTTCTGTTTTATTCTCTTCAGTTTTGCATTGTTCACCATACTTTTTACTCACCTCGTGTCTGCAGCAACAGTGACTATGACAGGGTTGCATTGGAGAAAAATATGAACGTACTTCAAAAATGTAATTTTTTCCTTGGAAATTAAATTTATTTTTTTGTATAAAAATATTTTATTTTCGAAACATTTACTTTTTATGTACAATAAAAATAAACCTTTTTGTTGAAGTCGGTTCAAAAATAACAATAATAATAAAAACAAAAAGATCCTTAACTTGCAACGTTTAAAATTTTACGGGTAACTTTAACCAAAGAAAAGGTCCTATTCTACAAAATAAAAAATACACAACAGTAAAATTGTATTAGTACTTTTGTTTTGATATTTCGTACCCAAAAAAAAAAAGAAAATAATTGTATCAAGAATAGTACAAAAGTATGTTTCAGCGCAACTCTGAAGTTTCTTTTGCTGCAAAATAAAATTTCGTCTTACATTATTAGTCGTGATAACATATTTATTTATTTTTTCAAATTTTTATTTTAATGCCTCAAATTTTAGTCACCTCATTACTCCTCATAGTTTTTGTGTAAAAAGAAATTCATTTCCAATCTAAAAAAGTTAACTTTCAAATACAACACACATCTTGACTTTATAAAACTTCATTTTTATTCGCCTTATTCTATTAGTTCCATTAGTTTTTCTTATTGGAATATTAATTTTAACATTTAATTTTCAACATGGCAACACTTTCATTACTTTGATATTATTTACCTTACCTAATTGCTATCTTTTTTTCCAGTACAAACTTATTTTTTTTTTATCATTCTTCAGAATAATTTTTAATATTTTCACCTGATTTTTGGTTTTAGTTATTTTACCTTTCCTTATTTTTTTATTACAAAATCTTTCAAGACAACATTTCAAACATATTTATTTTACTTATCACTTATTTTCATTTAACTTCACTTTAGTATTGTTCATTGTTTTAACCACAAATCCAATTTTTAATTTTTGATTCAACTCACCTCGAGCTCTCAAAGTTTTTTTCCCCTCAAAGAGCTTAAAATTCATATTCTGTAATATTACATTTTTGTTTTCTGATCTACTCACATTCTATCTCAACCATGATATAATTATAAGGTAGCATACAGAAACTCCCCACACCGACTGCTTATGTCAAAAATGAACTTTTGCCATGTAATACCTTCTTTTCTTTTATGATCCGGAAGCACTGTATTTATTTTTTTTTTGTATTGGTTTTGACATTAGCAGTCGGTGTGGGGAGTTTCTGTATGCTACCTTAGAATTATATCATGATCTCAATTATATATAATTTTTTCTGTTCTCATAGATTTTCTTAACACACGTTTTAATTTCTCATTTGAGTATCACATTATTTTTACTGATCTCACCCTCTTGTACAGCATTTATTTAATTTTTTTTTAAGTTTTTGTATTCATTTCATTTCATCGACAGCCATTCTATACATAAATATATACGTCTCATTTTTTTATTTGTATTAAATCCTACATAGATGTAGCTCATTTTCACCACTCTCATTGAAATCAACTTATATGCATTTGTTGCAACTCGAAATTGCTTGTATTGAGCTTAAATTAGTCATAAAAACATAGGAAGATTTTGATAAAAAAAAAATAACGTTGCATATTATCATCATGCTCACCTCACAGTTTGCTTTCTTAAGTATATTTAATTTTATTTTACTTTTTTTGTTTAATATTTTACACTGAAAGAGCACAACCGCTTGTTTGCAGTAATTTAAAGAGTAATTATTTGATTTGTTTGGCCTTATTTTTGAAATTGGTACTTTGAGAATTTTTTTTTAACTTCGATTTAGTTTGGTTTATTTAATTATTATTATTATTATTGCTATATTCACCACATTTTTTTCTGTGCCTCACATTTGACATTTAAATTTAGAAGAATGAAAAATAAAACCCTCATTGGGCTTTGTTGGTTTTTTATGGTAACTCATTTTGTTATAACATTATTTCTTCTTTTTTTTCTCTCTTTTTATTTCTATATATTTTTTGGTTCTATTGACAATATGAAAACTTGTTGTAAAATAATGAAAACTGGTGCTGTTGCTCTACTTAATGAAAACTGCTTTAAATTAAAAATAATTTTAATTTAAAAAAAAAAAATTAAAACGACAACATTACAAATTTAAATTTTAACAAAACTCACCACACCACATTAACTTAAACCTGGCTTTGCTGTAATTTTACTAACACTAACACTAACACATGTTATTTATTGTATATTTGGCTTAAAAACTTGTTGCTAACTCAATTACATTATAAATAAACTCATCGTTTAACTCATGTTATATATTTTTGTATACTCACCACATTAATGTTTGTTTACGAAAAATGCCTTCTTCTTCTGGTTAAATGGGTGCTTATGGCGTATCATTAAACTGTCTCTTTTCCTCTTGTATCGCTGTGACTGTCTTTATTATACACACACACACACACCCAAACACTTGCCCTCGCTGTCTCTCTCGTTCTCTCACACATACACACCGTTTGCGTAATTGTAGGCATGTCGCGAACGCGTGAAAAACTTACATTCAAAAATTACCGCACGTAACGAACGCATCAAGCTATTGATACATCGCGGCACACCAGATGATGCCATATTAGAAACATAACTTCAGGCGTGTCACACAAAAAACTCGAATGAATAATTTTTAACAATTACTTAATTTAGGCCAATATTTACTTAATATCTAGTTTATTTAATTAAAAGAAAACAAAAAGAAAATCGAAAACCTAAACTAAAGAGCAGCAGCATACGATCGATTGTAGCGCAGCTGCTTGCAGAAATGCGGCTCAACTCAATGTACACAAACAAGCGCTCCCATTGTTATTGTGCGTTGAATTGAGAGCTGTCCATAGCACCTAGTTTTAATATTTGTTTAAAATTGTTACCTTTTTACTTACTTTATGAATGCTGTTTCGCAGAAAAAAAAAATATATAAACATGACCAAAATAAAAATGAAAAACCAAAGATTATAATATAAGCCAGACTTTTATTTTTACTGCAGCCCCTTAATTTACCCTCAGAAATACTCGCATCTAGGTAGCATTATAGAGTTCTAGGTTTTTCTAGGCAGCTCTAGATTTTGCCTTTATATATATGTATATACAAATATTTATTCTTTTTTGTGCGTTATAAAAAAAACCTAACGTTTTTGGCAAATCTTCCCTCCATTTTCCATTTTTTGACAACGATAGGCTCTGCGCACTTCCATCGATGGCATGCAACAGAGATACGATGTGATCGCGGCCTTGTCATATACCCTGGACCCGCATTCAGTGGTGACAACCTCGTCGGCGGTTTCAATGCTCTTGAAGCCATCCAAAATAGGTCTTACCTATGCCGAGGTACTTTCGGGTCAATCGAGCCCAGTGAATTTTGCGCAAACCGAAAGTGTAGCGCAACCCAAAGTACAGAATGCTAAAATTGAAAAGCCAACCGCCACCAAATACTATGAAACACCATGCCAAGATGATGAAAAACAACAACAACAGCAACAACAACAACAACAACAAATACCACAGCCACAAGCATTTGAACCTCAACAATATTCTAGCGTTCAACATGAGCATTTTGAGTCGCATGAACACAATATAGAGAAGCCCACATTTGAGATGACCTCGCACACTACTACACCCGATGAGGTTTATGTCAGGCAAGATCAGCAAGTGTCAGTGGATAAGCATGGCAGACGTACACATAAAACGATCACCACAACTACGACCACTACTACTAGTAGCGAAAGCAGAAAGCATAGCACGAAGTCGTCGACCCATGAGTCGCATGAAACCACATCGCACGTTCTGCAACCTCATGAGCCGGAGCCAGTCCAGCATTTTAGTCAACCACCTACCGCTGCGGTTGAGCAATTCATTGCTCACGAAAGACGTCAGCGACACACACATACTCAATCCCAACCACAACACATTAAACAATCGCGTCAACATATGTCGCAACCACAAAATCAACGCGAATCGCGTCGCGGTCGTTCGCCTCATCGCAAGCCGCAAACTCGTGCGCAAACCGAGTACACGGACGTGCAGTCCTATTTGAATTTACCTAATGAAGAGCGCGCGCGTTCGCGTAGCCCCATGTGGGTGCCCGGTTCGACATCGTATGCCGAGGTGCTACGTGGCATCGAACTTGAACGTTTGCGTGTCGCAGCTGTAGCTCAAGGTCTGCAAGATCCAACAGCTCAATCAAGTATGCCAACAGCACGTGCTGTACAAGAGATACATGTTACAACAACGCCAAGTTCCGATAACGTGCGCAACTTGGATAGTTCAGAATTGCCTGAGGAAACAATGGTGCGGGCGCCGTTGCAGGAACAGGTAATTATAGATACATTCGATCCAACGGCAGATCTTTACCAACAACAACAGCAACAAGAACAACAATTTATGTCCACGCAAAACTTAGAAGATTCGTCCCAACACGGTGTCTATGACGCAGCACCCCAAGCTACCACGTATATTACCGAAGTGCCTATGACTGCTGCTGAAATACATGCCGCCTATTTGCAACCTGATCCGCAACTATACCAAACATACGAAACAGTTGATCAAAGCAGTCAGTGGAATTACCCAAACCAAGCACAACCGCAGCCGGAGCAGTCGCAACAGGCCTACTACGAGCAGATAATGCAAATGCAATATCCCTCAGCTGTGCCTGCCACAACCGCGACCACCTATGCTGGCTATCAGTATCAACCAACAACCGCTCAGTATCAACTGCTAACGGGCTACTATCAACCGCAACAGGAACAGCAAAGCGAAGGCTATCCAGCAATTTACTCACCCGAACAGTCCCAGTTATACTACCAACAGCCCATCGACGCTATGACACTGCAACAATATCAGCTTTTAGCGCAAGATAGTCCCGACCTTCAGTCGGTCTATGAGTCACAAGCAGCTCAACAGTATGAACCAGCATATGACTCTCAGCTGAATATTGCCGCCTCGCCTGTCACTGGCTCCTTAGAACATGTTGTGACCACATTGGCGTCCATGGTACAGCAATCGGTAGCCACTGAAGCAATATCTAGTCATTATAGTGCGCAGCAATTTCATCCGCAGGAAGAAATCACCTCATACGAGCCACAATCAATGCAAATTGAGGAACCGCGTCCTGACATCACTTTCGGTCAATTCGAAATGGATGAAATCGAATCTATTCCAACTGAGTCCAGTCCAACGCAACTTGAGACACCGGCTCATTACATGACACAGCAAAACGAACAGTTAGTTCAAGAGATGCATGAAGAACCACAAACTTTGCCGGCACCGTTGCCAGCAGCAGTGATTAAACATGAGCCACAAGCTCAAACAAAGCCACAGCAAAGTCCAACGCAAAATGTCCAAGCTACGGAAGAAAATGTAGGTACGACCTATGCTCAGGTGTTATTTGGCCTAAAACATGGAAATGGTTTCCAGCCATCCAGTCAGCCAGAGCCAAGAATGTATACACAACAAGCACATCCGCAACAACCACAGCAATACCAACAACAAGTCCGTAAGACAACATCACCGACTCAAGTAAGAAAGTCACAACCGCAATATTCAAATAATATGACAACAAAAACAGCAACGATAACCCAAACAACGACAACGACGAATACAGCGACCACGAGTTATGGTAGACGGCACAAGTCTCCTTCTCGGGACTCTAAGGAAGTCCATAGAAGTGAAGGCACACATGCGCTGCATCAACCAACTCATCCAGCAAAGACCAGCAAACCTCAGCGTCAGAGGCCTGAACATAAAAAAGACGCAAGCAGTAGCAAAACAAAAGACGTTAGGAGCTCTCCTAATGATTCTTTAACGAATTCTACAACAAGTTCAACTCCTGAATCGGCGCCAGCAACTCCAGCCTTATTGGTGGTTAAAAAACCGGTGGCAACTAAAGTCCACGCTGAGCATGCTAAGACAACTACTACACAACCGGCTAAGCCGCAAAAATCAGAGAGTATTAAATCGAAACCAAGGGAAAAGAGACCAACAAAGGATGCACCTAGTTCTACTATTGCTATTGGAGAGACCACGAAATCAAAAACAAGCAAAGATAGCAGCGTGGAAGTAAAAGTAGAACCAGAAGAATCTTCACTGGAAATAGAAACAGAAGAGTTAAATGCAAAACAATCGAAGAAGCAAAAGAAGCAGCCAAAGAAACACAGAACAGTGTCGGAGGAAATTAAGGCTACCATAGAAATTGATGAAGTTTTGACAACAACACCAACTGAAGCTGAACCCAGTGATAAGCAAATCAAGAAAGAACGTGAAGCTCCGAAAAAGAGGCTTAAGACAAAATCGCATTCAGAAGAAAAAGTGCCCAAGGAAGCTTCGGTAGCTGAACCTAGTTACACTACTACTTCACAAGAAACCACAAAAACCACTGGAGGCTATACAACGACTACGACGCTAACAACTACAAAACGTATCATAAGAAGAATCATCAATGGTAAAGAGGAGATCATTGAAGAAGATATTGTTGACGACGATGTTCCACAAAGCAATATAGAAATATATGAAATGCCAACAACAGAAAGTATTACAACGTCAGTCGTAGAAAATCCTGAAACAGGCTCAACTTCCACAACCACATCAACGACTGTACAAGGAGGCACAGTGCAAAGAACATTGATTACAAAAACCAAACGCATTCTAAAGACAATAACCTCAGATGGTAGAGAAATCATTGAAGAAATTGTGGATGATGCGCCGTTGGTAGAGCGTGAACTGGTGGAATTACCAACAACAGTAACGGTTTCACAAACAAGATATGAAAACGACGAAAGTGAACCATCTAAGAAGGATGTGAAACAGGAAGCAATAGACTTTATCTCGGGGGAAATAGTGAACGAAAGCGCCCCCAAGAAACCTAAGAAAAAGTCGAAGAAAGCTAAAGCCCCCGAAGAACATTTAGCTCAGGAAACTCCACTTACTTCAGTTCCAGCAAGAAAACCAAAACAAACAGAAGACAAACCATCAAAGATCGTTGACCAAGTGGAGCAATTCCCTATTGAAGAGGATGTTATTGTATCCGAACAAGTTGTTGTTTCTGAACCAGATACTAGTGTTTCCTCAAAAACTAGCACCACTACTGATGGAGGTTCCACAACTGTAACGACGCGAACAGTAACCAAAGACATCACCAAAAGAATAGTGAAGAGAATAATCAATGGTAGGGAAGAGATAATCGAAGAAGATGTCGTGGATAATGCGCCGGAAGAAAATGTGGAAGTCATTGAATTACCCTCAACTAAAAATATAACAACTTCAATTGAAGAGAAACCTGAATTAGACACTACTTCCAGAACAACATCAACGATTGTACAAGGAGGCACAGTTCAAAAGACATTTATTACAAAAACCAAACGCATTTTGAAAACTATTACATCAGATGGTAGAGAAATCATTGAGGAAATTGACGATGATGAGCCGCTGATAGAACGTGAAGTTGTGGAGTTACCGACAAAAGTAACAGTAACAGAAACTCTCTATAAAAACGAGGAGAGTGAGCCACAAGTAGTACGCGAGCAGAAACAAATACCAGAAACAACGACAATTAAACCTCAGCCGAATGTAGTGCAGTCAACAATGGACTTCATCGCTGGAGAACAAGTGAGCGCTACTGTTCCAACGAAGCCTAAGAAAAAGTCGAAGAAAGCTAAAGCTCCAGAAGAACCTTATCCTAGGGAAACTCCACTGGTTTCAATCCCATCAGCGGCAACAAAGCAACCAGAGGAAAAATCATCAAAGATCGTTGAGTCAACTGAGCGTACTCCAGTTGAACAGGACGTAACTATATCTGAACAGGTTCTACTTTCCGAACCAGAGACTACTTCTTCTAAGAAAACCATTACAACCACTGATGGAGGTTCCACAACTGTAACGACACGAACAATTACCAAACACATTACCAAAAGAATAGTGAAGAGGATAATCAATGGCAAGGAAGAGATAATCGAAGAAGATGTCGTTGATGATGTGCCGGAAGAAAATGTAGAACTACCATCAACTGAAAGCGTAACAACTTTAATCGAGGAGCATCCTGAAATAGGCACTACTTCCAGAACCACATCTAGGATTGTACAAGGAGGCACAGTTCAAAGAACATTTACTACAAAAACCAAACGCATTTTAAAAACTATTACATCAGATGGCAGAGAAATCATTGAAGAAATTGACGATGATGAGCCGCTAATAGAACGAGAAGTTGTGGAGCTACCAACAAAAGTTACCGTTACCGACACAACATACGGAAATGAAGAAAGCACACCACTTGTAGAATCTTTCGAACCTGAACAAACAACCAATGCATTTATGGAAGCTCTAACATTTAAAATTCTACAGGCAAACGGTAAAGTTCCAACGAAGCCTAACAGGAAACCAAAGAAAACAAAAGCTCCTCAAGAACCTCCAACCCAAGAAATTCCAGTGACTTTAGATCAAATAGAAAAAACAACGCAACCAAAGGAAATACAGCCAATGATCGTTGAGCAAATAGCGATATCTCCAGTTGAGCAGAATGTTATTGTTTCCGATGTAGAAATATTTGAAATTCCAACAAAAGAAAGTGTTGCAACGACAACCACGTCAACAATCGTAGGGACAGAAAAAATTTCACCATCTGTAGAAACTATCAAAGCTGATGAAACACCCGAAACAGTTATAGAAAATCCAACAGCGAAGATTCAACCAGATGTTAGACAATCAACAATTGATTTTATATCAGGAGAACAAGTGAGCGCCACTGTTCCAACGAAGCCTAAGAAAAAGTCGAAGAAAACTAAAGCTCCTGAAGAACCTTCACCACAGAAAACTATACCTACAACAGTTTCAACAGAAACAACAAAACAACCAGACGAAACGCAGCCAATGATCATTGAACAAATTGATTCATCTCCACTTAAACAGGATGTAACTATAACTGAACACGTTCATGTTTCCGAACCAGATACTACTACTTCTTCGAAAACCATCACAACCACTGATGGAGGTTCCACAACTGTAACGACGCGTACAATTACCAAACACATAACCAAAAGAATAGTGAAGAGAATAGTCAATGGTAAGGAAGAGATAATCGAAGAAGATGTCGTTGATGATGTGCCGGAAGAAAATGTGGAAGTCTTTGAATTACCATCAACTGAAAGCATAACAACCTCAGTTGAAGAACATCCTAAAACAAGCTCTACTTCTACCACTACGTCAACGACCATACAAGGAGGCACAGTTCACAGAACATTTATAACCAAAACCAAACGCATCTTGAGAACAATTACACCAGATGGTAGAGAAATCATTGAAGAAATTGATGATGATGCACCGTTGATAGAAAGTGAAGTTGTGAAATTACCAATAGTAACAACAACTGAAACATCAACTATAAACAACGAAATAGAACCAGTTGAAAAAGTAACAGACACATTACCAACTGAACCTCAACCTGATGTTAAACAATCAGTAAAAGACTTTATATCTGGAGAACAAGAAGAGGCTCCAAAGAGGCCTAAGAAAAAATCCAAAAAAACTAAAGCTCCGGAACAACCTTCAGTTCGGGAAATACCACTCACATCAGTTCCTACAGAAACAACAAAAGAACCTGAGCAATCACAGCAAGTAAACGTTGAGCAAATGGAACAATTTCCAGTTGAACATAATATCAATGTATCCGAAAAAGTTCTTGTTTCAGAGCCTGAAAACATCACTTCTTCGAAGACTATCACAACTACTGATGGAGGAGTATCTACAACTGTTACGACTCGAACACTACTTACCACCAAACACATTACCAAAAGAATAGTGAAGAGAATAATCAATGGCAAGGAAGAAATTATCGAAGAAGATGTTATTGATGATGATGATCCACAGGTTAGTGTTGAAGTCTTAGAACTACCAACAACTGAGAGCGTTACGACATTAATTGAAGAACATCCAGAAACAAGCTCAACTTCTAGAACCACATCAACGATTGTGCAGGGAGGCACAGTACAACGGACATTAATAACAAAAACAAAACGCATCTTGAAAACTATTACACCAGATGGTAGGGAAATCATCGAAGAAATTGATGAAAATGAGCCACTGGTAGAGCGTGAACTTGTGGAATTGCCAACAAAAGTGACAGTCACAGAAACTCGTTACGCAAACGAGGAAGGCGCACCACTTGAAGAAACTATTAAATCTGAACAAAACCCCGAGACTTCAACGGAGACTCCAACTCAAAAAACATTCAAGGATGTTAGGCAATCAACGTTAGACTTTATCGCTGGAGAACAAGCGATAAAGGATATTGCTCCAAAGAAGCCCAAAAAGAAGTCGAAGACTACCAAACCAGTTGCAGAAGTAGTAAAAACATTAATTTCTCAACCGGAGAAAGAAAATTTATTGATACAAAATGTAGCTGAAATCATAGAGCCACAACCTATTTTAGAAACAACAGAGCCCCTGAATGAAATAAGTGCAACACAAACTAAATCAGAACCAACACAGCCAACTGCACCCACAGAAACAACTGAGGGTGGAGTCATAAAGACAACAACTGTGCGCGTAACTAAAACAATTAAAAAGAAACCACAAGAAACAGAAAGTGCAAAAGAACCTTCACCTCAAAGAGAAGAACCAGATAACGAAATCGATGTAGCTGAAGAAGCGTTAGAGGAACCTTTAGTTGAACAAACCGAATCAACTTTCACGGAGCTAAGTGATGGTGGTGTTGTAAAGAAAACAATTGTTCGAACAACAACTACAAAAACCGCCACGCACAATGTACAGATACCGGAAGAAACTTTACCAGAACAACAAAATGTTTCATTGGCAAACGAAGCTGTGGAAGAAGAAGTGATTCCCGAAAAGAGCAGTGCAAAGAAAGATAAGAAACAAAAGTCAAAACAAACCAAAGAAACATTTGAAAAAACTCCAGAACGTGTTACTGAGCCAATTGAACCATTACCAACAGAAGAACAATCTAAAGCAATAGAGTTGGCAGTTAAACCAACGGAGATTTCGAAAGTAGTTTCGGAATCCGTGGTTGTGGATAAGCCTGATGCTATCGAGTCTTTAAGCAATGAACTGACAAAAACAAAAATTGTACGCACCACCAAAATCGTTAAGAAAATTTCGCAGCGTAATGAAAATAATGCTGTTGAAGAGTTTAAGGAAACTCCAAGCACATCTCTTGAAATACAAACCTCAGAACCGGCAGAACCTACAACTACTGATAGTGGTGACGTGGTGAAAACAACAACCGTACGTACCACAAGAATTATGAAAAAGATTTCACCAGATAGTGAGACCGTTGAAGAAATGCTTGAAAAAACAACGCCCACTCCAGGTTCCCCAAGTCAAACACCTCAGTTAGACAAAAATACCAGCCCCATAATAATCGAAGAGCCACACGAAACCTCAACTACGTCCACGCAAATTGATGGTGCTATTATAAAGACTACCACTATTCGTACGATGAGAATCATCAAGAAGGTCTGTCAAGACGGTAGAATAATAATTGAAGAGAGTGATGCTCCGGATAGCAATAATGATGTCATCGTGCAATCGTCCATAGAAATGCCTGATCAAACCATAACATATGGTAATGAAAGTAGGCAACCTGCTATCAGTGTTGCGTACAAAGAGCCAATACCAACTGCTACCAATATTGATGAGGTTCAAAGTGTTTGCTCAGAACCAATTACAACTGATACCAAGAAGCCAGGTATTAAAGTGGTGTCTATTGATACAGTTCAGTTAACTGGCGAAGAAGTGCCTCGTGTAGACAGCAATAGTGTTAGTGTAGGAAAAACGCAAGAGACTATAACAACAACAAATACATTATTGACTGATACATCGCTTGCAAGTAGCAACAGTGAGCAGTTAACAAAAACCACAACCACTACCAAATACTCGACCCTGACTACGACTCAAAGACGCAGTTTCGAACGTGAAGATGGTACCAGTGTTGTTTTTGTAGGCGAAGGCATTGACAGTGTTTATCCACCCGGTACGGTACAAAAGATTTCCCTCATAACACATGAGGAAAAACACAAGACTCCGATAGTTAAGATGCACCTAGACTTCCCCGAAGTTAGCTTGCGCGTAACAGAGACAGTGACTGAAAACTTAGAAGCTGCTCAATCATTAGACGAAAAGAGCGTATCGTCTGTTGTTGACGTTCTAGAGCAGACTACTGAAAAGCCTACGCCACCGACCGAAACAGTACCAAGTGAGAAAATAGATGAAATTGTCCCACACGAATCTACAACCGAGCAAGTGTTAGTTGAAAAAGTTTTACCCTTGACAGCGACAGATCCCTTACCAGAGACAGAAATGACTGAAGAAGAAAAGCTGCTCTTTGAAGAAATACAAAAACAGCTTTCCAAGAAGGATAAAAAGAAACGACCAGCTCTACCAGAAGAGTTCTTTAAGCCAGAACCTATTGAAAAGAGTGTAGATAGGTTACTTGAGGAAAATAGGGAGCTTATAGTAACAAGTAAGGAAATTATCCATAGTACCCACACAGATTTAGAAGAAGGTAAATATTTGGCAGAAGAAACAAAACGTTTACTAGAAACACCTGAAAAAAATGCAAGTGCTAAACTTATTGCCAGTGAAAGTAAGATTGAGCCAATAGAAATCAAACCTAGTGTAGTTTCCACAAAATCGGTAGACTTAATAACGAACGTTCTGACAGAAACTTCATCTGCTTTGCAAGACACAGAAACTAAATTTAATATTGCTGAAACCCTTTATCACCAAGTCGTTAATATACATACCCCATTACCAGCTAGCCCAGATACTGCTAGCCAACCCCAAAAAGAGTCTGAAATTCCCCTATACCAAGAAGAAGTGCAAACACTTGATCGTACTAACGTACCAGTTACCATTGCTAATAATGTTGCTAATACTAGTGAATCCGCTAGCCCCGCTCAAGAAAATGCTTTCGTAAGATTCACTGACGAAACTATCTCCGCTAACAAAATAACCATAGACCATAATGTATTAGATACCACAAGACAAGTAAGTTCTTTACCCACTATATACCATTTTGATGTACCAATATATGACTATAAGCAAATAAATAACGCAGAGGTAATTTATCAAACCCTTAAAAAACCACAAGAGTCCATTCACACCCCATTGCCCGAAGAACAATCTACAACCGAAAAGCTTGCAGCCGTCGATAAGGAGACTCCAACTGTTGTAGAAGATGTTGTCAAGAAAGTATTAGAATCAGAAATATCGGAAGATAGTCCAGCCGTATCAAAGAAAGAGATTAAGGAAAAAATTACTACAGTTCAGGAACCTATACAAGAGAAAGTTGTTCGTCAAGAACCTGCACCAACTGTTGTTCCAATATTCTACAATTATGAAGTTCCAAAATACAATTTGGTAGACTTGCATCATATAGAAGTAAATTACAAGGAGCAAGAAAAAGCAGAAAAACATACTCCAATCAACGTAGAAGAAGTCGCAAAGAAAGAAGAAATTACATTTACAGAACCAAAGATTGTAGAACAAGTCATAAAAAAAATGACAGAACCAGACACATCAGACGAAAAGCCAATCAAATTAAGTCAAGAAATTGAGCAAGTCACCACTACAGTATTGGAAGAATTTGTCAAAGAACCTGTGCAACACAAAATTGTTCCTGAAGTACCAAAGGCTCTTGAAGATATCTCGAAAGTAACAGAACCTGAAGCACAAAAAGTTGTTCAGGAAGAATTCGTACAAAGTGTTGTTCCTACATTCTACAATTTTGAAGTTCCAAAATATAATTTGGCACATTTGCATAATATTGAATTAACCTACAAGGAGAAACAAAAGGTAGTTCCAAAGACTGAAGAAGAAGTTGTTCCAAAGAATGAAGAACCAAAGATCGTAGAAGATATTGTCAAGGAATTCTCAGAACCAGCTAAATTAGATGAGAGTTCAGTTGAATCAAGGCAAACGCAAAAGAAACTCACTACAACAGTATTAGAAGAAGCTATTGTCAAAGAACCAGTATATGAAAAAGTAGTTCCTCAAGAACCTGAACAAACTGTTGTGCCATCATTCTACCATTATGATGTTCCGAAATATAATTTAGTTGATTTGCAACATATTGAAACAAAATTAAAGGAGAACGAAATGGTTAATGTTCCGATTCCAACGACTGCAGAAGATCTGGTAAAGGAAGTTAAAGAACCTGTTCAACGGGAAATTGTTTGCGAAGAACCAAAGGTCATTGAAAGTGTCGACAAGAGAGTAATTGTGCCTGAAAAAATAGCCGAGAGTCCAGTAGAAGTTAGACAAGATATTAAGGAAGTTATCACTACCATATCGAAAGAAGTCAAATTCGCAGAACCTGAACCACAGAAAATTGTTTGCGAAGAGCCAAAACAAAATGTTGTACCATTATTCTATCACTTCGAAGTGCCAAAATATAACTTGCTTGATTTGAATCAAATTGAAGTGAAGTACATAGAGAAAAAAATTGCTCCAACAAAGGCCCAAGAAGTTGTTGTCAAGGATGTTAAAGTGCCAGTACAACAGGAAGTTATACACGAAGAATCAAAGGCCAGAGAAGTTATCATCAAGAAAGATAAAGAACCAGAAGCAACAGCTGATAGTGCAGAAAAGACAAAGCAAGAAATTAAGGAGGTTATCACAACAGCTGTTCCGACATTCTATAACTTTGAGGTGCCAAAATATAATTTGGTACATTTGCATAACATCGAATTGAACTTTAAAGAAAAGGCTGAAGAAAATGTCAAGCAAGATACAAAACCAGAAAAATTAGAGGAGGTACCAGTGGAAATTCAACCAGTGATTAAGGAAGAAACTACCACTACAGTTATGGAAGAAGTTGCATTCAAACAACCTATACAAAAGGAAGTTATGGAAGATATAAAACAGCCTGAAACTAAGTTAACAATGATAGAAACTGAACCCGAAATTTCGTCTACTAGTATTGTTAAAGATAAGGTGACCGAGAAATTGATGACAACTACAAGCGTAACAAAGAGAGTAAGATTTGAAGATATGGAAACAGTAGAAATTCAATCGGAAGATGTAAAACTTGAAGAAGTCCAACCTGAAGAACTAAAATTAGAGGACGTCCAACCTGAAGAGCTAAAGCCCGAAGAACTTAAAACTGAAGAAACTCAACCAGAAGAATCCAAACCGAAAGAAAGTATTACCCTTAAACCGGTTGTTCCCGAAGAACCGAAAAAACCAGCCTATGCGGGTCTTCCAATCGATGAATCCACGAATGCCTGGATGGATGAACCAATAGTCTTCTCAGATAATGAAGAAAATGAATCATCAAGAGGAGTTCCAGAGCCCGTTTCTGTAGCAAAAACTACTGTTATCACTACCGAAGTTATTACAACTGATTCAGTAACAAAAGTTCCAGAAACTGTTGCGACAACTGAAACTACTGTTACTGCATCTAAAGCTACAACCGATGATTTAGTGAAAATAGTACCAGAAATTGTCGAAAAAGTACCACAAGAGCCGAATAAGATAATAACTGAAGTTTCCCAACCTATTTTTGTTGTTCCCGAAGAACCTAAAAAACCTGCCTATGCTGGTCTCCCAATCGATGAATCTTCGACTGCTTGGATGGATGTTATGGATGAACCAATGGTCTTCTCAGATGATGAAGAAGAAACAGAAAAACAACCTGAGAAAACAAAAGACGAAACACCAAGTAAAGTTCCAGAGCCTGTTTCTGTAACAGAAACTACTGTTATCACAACCGAAGTCATTACAACTGATTCAGTGACAAAAGTTCCAGAAACTGTTGCGACAAGTGAAACTACTGTTACTGCTACTAAAGCTACAACCGATGATTTAGTGAAAATAGTACCAGAAATTGTCGAAAAAGTACCACAAGAGCCGAATAAGATAATAACTGAAGTTTTCCAACCTATTTTCGTTGTTCCCGAAGCACCTAAAAAACCAGCCTATGCAGGTCTCCCAATCGATGAATCTTCAACTGCTTGGATGGATGTTATGGATGAACCAATGGTCTTCTCAGATGATGAAGAAGAAACAGAAAAACAACCTGAGAAAACAGTAAATGAAACACCAAGTAAAGTTCCAGAGCCTGTTTCAGTAACAGAAACCACTGTTGTCACAACCAAAGTCATTACAACTGATTCAGTGACAAAAGTTCCAGAAACTGTTGCGACAACTGAAACTACTGTTACTGCTACTAAAGCTACAACCGATGATTTAGTGAAAATAGTACCAGAAATTGTCGAAAAAGTACCACAAGAGTCGAATAAGATAATAACTGAAGTTTCCCAACCTATTTTCGTTGTTCCCGAAGCACCTAAAAAACCAGCCTATGCAGGTCTCCCAATCGATGAATCTTCAACTGCTTGGATGGATGTTATGGATGAACCAATGGTCTTCTCAGATGATGAAGAAGAAACAGAAAAACAACCTGAGAAAACAGTAAATGAAACACCAAGTAAAGTTCCAGAGCCTGTTTCAGTAACAGAAACCACTTTTGTCACAACCAAAGTCATTACAACTGACTCAGTGACAAAAGTTCCAGAAACTGTTGCGACAACTGAAACTACTGTAACTGCCACCAAAGCTACAAACGATGATTTAGTGAAAACAGTTACAGAACTTGTTAAAGAAGTACCAACAGAGTCTTCAAAGTTAATAACAGACGTTTCCCAACCTATTTTCGTTGTTCCTGAAGAACCTAAAAAACCAGCCTATGCAGGTCTCCCAATCGATGAATCTTCGAGTGCTTGGATGGATGTTATGGATGAACCAATGGTCTTTTCAGATGATGAAGAAGATAACAAACAACCTGAGAAAAAACTGGATGAACCAAGAAGTGAAGTTCCAGATGCTATTTCAAATACAGGAACTACTGTAACAACAACCAAAGTAATTACCACTGATTCAATGACAAAAGTTCCAGAAACTGTTTTAGATACTGAAACAATTCCAGAACCTACTGATGAAGTACCAAAAGAATCGAAGAAGTTATTGTATACTGAAGTTACAGAACCTGTTTTCGTTGTGCCAGAAGAATTGAAGAAACCAGCTTATGCAGGTCTTCCAATTGATGAAACATCAAATGAGTGGATGAACGTTATGGATGAACCCATGATTTTCTCAGATGATGAAGAAGAAAGAAAAGAACCTGAGAAAAGTCGGGATGAACCAACAACTGAAGTCCCAGATTCTATTTCGGTTACTAAAACCACTGTAACCACCACTCAAGTTATTACAACTGACTCCGCGACCAAAGTTTTAGAACCTCATCTTACGTCATCCGCAACCACAGAAGATTTAGTAAAGACCGTTGAAAAAGTACAAGTAGAACCAAAGAAACCAGGAATTGAACTCGTACAACCTGCATCCGTCATTCCAGAAGAACCAAAGAAACCAGCTTATGCAGGTCTTCCAATTGATGAAACATCGAATGAGTGGATGAATGTTATGGATGAACCAATGATTTTCTCAGACGATGAAAAAGTAGAAAAACATCCGGAGGAGAAAGAACCTGTTTCGATAACTGAAACCAACGTTACCAACACTCAAGTCATTACAACCGCTTTAGCTGAAAAAGTTCCAGAGGAATCAGAGAAAACAACAACTGAAGCTGCCAAATCTATTGTCGCCGTTTCAGAAGAACCAAAGCAATCTTGGATGCATGTTATGGAAGAGCCAACTGTCAATGTAGCAGATAATGATGAGTCAGAGAAAAATTTAGAAATTACTCGTGATAATATGACAATTATAACAAAAACTGTTGTCACAACATCAACGACCAAAGGTGTGAAATCTGAAGAAACTATTACGGAAGTGAAATCAACTAAGAATGTAGATACAGAAGAAGTTAAACCAGAGATCTCTGAATCACCAATTCCATCTCCTAAAGTTGTTAAGCCTGATCAGAACCCTCAAGAAGAAACAACTCAGCCTTATAGCACCCAAATTGATTTCCCTCTGCATCAGCCTCAGTCTCAGTGGTCAGAAACACAACAACTTTCCGATGAAAAGACAGTTATCGACACTTGGTCAAGTGTTTTAGAAGACAATGGTCCAAATGTTTCTAATATTGCGTTTACATCAAACTTATCAGCCGATGCACCTGAATTCAGACCATCTTCTCGTAGTCATGAATTTTCGGATCAAACTAATACATTCCTTGCAAATGAAAAGGTTTACAATGAATTCATACCAAAGAGTAAATCTAATCAACGTGCTAGTGTTACAAAGAAACGGCATGAAAAGAGTCCTAAGCGTCCTGCGAAAGAGAATATTGTTGAAACGAAACCTATTAAAGCAGACGAGCCCATCGAGAAACCTTTAGAAGAAATCGTCGTCAAGCAAACGGTTTGGAAGAAATCACCTGATGAGAAATCTTATGCTGATGTATTGTTTGGAGAATATGCTCTAACTGAGGAGACCTCTCAAGACTTAATTCACCCTGAAACAGATGTGACAAAAGTTGAGAAAAATATTTTGCCCGTGGACAAGCAGCCAGAACAAAAGAAGAAGAAGAAACAAGAAAAGCCAAAATCACAAAAAACTGAAATTAAGCAAAAGCAGAAAGAACTTACTGTTGAGGATAAAAGTCAACCAACTATATCTGAAGAACATGTCGAAATTCCTGAAGTACAACCCAAAATAGCCGATGAAACGACTGAAAAACCATCTACTTGGTCTTCGCTTGTCAGCAGACCAGGTGAGTGGATAGACGATACTATTTTGAAAAAGGTCAAACCTCATGAAACTTTAGAAAAAGAAAAACCAAAAGAGAAAAAACCAGAAAAATCAGAACAGTCATCTGCAGCAGCAGCTATTGAAATAAAAAAATCTAAGAAATCAAAGAGATCTAAGAAACCAATAGTTGAACCGGAACCAGTTTCAACAACATCTGAGGAAGAAGAAAAGGTTTCCCATACTCCAATAGTGGTAACTCAAGATGGGCTCGAAGCTGAAAAACCTTCAGTAGAGCAACCGAAATCTGATGATCAAACCATATCTTGGGCATCATTGGTAAGCAGACCCGGGGAATGGGTTGACGATACCGTTTTAAGGAAACAGAAAGCCGACGAAAAACTTAAAGAACTTCCTGAGAAAATACCAACATCCAAGCCAAGTGAAAAACTAAAAGAAGCGAAGAGCAAACCAAAACGTAAAAGCCATAAAAATAGAAAAGAGATAGTAGTCAAGTTGTCGGATTCAGATGAGCCTGAGCCTGTCGCTAATATAGTGCCGGAGGAGGTGAAAGAAGAGCCTACTAAAGCTATTGTTGAAAAACCAACCGAAGTAACAGAAGAGCCCTCAGAACCTCCAGTTCCCTCATCAACGTTCGGATTCTCATGGGCATCACTTGTAAAAAAACCTGGTGAGTGGATAGATGATATCAAATCTAGAACAAAACCTGCCGAAAAACCAGTAGAGAAACCAGTGGTAGATAAAACCAAACCAGAAAAGCCACACAAAACAAAAGTTGAGAAACATAAAACTAATCGTAAAGAGCGATCAAAACCAACAAAAGAAGTTCAAGCAATACAAACCACATCCAGTAGTGAGACAGAAGATAAAATCGATTCGAGTGAACATTCAGTGCTTGAAAAAATTAAGACAATACCACAAGATCCGAACGTCATGACATGGGCTAAGATTGCCAGTCAGATAGACACAATGGAAGATAAGGAACCAAAACGACAAGAGCCCATAAAACGTCATCCGGAACCAGTCAGGCCTAAAAAGGAACCTACCCAAAAACAAAAAGAGCCCAAGAAGATTACACATCAAAGAGAAGAAGTTGAAGTGAAACCTATTCCTAAAGAAACTCGTTCAATCGAAAGTGTTCCAGATTTAAGACAACCGGTTGGAGTTTCATGGGCAACAATCGCAAGCAAAACAACAACTGACTTCATTGAAACTGAAAAGAAGCAACCCGTCAAGGTTACAAAGCCAGCACCAGTAAAATTATCTAAGCTTAAGAGTGAACCTGTTGCTACAGTCGTAACGAAATCTCAAACCGAACCAAGTGATTCATTAGACGATTTTTATTGGTCAGAACGTACACAAGAAAAGGAAACAGCAGATATAAAAGAACCAGTAAGATCTTGGGCTGAATTGTTGGATGAAGATACAATTGAGCCAGAATTGACAAAATCTTGGGTGGATCTTATAGAAGAAGAAGTTGAAATACCTTTACCTCAAGGAGATGTGGATGAAAAACATTTAAGTGAAGTAATGAAAATCATCAAAGAAGTCAAAAGTACCACAACGGTCAAGCCCATTGAAGAAGATCAGCCAACAAGTGAAGTTCCAGAACCTGTTACCACAATTGAAACCACTGTAGCAACTACACAGTCCACTATAGATGACTCAATTACAAAAGTTTCGCAACCAGTTTCAACAACTGAGACTACTGTGACCACCACTCAAATTATTACAACAGATTCAGTGAAAACAGATCCGGAGCCTGTTGTAGCAGTAGTAGCAGAAGAGCCAAAGAAACCAGCCTATGCAGGTCTTCCAATCGATGATTCAAGCAATGCGTGGATGGACGTTATGGATGAACCAATGGTTTTCTCGGAGGATGAAGAAGTAGAAAAGCAACCAGAGAAAAAATTGGATGAACTTACAACTGAAGTTTCAGAAGCTGTTTCGACAACTGAAACTATTGTTACCACCCTACAAGTCACAACACCAGATCTAGATACAAAGGTGTCAGATTCTATTGAAGAAGTATTAAAAGAACTTGATTCAGAACCCAGAACCGAAACCAGTACCACAGAATTCATTACATCAGATCTATTTACAAAGGCTTCAGAACCAATTGTCATAGAAGAATCAAATAAACCATTGATTGAACTTTCAGAACCTATTTTCCTCGTGCCAGAAGAACCTAAGAAACCAGTTTATGCAGGTCTTCCAATTGATGAAACTAGCAATGCATGGATGGACGTTATGGATGAACCAATAGTATTCACAGATGATGAAGAAGAAGAAAAACAGCCCGAGAAGAATCTTGATGATCTAATAACTGAAGTTCCAGAACCGGTTTCAGTTACTGAAACGACAGTAACCACAACCAAAGTCATTACTACTGATTTAGTGAAACAAGTTCCAGAAACTGTAACTACCACCCAATCCACGCTATTAGATTTTGTTCCTGTGCTTGTAAATAAGATTCCAGAACCTGTTACTACAACCGATACAATAGAGACCACTACCACAAAACTTATTACATCAGATCTAGTAAAAACGGTTTCAGAACCCATTGCAGAAGTTCAAGAGGAACCAAGAAAACCATTGACTGAAGTCTTGAAACCTGTTTTTGTCGTGCCAGAAGAACCTAAGAAACCAGCCTATGCAGGGCTTCCAATTGATGAATCGTCGAGTGCCTGGATGGACGTTTTGGACGAACCAATGGTATTCTCAGATGATGAAGAAAAACAGCCTAAGAGAAAACAAGATGAAACATCATCTGAAATTCTAGTACCTGTTTCGATAGCTGAAACCACTGTTACCACAACCAAAGTCATCACAACAAATTTAGTGACGAAGATTTCAGAAGAACCACAGAAACCTTCAGATGAAGTCTCACAACCTGGTTTCGTTATCCTAGAAGAGCCTAAGAAACCATCCTATGCAGGTCTTCCAATCGATGAATCTTCGAATGCCTGGATGGATGTTATGGATGAACCTATGGTTTTCTCAGAGGATGAAGAAGAAGAAAAACAAGCAGAGAAGAAACAGGATGAACCAACAACTATAGTTTCAGAACCTTTATTGCCAGCCGAAACAACTGTTATCACAACTAAGGTGATAACAACTGATGAAGTTATAGAGGTTCCAGAATTTATTACGACAACAGAAACCACTCTAACCACTGAGTTTATAACATCTGATTCAGAAACAAAGGTTCAAGAACCTATTCAAGCAGTTTCAGATGAATCTAAGAAAATATTAACGGAAGTGCCAGAACCCGGGAAGAGACTAGATGAATCAACAACTGTTATGTTGGATCCTTTGCCGGTAGTTGAAACTATTTTTACCACAACTAAAGCCATCACAACAGATTATGTGCCAAATGTTCAAGAAGAACCACAGAAACCAGCACCTCTTTTCGTCGTACCAGATGAAGTAAAGAAACCAGCCTATGCAGGTCTGCCAATCGATGAAACTAGCAACGCGTGGATGGATGTTATGGATGAACCAATGGTATTCACAGATGATGAAGAAGAAGAAAGACGGCCCGAGAAGAAACTTGATAAACCAACAACCGAAGTTTCAAAATCTGTCGTGACAACTGAAACCACTGTTACTACCACTAAAGTCATTTCAACTGGTTCAGTAACAAAGGTTTCAGAGCCCGTTTTGACAAGTGAAGCTACTACCCAAGCCATTCAGTCTGATTTAACAACGGTTTCAGAACCTGTTGTAGAAGCTCTAGAAGAACCGAAGAAACAATTAACTGAATTTTCAGAACCCGAGAAAAAACTAGAAGAACTAACTACTGATGTTCCACAACCTGTTTCGATAGCTGAAACTACTGTTACCACAACTGAAGTCATAACAGATGCACTCACGACATCTGGAGTTGCACATCCAGTTCTCGCCGTTCCAGAAGAGCCAAAGAAACCAGCCTATGCAGGTCTTCCAATCGATGATTCTTCTAATGCGTGGATGGACGTTATGGATGAACCCATGATATTCTCAGATGATGAAGAAGAAGAAAAACAACCTGAAAAGAAACAGGAAACACTAGCAACTGCTGTTCTTGAACCAGTTTCTACAACGCAAAGCATTCTAACAACCACTGAAGTCATAACAACCGAGTCAGTGACAAAAATTCCAGAATCTATCGCTACAGTTCAAGAAGAGCCTGTAAAACCAAACTATACTATCGGCATTCCTATCGATGATTCTAGCAATGCGTGGAGTGCAACGCAAATATCAAGTGCTTTTGAACTACCGCAGTTTGATGTATCTTGGAGGGATATTGGCAAGGTCAATATTGAAGAACCGATCATGCCTGATATAGACGAATTTAATAGGTCGACTCTGAAATGGTCTTCAATCGTAAATCAAGAAAAAATAGATCAGACTTTCAATCCAACGGAGCAATCCATAAAAAAACCGGAAGAGATTATAGAATCAATCAAACCTGTTGAACCTACTTTGGTACAAAAACCAATTGAGGAAACATCAACAACTAATGTTTCATACGCTGATATGGTCAGACACACAATGAGTTTTATTGATCTTGAGAAGCAGCATGTACACAAAGTAAATGAAAGCACTACGCCTTTAAAAGACGTGAATGTATTTGAGAGTGTTTTAACGGAACCTGTATCCGAAGTTCTTATTACAAAAACACCCGAGAAAGTAGATGAAAAACCCAAAGAGGAACCTGTTCGTCAAGAAAAACAAAAACATAAGAAACAAAAGAAGGAAAAACCAATTAAGGAATCTCCTGTTGAAAAGCAACAAGAAAAATTAACCAATGAACCTCAAGAAAGCACAGTTACACAAATGCCATGGTCAAAGAAGGTCAAACAGACCACTGAGCTTATTACTGAAGAGAAACCAACCACAACAGAATATAGAGAAGAAAGAATTATAACGGAAACTACGACGGTTGAAGACATTCCACAAGCTCCTGAGTCCACTGTTGAAAAATCAATGTCATGGTCTTCTATTGTAAATCAGGAACCATTAGTCTCCGAACCAACTTTCGCAGCTGTAGTTCCCGAAACAATTCCCACATCTTCAGCTGATTTCATTGAACAAGAAAAGCAACATACGCGTGATCAGCCCGCAAAACCTGATTCCAAGAAAACGAAAAAAGATAAAAAAGAGAGAAAGCAGAAGCCAGTAGCGAAGGAGCAACCTACAAAAATTGAAACTCCTATAGCAAGAACTGAAGAGCCAAGTGAAGTTATTACACATGTGGATGAGATGCCGAAGTTTGAAAACACAATTTCCTGGTCAACAATAGTAAGTCAGAGCACTACAGAAACAACAAAACACGAACCTCAAAGTACTACAAAACCACTGCAGCAGGAAAAACAAGAACAGCCTTTGATGGAAATCTCGGAGTTACCTTCAACTGAAGCTGGTGAAGATGTTAAAGATATTGAAATTTCTTGGACTACTGTTGTTGCTAAAAAAATTGAAAACATAACAAGTGAATCTGAAAATATTCCAGAAGAGGAACCTATTAAAAAAGAAAAACCGAAAAAGGAGAAGAAGCAGAAGAAACACAAACCAGCAACAGAAAAGCCAGAAATTCAAGAGCAAAGTAATTTAGTTCCAAAAGTTGCACCTATTCAAGATGTTTTACCAGTTGAAAGCCAAAATATCCCAACGAAAACGGAGGAAAGATTTTCAGTAGTACCTCATGTAACACCGTTATTGAAGCCAGATTCTGAAATTTCCGATTTGGAGACTGAAATGGAAAAACTAACAATTATTGAGCCCAAACTGCCAAAAGATGAAGCTATTTCTGTCAAACCTGCTGTCTTGCCAATGTCTTGGTCTTCCATTGTAAGTCAAAATATTGAAACTCCAATAGCTCCAAAAGAGTTCAAACAAGAAACTATCAAGACAACAACCACAACTGTTATCCACAGAACTTCTGAAGTGCCGGAACATCCCGAGAGATTAAAAAAAGAGAAGCCGAAGAAAGATAAAAAGAAAAAACATCCGCATTTAACTGATGAAGAAATTGAAGAAAGTTTGTTGATGACGGAAACGGTTCAAGATTATCCAGTTATCGAAGAACGTACTACCGAAATTTCAGAACCTGCTGTGACAGACTTAACTCCAGAGACTCCAGCTCAAATAGAAAAACCGAAGAAGCAAAAGAAAGACAAAAAAGACAAGAAGCAAAAATTCGTTGAATCAGATAAGCCACATGTAAGTGAAATTTTCGTATTAGAATCGGCAAAGAAACCGATTGAGAAGAATTACCAGGTGATAACCTCATTCATTGATGTGGAAAAGCAAAATGTAGATAAACCCTTGCAACAATTACCTGGAACCTCTATTGAAGCTAAACAGCCAGATAGTAAAATGTCATGGTCATCAATTGTCAGCCAGAATATTGAAACTACTGTTACAACAGATACCCGAGTTGTTCCAGAAATCATTGCCACTAAACCTGCTGAAGTTAAAGAAAAAATAACGGAACCACTAACAGAGATTTTGACAGAAGAATTAATAGTTAAAGAAGAACCTTGCACTATAACTGATACTGAAGATGTTCCCGAAAAAATTGTTCTTCCAACAGAAGTTGAGGATATTAAGCCATTAGAAATTATTCCAGATACCAAACTGGAAAAACCGAAGGAAAAACCCAAGAAAGACAAAAAGACGAAATCAGGAAAGGTTGTTGCTGAAGAAACTTCTATCGTCAGTGCTGAACCAACGAAACCTATTGAACAACCAGAGGATATTTGTACAAGTTCATGGTCTTCAATTGTTCATACTGCTGAAATTGAAGATAAACCTGAGGAATTCATGCCAAGTAGCATGCCTTCTAATACTAACGAGGCTATACTGTCATTTATTGAGTCAGAAAAACTTATTGCAGAGCAACCTCACCCTATCCAGAAAAAGGATAAACCAAGCGACTACTTTGAATCGGCTGTTCCTATCGAACTTAAAGATAACGCAAAAGAGCCCACACTACAAGAAGTTCCTATGTCCTGGTCAACAATTGTGAGTCAAACAGTTGAAGATGAAGAAGCTGTCAAGTCAACAGAACCATTAACTTCCCAGACAATTAAGGAAACAGTGATGGTTGAAAGTGTGCCTCAAACAACTTCGACAGAGCAAACAGATATAACGACCACTTTAACGACTTTCCAAAAAGAACCTTCACCAGTTGCAGAAACGCTGATACCGAAGGAAGCTGAAATCGTTAACAAGCCTTCCGAGTCTATAACTGAAACTATCATAACTACAACAACAAAGACTGTGAGTGATGAAAATGTTCCTACAGAAGAGTTAAACGAAATCGTTGAAACTACAAACATGTCTTGGTCAGCGATGGTTGACGAAAGTGACATGGAAGATGAACCACATCCACAGATAGTTAAAGAGAAATGGGTAAAGAAGCCGAAGAGAAGTAAGACAAAATTAGAGAAACCAACTGCAGAAACTCCAGCTGAAATAAAGCAAGCAACTCCTCCACCGCCTAGTGCTCCTGTTGTGAAACCATCCGTTTGGTCTCTGTCTGAAACTTATGCAGAAATTGTGAAAAAGTCGGGCTTCCTAGAAGAATCCAATGTTCATTATCAAGTTGAAGATGACCCCTCACAACCTGAATTCATCGATGATATTGTTCATGAAAGTTCCATAACGAAACAGCCTTCTATTGAAACCATAAACACAGTTGAAGAACCAGATATCGCTCCTGTGAAAATCATCGAGAAGGTAGAACCAATTCCTAAGAAAAAACGACAGCCAAAGAGTGTCAAACGTACTGAAGAAAAGCCTACTGAAGTAATAACGACTGAATATCACACTAAAGTCACTGAAGATACTCCTGCATTTGAGGAATCTCCTCAGGAAACAGTTGAAGTTTTGGAATGGTCAGATCAACCAACTGATTTGACATGGAAAGAAATGATAGAAGATGAGAACTTGAATTCTACTGAGCCCGGTTCATCATCATGGGCATCAATTGTTCGCAGTTTTGCGCCACAGGAAACAACTGAAACCACAACAACAACAACAACGTATGAGACTACAACACCAAAACCAAACACTAACTTAAGACAACCACGTTCCATAAATCGTCCTGCTATTGAAGTGACACGAGTTGCAAGCATTAAGCCCGAAACCGTAGAAGTAGTTGATAGCGAAGGATTCATGCATTTTGTATCAAAGAAAGAAAAACAGCGCCGAAGATCACGATCACGTTCGATGCAGTCAGTGTCTGGTGAAAGCTATCGTAGTGATCAGTTGGAAAAACCACCCAAGAAGAAGAAGTCAAAGAAATCAAAGACGACAACTGTGACGGTGAAAAATGTAGAAAACGTTACTACACCTCTCCTTGTTAAGGAACCAGTTCAAAGTGTAGAGATTACAAAGTCAGAATTGCCAATAAAATCGCTCGAGCCAGAAACTACCCTGATTCAATCAGTTGAACAACCAAAACCAACTCCTCAACCAAGCGTTGAATTCATAGCGGTAAAGCCCAGTCAACCCCTAACAGCTGGACTTTCTTGGGCAGCAATTGCTGCTCAAAATGTTCCAGAGCCAGTTCAATTCATACGGCAACTTGCAGTCAGCGATAGAACGGTAATCGAAAGAGAAGAACAACAACAACCGTCGAATAACGTAACCATTCCTATTCTGTTCGAAGCAGAGAAACGAGAAAAGGTAAAAAAAACCAAACAAAAGACTAAAAAACAAACGCCCGAGAGAGAGAATCTCTTGATCACAAGTCAAGTAACGCAGGTGAAATTAGTGCCCGAAGCAGGAAGAGTTGAAAAACTACCAACAGAGACAACAACAGTAGATACATTAAATTTGACTGAGCCTCAAAGCACCCGTTCTCAAACCATTCATTTCGCACATTCCACTTGGTCCTCTGAAACAAGTGAAAATAGTGATCTACCCAGGCAGATTCAAATGCAAGAGGTTGAAGAAAAACTTAAGAAAGAAAATTCGCAAGAGCCAAAGACAAAGGAAACTCTTTCTGAAATACCTGTAGAAAAATTAAAGAAGTCAAAGAAGGATAAAAAGAAGCATCCACATGCAGATTCAGAGCCATTTGTTACCACTGAACCTCAACAGGAGACTGTTACTACAACTACAACGACGGAGGAAATAACTTCACCTGAGCTAGTTCACCCCATTGTTACAATTATCGAACATCAAGATCAACCCGCTTCTTGGTCTTCGATAGTTTCGCAGACTACTGACTTTATCAACCTGGAAAAGAAATCTCAACTACCACAGCCTACAATAGAGCAGCAAGTGCCAAAAGTAAAAGAACCTCAAGTTGAACCAAAGAAGGCGAAGAAAGTCAAAAAGTCCCCTCCACAATCGTTTGAAGAAATTCAACCCGATAAACCTATGCCGAAATCTGTTCAAACAACAATTGTAACAGAGACTGTAAAACGGGAAGAAAGAACAGTGCCAGAGGTTTTGGATTCTTTGGTATATACCATAGAAGATACTGTGCCTAAGACAGCGATCAGCCATGAAATACCCATTTCTTGGTCTTCAATTGTATCACAGACTACTGAAGAACCTCAACTTCCAGAGTCTACACTCACACAACAGCTAGTTACACTTGCAGAAGAAACTCAAGTGCAACTACTGGATTCTAAAGATCAAAAACAGCCTAAAGAATTAGGCTCAGAAACTGTCAAAAAAACAAAAACAACCATAACTGAAACAGTAATGTCGCAGGAGCTACCACTGCCTGTAGATTTACCAGAGAAAATCCCAGATCAGCCTGAAGAATTGACAAGTCCAGATACAACTCGTTCAATTTCTTCAATCGTTTTGGAAACTACGGAGTTTGTTAAACAAGAGGAAAGCCCACAACTTCCAAAACCTACAACACAAGAGCAACCTCAAGAGCTTGCAATAAATGACGTTATTGCCCCTGAAGAACCTCAAGAAAAGCCGAAAAAGGTGAAGAAAGACAAGAAAAAGCATTTGCAGCAACCAGAAAAATCACTGGAGTCTCTAGAAAAGCCCGATAAATCAAGGTCGGAAGAAACAAAAACAGTTATTACAGAGACTATTACAAAAACAACTGAAGAAAATAAAATGCCAGAGGAAGTTGAAGAACTTCAGCCTGATGAAAGTGCATCTTTAGTCAGCAAAAATACTCCTATTTCTTGGTCTTCAATTGTTTCACAAACAACTGAGTTCATTGATTTAGAAAAGAGAGCTCAGCCTATAAAGCCTACAACACAGCCATCGAAACAAGTTGAAGAACCACAAATAACCACAACCAAAAAGACTAAGAAGGACAAAAAGGAACAGCCACAAGAACAACCGAAACCACTTGAGTCTATAGAACAATCTGAACCCGATGAAGTAAACCAGAAAACGGTGACTACAACTACAACAGTAACTACGAGAACTGTAAGAGAATCTGAAGAGAGAACAGTTCCTGATCAAAAAGAAGAAGATCAAGTAGTTGAAACTTTGGTTAGCCAAGAAGAACCAACTTCATGGTCTTCAATTGTTTCACAAACTACTGAATTCATGGATTCAGAAAGAAAACCTCAACTTAAACCTCAAGAAGTGGTTCCACAACAGGTTCCAGTTACTGAAGAAGTTACTCAAGAGAAGCCAAAGAAGTTGAAGAAAGACAAAAAGAAGCATACAAAAGAACAAGAGCAGATTAAACCAGAAGAACCAGATGAAGATATAAATACAATAACTACAGTCATAACGAAGACTATAACAACAAACGAAACTACTTTGCCATTAGAACATGAAGTAATTGAAACTGTCATCACCCCAGAAAAGCCAATCTCTTGGTCGTCCATTGTTTCACAGGAGGAAACTGAGTTAATCGAACCAGAGAAGAAACCTCAAACCCTGGAGCCTAAAGCCCAACAGGTGGCAATAACTAAAGAACCTCAAGAGAAACCTAACAAGGCGAAGAAGGACAAGAAAAAGCACCCACAAACGCTTGAGCCAGAAATTGTGAGCACAATAAAAACAATTGTAACTGAAACTATAACAACGTCAGAAAATACCATACCAGTGGAGGCGAAACCTCTAGATGAGCCTATTCAAATTGAAGAAATTGAAGCTGTTACTAGTGAAGTGAAACCTATGTCTTGGTCTTCAATTGTTTCGCAAACAACTGAATCTACAGATATGCAGAAGAAACCTCAACCTTCGAAACCAATAGCTCAACAAGTTCCAGTAACTAGAAAGTCTCAAGAAGAACCCAAAAAGGTAAAGGATATTGAAAAGGTGGATACACAACAACAGTCTAAATCAATTGAAACAGTTGAACAACCGCAACATGATGAAACAGATCATAGCTCGGAGTTAACAAAGACAACAGAAGAAATAACAACAGTAATGTTATCGGAAAATACAATAATGCCTGAGAAAACAGTGTCTGTAGTGCATCCGGAAGAGACTCCAATGTCATGGTCTTCAATTGTAACGCAGACCACTGAATTTATCGACTTGGAAAGAAAACTGCAACCTAAAGTGCCAGAAGAACCTCAAGATAAACCGAAGAAGGTAAAGAAAGATAAAAAGAAACAACCAAAGGAACAGATTCAACCGCTTAAATCTACAAAAAAAATTGTGCCCGAGGAACCGGATTTCAATACAACAAAAACAATTATAACAACGACAGTAACGACGAAAGAAACAACTTTGCCAGTGGCACAGGAGGAAGTAGTTGAAGCATACATTAGCCAAGATGAGGCGGAACCAATGTCTTGGTCGACAATTGTTTCGCAAGAGGAATCTGAGTTAACTGAAACTGAGAAAAAACCTGAACTAGTAGAGTCTACAACTCAACAGCAAACAATTACTAAAGAACCTCAAGAAAAACCTAAGAAGGCGAAGAAGGACAAAAAGAAGCATCCAAAGCAAGAACCGCTTGAGTCAGTAGATACAACCAAACCCAACGACTCAAGATCCAAGGTAATAACAACGAAAACAGTTATAAGCGAGACCACTTCAAAGACTGACATTCCAGTAGTAACCGAAGAGATTGAAACTTTGACATTACCCAAAAAACCAATGTCTTGGTCTGCAGTAGTTTCGCAAACTATTGAAGCTGTTGAGCCGGAAAAGAAACCTCAACCTACAATGCAGCAAGTGCCTCAAAAACCACAAGAACCTCAAAAAGAAACCAAGAAGACAAATATGAAAGAAAAGGTAGAACAAGAAAAACAGGCGAAGCTACTTAAAGCACTAGACAAACAAACCCCAGCAGGTGAAGTGAACCAGGAATGGTTGACAACAACAACCACAACTACAACAAGAACATCAGCTGAACCTGTTGAAAATGTACAGATTAAAGCAGTCACTACCCAAGAGATACCAACATCTTGGGCAGATATGGTGACACAGGATACCGAGTTTGCCGAATTAGACAAGAAGCCTCAACCACAAGAGCCTACAGCTCAACCGGTTCCACTAACTAAAGAGCCACAAGAAAAACATAAGAAAACGAAGAAGGATAAGAAGAAGCATTCACAACAACAACAACCACAACCACTTCAGTCGACAATTATAACGGATACTGTTTCAACCACGGAAAGTACAACGCCAGTGGAAGTTGCCACACCTGTTGAAAAGGAAGAGTTTGAAACGTTTTCAAACGAAGATATACCTATGTCTTGGTCTTCAATTGTTTCGCAGACTACCGAATTCATTGATCTAGAAAAGAAACCACAACCATTGCCAAGGTCTTCAATAAAGCAAGTTGCTCCAATCACAGAGCCACAGCAATCTAAGGACAAAATCCTTCCCATTGAGCCGGAACAAGAAACGACAGTGACAACAACCACAAAAACTCTAGCGCCAGATGAGAGAATAGCTCCTGAGGCAGTACAAGAACAAATGATTGAAACTGTGCTAGCTCAAGAACAACCTACTTCATGGTCAACGATTGTTTCGCAAACTACCGAATTTATCGATCTGGAAAAGAAACATCAACCATCAACATCAAATCAGTTAACAGTTATGGAAGAACCCAAAGAAAAACCGAAAAAGACTAAGAAGGACAAGAAAAAGCAACCAAAGGAAGAGAAACTGCCTAAAATTCAAGCCGAGAAAACTGAAACTGAAGAAACTCAACCCGAAGAAATGAGTCAAACAATTTCAACACAGCAAATAACAGTGCCTGTTGCAAGTCAAGAGCAGCCAATGTCTTGGTCCGAAATTGTTTCACAGCCCACTAAGTCTATTGAGCCAGAGTTTGTTGAGGTTGTTAACGTACCAGAACCAACGGTAATACCCTCCGACAGCGATGATAAAGCATTCGTGTGTCAAACTTCTTACTGGTCTGCGACAATGAAACCATCAAGTTCGCAAGTAACTGTAGTTGAGGAAACATCAAAGGGCTCTTCCACGTTTGAGCCAACTAAGCCCGTAATCGTTGATATTCCTGAATACACAGCCCAAGCAGAAGTATGCGTGCAATCTCCGACAAATCAACCAACAACATGGTCGGCTATTGTTAACACAGAAACAACAGAGTTTGATAAACCACAGTGGGCAACAACGGTTGTTAGCCTAACCACAGACTATCAGTTGCCAAAAACACAAACTGTTTCAGAACCAGAGCTAACTGTAGATGAAGCTGAAAAGCCTGAAGAAAGCTACTTTACAGCTTCAACTGTTACAACGTACACTGAAAGAACAAGTAAGACTGAACCCGTAATACATGAACAATCAACGACGGTTGTTTCAACAACAAAAACAATAGAACAACCGGAAATTTCATCAATTGTGGAGCGCACTCCAACACAGAATGCAACAACAACAACAACTGCGTATCTGACAACAACCGTAACAACACACACCGAAACAAGCACAGTACACAAACCGGAAACTTCCTACGTAACGAAGGTGATAACAACACATGCCGAGATACCTCAGCAACCAACAACTACAACAGAAACACCGGCCGAAGAGCCACAAATACCTACAGCTCCAATAGAAACCACTCAGCCATCCTTGACTATGCTGCAGCATTTCATCGAAAACGAAAGAAGTCAAATTATAAAGTGCGACATAAGCAAGGTTGAAGCGCAACTACCAACACCAGTGAGCGTGATCGAAACGCTGGAGTTACCTGAGCCAACTATCGAGCAACCCGTAGAGACAGAATCGGCAACATTGAAGGAAATAACTCAAGCCATTGCTCGCACAACTGAACTTCTACAACAACCTGTGATAGACGAGCCTCAGCTGGAACAAATCGTCCAAGAATATGTAGTCATTGAACCTAGTGAGTTGACGCAGATTAACTCTGAAATTCTTGCCTTTAATTTGTATTTAGACCGAGAGACACTCTCACGTCCCAATTTTAGTAATTCCGATAAAGAATGGCATTTATTAGCAATAGAAAAGGAGAAACCCAAACCAGAAATCGAAACCGAATTAGTAGAGCCCACAGTTTCACCACAAATTTTAGAACAAACGAGTGTAGTTGTTAGCGTAGAAAAAACCAAACCCGTCTCAGATATAAGTTCCTCAACTATTGTAAGCTTAGAACCAAAACGAGCGGAAACAAATAAACCCTTTAAAGAACAGATTCCGGTAACTCAAGTGGACGCAGATACAAACCAACTGATTTGGCATCTAAGTCAGGACAATTTTATAAGGTACACAAACTATGCACTAACAACCAGACAATATGAACGTACTTGGTCGGCATTTTTCCGAATAAACACACAAGTCCAACTAGAGCCCAAACAAGTTGTGGAGAAGCCACAAACTACTACTGACAACGTGACGCTAGAAAAGACTGAAGTTGAAGTGACGAAACAAAAAATAATTTCTACCGTTTCGGAAACCACTGTCAAGCCTGCCTTAGCTACGCAAGATTGGCGTATGAATCTGTATTTGGATGACTGGCATACAGAACCATTTAATGTAGATTCATGCGAGAATAATTTCGATAGCTATCGACAGACTGAGCGTGATGAATTGATGAAAAAAGTCAAACAACCCGACGACGTTACTGACAAAACTGATGACCATGATGACGACGACGATGACGATGACAACGATGATGATGATGACGATAACAGCAAAACTGTACTTCAAATCAAAAAACCTGATGATTATGACAAGCGTGACGATCGTGATCCTGGTAGTGGTTCTAGTGGCAATGTAACACCAACACCCGAACATGATCATTCCTCCACACATGATACGAATCAAAGTTATTCCTCACAATATCTGGTCACTGACTTGCCCGGTGGCATAGGCCACTGGCGTGATCAAAGCACATACCTTAACCTAGACGTGGCTGATTCGACTCCACAGCCCACACAGCTGAAGACTGAAGAAACACCACAAGCTGTAGCAAACACTAACACTGAAGCTACTAACCCAGAACTAACAATTGTTGAAGAGCAAATGACATTGATTCAAGCTAAAGAAAGCACGAACGCCACTGATAATAATAATCTGCCTAAAGCAAAAATTATACCCGAAGCTCAAACCTCAGTTATTTCGCCAACAAGTATTAGCATTCCTATGACCCAAATTCTAACCCAAACTGCAACTTCCACAACTTCCATATCATCATCCGACATTCCTCCAACAACTCCTTTAACTCCCTCAACTTCCATAACATCTCAGCAGCCAAGTGCTGCCTCACAACTAATCCAATTGGCAAGCGCCACTAGCAATAGCTTGCTGCATGCAGCCAATGTAGCAGCAAATATGGCCAGTACAGCGAGAACAACAGCAACAGCAGCTATTTTGCCATTAGCCAGCACATTGTTGGCTACAGCGGTGAAAGCGGCAACACCCGACAGAGTGTCAACCGAGACAGTGACAACAAGCAGTCCTAACGACGAGGAACTGCCAGTAAAACAGCCCACAACTAATGTGCAACAGCAAACACCAATTGAGCCACAGCAGCCAATTGAGCCACAACAATCCGCACTTGCAACACAAACCACAACGACAACAACAACCGTTACCGATGAGTTAATGCGTCCCGATATTGTTGTCTCTCCCAAGCCAACTGTGATTAAACGCACAACGACTACAACTACTGTGACGACTACAACCACAGCGGGCGCCACAACGACAACGACATCAGCGGCAACACCCGGTAGTAGCGGATCATTTGGTCAAGAGCAGAAGGTGATAATCACATTGAGTCTACGTTTGTTTGTAGTTTTAATGTTTGCCGCTTTTTTGTGTGGTTTTGGTGTTTGTCTCTGGTTTTTAAATCGCATCAATTGGTGTGAAAAGTAGTGAATATTTACTTAATTAATTTTTCTTTTTTTTTTTAATTTTCTTACTAAACCAATGCATAAATGTTTGAAGCTCATAAAAAAGTTAACATAGTAGAAAAAAAGCTACTTTTTGAAATATATTAGGAAAAAAAAAATTTTAAATTTAAAAAAAAAATTTAAATAAAATTTTTTTTAAAAGAAAATTAAAAAAAAGCATAACAATTTATACAAAAAATTAAAAAAAAATTTCAAGTTGGAAAAAAAAAATTTTAAAATGAAAGATTCAAAACTAAGCGTAGTTGTAAAGTTTGTTGAATGTAGCTTTGTACTGTATGAATGTCTAGTTGATTTAGTTATTTATGCTATGTATGTATATGTATTAAATTTTTTTCTCTATATATATATACCGTTATGAACGTTATAAGTTCCAAGACTAAAGCATTTATGCCGCTACTTAAAATGGTTTGAAACAAAGCAAAGCTTTTTTGTTCTTAAATTTTATTAACTTTATTTTTAAGTTTAAATTTTTTTGATTTTATTTTTACTACTTCAGTCATTAATTTAGAAAAAGCGCCATTTAGCATATCAAGCAATAAAACGCTATTATGACTCGTAGTTATTGTAACGCATTTAACAAAACTGTATTTTATTTTTTTTTTTGTATCAAATATCTCAAAAATTACTATGTAATATTTATATTAAAACAACATCAATTAAATATATTAATAAAAACAAAATAACCAAAAAAAAAAGAAAAAAAACGCATGTCTAACTTTCTCTCTCGCTCTCGTTTACAACTGCTAATCGTTACTAATAACTATTTAGTTGCAACACTGGGTATCGTTTTCTTTCAACTCAACTCAACTCAACTCCAGTGCATCGCCAACTGTTACTAGCTACTGGGTTCTGTTATTGGCTGAAAACGGTTCTTCACACATAAAGCAGCAAAGCAAAGATCTAAATAGTTTTATTTATTTGCACTATGTTTTAATTTTATTTTTTATTATAATTTTTCATATGTTTGCAATATGCACAAACACACACACACACACACACACACATGAATGCACTCACAAGTTTTAGTAGCGCATTTGTTGCAATTTTTAGCATTTGCTATCTATTTTTTGAGTTTATTTTAAGACACATTTTGTATTTTTTTTTTGTTTTTTTTTGTTTTGGTGTTTTACTTATTTGAGTTATTTGCTGCATGCTTCAAGATTTAGTTTCAACCCAACGACAGCGTTTAAAATGGATATGAAGTATACATTTCTCCGAATTCGTTTATTTGAAAAATTTTAGTATGTTTTTTTTTCATTTCTTTTGAAAGTTTTAAAAATAACTCCTTATTTGCCTATAAATGCAAACGCGCATCGGCCATAAAACTTCAGACCCAAAAATAGCTCTTGCATATGTCAGGAATTTTCACATTTTAGTTTTGCCCCAACTTTTGACAGTGTAGCATGTTGCTTGTTTCTTAATTGGCTGACAATTTTTAGTCAGTATAAAATTTTGAACTTTAAGTGAACTTTTTGACTTTTGTTGTGATATATTCGCTAATTAGCGCAAGTTCTAAACGTAAATCGATATTCAGTAGTCTGTCCGTTATTTGTTGATAGTCGTTTTTATGTGTCTCTATTGTGTTGTTTTTAAATGCATGGATTAATATTGTACTTCGTTTCTAATTGAGTAGTAAAAGTAAGTGTTCCATTGAAACTGCAATAAACACAATTAAAGTAATGAAGTTATTTTAACATAGAATATTAGAATTTATTCAGTCGATGTCAAGAATAAGAAATTCTATTTTTAATAAAAATAAGAAATTTTTAAACCTTAAAGTAAATATAGTTAAAAGTAAAAACAATATTACTGTTTTCTTGTTCAAAAATTTGCTAAACACTCAATGAAAAAGTATTGACAGAAGCTTTTGTTAGCTGTATACTGAATTTACTAAAAAATTTATCGAATTAACCAAGGAATTTGTCAATATGAACAGTATTTTTCATATTGAACAATGTTTTTCATATTGACAAGTTCTTTGGTTGATTTGATAAATTTTTTTTGTCAGTATACGATCAACAAAAGTTTCTGTCAAGATTTTTTCTTTAAGTGATAAATTAATTTGTACTCTCAAAGTATTTCAAACCAAAAGGCTACCCAGAAAAAGAATATATTTTAAATCTAGTTTCTGTTTTGTGTAATACTACGTATACGCAATTGCAATTTAGAATATGTGGCCGGAGCATACTATGTGGCTTTTAGTAGTAAAAGGGACACATATATACGTATATATACAGGGTGTCCCGCAATTAAGTAGGTAAAAGCTTATGTTGAGCTGAGCAAAAAATCGTATAAGAGGGCGGGTGGGTCTATTTTCAATTCTTAGGAGCTACAGGGTTAATTAATATTTCACGACTTTGGTTCACGTTATTGTTTCTAGCAGAAAAACTAACTAACAAAATACTTATTTTGATTGCTCATTGGAAAGGCAATAAAAGCACCTTTCTAACGGTATATCAACAAACAGCACCGACTTAACTGTTACCGAGCTGCGCTCGCGTGAAGATGCAATCAAATCGGTTAAAACTACCGAATTTCAACTTTGAACGCAAATTTCTCAGAATTTCGCGTAATAAATGAAATTTGTTTTTTAAACAATCTTGTAATTCATTCAATTTGTTTTTCAATGACACCAAAATCATAAGCATACCTCTAAAATTAAATAAAATTGGCTGTACTAAGAAAAATATACTTATAAGATCTACTGCAGAACGAATTGTACTGTCATTATTTATAAGTATTTTCTAATAAGTATAATTTTTTTAGTAAAGCCAACTTTTTTATTTTAAGAGTTATGTTTATGTTTTCGGTGTCATTGAAAAAATAATTGAATAAATTGCAAAATTGATCATGAAAACAAATTTCATTTATTGCGCGAAATTCTGAGAAATTTGCACTCAAAGTTGAAATTTGGTAGTTTCAACCGATTGATTTCATCGTCACACGAGCACAGCTTGGTAACGGTTGTATCGGTGGGGTGATTGTTGATATACCGTTAGAAAAGTGATTTCATTGGCTGTGCAATGAGCTATCGAAATAAGTTTTTTGTAAGTTAGTTTTTCTGCTAGAAACAATAACGTGAATTAAAGTCGTGAAATAATAATTAAACCTGTAGATCCTAAGAATGTGAAAATATACCCCTCCCCCCCTCCCTACCATACGATTTTTTGCTCAGCTCTACATAAGCTTTCACCTCCTTAAATAGTTGCACTCAATTGCGGGCCACCCTGTATAAGACCTTCAAATGCTTTCTTCTTCACTTTTCAGTACAGTGAAGAACAAACGTCTTCATACAGCATCGAAATTTTAATTTTTGCAAAACTTAAGAATCTTATTGAAAAATTAGTTATGCAGTTTCAGCGGCAGATTTAGCAATAAATTGCTCGCAGAACTAACAAATTTTTTTAAATTTAGAAAATTCTTAAATCATAGTAAAAATGAAAAATTTAAGGGGTGGTAGGGATGGTGTGGGCTTCGAGCTAAATTTTTTTCTAAAATTTAAAAAGGGCTGAAATTGAGCAATTTTAAAAAATTTCAAAAAACAAAATAAATTTTTTTTTTTAAAATAATTTCGACCATACGTCTTGCTTCCAATAGACAAATTATCGATAAATAAGCTTTTTCGAACGTTGACAAAATTTTCGTATGATTTTGCGATGAATTAAATAGATGTCATTTTTGTTAAATGATCACAAAATTTATTTTAGAAAATAATTCAGTTCCGAGCCCTGCCCCCCCTCCCCCTAAAGATTTAATTTTTATTATAATTTTAGTATTTTCTAATTTTGAAAAAAATTTGTTAGTTCTGCGCGTAATATTTCGCTAGATCCGCCGCTGTGCAGTAAAATTAGTGATGACTATTAAGGCGGGGTTCTAGTAGATACGTAACGTAAATTTTTTTTTGGAAAAAAATCTGTTGTGGCATTTATTGGTGTATATTTCAAGAACATTATACAATTTTTATGATGAAAAACTATTCAAAATGGCGGCTGAAGGTCTCGCTGATCAAAGCCATGTACACTCTACGGCCCTGCCAAGTAATCTGAAACAAAAAAACCAAAAAAATTATTAACCTACATAAAATTTTGGGGGGCCTTGTAGATTTCCGATTTTAATAAAAACCTTTAAAAACAAAAATGGCGGCCCTTTGAAAAAAAACCCTATTTTCCCATCTTTTTCTTTTGCTTTAACTTAAAAAAAAATAATGATAATAAATTTTTTTTGGAAGAAAACGCTTACTGAAGGCCCCCTAAATTTAATAAGCTTTAATTTGAGCAATCAAACATCGAAATTAGTCAAGTCGTTGAAGCGGAGTCGTTTACAGTGCGGAAAAAAGGTGTTTTTTCCAAGCGCGCATTTATACCTGTTTTCGGCCGACGGACTCTCTCGTCTAATACGCTATGGCTCGTAAAATAAATTAGATAGGGAAATATCCTTTTGACTACATATTTTCAAGATTCGAAGGATGGAAATAAAGCAAAAAACAAAAAAGTAACCTCCCCTTAAGTAACAAAATGAAAAAAAGAATATCAAAATATTTGATTGTTATCAACACAACAATATATTTACAATTATACGAAAAAATTAACGCGAAAATAGTCTACATATAGGACATTTGGGCTAAATTTTTTTAAAACAAACTCGACAAAAAAAACTTAACACATAATTTTTAAAGAAACATTTAAGAAAATTGCGAAATAAGTAAAATTTAATCGAGCCAGACTATTAAATATTAAAAAAATAAATTAAATCGAGTCAAAATTCATTCTCATCGAACCGCACTACGGCCGGCCAAAAAAACTTTCGAGAAAATATTTTGGTTCTTTCATGATAAAGTGTACCAAAATCTGTAAATCACTTCAGCATGCTTTCTTGTAAGTACGTTTATTCAAAAAATGCCTAAAGAATTCTAAACATTTAGGAGTTTTTTTAACACAAATCCACCTTAAAAATTGTTAATATATAAAAAAAAAAAAAAAAAATAAAAAAATAGAAAAAATTAAAAAATTTAAAAAATTTCAAAATAAAAAAAATGATTCTGTGAATTGTCAAAGAATTGTATTTAAAAAAACTTCTTCCATTTGAGAACAGCTAACATCTTCAAAATTTTCTTGTTTATGTGAGTGTTTATTGCGTTCAGGAAAAAAAAAGAAAAGTAAGATTTATTCTTAGTTATAAATTAGTTTTTTTACTTTAAATTGTGTTGAAAATATCCTTAGTATTTAAAATTTTTGTTTGCACATTTCTTGTATGAATGTACTTGTGAGAAAGTATGCCAAAGTGATTCACTAGTTTTGAAGCCTTGATTCTGAATTTCGATCTACATTTTTCATAAAAGATACAAAATATCTTTGAGAAAGTTTTTTTTAGGCCGTAGCGCTGCTCTATTGTAATGCATTTTGAGTCGATTTATATTCTTAAAATAGTCTATACTCTGGTTCCACTAAATTGTACTTATTCCGCAATTTTTTTAAGCGAAGGTTTTCATCTACAAATCGAAAAGCACGGTGATGTTCTTGATTTTTTTGTATAGAAGAAAGTAAATGAAGAACTTGAGTTTTTTGTCAGTTATTTATTGATTTTTATAGTGTAGGAAAATATTTGTTTTGGTGAATAAAAGTGTAATGTGAAGTTGAAAAAAATGGTACCCAAATGGTCTCCAGAACACAGCATGTCCATGCAATCAGAGATAAAAATTACAAAAAAATTGTGTACATGTGAATTTTTAGTACCATTTTTTCACATTTTTCGCTCTTAAAAGTGCTTAAAAAATAAAAAAAAAAATCTGGCAATATTATCTGAATTTAGGTATAGAACCCAATAAATTTTATCTTCTTTAAAATAAAATAAAAACCAAGTCAATCCATTAACAGATCTATTCTGCACGTTACCGGTAATAGTAATCTTGTTACCGAAATTTGTTACCGGTCTTAGTATTCGGTATTCTGTACACTCGGTAACGCTTTCAAAAGCCGTAAGCTCGTTTAAGAACAAATAACACTCTTTCCTTGCATCTGTCTGTTTTGCTTGTTACCACCTAAGGAGATGGTAACAATATTCACTGGTAATGCTTGCTTGTAGAATACCAAAAAGATGTAAATGTTACCAAAAGGTGAGTTTCTTCGGTAACAAGATTAACGTTACCGCGACAGAATCGATCTGTAAGTAGTTTTTGGGATATCGTGGATACCAGTTAAGAAAACATGATTTTTCAAAAAAAAAAAAACGATTTTTTCGAGGTATTAGCTTTCCATTATTTAAACGCCGCAACGCAACTAGCGACATCTGATGTTAGTGCTTGAGGTAATTATTCTTACCACATTATGGTAAATAATACAGGCGTGAATTTTAAAAAAAATTGATGTGAGCTACTCATTAACGCGCAAACTCATTTTTCTTAATTTTTGTACAAAAAGATGCGTTCTTTTCTTATGTGACAGTTTTTTATGCAATCGTTATGAACCAAACCGCTGTGGGAACATATACTACAAATCATAAACTATCGAAAAAGAATCTAGTTTTTTGGTCGAGTTTTATGAGAACCTCCCCTTAAAGGTTTCTTTATGCAATTCTAACATTTTTGCATAATTATTATATATGTATAATGAGAAGCAAAACAAAAAAAAAAAATATAAAAGTTTGCTTTGGAAATTTTAGCACAATGTCCGGTATGTAGATTGTTGTCGCTTTAACTTTTTCGTATTATTGGTTTTGTTTTTTTTTTTTTTTTTTGTTATTTAATAGACATCTCTAATTAAACTGCATATGCATACCTAACATTGCATTTAGATTCTTAAGATTTGCTGAAATCAAAAATTCGATGATGTATCTATACATTTGTCCTTCACTGTATACATCGAACAAATAATATTAAATTATAACGTGCCTCAAGAGGGCTTCAAAATTATATTTGGAGCTTCTAAAGCTTCTATTCAACGACGTGCGATATATTTTAAAGAGAATGAAAATATTTCATCTCTCTCACTACTCTTGGGCATGCTTTGTTGCCTAAGCTTTCTGTATAGGTACTACCATGGGAGAGTTCAAAGGAGACACTACTCTATTTTTAGAGTTAGTTTCACCCCCAACTAACTAACATCCGTCTCCGAGCATTGCTGGGACAGTTGCTTTTCAAAAGCTGCTTTTCAGGCGAATGTTTTACCAACAAAATCTAATATGTTCCTGTCTGTGGCGAATGATTTTGCTTGTAAAATATTCGCCTCAGACAGGAACAGGTGGTAATAACCACTTGGTGCCAGAGCCGTTATATAAAGTGGATGCATAGGAACTTTCCAACGATATGTGTGGGCCTGGCATTGTCCTGACGGAACACAATTCCTCTGCTATTGGCCAAAGCTGGGCGTTTGCTTCCTTCAGACTGTCCAACTGTTGACAGTACAAATTTGAATTCAGAGTTTGGTCGTAGGGTAGTAGCTCATAGTAGATGATTCCGTGGCAATTCCACCAAACACACAGCAAAACCTTCCTTCCCATTTGCGTCGGCTAACTGCGATCTACCATAATCGTGTTTGCTTAATGTTATCGTAAGTGACCCACTTTTCATTACCAGTCATCGTTCATTTCAGAAATGGGTTGAATTTGTTGCGATTTAGCAACAATTTACAGATGAAAGTTCGTTCCATGATATTTCTAACGCCATCTAGCGTAGTAACTCGATCGCACTAATGCATCACAAGATACAGATCACTAAAGCCATCTTTTGGAAAAATAATGCATTTCTTTTTACTTCACCTGAATGTTACTCTTATGTACAAGGTTGAAATTTTGATTGATTTTTATTTTGATTATAAAAAGAAATATCGATCATGATTGACCACCAGGTATGGAAAATAATGATTATATCTTCATGTTTATATCAAAAAATCTTGTATAAAGAGTTGTTGTAAAATAATTTTAAATGCAGCAATATGACATCATTTTTTTTATGGTTTTTAAGACAGAAATCATCGCAAACCAATTATTTATGATAAATCTTTTTCGATCATATGTAACAATTACTTTTTTATCGTTATTTTGTCGTTCGAAAAAAATTATTTTTTTATCGATATTTTTTCAATCCGAAATAAAAATTAATTTTTGATCGCCATCATTTCAATTCGAAATAAAATGCAAATTCAATAAAAATTATTTTTTTTATGGATATTTTTTTCAATCAAAAATAAATGTTATCGTTATATTTTCTATTAGAAACTAAAGTTTTGTAATTGTTCAATAAAAGTTATTTTGTATCGATATTTTCTTCAATCAAAAATAAAAGTTATCGTTATATTTTTTATTAGAAATTAAAGTTATTTTTTAATCGTTTTTTTTTCGATTCGAAATTAAAATCAATCAAGTGCTCTATATTTTTTGCCGATCAGAAATAAACATTTTATATCGTTATATTTTCGATCAGAAATAGAAGTTATTTTTTGATCGAAAAAATAGATCAGGTTCCGAATCGCCGCTTCCATGACGAGTTGCACGGTCACAGAAGCGGCGATTCGTCGGCCTCAGATTAAAAAAAATATTTTTTTGATTGAAATAATATCTATCAAAATTTAAAACAAATCAAAATTTAGATGTGAATCTATTATTGAGTTAACATTAAAAAGTTGTTGAAGATATGAACAAGTAGTCTTGGGCAAGGATTTGAACAACGATTTTGACAAGGATAAGCATAAGATTTTGGACATGAATCTAGAAAAGTATTTGGACAAGGATTTTGTCAAAGATTAGGACAAGTATTGGGACAAGGACGTTTAAGATTCTGGCCATTATCAAATTTTTACTATTAAGTGCAATTTTTTGCAGGGTAATAGTAGTAGGAAATAATAGTTGGAAACAGTGGTGGAAAATAGTTGTAGAAAATAGTAGTGGAAAATAGGAGCACATGGAGTAGTGGAAAATAGTAGTAAACAGAAAAGAAAATGTAGTAGATATAGAAGCAGAAATAGTAACTGAAAATTGTGGTCGAAAATAGTACCTAATAATAGCACTTAAATAAAAAACGGAAGAAATAAATACAAATAGAAAATATTAGCAGAATTAGTGGACAAAATAGTAGCAAGAAATGGTAGTAGAAAATAGCAGTAGAAAATAATAGTATTACATCGTAGTAGATAAAAAAGCAGAAGTAGCAGTAGAAAAGAAAAGCAGATAAGAAAAATGGAACAAGTCTAGTTTAATGAATCCGCTTAATTTCAGAAAGTTTTTTGGTACAAGGCATGACAGAATTATAATTGTATCATGCATACAAGAAAGCACTTTTTTCGTAGATTATAACGGTATGGAAAAAAAAGGTCACTATCCGCCCGGTGGTCCAAGCAACTTCTTGAAATTCAGCTCATTCATTAATGTAGACTTAAGGCAAAGAAATTTCACTTTACAAAGTACATCTAAATAACGGCCACCGTTATTTACATATTATACAGTGTTGCTTTTTTTTATCGACATAAATTCGATCCAAAAATTATTCTTTTAACCTGATCGAAAAAATATCTATGAATGATTAATTTTTATTTCTGATCTAAAAAAATTAGTATATTTCAATAAATAACTTTTGTTTCTGATCGAAAAATAACAATAGCAAAATGATTTTTATTTCTGATCAAAACACTTTAGTCTAAAAAACAACTTCTATTTCTGATCGAAAAAATAACGATTAAAAAAATCACTTTTATTTTTGATCGAAAAAAAATACAGATCAATGATTGATTTTTAATTCTGATCGAAAGAAATAACGATTAAAAAATGACTTTAATTTTTGATCGCAAAAATAATGTTAAAAAAATTTCATTTCTGTATAAAAAAATTTAAAAAAAAAAACTTATTTTCTAATTAAAAAAATAACGCTCACAATATGATTTTTATAGCGTATTGATAAAATAACGAAAAAAAAAATAAATTTTTATTTCTTATCGAAAATATAACGATGAAAAAAGAGCTTTTATGGCAATTCTAAAATAATAAAAAATTATTGATTGATAGCGATAATCGTTATTTGTGGCCTCTGTGATTGATTGTTAGTTTGTTCGAGAAAATAACGATCAATAATTGATTTTTATTTTGGTCGATATTATTTCGCTCAATGATTGATTTTTAAATCTCATTGAAAATATATCGATTAAAATTTGATTTTAATTTTAATTGATCAATGACTAATTTTTAAATCTGATTGAAAATATATCGATCAAAATTTTTATTTTTATTTTGAGTGATCAATAATCAATTGTTATTTCGATCAAAAAATATCGAAAAAAATAGAATTTTTCTAAAATATCATCTTAAAAATAATGATAAAAAAAAGCATGCCAAGAATGAAATCTCTAGCTGCTACCTTCGCATTTAGGCCTATCATGAGTAATTTTTTTGACCAGAATCGGAAAAGGGGAATTCCGTTTTTGAGATAGTAGATAAGACTTCACCTTTTAATATTTTACATTAGTGAATATTGACGGTTGATGAACAAATTTACATTAAAAATTTCCAAAAAAGTTGGTCTTTATCTTAGAAAACGGAAATTCACTTTATCGATTTTGGGCAAAAAAAAAAAAATACTCATGATAGGCCTGATTGTTTTATTTAAATGTAAATTACAACGACGCACAGTGTCACGGGTGCGGACAAAAGTCGAAAAATATTTATGTTGATTTCAAAGGATTTTAGGGCCTCTTAATATAGCTCTAAAATGTCATGCAATTTAATTTTTCACAGTTCAGTGCTCTAGATTTCAAAACAGATCGTTAATTTCAGTATCATGAATATGCAATATTCTTTATACATATATTTCACATAATAAAGCCCAAAATTTTTTATTAAAAATCGTAGGAAGAAAAAACCAAAAATCGGTAATATAAAAAAAAGACTATAACCTAATAAACCCCGAAGATAAGTTTCTTAAAAACAATAAAAGAAATTTTTTGCGCTGTACTTAATTTTTTCGAATTTTTTAGCAATGTTTTCTTAGTATTTTTCCTAAATTTGGTTTGAAAAAACTCACAAGCCCAGAAGTTTTGGGCAGTATTCTAGGGCATGTTTTTGTCAAAATGCAAAAATTTGTATGGGAAAAATACAATAATTTCCATAAGTTTAAAACGCAATCAAAGAAAAACGTATTCTTAATATTTTTTTAATGTTATTGGGGAATCATGGAGTAACTCATGAAAATAGGTGTTTTTTTATAAATTCTTTTTTTGACTAAATGAAAAGGTCGATAAAAAATCTGTAAAGTACGTTTTGTAATATAAGTATTGATATACAAAATGTTATTTTTTAAAAAAATTTTAATACAAAATGGCGGCTGTGCAGGCATTTGTTTGAAGGCGCCTATTTTTTGAAGGGGGTTCATGGCCATACACCTAATGTCCTTAATTTTTGATCTAGAACAAAAAACAAAATTTGGTCAGTTTCTAAACATCAACAGCTATCGACACACGTAGGAAATGGTGCGTGATTGAACAAAACAGTTACAATTTTGACAAAAAAAAAACCTCACAAAATGTTTGATAAAAAAAACAGTAGGCAATATAAGAAAATCTTACGTGTGTCAATAGATACAAGTATTTTGAATATACTGTCGAAATTTCAAATCGCTCGGTGAAGATTTGCTCGAGTTATATGTCCGGCCGAGTGGTTTCGATAGAAACGCATTTAAAGTTTTTATCTCGCTCGGGACATACCTGGAAAGCGTCGCGCAGAGTAGAAAATTTGGGCATTTAGACACTTTTGCCGGATTCTGTTCTTTGGTATATTATTTTTAAGACCCTTAAGCATTTTTTAAGCGAAAACATTTTTTTCAAAATTTTACTTAGGCCCCTTAATATGATTTCAATGGGAGCGCTTTCTTAACATTTTTCCGAAAATTCTTGCTGCGGCAGCTAAAAATTTAAGAAGTTATAGGCAATTTTCTGGAGCATGTTTTGACTAAAATACAAAACAATTTCATAGTCCAAAAAGAAGGACTTTTTTTTCAAATCCGTCAAACTTTGATGGTCATGTAGTTTTTTTTCGGGTATGAAACTATTTCTTGCTATAAAATAACAATAATGCATACCTCGGGGTATGCATGCTTATGGAACTCGGGGGTAATTTTTTGGGGAAATATACCAGATTATCTATTTATTTTTACAACAACTTTCTGTTGCTATTAAAAAAATTATGGGTATAAAATTCGATTGATCTGGAATATTTTTTTGGGGAAAAAATGACTGCAGCTTCTGCAAACATCATTTCCGATTAGGCAGTGACCCGTGAAGGTTCCTACTATTTTTGACAGGCTTACCTTGCTTAATTCAAGCAGTTAGTTGCTGCGTTTTAAGTCGTAGGAAGGCCACGTCAGCTTAGTAGTCCTACATGTATCAAGGTGCTCCCAGTGTTCTTGTGCAAGACTTAAGGATTTGTTCCTGCACTGGAGTTATAAGAGGATATGGATATACCAATAAGGTCCTCATTTAAGAGGGTGTTTAAGGTCGTACTACCCTTCCTAACCAATTCGTCTGTCAAGTTATTGCCCTCGATATCCCTGTGTCCGGGTACCCATATGAAGTGGATCCTGAATAGCCTTGCCATCTTGTTAAGAGATCTGCGGCACTCAGGGAAAGTTTTAGAGTTATCAGTATGTGAGTTCAGCGCCTTAAGCGCTGCTTGGCTATCTGAGAAGATGAAAATACTTTTTCCTTCAAGATCTTTTTGAACCAGAATCTTAGCGGTTTCGTGAATTGCCACCATCTCCGCTTGGTAGACACTACCTACAATAATTTGGGAGTCTAAAGAATACTTCGATTTCAAGGTCCTGGGAGTAAATACCTTCCCCTACTTGTTCTCGAAGTTTTGATCCATCTGTAAAGATTTCTATGCCGTTTGTTTTAAGGGGGGGTTTGTTAGCCCAGTCTAGCCGCGAAGGGATGAGAACTTCGTAGTTCTTTTCAAGATTTAAGTAAGGCACACAGTAGTCTGTTTTGTCTGGGACAGAGGAGTTCTGAATAATAGTGTGACCGCAACCATTACCTATCCAATTTCCTTATTCTTTTAGCCTTAGAGCTGCTGTGCTAGCACATTCCCTGCACTTCTTTGCTCCTTTGCTAATTTCTGAAGTGCAGTTGTCTTATCAAGGGCCCTCCACCACACCAGTGAGCCATAAGTAACTATGGGGCGGACAACTGCTGTATCAATCCAGCGTACTATTTTGGGGAAGAAACTCCATTTTTTACCTATCGGTTTTTTACAGGCAAAAAGAGCTATGTTTGCCTTCCTAACACGTTCCTTTATATTATCATTCTAGAATAACTCCTAGGTATTTCGTGCTGTCACTAAAGATCAACCTCGTGCCGTCTAGACGCGATGGTATTAAGTTGGGTAGTTTATATATCCTAGTAAAAAGAATGCGCTCCGTTTTCTCCGGGTTAACACTTAAACCACAAGAGGATACCCATATCGAAAGGATTGAGAGTGCTCTTCCCATGAGTTGACAGAGAGTCTGAGCAAATTTTCCGTTAAATACGATTAAATGCAAAGGTGTAGGAAAGTAGCTTAAAATTCTATTTTATATCTAGAAATGTATATCTACAAAAAAAGTACCTCTGTGTATTAATACGCAATAGACATCAAAACTACTCATTCGATTAGCATGATTATTTATATAGAGAGGTTTTTGGGTATGATAAGTTTTTTGCCTTATTTACTATGGTCTCTATCTCTATCAGCAGAGGGCATTGTAGAAAAATATCTTTTGAAAAATCGCAGAAAACTACTAAACTGCTCATTCCATAAGCATGAAAATTTGTATATAGGAGTATTTGGGTATCATTGTGAGTTTGTTGGCGCTATCTGTTTTACTATATCCTGAACATCAAATGGCACTGTAGTACAAATTCTTCAAAAAACTGCGAAAAACTCCACATATATTATTCATTAAATGCCTGCGCTGCACAGTGCTCCGTTCCTTGGACAAAAATCAAAAAGTTCATGGAAAAGAATCCCAACATGTTTGGATATAATTTTAAATGAAATTATTCAAATAAGAGAAAACAATAACATTTTTAACAATTAAACCATGTTTGTGGGTGCTGCAAAACTTCAAACTCGAAAAATATTCTTGCATAAATGATCATATGCACAGTTTGCGTTTGTAAGTAGTTACTAAAAAAATTCACAAAAATACATTTTTAGCTACTATATTATAACAAAATAACTATTTTTCAAAAGGTCAAAAACAGAAAAAAATATGCTTTGCATTTGATTGGAAAAAAAATAAAAAGCAAAAAAGTTATATATCGATAAGCAGAGAAGTTTTTTTTCTGCAAAATATATAAAATTTTACCATTTTTAATGGTCAATAAAAAAAAAAAAAATCACAGGGCCGTTAAATATATACTTTTAACTCTTTGAAACACGCAAAATATACTCCGGTTTTTTTACGCTTTTTTAATATATTGACTTTTTAAAAAAGGCCATTTCTGCTCCGCATCACAATTAAATTAGGCCTAAAATTAAGCAATAATTTTTGAATAAGTAAACTTTCGACATTTGGTTATCTTATCACTTTTGTGTACAAATCTATAACTATATTTTTTTAGTATTTTGGTTGAGTTTCGTTTCGAAACCGGTCAACTTTTGCATGCACCTCCCATGTAAATCATGTAAAAAATTAATATAGGCCCAGAGGAAGTGCCCTTAGAGTCTTACCGATTTCAATCGTTTTTAGTGCGAATCTATAACTATATTTTTTTAGTATTTTGGTTGAGTTTCGTTAAAATCGGTCAATTTTTATATATACCTCCCATTCAAAATCATGTGAAAAATTAATATAGGTCCAATAGAGTTACCCCTAGGATCCAACCGATTTCAACCATTTTCAGTACACATCTATGCGTCTATTTGTTTAACATTTTGACCAAGTTTTGTTAAATTCGGCCAAGCTTTTCTTGTACCTTCCATACAAAATCATATAAAAAAATTAATATAGGTCCAAGGGAGGTAGCCCAAGGGACTGACCAATTTTAATAATTTTTAAAAATTTTTTTTTAATTAGCTTAAACTGAAGAAGTATACAAAATTTCATTATCATAAAAGTACTCCTTCTATTTTTGTACCTTGCTTGTATGGGGTCGACGCACTGTGCGCCGTGACGCAAGCCGGACTTGTTTGTATTAAATGAGATTTTAACTTATTTTATTAGAGAAACTTTTTTGAAAGGTATGGAAACTTTAAAGTTCTAATTTTTAACCAATTATTTTACCCGTCATATATTAGAAATGTTTCAAAAGTTTTGTCAAAATTTATCATATTATAAGTACTCAAAATCATATATGATGTATTAACTTTCATAACAACTTTAAAAAGCTTCAAAATTAAACTGGGTGGCTTTGACTTTAACTATTTTTGACTTAATTCTAATCGCTTTGTCTTTTATTCCAAACATGTATACCCTCGATATATTCGAATTGTATATACAAACATACACTTGCACATGCATTGAATAACAGTCACTCACTTCAGGTGTTTTTTTTCTTGCTATTCCTCTAATTCGTGAATTGTTTCTATTTTAAATTTATTTTCTCTGCCTGCTTTGTTTTCAAGTCTTTTCTAAGTGTTTGCAAGCATACAGATATATATATATATGTATACAAATAAATTTAATTAAGCATACTGCATTATTATAATTAAGTTAACATTTAGTCTAAGGTGCCTGCATATGATTAAGAGTGTTATTTTTTTTTTTATAAAATATAAGCTTTAAAGCTGTGTACATAATGTGTTTGAATGAATTTGAATTTAAATTAAAAAAAAAAGTAAGCAAAACAAACAACAAACGCTCAAATCTTAAAACCACAAACTATTGCATATATTAAATAAAATTTATAACTGCTTTATATTTGTTGTTGTCAATTGCTGCGATAATATTTTTCTTCATATATGTATATTTAAGAAACTTAAAAATTTTTTTACGATACATGTGCTAATTATTAAATTTTTATTCCCCTCTTTTCTCTTTAACTCATGGCCACAAATATTGTTTTACTACTTAAAATTGTTCAACAAAATTAAAACCAAAAACAAACAATACACAACCAAACCAACATACATTCACACACACACACACACTCTCATACTCATATATATACATCATTTACCAATCAACAAACACACAAAACTATAAAACTTTAGGAGTTACTAACGCAAGAAATCGATGAATTACTTCAATCGCTTTCAACCGTTGAAGATGGCATCGGCAACCTGTCACATAGCAGCTTGGAAGGCATGCTGCAGGGATTAAAGGTAAGTTCACTATAACAACAACAATTTACCACTTATCTACAATTTTTATATCAACTTTTTTGTAAATATGTTTTTTTTTTATGTTTATGGTTTGGCTTATTTAAATGTATGTTAGTAGAGTAGTTAAAAAATAATACTTAATAGTAGATGGTTGGTAGAAAATTTTTATTTTGTATATATATACTACTATATGACAAAAACTAACCTAAAAAAAAAAAAACAAAAATAAACACGATTAATGAATGCAAGCCTGTGCTTTTTAAACAATAACACAAGAGCATCCATCATCAATCGAACATTTATTTTTTTAAATCATTTAATTATAAGTTATAGTTTTGGTGTTTAGAGTTTTTGTGTAGATTTTATAGGCATTAGAATTTTAATTTTTACTGCTTATAAGAAGGGTTTTGTTTTTGTAAAGAAAGTTTTAAAAAATGTAGACCCATTGTTTTGTAGTTGAAACGTTCTTTTAGAAATTAGAGGATATAACAAACGGTATTCACGATGTCTTGCATTTATGATATATTTTTATAAAATATGCATGTTTAATTTCAGATTATAAATGAGCCTGCAACAAAGTACATTTTAAAAATTTTTTATGCATCAACAAATACGCGACATCATGAATGATTTTGTTTATTTTTTATTAGTAAAAATTCATTTGTAGTTCAATGGGTTTTTTTTAGAACGGGGTATTCACGATGTGATATATATTAGCATGATTAATTTTAGCTTGTAAATGAGTCTGCAGCAAAGTTAATTTTTAAATTAATTTTTTTATACGACGTTTTATACGAAATATGCGTCATCGTGAATAACCTTAACTATTTTTTTTCCATTAGTTCATCTACTTGTGTCTTAATTATAATTAGTTGAACTTTTTAAAAAATACAATTTTTTTTAAGTAGTTTTCGTTATTAATAAATTAATCACATATTTGTAATGATCGTTGAGTTAGATGTTTTGTTTTTTAATTCATGAGATATTGGAAATTATTTTTTTTTTTTTAAATATTTTATAGAATTTTGTTTAACTAAACTTAATTTTAATAATCGACGATTTAGTATATTTTTTTTGTGTTCAATAAGCTTTATTCAATTTTTAACTTATTAGAACAACATTTTTATAGAAAATTTTTCTAGAATATTGTATTTCTAAATTTAAGATTTTTAAAGATTAAACATTTAGAATTAAAATGTTTTCGAAACGTCGATAGCACAGGCCGACAAAATTTGATCAAATCTCAGAGCCAGAAACCAGAAAATACTTTTCCGTAGGTTTTTGATAAGCTGAGTTCGAGTTCAGAAAATCTATTATTACTACGGTTGTTGTAATTGAAAAGTGCCCAAATCGCAGTTTCTTGAGATATTTCAGGTTATACAACATCGTAAGGTTATTTTTTTTTTCCAATTACTTTTTTCTCCATTAACTGCATACGAAAAATCGTGTTTTCCTTAATAAAAAATATTTTTATTCGTTCGTATTTAGTTTTGTCGGCCTGTTTTATTTTTACCTAATTTTATTATATCACTTTTTTTGTGTTCGTTAATCATATTCGTGTACATTTCTGTATATCGTCTAATGTAGTTGTTAAAAAACTTGTAAATATTGCGTTTTTTAACTGCTTTCCTATGCGAAATGTTTCCCCCCACAAATAAATAGACAACATTTTTGGCAAAACTATAAATTTTAGACTTGAATTCAGTTGAAAAAAAATTTTCAAAAAGCTTTTTTACCTATTTAAAAAAGTAGGTATAAAACCTTGTTTAAAAATATTTTTTACAAATTTTCCAATGAAATAAAAGTATGGAATTATTATGAAAGAACAAATTAAAAATAAATTGAAAATAAGTACAAATAATTATTAAGAAACAAAACAAAATCTTTTTTAAAAAACATTTTTTTTAAATATTTAGTACTTATTTAAAAAAAAAAATATTTTTAGAAATTTTCCAATAAAAAAAATATAAAATTGTTATGACAATTTTTTTATAAATTAAAAATTATTGAAACTAATGATAATTAGAAATTTCTTATTATAATTATATTAAGTTATTTAAAATAAATTAATAATAATTCATTGAGAAAAATTAAAATAAAAAAACTAAAGTAAAAAAAAAAATTGTGGCGGCAGTGGTGCAGTGGGTAGAGTGTGTGGCCTATACGCCAAAGAATCCTGGTTCGAATCCCACCTGACACAGAAAGTTTTTGCAATTGAATTAATTTTTCTGTTCAGCCGTCACCTCTCTGCAGACAATGGTCATCCTCAGAGAGCAAAAATGCCATGAAAAACTTCTTGACTATATACGGAGTCGGCATAAAACTGTAGGTTCAATTCTCGATCATTTGCGTTCAAACATTTCACAAACACACACAACACAACTGATCACAAGAAGCTCGGTCAAAGTCCTTTCAAGGGCTGAAATGCCCATTTAGTTTTTTTTTTCAAAAAAATAAAAAATTTCGAAAATGTGCAAATTCAAAAATTTTTATTTAAAGATAAAAACTTTAGAAAATTTAAACATATTGAAAAAACAACTCCTTTAATTTTTAATATTAACATATTTAATTACAATTTTATTAATAAATTATTTTGAAAATTCTTCGAATTTTTTTGCACATAAAATTTTTTATAAATGTTGAAAAATTATAAAAAATACATGTATTAATTTATAAAATAAATAAATAAATAATTATTAATAAGGAACTTAAGAAAAAAATTTCAAAAAAGTGCAAACTCAAAAAAAAACTTTTAACTACACAAACTTAAGAAAACTTACACAAAATTTAAAAACAGCTCCTTTAAAAAATTTTGATATTAACATTTCCAATTACAAAGCTATAAATTTGTGCATATTTTTTTTAAATTCTTACAACTTCCTTATATAATGTTTTTATTTTAATTTTTGAATTATTTTAAATAATAATTAATTAGAAAAAATTAAGATAAAAAATTAAAAAAAAAATTTTAAAAATATTGAAAAAAATGCGAACTAAAAAGAAAACTTTTTTAAACGTTACAAACCTAAGAAAATTTAAAACAACTTCTTCAAAAATTTTTGATATTAATATAAGCAATTACAAAGTTATAAAATTTTTCATAATTTTTTTGAAAACTCTTAAATTTTTTTTATATATATGGTTTTTTTTTTAATTTTCAAATAATACCTCTCAAACCATAAACAAATGGATGTAATTTTTATTGTTAAACACAATTTAAAAATTCTTTTAAAATTTTTTAAAACAATAATAATTATATGAAATAAAAAAAAATTTAAATTAATCGGGAAAAGTTAAAATATTTTTAATAATAATTAATTATGAAAATTAAAATAAAAAATAAAAAAAAAATTAAAAAAATTTCGAAAAAAGTGCGAGCCAAAAAAATTTTTTTTTAACGATACAAACTTAAGAAAATTTAAAAGAATTTAAAAAAATTTAAAAATAATTCCTTTAAAAATTTTTGATATTAATATATACAAGTACAAAGTTATAAATTTATTCATAATTTTTTTGAAAATTCTTAAAACTTTTTTATATAATGGTTTTTTTTTGTAATTTTTAAACAAAAATTCGCTCAAATATTAACAAATGAAAGTAATTTTTATTGTTAAACAAAAACATCATTAAAAATTCATTAGAATCACAAAACTTTTTCAAAGCAAATTTGAAACAGTACTGTGTCTAAAAATATAGTAAGAAAAATCATCATATATACCGAGGGCATAGCGAGGGGGACATAAAAGGGAGCAGATTCTCTCCTGGACATCAGAAAAATCAAAACAGTAGAATAATATTGTAACGACCAAACGGTCGATAAAATTTAATAATAAATAAATAAATTAATATGGATAGTACATACTTGATTGCCCTAACAACCCGTGTTCGGGTTTCGGCCGATGAATAATAAATATGAATATTAAAAAATAATTAAAAAATTTTAAACATACAAAAAGAAAACAAATTAAAAAGCGAGATAGCTGAGCAATTCAGGATCCACCTTGTATGGGTGCCTGGGCACCTTGACATAGAAGGCAATTGCAAAGCTGACGAACTGGCTAGAAGGGGTATGACCGCCGCTATCCTTCCGGGAAAGGATGGGGTAGGTATAGCCTTGGCCACCTTTAAACTTCAGTGCAGGCGAAACACGCTGCGCCAGTCGAATGAGCGGTGAAATAACCTGGTCACCTGTACCACAGCAATCGCACCTCCTGCCTACTCGGAAGACCAAATCTCTCTGTTCTGTTAGGGGTACTCACCGGACACTGCCTGATAGGAGCTCACGCTCTTCGTCTAGCCAACGACTTCTGCAGAAGCTGCAGAGATGATGAGGAGGAGGAGCTCATACAACACTTTCTCTGCCACTGCCTCGCTCTAAGTAGAAGGAGACTAATTACCCTCCGTCGGCCCCTCTTTCACTCTCTTGCCTCAATCTCCAAGATAAATCCAAAGAAAATCCACAGATTCATTAAATCCACGGGATGGTTCAACGGAGACAGGACTCATATAACACCAAGTTAAAGAAGATTATATGGTATCACAAGGGGCCTATATTGGCAGACGGGCAGCTGTCTCAACCATACTAACCTAACCTAACCTTGGGACACCATTTACAAAAAAATAACCTTAAAAAATATATTCTAAAATTTTTATAAGTATTTAACTATAAAATATATCGTTTACATCTTTCAAAAATTAATCAGATTATAAATTGTTGATCAGATTATAAATGTTTATTATATGAAACATTTATTTAACACACAGAAATCGAATTTATTGTATCACCGCTCAAGAAAAAAAAAAATATCGCACATAAAGAGTGGATTTAAAAAAAAACTGTTGATAAACAGCTTTGAGTGTATGGTATAAAAATTAAAAAATCGGCTCAAAAAGATATTATTTTAAACCTTTTTTTGCTAAAATATTTAAAATTAAAACTGATTAAAATATTAAAAATAGAAAAATTTGTATATTCTTTCGAAAATAAAAGGGGGATAAAACAATAATAATAATAAAAAACTAAATACAATAGAAAGTTCCCATAAAATAAATTTCAAAGAGAATTCTATGCAAAAGAAAAAAAAAATAAATAAATAAATGTATTTACATGACGTATGTAGCAAATGAATTTAAAATTAATTTAATTGGCATTTGTGTTAGTTTGTATATTTCGATAAAATTTATTTTAAAATTAATTGCATATTATTTGACTTAAATATATTTTAAAATTAATTTCATATAAAAATAATTTTTTTAAAATTATATCCTTAAAAAATATTTATAAAAATTTCATTTTTATTTTATTTTAATTTATAAATTTTATTACTATTTTATAATTTTATTATTATTAATTTTTTTTTTATACAATATTATTTGAATTAAATATATTTTAAAATTAATTTCGTAAAAATATAATTTTTGTTTCCAAATAATATTGTTTCAAAATTTGTCACAAAAATTTAATTTATAGTTTATTTTTTTTTTTAAATAAATACATTTTTTTTTAAATTATACTACTTCAAATATTTTCCAATGCCAAAAATTTTGTCGTAAGTCGTTGAATTACCTCTTATTTTGCTTTACAAACGTAATATTTGCAAGCTTTACGCCAGATGTAGCTCTTATTTTAAACCTAGAACTTTACCCTGTCTGATCAACTAATTAACTTTCCCTCTTTACCTTCGTTTTTTCCTCCACCCCACAGCTTATTCAGCAAAACCTGGAGCTGCACAATAATGAAGCACAGCGTTTGAAGGAATTTAGTCAAACGCTGCCTACAGATCCGGCAACGGAACGCCTTTTAAACGAGATTTGCGATCGTATCGATACCTTACTCAGACGCACACAGCAAGGCATTACCATGATAGCGGTAAGTTTGTTATTGCAACTCCCATTTCCAAATCAACTCAACTTGATTTTTCTTACAGAGCGCCATGCATGGTCAAAAGAAGCGTCAGGAAGAAATCACCGAATATCAAATTCATCTCACCGAACTTGAACTGTGGATCACTGAAATCACGCGTCAACTTAAAGAACTCGAACTAACGCCCGACAGCAGTAACGATGAAGATGTGCTCAAGTCTCAGGTGGCTCAAAGCCAACAACATTTACGCGCCTTACGCGATAAGCAGCAGTCTTTAGATGAGCTGTTGGAGAAAACACGCTTGCTGGAGGAACATGTAGATGTGGCGCCTTTGGCCAGTGCTTTGATGGAACAACTGCAACAGATCATCATAATATTAAGAGAGCAGATAACCGTGGCCACCACGCGCATCTACACTATTGAGAAGCATATTGTTGAGCAGCGCAAACACAAACAGGAGGAGGAACAACGGAAACGTGAAGCTAGGGAGCAGCAGATACAGCCACCTGTGCAGCAAGCGCCTGCACCTGTACAGCCTGCCCAGCCCGAATCTATAGATGCCAGCGAAAGTACCATCGACTCCACATCGATGCCGGAGGAGGAAGTTAAGCCCATCACCGCCTTTGCGGTTGAAACCCAGACATCTGAGAGCTTACAACCACCTCAACCTACGCAGACGCTCATTACAACCTCTACGGTTGAGGCTCAAACTAGCTTCCCCTCTGAGAAAGCTCCTGCCACGGTAGTCGTTGAAACCATTGACACTTCTATGCAGACGCTTAAGGAACGTAAGCCTACCGAGAATATTTTAGTCACTCAGACCATACAGCATGGTCAGGAAACCATACAAATTGATGCCGGCGCCAATAAAGAGATTCCAGAAAAACCCGACGATGTACTGATTGAGGCTCGCTATCACCAGAAACCACAGGGTGACATAGATCGCGCCACTGAGCTGATGCTCAGGAATGTACCGCAATCATTTGAGACAACCTTTGTAGAACCCGATGAGACAACCACCGAGGTGGTGGTAGATGCCGATGGCACCAAACACATCATTCTCAAGAAGATAACACGTACGCGCCAACAGATGGTGCAACGCACGCAGCAGCAGCAGATCAGCAGTTTAGCGACAATAACTGGGGATGATGGCGATATTAAGATACACTCCAGCGAACAGATAAATCTGGAAAATGTGCAAACGACAGCCACAACAGCAGATCCTACAGGTACTTACCGCACTGTTGTAACCCATCAGACACGTGGTACTGTTGTCGATGGCTCCAAGCCCGAAACTATCATTGTGCAAGAGTTCGAGAGCGAGCCTATTATTGAGCAATACGTGGAACTACATAGTCCTGATGTACAAATGCAAGGCATACCTCTCCACGAAGGTGATGTAGCCTATCTTGATCAAGCGAATTTACAGCGTATTGCCACCACTCCCGAACAGCTGGCTACTCAGAGCAGCAGCATACGTGCGGTCGTTCAGCAGGTTACGCGCAAGATTATTCGTAAGACACGCAAGATTATCAAACGCATTGTTGTAATCGATGGTAAAGAACACATCACCGAAGAGGTTGTAGAAGAACCCGAAGAAATTGAGGTGACAGAAGAAGAATTGCCACCTCAGGTCAATGTTAATATTATACGCACCATTAATGGTCAGGTAGTCACCGAGGAAGAGTTTGAACGTCTGACCAAACAGCCGGGAGTACAAATCGAGGAGGTTTCCACAGATATGAATGTCCCCAAAGAGCATGTGCAACCGCATTCTGCGAGTCAGGTATTTGATATTGAATCTTCCACCATCACGACTACTCCAACTGTTACACAACAAACACAACCAACCAAAACAACAACAAAAACAGTTCTTACAACAACAACAACCGAGACAGTTACTCCCCAAGCACCAGTAGAATTTGTTGATTTGCCAGCACCAAAAGTAGTAGTTGTTGAGTCGAATGTCACAGAACTAGTTACAACTAGCTCTGTTCCTATTACAGACGTTAGCAAAGAAATTGTAGAAGAAACCGTTGCAACCATTCAAGAACAGCCAACAGTTAGCGAAATCACTGCTGTTGTTCCAACTGAACCCATTGTAGAAGATGTCAAAGACATTTGGCCCACTGATCACCATTTAACTCCAACAAATATAGAATACTCACAGCATGTGGAGAAAGTTGTCTCCACTCTACCCGCAGAACATGACCCCAAACAAGTTGCAGCTATACCTGCCGAAACTATTTGGCCCATCAGCCAGGAGACAGGTTATCCCGTGAGCTTGGAGAAGTACGAGTTTGAGAAGCATGTTGAACCTAGTGTTGTAGAAAGTTCTGAAACTGTTGTTCCAGAATTGACTACAACAACTAAGACAACAACTATCACAACAACTACTAAGACTGAGGCAGCTAAAACTCCGGTTGAAGAAATAACAATTACTGAAGTTGTACCTGAACAATTAGTTGAACAGATAGTGGAATCCAAGGTTGAGCCAGAGGAACCAAAAGAAACAAAGCCCATGGCTGAGAAAGAAGAAAAAGTTCAAACCGTTACTCCATTCATCTCAAAAGAAACAACAGTGATAACAACGACTACTACAAAAGCTAAGCAAACTTTAGATCCAACTGAGAAGCAAGCTACTGGAGCAATTGAGTCAGAATTGGTTCAAGAAATTGTTGAGCCTATGGTCATCAAAGTTTCCGAAATCGTAGCTACTCCCGAAGAGAAGACCCCAGAAGAAACAGTTATAGAGACTGAAATACCAGCAATAACGACCGATACCATATCAACCACAACAACAACCACGACCACTACTACTAAGAAAACAAAATCGAAGAAGGGCAAAAAGCCGCAAGAAGAAGTCACAGAAGTTGTGGAAACTAAAACCATTTCGGACCTTCCCATCACTGAGGACAAAAAGGATCTACCTCAAACAACTGATCCACGAGCGCCTTCAACTGATCAGCTCGACTTTGTCAAACAATCCACTGACAGTGACCCCACATCGTTAGTTGTCTCGGAATCAACCTCGACTCAACCTGAAGAGGAGTTGTTGTTGGTACAGCCCACTAAGGAGAAATCCAAGATTGACATTTACTCTGCCACACAGCTGTTTATATCCGGCGAAGCAGCTGCAGCCGATCCAGATTCGGCGCGCAAGACATTTACTATCACTGCACCATCGCTTGACAACAATGGCGATGGAGTTCTCAAGGTCAAAATGACACCCGCAGAGGCAGTAGATCCCCAACAGGTTGCTAAGGTTAGCATGAGTATTATTGAGACGACCGTTACTGAAACCGAACGTGAGGATACCACACCACGTGATATAGATGTTGTCACCGACTCGAAACGCAATAGAAAGAAAAAGAAAAGAAAGGAAAAGGAGGTTTCCGAACAGAGTGAAGAAGAGCCAAAAGCGGAAAAACCCGAAGTTCCCACACGCGTTTCAGTTTCCGAAATCGAAATTTCTTCTCCCAGAGAAACAGGCTACGAAGCTGATGACAAAACGCTCGATGATGACCGCCATGAGGACGACGAGGAAAAGAAAAAACGTCGCAAGAAGAAGAAGCAAAAGTTTAAGGCTCGCGAAGATGAAGACTCACATGTTGCTGCGACCTCGGAGGACACGCCGCGTGATGTTGAGTCCATCAGCTTGGATTCGGAGGGCAAGCTTCGAGAGGAGGTTATAGCAGAAATAAGTCCCGAAAGCGAAGTTTCGCTCATATCAAGTGAGAGATCGGTTAAAATCATAGAAGAAGCTGTCATTTCACCCGACTCAGAGTCACTGCATGAGCCTGTTAAGGAGCTAGTAATACCTACTGAAGTGGTAGAAGTGAAGTATCTTGAAGATGAACACCAACAAACATCGCCACGCGAAGAAGCTCCTGAACCTGTGACTGAAAAGCAGCCCGAAGTAGAGGTAGCGATAAAATCTGCTCAAACTTCACCAGAACACCGTCCCAAACTGGGTGAGATTTCACAACAAACAAGTTTTGAAAAGCAGCCTGAGAATCAAGAAGTGGAGTCGCAGACAATCACTGTGGAAATCACCGAAACTCAAGTGCAAACGTCACCGCGAATCGAAGCGGAACCAGAGACAAAAGAAGTGACGAAAATAGAAACCACTGAGGTGCCTGTCCAAACGCTGACAGTTGAAACACACACCGAGGAAGTACAAACAGATGAGCAACCTCAAAGTGAAGCAATAATTGCTCCTATAGCTCCCGAAACAGCTGAAATATCAAGTCAGACAATTGTTATCACCACAATTGAACAACAGCTACAAACAACACCTAAGGAATCGCCACGCAAAGAACCAATAGAGCCAGATACAAGTGAGATTATACAGCCCTTAGTAAGGGAACTAGTGAAGGACATGACGACCGATTTGCCTGCGGATAAAATTGATACAACTGATCAAGCAACCGGCACAGATGAGCGTTCAACACACGAGTCTGGGATGCAAACCACTACACCAGAACCGGTTAAAGTTATCGAAACGACAGAGTCTGCAACCGATCCAGTGATTGAAGAATTCATTGTGCCAGAGCAGGTGACAAGGGTGCCTATAGAGCAAGTGGATCAACATACCACAACAGTGGAGTTGATACAGGTCACCGATACGGCGCAACAAACTTCACCAAAGAAGGAAGCACAACCTCAACACCAAGAACCACAAGAGCCTCAAGTACCACAAGAGTCCCAAGAACCTTTGTCTATAGAGCCCCTCACACTGGATGACTCATCTATCACCACTACTTCTATATCCGAGCCGTATAACATTGAAATTCAAACAACCGTTGCGATACCGCCGGACACCGATACCTCCGAAGTGGAACCGGTAGTCTATGAATACAAACAAACCGTAGAGCTGCCCAAACGCGAGAAAAAATCGAAGAAAGACAAAAAGGGTAGGAAATCCAAGGATGCCGCCGATGAGCCTTTGCCTATGGAACAGGAAAAAACTATGCCTGAAGTCAATGTAAGCGTGGAGATTCCACGAGAAGTTATTCGCGAAGCTGGAATAGTGGTCACAACACATCAACAACAGCTTCAGCCGGAACATCAACAGCTTCAACCGGAGCCAGTTGAGCTGGTTGAACCAACAACAACCACATCAAGCACATCGAACAAACCACAATTAGTTGAGTTGCAGATAACTAAGACGACCGTCTACGAGGAGTTCCCTGATCTGCCCGTACAAATCACGGAACAGAGCAAAGTGAGCGTTGCCGCACAACAGACAAGTAAGCCACGCTCAAGACCTACCTCTACGGTCATGATTGAGGAGGTTGCATCACCCACAGAAGAAATCGTTGTACCCATTACACCGGGCCCTGACAACACCACAGATTCACAACACGAACCCAACATTTGGTTGACTTCTTCTACTTCCAGCATGGTGCCAGCTAAACAAACGGCGGGTGATGCTTCGCAAGCCATGATTATGTCGGAGAGTCTTCTGCACTATCCGGGAGATAGGCAAACAGTAACGCAAACAGTTGCTAAGCCTATCATTGGACGTCGCATCAAGTACCTCAAAGAATCGATGCCACAGCAGACTCCGCTGAGCACTGTTCTGCATCTGGCTACGCTCTCCGATGAGATTATGGAAGTGCCTGTTGAAAATCGCGTGCAGGAAATCAATGCGGAGCTACATCAGCTAGAAGATGCCGTTCAACGAGGTGATCAGACCATTGTGCAGACAACTGTTATTACAATCATTGAGAAGGTTTCAACCTGGCTAGAAACTATAGAGTATCGTGTCTATCTCATCAGACAACAGTCGAACGAAGGTCCTTCCGAGGAGAAACTTGATGATTACAACAAACTCAACGACGAGCTAAACAGCATCAAACAGAACGTAAACGTACTAGAATCGCAACTTGATAAGGCGGACAAAGCAACAGTTGAAGATGTACAACATTGCATTGAGACGCTTAAGGAACACATACATGCAGTAGATGATGTAACCCGTGAAAATCAGACTCATGATACTCGCGATCTAGAGAAATGGAACAGCTTTGTGATGCTAGTGCATAGTATAACCTCGCTGCTTGATGATCTACACGAACGTTTCGATACAATACTCGCACAGGATAGAACACTCAACTCCAAACTGGCCAACCTCGATGAGCTAGAATCGCAAACGGCCGAAGCACAGGTGCACATAGCTCAACTGATGCAAACTGCACGCGCCTTCCAACGTGACTATCCCAACAAGAAGGTGCCTCAAGATATCTACAGCTCGTATGAGACCAGCAACAATATTAAAAATAATATCGTTGCCGAGCGTGATCGTCTACTGCAGCTGCAGTCCTTGTCCGAAGAGTACGAACAGACCTTAAAGGAGTTCACAAATATTACGGTATTGGCAGACAAACTCGTCGAGAGTCCTATCGTGGCCAGTACACTCGAGCAGCTAAACAACGAAGTGCAGAAACATCGCAAATTCTTTGTCAATCTCAGTCACTGCAGAGCGATGCTTGAGTCTTTGGAGGAGAATATCGACCCGGAGACACGTGAAAAACATGCTGAGCTACACAAAGAGCTCTACAACCGTGCCACGTCCTTGCTTGAGAAAGCCTCTGAACGTTCTTCGAAACTTGTGCAGGCGGCCTCACGCTGGACCGTTTGGGAGAAGGGTATGAAGGATGAACGCCAATGGTTGCAAGTTGCTCAGCAACGTGTGCCCAACCTCTCGGCCGTCACATCTGCCGACTACGATCAATATACGACATTCTATCAGTCCTTGAGTACTGACATCTCTCATCACTACGCCAAAATGACGCAACTCTCTAATATCTCCAATAAGCTGCAGGAGCTGGTACAATCTCCCAATCTTGTGGAGGAATCTAATGAAGCCTTGATAGTGCTACTTAAGCTGCGCGAAGAGGTCGCCCTATATCTGCACCGTTTGCTGGTTTTCAAGGAGATTTGGACTCAGTACATATACCAAACCGACAAAATGGAGGCATTTGTACGCGAGACCGAACGTGAACTGCGTAAGATCAAGATACCCGACAATCCTTTGGAGCAGCCTATTGAATGCATGCGTCAGTTCTGGGAACAGAAGGCTCAGATTGAGATGCACAACAACATCTGGCGCGAGACGGAGAACAGCTTTGAGAAAGCTCTGCAAGTATTGCCACTTGGCGATGAAATGATACAGCGTCAGTACCACGGACAGCTTGAAGATCGTTGGAGTGCTGTAACGCGCAATACTGCACAAATTCAGGAAACTCTCGTTAAGGGTCTGTCGTCAGAGGATGTGCCTGCCGAGGACAAACTAAAAATGGCCGAACGCGAGCTGCAAGAGATTTACTTGACACTGACGAGCATGAAGGGTGTCATCAAGAACGAAGAGGAGCTACGGCTATATATCGAACGTATTCAAGTGTTGCGTACACGTGTTGGCTTCATTGGCAATGAACTGGGACGCATAGGACTGCAAGATCCACCCGTTGAACCCGAAAAGGTTGGCGAACTTTTTGCGCTCTCCCACAAGATCACCACTCAAATAGCCGAGGAGCTAGAAGGTGCTGCAGTACTACGTGATCAACTGCAGGCAATACAAGAGGGCATCATAGGTTTGCGCAAACATCAAACCAAGCTGTCAGTCATACTGGACGAATGTGAAAATGCTGAAAAATTCGGCAGCGATGTGATCGAGAAGGCGGTGATCGATTGCCAGGCGGTGGGTGAAGATCTCGTCGTCAATTGGCAGGAAATCATGCGCATTCGTCAAATGCTGCATACGCTGCCGATACGCTTGAAAATGTCCGTTTCCCCGGTGAAGTTGGAGCGTGACATCACCCAACTTCAGGATGATCACGCCTTCCTAGAGAGCAAGTGCACCAACATCATGACTATACTGCGAAATCGCTTGGCCCTTTGGTTGCACTACGAACGACAGCTGGATTTGGTGCACGAATCCGTGCAGGAAACTAATTTCATGCAGGAGCTGCTCAAGGTGCACGGTCAAGTGGACTACGAGCGGCTGCGCAAGGCTACCGAACGATTGGAGGTAAGTTTATAGTTAAGGTTCATTAGTAAAACAAGGCTTGACAATCGGTTTTTCGTAATAAAAAGAGGTATCTCTGGGGCGGGTGGGAGAAGTTGTGAGTCACTAAAACAGGGGTTCAAACAGAAAAAGGTTAATTAAGCTAGAGTAAAGAAATAATTTATATCGATATATCTGTAGTCACAAGTCATAGCAGCCTCACCCAAAATATCGCAAAAAAACGATCTGGAATTTATGCAAAATGAAGGGACATTCATTTATCTATAAGTTCCATGTTCGATTCTTCCGTTAACTATCTGCGTATCTACAAGTTCTATGTTCGATTGTTCCGTTAACATCCGGGAAATAGGCGATATAAGGAAAATAAAACATCCCGTATTTACGATATTTTGAGTTAGGCTGTTATGACTTGTGACCACAGATATGTGATGGAATGTGATAAAATCGATCAAAAGATACTTTTAATTTTTTAAAACTTGTAATTTTTGAAAAAATGTATAAACTTAAATGCAATTTTAAAATAAATAAAATAATCAGTAATATTTTTAATAATGCATGAAGCCGTTGTAAAATAGATTTCAAAATAAAACAATTTCGATTATAAAAATCCATCGACAATACACTGAAAATTTCAAATCTTTAAAAATCAATAAAATTTATTAATATCGATTATATTATTGAATACAGATATCAATTAATATGTTCTAACGAGAATTTGAAATTTTATCCAAATATTCATAATTTTTTGAGAGTATCGAGAAAGTTTAAGTAATGCAGAAAATCGTTTTAATATGAATTTTGAAAAATATAGAAATCTAATCAATTTTATTATTTAAATCCTTCAAGCTAGTTTCAAGCAATGCAAGCATTTTATAAAGGACTAGCAGGCCACAGTGGTCCGCGGCTTCGCCACGAACGTTTTTTTTTAATAAAGAGCTTTTATATGTTTTTGTTACTCTTTGAATGAGTGTGGAGAGAGGTAGAGTGCAAAAACTTCATATAAATCCTAATCACGCTAAAAGTAGCCAGTCAATCGTCTTGCGTTTAAAAATGAACAAATTTTGATCGCCTTACATTGTACTTATCCGTTCTCACTCTCACTGTTTTTTTGACAGTTTCCATTGAAAGCAACAAACATTTTTGAACGCCGTTCAAACGATCACCGTATGACGTCAGCTCTTAAGACAATGCATGTCAAACGAAATTAAAAATATTTTTTCTTTTATATTGTTTTGTTTTGCAGCTTAGCACTACACTTATATGTATTTTACTTTTCGCCTTGCGCGAGACTTATCTGTTTTTATGTTGTGCTGTGCTAGCTGAACAGAAACAGAAAAGGGTAGAGAGCAACATGGAGTTTATTGAAACTCTCGCAACACAAACGCGTGAAAATAAAATAATCAATCAAAAACTCAACACTTAAAATTAACATACTTTTTATTAAAATATCTAATTGTTAAAAGTTATTTCATGAAAATCGACCCAGTACTTTTGGAGTTTACCTGGAAACAAAAATTTGCACTTCAATTTTATATAATAATATAGATAGATAGTAGTATAGATATAATGGATATGGATATAGATAGATATAGATTAATGTATATTATTTGACATCAACTTTATACCGAAATATAGATTCATTAAATGAAAAATATATCAAAAAGTTTTTGAAGAATTGCTTAGATTTATACTAATCCAGAAAACGATAAATTTTTAATGCGGGAACTATATTCTGTGGTCCTGTACTTCATTGCATGAAGGGTTGCACTGCATCCCCTAATTGCAACTTCGTTCATAATCTTTAACTATATGAATTCCTTTTACAAACAAATTCAACTTTTTAATTTTAAAATTCAACTTTTTTACATTAGATAGTGTTTTAACTTCTAAAACGTTGAATTTGATATGTAGAAAGTTGAACTTTAAGTTTAAATAGATAAATTTTAATTTTAAAGTCTGTATAAATCGCTCAAATTTTTGAGTTGTCAAAAGCCTATAGCAAATATGTTTCAAAAAATTTTAAAATACCGATTAAATATCCATATACAAGTAAATAAATTAAACACTAGTTAAAAAAGCTATTGAAAAATTCAGATTTTTAAAAAAAAAAATATAATAAAATGTAAGGTTATAAAAGCGCTAGTTACAAATTTCGATTATTATAAAAATCAACAAATAAAACAATTAATTTTTCGAAGATAAAACAAATAAAAATTTTTTACAAAATTATAAATGATTGATAAATTTTCAAGTAATAGAGAAGATAATATACTTATATCAAGTCATTTAAAATATTTATCGATACATAAGTGTAGAAATTTGGATTCTTTTTTCACAAAAGTTCTTTATATAGTATTTTTCTTAAATCTCTTAAATATCTTTAAATTAATTCTTATTTCAAAGACGAAAATATTTTTGTAAAATTTCATTTTCATTAAGAAAATCGAATTTGTGTAATATACGTTACGGGTTAAATTTTTTTATTATTTCTATTTGCTAATTATATTTGTTCAACCATTTCTGTTCATGTCAGATGAAACTAGTTAAGACATTGAATTTTATTTTTGACTTCCCTTCAAAAAATGGAAGCATGACAAGATCGACTATATCTTTAATACAGTACAGTTTCGACGTCTCCAACACCTTTACACAAATAGCAATTAAATTTGTTTAGGCATGACATGATATCAACACTGATGACATGTACCTTACACTGTAAGTGAGCATCGGATTAGGTTTGCTACATATGACACACAATACGAAATAGAGCTTACGAAATTGTTTGAAATTTCTCTCTTGTCCAAAAATGTAATAAAAACAAAAGAGAACACATCGAAATGAAGATATCGAAAGCAAATACTACATCGAAATGAAGATATTGAAAGCGTATGACACCGTTAATTACATATCCAAATAAAACGAAACAAAAAATTGTTTCGTGTCTGGCCATTTAACCATGAATCCATGGTCCATTTATTCCCACCACTCTTGGGCTTAGACCAAACCTTGAAAAAAATTGGTTCTCATGTATGGGAAACAAACCTATACTCTATATGCTTTTGGGGTTACTGAATCCGAATCCGCATTAAACCACACCAAGTCAGGCTTTACTTTGACCTCAAAACTTTATACTACGAAAAAGCTTATTGGGTTTCTTGAGGTTATGACAAAGCCTGACGTGATGGGTTAAACGGGTTGAATTTGAATCAGAGATTAAGTGAATATATGGTAAAATTGGTCTGATCCCCAATTTAGAAATATTCTTTTTCATGGCCTCAAAAAAAAAAGAATTAAAGCAAATTTAGACTTTTCTTTATCTGGGGATCCATATATTTTGCTTTCCATATATTTTCTGGATCGCTGAATCCGAATCCGAGGTCTTTAAACCCCATAGTCATTAACTCTAAAAACATCTTAATCTCCAAAAATCAATATAATTTAAGATTTTTAGTAGTAAAAAGTTTTTGAGGCTCTGACGTCGTGATGAGGTTAAATACGGATTTGGGGTCAGCTACCTCAAAAACATATGGCAAACAAAAAAAAATGTTTTTTAATGTGTCTGGATATCAACATAACAAAGAGGTCCCAAAAGTCACTGTCATTCATTTTCTTGTCATCCTCCTTTTTGTATCCCCAATAGAGCCAGCGAACTCAAATTTATTGATTAATTGGGCCACAGTTTTGAAAGTTTTGACTGTGCGTGCGTTATGATAACCGAGAAGTATGCGGGCTTGGCGAATCGTCTCCGCAAAATTTTCATTATTTTTGTAGTGTATGTGCGCAATTTGTATGTTTTGCTCCACCGTGAATTTCTCCAAGACTAAATCTCCATGCTAAATATATGCTTTCAAACCGTCTTTTTTTTATAAAATCCACTTTTTCTTTGTGTAAAAAAAAAAACAAAATGAAAACTTTTCGCAAATTCACTTCACTTGATCACTAATTGTAAGAAAACTACATTGAAGTTACATAGAGGAATGAATTAAAACAGTTTATACAAACCTATAAATCTAGAAGAACACAAAAGGACTCTTGCCATATTCCGCTTACAGTTCTGCATTACAATGTCATTGATGATAATTTTTCATCAGCTAGTTCGTCACTATGCCCAAGAAATAAGCACTGAAAACTATCACAGCTGTTACCACTGCAACATGGGATCAGTTATATGAAGCTTTTTTTTATGATACACTCTTTTACACCGAGAAAAAATTTACTTTCAAATTAACAATAAGTTTATGCTAACTTATCCACTGATTTCGATCGTTTGAGCATGTTAATTTCTTGTTTAATTTAGCAAAGTTTTAATAGATAATCTAACGCATGTGATGTGGATGATGATTTAGTGATATATTTACAGATTCATGGAAGTAACTTGTATAATTCTTTCGCATTAAAATCAAAAACTTTAATTTTTATCTCGGATAGTATCTTTGAATCAAGAGTGGTTTTTGAATTATTGACAATGTAATTTCAATATTGAATCTTTTATGAAATTTTGAAATTTCAAATAATACTCACTAAGAAACTTACCTAATCCCGACTCGAACTCAAGTCCTCATGATTTGAAGGAGCACGTGCTATCCACCGCACCATTGCATATATGGTATATTATATTACTCAGCTTTGTTTGCTTGATAATAAAAAAATATAGCTAAAGCGTTCCAACAAACAATCAAATAAAATAGTCTAAAAATAGATTTGTTTACATAAGCCTATGCATGCTTTATACAGTAATTTTTTAAGTATTGCAATTTTTGTGTGTTTTATAATTCAAACAAATTTAAAAATTTTAAAAGTTAAAATTGTCAAATATTTAAATAATCTTATAATTAAAAAATTTTATTATTTTTTGCTAAAAATATCGATGATTTGATTGTAAACTTATGTTTAGCTGGCTCAAAAACTTTTGTGATTACATATCGTCGGTATAGAAGAATAATGACGTAATTGCATATGGGGTGAAATTAAATGGTTAAAAGTAATGCAATAAAATCCGAACTACTTGGGTCAAAACTATAAGTTAGACCCATATCCTTCATGCAATTATTCTCGGTCAAATATTTTGCTTTTAAATAGAAGTTTTACGCAATTAAAATTTGTTTTTTCCTGTCCTGCTCAGTTACGATTTTTGCAGTTGCGTCATTGTTCTTCTATAACGACGATATACTCGTACATAAGAACTTAAACTTAGTATATTTTTTTTCACAAAAGTTAACTTGTATGATCTCACTATGGTTTCTTTTTCTCAGTGTAAGACCGATGAAATGCTGATATATTCATAATTTTGACGGTGTGAAAATTAATAATTTGTTATTGGTTGTGTGCAAACATGCATTAGCTTGAAAAGCTTTTTATTTTCATAATCTTGTAATGAACAGTGATCCGCAACTACCCCTATTAATATAAAGCTTTGGAAAGCTCTCTTTAAACGAAGCGAGACTTTAAATTAGGTATATATCGATCATTTCCAATGTAATATAAATCATATAAGAAACCTTATCTGCATTAAAATATCAAACAAAATCCAACCACGCCTCTTATCACCCTTCACAATAGCAGCAATACAGGTCGACCTAACGATAAACATCATAAGTAAAAAAATGTATAGAAAGAAATATACTACAAACATGAAACAATTCATAATCCTTTTTTTGTGGGAAAAACCTATTTTAGCAGGTAATTCTGAACAGCTTCATTCAGTGTTGTTTTTTGAAATCTTTAAAACATTACTGTGGGCAGTACTGTGGCCTGCAATAAGGTCAGTAATATCAGGCATAGCGGTCGGTACCTGCTGCGCATCAACTTTACAATCAGGTCAATTGTTATTGTCACAACTTTACGATAACGACACGACACTTGTTTTTCTGTTGATGCATAGCTACTTTTCATGTATAAAATTGACAAACAGACCTGCACTTAATAGATATAGGCGTTCTTTGTGGTATAAAAATATCAAAAACCGCGATCACACTAGAACATACATAGAAATAATAAACAGAAAAAACAATGAATAGAATCTTCACGTAAATAGAAAAAACCTCAACACAGGCTAATTAAGGGCTGTGTCAAAGACACACGCCTTAAATACGAAAAATAAACACCAAAGTGAATGACCCAATATAAATAGCCATCACTGTAATGACGTGTGTGCTAATTGTTTGTCAACCATAGAGCTGGAAAGACATTATTTGATAGCAGACGGCAAAAGTTATAAACAAACGCTTAAAGCTTCACATAACACAACCTCACTCAACGCACTCTGCAAAACTCTAAAGAATACACTGAAAACAGTGGCTAGCATTTTTTGACTGCACGTTGACGCAGAGTCAGCAGAAAACTTTAGTGAATGATTAACAGAGAACATTGTTAGGGCTCGTTTAGTACGCGTTGAGCTTGCAAAGTGAACGAATGTGTGCGCGCACCCAAAAGCAGTCAGAGTGTAACGCACTTGACTGGCTAACTTGTAACGGATGCCAATGAAGTTGGTATTAAGTGACAAAAAAAAAAGAAAAAAAATAAAACTTTGAATCTGAATTTAAAATGTGGTGAATGGGCGGGATGTGGTTAAACCAAGAACTCATAAAGAATTCGTGAGTGTGAGACAATTGCAGCGAAAATATATACAACAAAAAATTTAAGAAAACAAAAAATAATCGATTAACTAATAAAGTACTTGGTGTTAAATTGTGTGACCAAAACAAAGCGAAAAATAAATATTGTCAAGTTTTGTTCCATTTAATTGCCCAAACCAAATTTATTTACGCCAGTAACTTAACTAAAAATTTATCCATTTTTTTCCAAAAAAAAAAAAAAAAAAAATTCTTAATCTACTCATAGGGTCTGGCTAGTGATTTACAGAGTCGTGAATCGCTACTAAGCGATTTGAAGAGCTCTGCCAGGCCTCTGATCGAAAACTGCGATGTCCAAATAGCTGAACGCATTGAATCTGCTGTAACGGAAGCTGTCGTCGCCTGGAATGATGCATCGGATAATTTGCAAAACTTATGCATGCGTTACCAACGTGCCGTCGAACTTTGGGACCAATACCGAAACGCATCGGCAGCCGTGAAAAGTTTCATCGAACAACAAATGGATACGGTGAAAACCTTGGAACAGCCCTTGGAAACCATGCAACATGCCAAGGTGAGTCTAAATAAAACAACAACAAAATTTAACTAGCTTCCAAGTATTTTAACAAAAACACAACAACAACAACAACTACATTAATACGAAAACATACATAGCCAATTTTAGCCAACAAAATTAAGGCATTAGAAAATTTCTACTGCTATGTCCTGTCGTGAGCGGCAAACAGCTTTTTACGGCAAACAGTTTAACAGCAGTGGGCAACTTTTTACTCTGCCAAAACAGTGAATTAAAAGTTTTAGAGCGCAATTTTTGTCAATTTTTCTATCCATATTAATTAATATTTTAATAGTAAAGTTTTTCATTAGTTTAAACAAAAATAACTTTGAATATATTAATTTTTTGGCATAATTGAAGATGAATGGAAACTCAGATTTTATTTTTTTTTTTTTTGGATTATATGTATTAAGACCTTCTGAGTCTGAATCCGGAAAATTTCAGGCCGGTCTCAAGTCATTTAGAAGTTATAGGCTACAAAGTTCCTAAAATTGGCCTGAAAAACTTGTGATTTGCTTTTTAAGTTTTCTACAAAACTAAGCTTTATAGGCAACAACAAAAAATAAAGGCATGCTGTTAACTATTCAATGAGCTATTAAGGACCTGCGGGAGCTTTTCGAAGAAAAGAACACAAATTTTTAAAAATATTTTTTTTTTTTGAAGCTGTATTTCATTTTGGACGAATGACCTTAAATTTGTGGTGAGCAAGATATCTGGAGACTGGTTGACTTAAAAAAATTTTTTTTCGGTTTAGTAAAGAGTTCTTGGGCGTAATCGTTGATTTTTGAAAATTCTTAACTTTTGACAAAACGGCGGGCGTAGAAAGAAAATTTTAATTTTTTGTGCACAAAATTGAAGTCGGTTATAAATCAAAAAGTGTGAATAAAAATAAAAAAAAATCGAACGATTTCTCGAACGACTGTTCCGGGTTGAGTGGCGTGTTTTTAAAGGCGACTTTTAAAGGCTGATTAAAAAAAAAACTACTGCAGATATTTATAAAAAGTTTTTTATTATATTAATCAAGTGTTCAAGAATACAAAAAAAAAATTATTTTTTTAAAATTCATGTACATTGACTTAAAAAAAAAAATTACTTTTCCTGTGGGACAAATAAATCCATACTGGGTCATCTAAAAAAAAGTTTGTGGTTAATTTAAAGACTTAACTCTTGGGATTTAGGTGGAATTTAGATTTTTAAATTTTATATTTAAAAAAAATTTTTTTGAGTTCAGAGTTGAAAGCCATTTGATGACATTTTATGGTCAAATTTTATGGTCATTGATTTTTTTTTTTTGTGAATGAAAAAATTAAAATCGGGCCACGGCGATCCCAAGAGTTAGGCCTTTAAATGAACCACAAACATATTTCTTTTATGTCAGATGACCCAGCATAAATTTATTTGTCCCACCGGAATTTTTAGACGCCAATTTGCAACACCACCTGTGGGCTTAGATGTGCATGAATTTTGAAAAACAAACAATTTTTCTGGAATACTTGATTAAAATAATAAAAAACTAGTAAGGATGGAGCTTCTGCAGGGTATCGAAGCTAAAACACTCCAAGCGGCCATATTGAAGTATATGCGATCACTTGTATGGGAGGTAGGCGTGGCCTTGGTCCGATTTTGTCAAATATCATAGTGATAGGTCACATTATATATCAAAGCTAAAGAGCTTGCAAAATTTCAAGACATTTCTTTAATTTTTGTGGATTTTTAAGAGATTTTACGTTTAAAATAAAGCCAGTTTGTATGGGAAGTAGGCGCGGCTTTCATCCGACTTTGCCATATATTATAGGCATAGGTTTATTTTAAATATCAAAGCTTATGTGCAAAATTTTTAAACATTTCTTTAATTTTTGCAGATTTTTAAGAGATTTTACGTTTAAAATAAAGCCAATTTGTATGGGAGGTAGGCATGGTTTTCATCCGATTTTGCCAGATATAGTGGTGGTCTATATTAAATATTAAAGCCTTTGTGCGAAATTTCAAGACATTTCTTTAATTTGAGCCGATTTTGAAGAGATTTTACTTTTAAAATAAAGCCACTTTGTATGGAAGGTAGGCGCGGTTTTCATCCAATTTTTCCAAATTTCATAGCCAGAATTTAAATTTAAGATCAAAGCTTACTTGCCAAATTTCAAGATATTTCTTTATTTTTGTGGATTTTAAAGACATTTTACGATTAAAATAAAGTCACTTTGTATGGGAGGTAGGCGTGATTTTCATGCGAATTGGCTCATTTTCGAACTTGATATTTTTTTTTTAAAAATAAACTTATATTTTGAATTTCAACGCGATAGCTTTAAAATTACGGCTGTAATCGTGCGTAATTACCTTACGCAGTATGCGTTGGGGTATAAAAATTTTTATAAATTCTGCGGTAGTTTTTCTTTAATCAGCCTTTAAAAGTCGCCTTTAAAAACACGCCTCAACCCGGACTAAACCGAACTAAACCGAAAAATTTTTTTTTTTTGTTGTTTCCGGATGAACCAGTCTCCAGATATCTTGCTCACCGCAAAGTTTAAGGTCTTTCGCGGTATTGCTCTTTTCTACTTTATCAAAAAATACTTTTTAAGCCAAAATTTCTAGATTAAATTTTGAATTGTTATACTGTAATAATGTAAAAAAATTGGTCTAAAAAAAATACAGCTACAAAAAAAAAATTTAAAAAGGTATCTTTTTTCTTCGAAAAACTCCCGGAGGCCCTTAACCATGGTGTGCATTACTTTTGAAGATATAACATTTTACATATTATGCACACTTGACGGTTCACACTTTTACGAAATAACCATAACATGAAAAATTTTTATAAAAAACCACGTGATTTTTATTTTATATAGGTACTATTTATTTTACATATAATGTACACTTTATATTCCTTTTACAAAAAGGAACCGGTTACAAATTCGTCAAAACAATGCTCAGAACGTTAACTTAAAAGGCAGTTTTTATCAAATCTTTTATTTTTTATACCACTTTTTACCACATTTTTGTTGCTGGTTTCCCTTTCATAATTCATATTTATATTTCATTAAAACTGAAATAATATTAAAATAATTAAAGTAAAAAAAAAACGAAATATTTTCAATTTCGCATGAATCTTAGTTTTCCGTTTGGAATGCGTATTATTTAAAAGAAACGATTTTAATGCGTCGCGAACTCGCATTATTTAAAAAAAAAAGAGTCCGAAACGGATTCATATATAAGGTCCGTTCCGAGTTCGAAACGAATCCGAAAAAGGGGAAAAAGCGATTCGTTTTTTTGAGAGGAATTTCAAAGGAAAACAGATCAGTTCCGGATCCGAAACGCAACCCGTTTTCAATATAATAAATTTAATAAAAAAGCGCCACATGGCAGCTTAAAAAGAAATCTTTTTCAAATCGGCTTGCAGCATAACTCAAAACATTTTCAGTGAATTGATTTCAAATTTTGTAGATTATGTATAAGATTTAGATTATTTCTGTATAAGATAGCTTACGGATTTCCTTAAATATTAAAAACTGTTAAAGTGATAAACATATCGCACACTATCTACAAAAGAGACACAACTCAAAATTTTAAAATTTTCAGAAGAAGCAAAAAACAATTTTTTTTTTTCAACAGACTCCATACAAAACAAAGAGACAAAATTATTTTTTTTTTAATTAAAGAGTAAGAGGATGAGTGAACCATTTTTATTGTTGATGGAGGTAATCACTACAAATAGTATAACATAAAAAAAGTAGAAATTTGTAAATTTTTAGTTGTGCCTATTTTGAAGATAGATTGCGATATTTCTATCAATTTTTACCGCCAAATTCGAAGTTTTTTTTTTTAATTTCAAATCAAAAAACTTTTTTTTTTTTAATCTCGTGCGTCATCCTGTAACTATTTACGTGTACATAAAACAATTTTAATTTTTTTTGCAAGGTCAAAGGTAACTAAAGTTATGCTGCAAACATGCATATCTAAGAAAAATTGTCAAAAAGTTGATCATTTTTGATCAAATTCAAAGTTTTTGAATAAAATTAAATTAAAAAAGCTAAAATTACGTAAATTTTATTATTTAATAGAAATTCTTAAAAAAACAAAAATGAATTGAATTCAAAAACTTGCAACCATGATACAATGAAAAGAAAATAGCATCGCAAAAAATTGTTTGTCACTTGGCAAACAGACTCTCCGCGTAGTGTTGCTTTTGGTTTTCTTTTTGACAGTTATGGTAGTCGTTTCTCAGTCGTGCGACTACCTTCATTTATTGTACCATGCTTACAAAGTATTTTCACATAATTTTTTATCAGACGTATTAGTATTATTTTTTTAAATATTACGTTTATAGTTTTATACAAAAATTACTTAAATTTGAAAGCTTTTAACGTTATTTCACATCATATTTAAAAGTACATCAAACATTATCATTTCCAGGTTTTTTTCGTCCCTACGCTTTATTGTCCTTATGAATGTTTTAAGTGTTCAGTCTTAAGTGTTTCAAAATTACATAATTTTTTTTTTGATAAAAATTTAAGCTCAAAAACTTTCATTGTTCTTGCACTGGAACTAGTGAAAATTGTTAAAAGCTCTTAATACGAGTATATTAATGATTAAAAAAAAAAATCATTTATTAAAGTTTTTAAAAAAAAAATGCAGTTTATTTTGAAATTATTAAATTTACACACAATATTTTTCTACATAGGCTAGGTAAGGTTGAAGTGGCTGTCTCTTATGAGACACACATAGCCCAGTAAGCTCCATTGTGATACCAGAGGCTAATTTTTCCCTCTCTTTTTCAACCAGTTTGAGCTTTTAATGAAGCAAATGACTTGATAGACCGTAGATTCTGATAGGCCTTCTAGGTCCCTGTAGAACCATTTACATAAATGAGTGTAGCGGTTTCTAGTCAGCACAGGGGAAGTGCAGAGAAAGTGTGCTATTAATTCTTCCTCCAACTCTCTGTAACTTCTACATAAGTTGTTGTGGAGGATGTTTAATTTTCGGGCTTGATTACCTATTAGGCAATGACCATTTAAGACACCTATCATAGTACAGATTTAATCCCATCTTATAAAAATCAGTTCTTTTGAGTGTTTTTAGATCAGTGTTGGTCATATCTGACGTGCTATAAGGCATGTACTTCCCGTTGACCACCTATTGTTGCCCCATTTAGGGATAGTTCATTTGTAAGTAGCTTGCATGTGTTGAGTGGTATACCAATACTTTCCTTGTTCTTTGAAAGTTGTTTGGTAGTACCAGTGCGAGAGAGGTCATGTGCTTTGCACATTTTAAGCTATTCTGCCTCCCCATTTAGAGATCTACGGCAGCTGTGTAGTGCTTTAGATGTTGTTTCAACATATTTTCTAGGGTTTCCAATGTGCCTTATTTGCAAGAGAGTATGTCGGTATTCATAGTTCATATCTCATTTATCTGAAGCCAATTACGGCTTCATGCATTACAACTCCCACTCTTCTCAAGAGGTAATGGATACATCAAACTTTTTTCAAAGTAAAATTTTTGTGTGATCTAGTCTATAGATTTAGGTATAGAAGGAAGAATTTTCCTTATGCTAGAGTATGCTAATGTATCTTCTCTCCATTGAGACGTGGCTATTAGACCGATGGCTGTATCTATGGCCATTTGTCTTGTTAGAATATCAAGTGGTATACGATAGAGCATTGTGTCTAGTGCATCTGTACTAAGAACGCATAGTTCTACTGATTTTTGAAAGTTGCAAAGAATTTTGAAGTGTGGTTATTTGTCTAATGTTTTCCACCAAACAATGGCACCGTATATCAATATTGGCCTCACCACTGCCCTGTAAAGCCAGTGAGCTTTACATTTGGCTGTAATACCCACTTGCTACCCAATGCCTTTTTGCATGAGTACAGAACTATATTGACTTTTTTGGTTCTCTTATGCCGGTTTGGAATGTCCAGTTTTGTTTCCTTTCCAGAATGAGACTTAGCTTGATTTGAGTTGCTTATTTGATTATTGATTATTGGTAAATTTTGTTTTCTTGTAAAAATCACTAACTTAGTTTTTAAAGGGTCTAGTTTACGGCTATATACCCAGTTGACGAGAGCACTTAGCCCCTTTTGCATAATATCTGGAAGAGTAGATATATATTTACTGGAGGTAACAACCAAAACGTCATCTCCACAAGCTTTACTCTGCATCCCTCTCGTAGGGTTTCACCAGTAGTTCATTTGCCGCTGGTTTACAGAGAACACCCCTTTGAGGAGCCAAACAGATATCGTTTTCGAACACTAAAAATGCTCGCTCAAATAGTTTTCTATGAGCTAATGCCTTCGGGTGTGATGTAAAGTTCTCTGCAGTCAATTTTGAAATATATTTTGTGAAGCTTATATGAAACTACATAAATTCCTTTAATAATTGTGTGTTGTTAAATATACTTGTGTACTACTTATGAGCTGGGACGAGACTTCATAAAAAAGAAATCATCTCAAGGGCTTGAATATATCTCTAACAAAACATATTTTGAAATTTTGGACTCTTCAAATTTATGTTTTTCTTCAATTAAGCTCATTAAGCTGTGAAAACTATAAGAAAACATAATTTATGAGCTTTTTTAATTAGCATTAATTTTATCTGTAAAACACGCACACTCAAGCAGGCAAGCTTGATCATAGCTATCATTTTCATAAATTACATCAACAAAAGTTAGAAAGAACTCTACATTTTATGTATGCTATCAGTTTTATACGCATTTTATTGCTCTATTTAAACTAGATATCTTAAGTTGTTTTAATATTTGTGTCATCTTTACTTGGAGGGGTGCCCAAAAGAGAAAGATACGCAGATACAGACCTTCAAAAACTAGCTTTTTCAAAGCCGCACATATGCGGTTTTTCTATAGCAGACATGTTTTTTTTTCTCTTCTATTTGTACTTAAAATTTGGAAGTTGGTTTGGTAGCTTATTGGTTTTGTATAAGTATTTGAAGTACAAAGCAAAAGCATACAATGTACGCTTAATTGCGTTAATGTGATGATGAAAAAAAAAAGTTGCTGGAGAAACTTCAATTCGTTACAAGTTCATAAGCCAAATATTTAAAATTAATTTTCGTCAGACTAAAATGAAATAATTTTACATATTTAGGCAATTGAGTTGAACTAAAAAATCGAGCTTTATATATAAAAAAAAAAAAAATAAATAAGAAATAGCTAAAATAAAAAAAAAACTTTACAAATGGTTTCAGCCCAACTAAATATTGAGCTTAAAAAAAAGCTATTGCAAGAAACATTTTTCCTTCCTCGTAAGCACTTGTGTGAAGCTTCTTTGAAGAATCAGCCTCGAAATTGTTCTTCTCACAAATATAATTGGAGCAGCTTGGAGGCTAACTAAGCTTTCGTAAGGTGTTTCGCTATTGTCTGAACGAAGCACTTTAACGATGATCCGCTTTCACATGAATAGCCTCACAAACAATATAGATATCATGGTAGAATAAAAGAAGCTAGATGCATTTCGGACTTCGCTCTCTTTCTCAAAGCTAAAATTGTCAAAATCAATACAAATCACAAAAAGCAAAAGCTTTAATTTCTAATGAGAAATCATCGCTTTTAGATTTTCTATGAGCTGACAAATTAGTTTTGACAGTTACGGCAGTCTACCTCTCCGAAATGCATCTACCTTCTCTTATTCTCTCATGACAGAAACTGCTTCGAAAATGTACTTTGCTAATACCTTTACGAATCACTTTACCGAGAATCCGGTCCCACATGGACATCCTCGTTTTTACAAGAAATGTAGAAGCTATTTGAAAGCTGTTTGAACTTCAATAAGATGCTTCGCTAGAACATTAGCGAAACAATCCAACTGGGTGAAAAAAAAATTAAAAAATGACAAAAAAAAAATTTTTTTTTTGGAAATTTTCAGTTTCTCGCATTTTTTTATTCATATATTTTTTTTTTTTTCAAATTAATAATTCCTCATATAAAATGCTGCTCTGTCAGGTCATGTGCTATTAAACGAAATATGTGGTAATCAGAAGGGGCTATATCCAGTGAATATGGCGAGTGGAGTAAGACTTCATATCGAAAAGTTTCTAAGGTAGTTTTTTTCTGATTTCGCTACATGTAGCCGAGCATTGTCGTGCAATAAAATCACCTTCTTGTGCCTCTGCTTTAAAAGCAGGCGTTATTCTTCTCGGGCTCGACTTAAACGCATCAATTATAGTCGATATCGATCTCCCATGATAGTATCGTTCGGTTGGAGAAGCTCAGAATAGAGAACACCCTCCTGGTCCCACCAAATGCTGAAGAGAAGCTTCGAACCATGATTATTCGGCTTTGCAGACGATGTGATTTTTTGCACTTAGGACTATTATTCTGTATCCACTTTTCATCACCAGTTATAATACTATGAAGAAAACCTTTTATGTTCTGCCGTTGAAGCAACAGTTCACACATGAGAAAACGCTGTTCAAATCCTCTCGGCTTAAATTGATATGGCGCGCAATGTCCTTGTTTGTGAGTCATATACTTATAATGATTTTGCAAGTTTAGTTGGCGTCTGTCATGGGTCTTCAATAAGTGATTCCTCTAATTCAGGGCTGGGCCAAGTTATATTTATAAAGGTAGAGTCGTCTCGGAGCGATGGGCACCGCAGCTGTCAAACACATACAATATTATAATTTGCAAATTTTGTTATTTGATTTGCTTTTATTCACAAAAAGCTGATTTGACATGTGCGGTACCTACCTTGTCTGATTATACCATAGTCTGGGCCATGGTATAATGATTTACAAGGTAGGAGTGACAGTTCTGTTGGCGATTTGGAGTTGTCAAAAACACATAGAAAAAGAAAAAACGAAGAAGCAGCAACACAGATGACAAGTTAAGCTTTGTATTAATTTGACAACTCCCGATCGCCGCTCGTGAGAAAAAAGGGAGTTGTCAAGGCTACCTTGTAAATTATTGTATCATGGTCTGGACACTCCATTGCTCAATGAATGCTCTCTGAGCGTAACTTTTCACATGTACACAAAGCTCACAACACAAGAGAATATAATTCAGTCGTTCGCTGACGGTGATGCTATGATGACCTATGTCGCTTTGAGCTGCAAATTGCATGACTTCAGTGTGCACAATTTGAGAGCGCACCAATACTAACAAGACAGAATAAAATGTGACTGCGTTAGAATGCCCAGGCCATGGTAGAATTATAAGGTAAGGCCGACTCGGAGAGGAATGGAGTAGAAAGCAGAATAAAGCGAGATAGATGTCAAAATTAGTTGTTCATCGCGAATTTCTTTATGGTCACGTTTCGCAGTTGTTTTTATGTTAAAACTGTTAAACATGTTTTTTTTTGCAATTTTAAGACTTCTTTCACATTTTATAGTTTTTATTACACTTTTTTTATAATATTTTCACTCAAATTAGCACAAATTTAACACTGTTTGCAACTTGGAAACATAAAATATTTTCTTCATTTGCAATTTCTACGAAATTCGTCGTTTTGACATATATCTTCCTTCTCATTATCCACTCTTCGTTGACGCGTGAGAGCACTCAGCGAAGTGGCCCTACCTTATCATTGTATAATGGCCCAGGCCTGCTCTAATTCTTTGTCTTCTTTTCGGTGCGCCAGCGCATTCTTTATCTCTAAAATTATATTGAACTTTTTCATATTTGAACCCTTGCTTCGTTGCACTCTGTACCAATACGATATTCGGTAGGCCAATATCCAATATATTTCTTGTTCTATTTATAATGAATAAATAGATCAATCGTTGAGGTGCTTCGGAAAAACTTCTAAAAATTCAAGCTACACAAACTCATCCACAAAAATGTGAAAATTCCCATCACATGTTGTGCGCAAGTTTTATCAGAGATGAATAATATTTCCGCTCACAACTTCAGAGAGTATCTTCGTTAAGGTGCATTCATGAGCTTGTTACGAAGCAAGAAACGAAACAAGCAAACAAACACAAAAATTTTAGACGTCCCTTCAAAATGACTGTCGAAGTTTTATCGAAGTAGAAAATTTCGGACCTGTATGCACAACTTTATTAGAATTTATATAGAGATGCAAACCTCTAAGAATATCGGAAATGGAACCTGTTGGAAGTTGAATTGTTAGTTGAGAGGAGAGATATTAAGAAATATGCAGCGATATAAGCGGTCCATTTGCACTCTTCATATGCTCTGTACTCAATGAAAATTTTAAGCTCCTACAGATAATTTTTATGCAAGAATATCTCATATTATAAACCATCGTTTAATTCGCCATATCGCGATATCCATCTTGAATTGAAAAAGGTAACAAAAAGCTTTCAGAAGTAAAAGCTTTAACAAAAATATTAACCCATACCTATAATTTTTTCGCAAAGAAATCTCATTTTACAAATCACTGAACTTTCATTGTAATAATGATTTTTGGATAGTTCTCATCTCATTAAAAGCGCTATATTGCAGCAGCCATCTTCAATTGAAAAGGGCGCCATATGGCTTTCAAAGGTACTGGCACTTTAAAAACAATGTTAAGCCCCTACACAATATTTTTACTAAAATACTGAAACAGTCCCAGGGTGCAGGGGGTGGGAGGGGATCTGGTTGATCAGTCTGATCAATCTGGTTGGTCAGTTATAATACATACTACCGAATATTTTTTTGTAAAAATCAGTTAAAAATTGATAACTTATGGCGTCATTTTTTAACGAATTGGAGCATATTTAATTATAATAGTTGAAATAAAAATATATTTTTTAAAATATCAGTTATTATTATCAAATTCGTTAAAATACCACGGGCTTTTTTATAAAAAATCTTTGGTTTGACAATCTTATCTTATCCCAACAACCATCTTTAAACTTTTAACACAAAACTACTTTAGGCTAGAAATCTCAAGTGCTCGGTTAAAAAAAGGTGCACGTTTTCTTCTTTTCTTTTGCCAAAACGTATAATTTTATTTAAATCATATTAAACAACATATCTTAAATACTGCTAATATTTAAAATTTTGTCTGAAGACAATTGTAAAATGACTTTAGTAAAGCATTCTCAAATCTAAGATTATAAAATTTGTTTCTTAAATTTTTAATTTGGTTCTATTTTAAAAGCTGAAATACGACGATATTCAAGTTCACTTTTACTCAAAACGCCTTTCCGTTTCAATATAAAAACAAAAGATTGCAGTTGAATGTGGTGACTAAGAATTGTTTTTAAATCTTGTGGAATTCTTTTGTTTGCACAGCTTAAGCTGATTAAAAATGTGCTGTAGTAGAAAGAAAACATCAACCAGAAAACATCCATCAGACGCGCAGAGTTTAAGAAATTATTCAAGCAAAAATTTATCTCAAAATAATAAACATGCGTATAATTTTTTTTTTTTCTTTTTTCTTTTGTAAAATATTCGCTTCTCAGCTGCTTATCACTTAAAAAATTTTTATTATGAATCTTACATTATCTCTTAAGGCGGTTCGTCGGACCAAGATAAGAGTTCTTGTGGTAGTACATATGAGTATTTTAGCATAACTTATTTCATTCCGGTACCTGCATAAAATTTATATTTTAAAAACATCAAGGAATTTTCAAGCAAATAGGTGTAAATAGATTGAATTAAAGTAAATATGAACTTGTGAGAATAGCTGCTTAAATTAAACTAAGGTATGACAGCGTTTCTTTATCTATTAAATCCCATTATTAAACTCCATGTTTCTTGTTGTAAAATTTTTGTAGATATTTATATTTATTATGTAAATTTTTTATTTATTTTTTATATTATAAGCTAAAGCTATATAAATAAAGTCAAGAATAACCTTATGGATAGATATGTCAATTCTAGTTTCTAATACTTTACACAAATTTTCCACTTCTGTTTTAAAAATAAAATAAGAAACGGTTAACTGTCTAGGATTTTTTGAGAGATTTTCCATAACTTGAATATAATTTCTTTTTTTAAATTATTAATTATTAATGATTATTACTTTTAATTGAACTAAAGATATTTAACATCTATTTAACGATACATCTTAAAAATGTTTTATTTCAATAGAATCTTTGGTAACATTCTTCATCTTTATAACATCACTAGCTGAATACCCGGCTTAACTCGGAAGTTGATATGAATAATTTTCGATTTCATTCGACGATTTGAAAAAAATTTTCACAAACTTTAGAAGGAATTTTGTGTGCATCTTTCAAACCGGTAACTTCGGCGAATTGAGCAAAATGTAGCTTCAACATCTGAAAATTATGAGAAAAAGTTAGGGAAATCGTGATTTGTGTGTGCGTGCCGCCGATCGCTTGCAAAAATATATTTTTAAGTTTTATATTGTATTCGATAGATTGCACATTTTTGAAAACAAATCAGAGCATAAACGAATTTTTGGCAATTCGCGAGGAAAAATTAAATAAGCATTGAAAATAGAAATTGAAATGTCAAAACAACGCCAACTTACGACGCAACTGACTTGCGCATGTGTTGATGCGTACTCAAACACCACAGAATTCGGCATCAGCTGTCCTGATTTGCGGAAAAAGATAGTGGAATATAAATACACATAAAGAAGAAAAAAATATATTTATCACCCTTCGCGCTTTGCTACGCCTTACTATATTTTGTAGTACAGCGCCCTCTGAGGTTCAAGATATAGCAAAATACATAGCGCCAAAAGACTCACCGCACCCGAAAACCACTTATAGAATCATACTTATCGGATGAGTTCCTATATTCTATATATCCGATATACAAATTTTTATCTAAATCGGATGAGTGGTTTTTAGTGTTCTACAATTTCTTAAGTGATTTGTACTACAGCACCATCTGGTGTTTAAGATAGCGCAGAAAATAAAGTCCAAGATACCCACCGTATCCGAAAACTCCTATGTAAAAATTTTCATGCAAATAGGATGAACAGCTAGGAGTTTTTTGAGATTTTTAAAACATTTGTACTGCAGAGCCCTCTGATTTTCAAGATAGGACAGAGTAGATAAGGCATAAAAACTCACCGTATCCGAAAACCTCTTTATAAAAATTTTCATGCAAATCGAATGAATGGTTTTGGAAATAAAGTATAAAAACAAAATGCCTTAAACACGATCGCACCGCCACCTACCGGGTACAATTGTGAATCTGAACCATTCAGGGATCCACTCAAACACACACAAAAAATTTCATCAAAATCAGTGCAGCCGTTAAGGAACAGTTTAATAACATACACACGTAAAAATTCTACAACAGTGCCCTCTAGTTTCGAGAAAGAGCAAAAAAGATAGCACCAGAACCCGTACTCGAAAATCGCTATTTACAAATTTTCATCCAAATCGGATGAGCAATTTTAAAGTTTTTCACGATTTCCTAAGATTTGTACTCAAGCGCACCCTGGTGTTGAAGATAGCACAAAAAAGATAAGTCCAAAACAATCACCGTATCAGAAAACCTCTAATTTCCAATTTTCATGTAAACCGGATGGTTTAAGAGTTTTTATCGCCCTCTGGTGTTCATGATAGATCCTAGTTTATGTCATAAAAACTCACCGTTTCCGAAAACCTCTATATACCAACTTTCATGCAAATCGGATAAGCGACTTGGGAGATTTTGACGTTTCTTAAAATCTTTGTACAACAGCGCCCTCTGGTGTTCAAGATAGAACAGAGTAGATAAGTCATAAAAACTCACCGTGTCTGAAAACCCCCTATATTACAATTTTCATGCAAATAGGATGCACGGCTTAGGAGTTTTTCGAAGTTTTTTAAAATATTTGTACTACAGCGCCCTCTGGTGTTCAAAATAGAACAGAGTAGATAAGTCATAAAAACTCACCGTATCCGAAAACCTCTATATACCAACTTTCATGCAAATCGGATAAGCGACTTGGGAGATTTTGACGTTTTTTAAAATCTTTGTACTACAGCGCCTTCTGATGTTCAAGATAGAACAGAGTAGATAAGTAATGAAAACTCACCGTATCCGAAAACCTTTATATACCAATTTTCATGCAAATTGGATAAACGGTTTTTGATATAATCCAAAAAAAGAATGCCTGGAACCCGATCGCAGCGCCCCCTACTGAGTCTAACCTTTTTTACTGATTAAAAAGTAGCCTATATATTGACCGGGGGTATAAGGAACATAGATGTCAAGTTTCGTTTAAATCCACCCAGTGATTTTCGTGTGATGCTCTAACAGACAGACAGGCAGACAGACAGGCAAAAATTTTAAAAATGCGATTTTTCGACTCAGCGTCGTTCAAAATGTCCATCGCAAAAAGAATTTCAAAAAATATTTCATGTACAAATTTTTTTTTTTACAATTTTATATATATATAGATTGATTTACCAATTTTGAGAAAATTTGTTTTTGTTTTTGGGATTCTATTGTGAGATACTTCATCGAGCCACATTCAAAAAGTAGCTCATTTTATAGATGGGCTAAAATACGTCAAGTGTACCCAGCTAAAAACTCGATTGATTTGATTTTGATAAAGCTTGGTGAAAGTGTTGTATTTTCAGTCTACATAAGGTATGTAAAAGGTTCTCGCCTTAAGCCTAGAACCAATAATTATTTTTCGAGAAAAGCAATAGAAATGGAAACATCTGACTTACTACTTACTTACTTATCATGCGGCAAAAACAGTCGTGATGAAAAAAAGCAAAACTTTTATCACATGTATCTAAATGCACCTGTATCTAGGGCAAGCCGTTCATATTCCCTTTTTTCCTTTTACACATTTAATGTGTAACCATTATCAAGTTTACCAAGTTTTATTAAAATCAGAGCGATCGAATTTTTAGGCGGATTCACTGAACGCCTTTCGCCCCAGATATATCTTAAGTTAAAATTTTCTTTTTGTCTTATTTACTTATATTTATTCACATAAATGTATTTAGTTAAGATTTATTAGTAACTTTAACTACTTATTGAAGTATTCTTTAATCTATTTTTGAGATACTTTCTGTTTTATTTTTTTGCTGTTTTAGTTGCCAAAATTCCTTTTTATTCATGACTAAAAAAAACTTAAAAATGTCTTGACTGTATCTTTGAGATACTTTCACTAAATCTTATTGCAGTAGTTGCCAAAAGCTTGCGCGCTTGAAAAAAAAACTTTTATATAAAAATTCGTAATCTACGAGCACGAGCACTGTCTAAAAATAAAATTGGCACTTTCTTATATGGAGCAATTTACGAAATTACTGCATCCATCAGATATTCATGCAGTTAGTTTAATATCGAATTGGATTTGTTGTATTTTTGTGCTTTTAATTTTATTTAAATCAGCATCAATTACTTCATGACTCATTTGCTAATCTATTGCATTGTTCCTTTTATCTTCCACAGACTTGTCAGGACAACCTGAACAGTCAAGATTTACGTCTGCATCAATTACGCGCTATTGTTTCAAGCATTGCTGCTGATGTTGGTCTAGATGCCTCCAGCCTAATGCAGGGTGAACTCGATGCCTTAGATCAACGCTTGCAAGATTGCAAAGAAACTATTACTACGCTAGCCAATGTGGCCGAGACTCAGGAAAAAGAACGCAAAGAAATCGAGGAAAATGTGACATCAGCCAAACAGTATTTCAACAATGTGCAACAGGTGAGTTACGATAGTTAAATAAAATTAAAAAAAAAGAAAGTGAAAGTAGATACAGAGCATTAGAAATTTCATAAGGGAATAACAATAAAAGCTATAAAAGCAAATAAATTAAATTTATTTTGATGCTTGTAAAAATTAATTTTTTTATGTATTAAATTTTCAAATAGGACACTGTTATATAGGACACGCAAATAGTATAAGTTTTTAGGTTTAGCATTCCTTATTCCATTATCTGTGACATTCTCTGCTAAGAGCTGTGATGTCTTATATTTTAGACACTTTATCTAATTTTTTGGTCTTTGATGCCTTTAAATCAGGCCCGTAGCCAAGATTTTCCATTGGGGGGAGGGGGGTCTTTGATAAAAAAAATGTAGAAGTACCAGTAAACAAAATTGTTTACTTTTAAAACTATTCTTGGATTTGACTTTTTTTAAATAACCAAAAGAGAATTTTTTTATCGAATTAATTTTGAGAGTAAATTTTTGATTTTGCCCACAATTCTATTTATTCTATTTATTCTATTCATTTATTTATTCTATTTATTTATATTTATTTTTAAAAAAAATATAAATTTACAAAATGGACAAGAAAAATAAAAAATATCCTCACAAAATTTCACTAAAACAAAAACTTAAGCTTAAAACCAATATAATTAAAAAGGAAAACAAAATTTATTTCTAATTTAATTAATATCTAAAAAAATGTCTAAATTTTTTAGCGTAATAAAAAACAAATGTAAAAAACCTTTTTTTTTTCTTACAGTTTATTAAAAACAAGACTAAAATACACGACATAAACATAAAAGTTTTTGAATAAGTTCATAGGATAAACTTATGAATCAAAATTTTACATTTATGATGTATTTCACATGAAAAGGACAGTCAAAAAAATTAAATCCTTTAGACTGTCTTTTTTTTTTTTTTTTGTTATCTAACACTTTAGTTTTGTCTCTGACTTGTGTAGAAGATTTTTACTCTGTGCAAAGCCTTGTTCGGGTTTCGTCAAATCGTAAGGAGTCAAAATATGACTGATTTCGAAAATTATTTCATCGACTTAAATGATATTCAAATGGAGAAATTTAAGATATTATATACATATTAAATTTTTTAAATTTTACTGGATAGCTTAAAATAATTTATAAACTGTCGAATTATAAAATACTGAAATGGTTTAATTTTCTTATGATACTATCAGTGAAAAAAAATATTCAATTCTTCAAGTTTGTTTTAGGTATATATGGTACCGTGTCTATACAAGACCAGTATCTTGGCACTAGTCTTCGCACAGTATCAGTATTTTATAAAGAATTTTGAGAGTTATAGAGGTACAATAGTTTAAAACCAAAAAAAAATTAATTATTAAACTTCAAAATTTCTTAATTATTTAATATAATACAAATTTAATTTTAAAAATGCCGAGAATAAAAAAAATTAATTGCTAATTTTTGTTAATAAAGATTTGATACCATGATTAAAAAACATTATTCAATTCCTCATAGAAATATTTAAATACAAGACTAAATTTTTGCACAAAAGTTGGAGAGTTAAGAAATCTAAAATCTAAAAGTGAAAAAATCAAATGTGCAAAATTTTAGTTATCCGCATCACGTGAAATATCCCAACTTTTTTTTTAATTTCGTGTAAATACATGTTATAATATTACAATACAGATAATAAATTAAAAATATAAAAGAAAAAAATCAAACTAATATTTTCTCAAAGGATTAGGATCTTATAAGTTTAAAAATTGCATAAAAAAGGGCCAACCTCATTTTCTACTATTTATAAAATTATATTCGTTTAAAGTATTATTTCACATAATATACTTTTTTTCGGTAGCCAGACTTTTTTAACATTGGAAGCCATAATAGAAAATGGTTCTTTAATATAAAAGCTTCTTATGGAATATCCAATGCTCGAAAGAGTTGTCGAAAATTGAACCCACAGAATGGACCATTTAAGAGTTATTCGTGGGCAACAATTAAAGGAAATAATTTTTAAACATTGAGTTGTAGGAACTGAACGATGACTCCAAATAAAGATTTGCATCAATACATTGATTTTTATGTATTTTATTTAGAAAACAAAGTGGGAAGCTCTTATTGGATCACCCTTTAGTTCATATCTCTTCTTAATTGATCTGTGGGGGGGTAAAATATATGAGCTGGTTCAATTACCTTTTGCTCTTCCTCATTTCTTTTGAATACACCTACCCTCTATCTGTCATCCTACTGACGGTGCCCATACAAAAAACCACAAAAACGGTATTTAATAGTTCAAAACTCTCCCGAATTGATGGGTCAAATATATGAGCTGGTTTTGTTATTTCAAGCCTTCAACATTTCTTCTAAATACACCTAATCCCTATCTACAACCCTTCGGGGGTCCAATATATAAGCTGTTTCTATATAATTTGCCTTCAGCATTTCTTCTCAAATCACCTAACCTCTATCTGCCACCCTTCTGGGGGGTCCTCATACGAAAGCCATAAAAACTGTCGATTATAGTTCAAATCACTTTTTAATTGACCCCTAATTGACACCTACAAGGATGAGGTGTTGCCAGTGCTGCCAGGTGTCGGTGAAGAAAATTCCCTTTTTTTTGCATACAAAATAATTATTTTCCCCGTTTTTAAGTCTAAGTTTCCCCGCTTTTTTGCCCGTTTTTAATTTATAAATTAAAGCTTTCAAAAATAAATTTAAATTCAGGTCAACGACCGTAGCTTTCGGTGCAAAGATATAAATATAATATTATATTATATATATACTCATTTATTTAATATGGAGACTTTAACATTCCGTTATTTACATCAACTTCGAAATAATTTTTATAAATCTTTAATAAGTTTATTTTGTCACTAACAGCTATGTTCTGAAAATTCGTTAACAATCAATTTTTGTTCAAAAGTTTTCATCGGTCACAAAGAAATACTACCAAAAGATTGAAAATGAGAAAAAACTTTTGCTACGGGTAACATTTTGCTCTCAATAACATGTTGAATATGTTCTTGAATTGACTATTAACAAAATAATTTTATGAAAATTTAAATCAAAGCTCGATTCAACACAGATTAAATCAAACATGTTATTATTTTCACTTCCTCGTTTAGAGGTGACTTGTTTTTTACTTTTTTTAACCAAATAAGTCTATTTAATCAAGTGAATAAGAACGTTATTGGAAGGCACAGAAATAAATCGTTGCAATTTTTTTTAAAGTAAACGTCAGAATCAATGTTGTATAAAACCCTTTAGCAAAATCATCGTAAAGATATATCTTAGAGATCTGCATTCTATATCAAGATTTCCATTTTGACTGAGAGAAACCTGTAAAAAACATGCCCAACGGAAATAATGACAATTTTTTTCAGAACAGATTAGTTTCAAAAAGTATAAATTTTTTTATACTTTTCCATCTTCTAAATAGTCAAACAAATTTACATAAAGTTTAATTAAGATCATATATTTTCGTGCGACAAGATAGTTAAAAGAAATGTTGAAAATGCTTATTACTAGCTTCACACTTTCCCCGTTTTGATCATTTCCCCATTTTGACCGCATTCCCGTTTTAGTCGAAAAATCCCGAAAATCGGGGAAAATCCCGCCATCTGTCAGCTCTGGGTGGTGCTATAATTTTTATCAACATTCCTTTTAAACACACTTACCCTCTCTCTGCTACACTTTTGGAGTTCTTCATAAAAAAAAAAACAAAAACGTTGTTTTGTTTTCTACTTGCCTGATAGCTGAATCAGAAATGCAGGCATTTATTGTACAAGTCTTAACAGTGCTAACGTGAGTAGTGATGACTTTATCAGTGGTGGCGATATAACATTGCTACAGTTAACAGTGCCGACGCGCCTTCATAACTTTTACCCCTACCAAAAAGTGCTTAACGCCCCTAAAGACGTTTTTACTTCAAAAATGTATGGCCTTGGATCTTCAAAATATATGTGATTACATATGCATAATTTGAAAAGAAGAAGTCACTTGGTTCTGCTATATTACGTGAGCTAGTTGCTTATAAGATGTTGAAAAATAAGCTACTTTAGAAAGGTAATTGCTATAAACCAAAGCAGAACTATACGTGAATTTTTGCTGTTTTCAGTTTTTATTCTCAGCTCAGTTATTATTGCTCGATTCAAAATAAAATTTTATTTTTAGTTTTCAATAACTGTGCAAATTATTGAAAAGATCAAATCTATTTTTGTACCTTTTCCTAAACATATGCGGAAGTGCGGAACTTTTCTTGAACCTCACCGTGACTTGATTTAAACGAAATCATTTTTATTTTTTTTTGTGTAATAATTTGGATCATCCACCATATTTTATCTTTCTGCGTAGCTCGAATTCTTTATAAGTTGTTTAATTCTTCATAGATTGTAAGACTTATTAATATTATATTTGAGTAGCCCTCGAATGGTGAAGCTAGCTAACGAGATAAAATGTGATTCATAATGGTTCATTTGAAGATGAACTGTTTACCATAATACGGAAGTAAAATTTGGTTCAATTTTTGATTGGGATTAATTTTTAACTATATATATTTATTAATTTTATTATGAGTATGAAACAAGTTTGTGATGATTTCAGTTTTATGTAAAATAAATAAGTTTATTGGTGTTTAATTGAGAACTTTAATTTTAATAAAAATAATGTGTCGCTGATTTTAAAGATTATCTAAGATTTAGTGTATTAAGGCGGTCTTCTCATTCAAAACCCGTTTTTTGGACCCTTTTTAAAAAAATTCTTATTTGAAAACGCAAAGAATAATTGAAAACTTTTTTTATTTATTGTATTACAAAAGGTTCAAAGTAAATAAAAAAATTTTTTTTGCCTCGATATGTAGGCTGTTCAAAAAGTAATGAGAGTTCAAAGTTGGTGGTGAAAAAAAAGGTGTCGTCACGGCGGCCACGATTCCGGGTCTCCGGAGCGTCTGAAATGAAAAAAAAAACGGGGTTATAATCAGTATAGATTATATTTACAATTCTCGGATGAACCTCAAGCTTAATTTTGTGATTTTTTTTGACAAAATGGCGGCCATTCAAAAAAAAAATTTCAATTTCGAGTTTTTTTTTGTAGTTTAGTGTAAAAAAAAAATAGTAAAAAATTTTTTAAAATTATGGTCGAGGTTCACCCGAGAATGGTGACAATTCTGCGTCGATTCCATTTTGTTTCATGAAAATCGGTTCAGTTGAACTGGAGATATCATGGCCGCCAGTTCGAAAAACGTGGGTTCGAGATAAACGCGTTTAAAGTTTGAAGTAATTTTTTTGGGGAAAGAAAAAAAAATCAAAAATGTTTAAATGCAGTTTTAAAGAGCTGACAATTTTTACTTACAAATATTAGTCGGCGATGCCAGCTCCATACAGGCCACCTTCCTCTTTTTCGTAGAAACTGCTTTCTGCTGCCCTCTCTGCTCTGCGAGCCGTTCTGCCAGCTTTTGATGATGCCGCAGCTCGAGTCTCTGATCGGTTCAATCTGTCTTCATTGCGAGATAGTGCGTATTCGTATGCGTTTTTGCCAATCGCAATACCCATCAAACCCATAATTTTAAGTATGGGTATAAAACCGTCGTTGAAGAGGCACGTTGCAATGAAATGGCCACTTCGATGGTGCGTGCGCCTGAGTTGATGTGTTTGGGCGAAAGTGACCAAAGAACAGAATTGTAGGACTCATTGGAGTTCTGAGTTTCAGATCCAAGGCATCTTTCAAGCAAATTATCTGCCGACAGCGCTTCGTAAACTGGTTTTATTACCTCCATCACCTTCTTGTCCATCAGACCTTGCTTCACAAAAAAGGCTGTATCTTCTAAAGTATTTCGAATTTCTAAAAATCCTTTTAGGGGCATATTTACAACTACCCAAGCTATAAATAAATGCAAAAAAAAGTTGAAAAAAAAGTTGCTCAATGAGAAGACCCCCTTAAATTGATACTGAAAATCATGTTTTATTCATATATTTTTTGGAATATACGAGTATTCATTCCATAAGAAGAACTTGAAGTTAAAATAATTTAAAAATAAAATGTTGTGTTGTCAAACCTGTAAAAGCACTCAACAATGACAACAATAAAAACCAGAGGCAATTTAGTGTAATGCTAACAAACAGTAATTTTCTCCTTCAACCTTGTGTGTTAATTATTTAAGTAAAAAAACCTTTGCTGTTCCGAAAAAAAAAAACATTTAACAGATTAAACGCGATTAGCATAAAATTTGAACTAATTAGATATTGATTAAAAAAAACTCCTAATTGTTGCATGTTTAGTGAAGAAAAAAAACATGAAAATAATTTTAGCCTAGACAACGTGGAGTGGAGTTGAACACACATACCTACGTCGAGTCTTTATAGTAGACTAGAACTTTAAAGAATCGATAAATTTTAATTTGTCCAAATTAAGGTGGAAATTCCCACACATTGATTAAAGCCAACAATAGCAACTACAAGAACAACACAAATTATACCAAAAACCTTCTCTGACAGATGGGGCAGACTCTGTCTGGGCAGCTAGAGCGAAAGTATTTAAATTTAGTGCAAAACTTTAAGCTTTCACATCACAAATGCCATGCTTTGCATTGTCTTTGGTGGCTGACCTAAACTCAAACTCCATTGATAGCTGACGCTTGTCTAGTTGATGTATGTATGTGTGCTGTCAGTTTTGTCTGCCTGGTGATGAGGTCATTGCCAGCTTGAGCTATCTAAATAATTTGCAGAAATTGCATTTAACGGTGCTTATAATTGAATAACAACCGACAGTTGTTCCGGCGATGCCATATTTGGGCCACAAGTAAAGCCATTCATGTGTGAGGGAGTAAAATTAAAGAAAGTTGTTGTTAGTCGTCGTAGCAAGCGACCAGCATGAACTGATTAGTATGCCAGAAGTTGGCTAATGCAATTAGTTGCAAGATAGTTAATGCATGCAAGAATTTGAATTTGAAATTTTATAGATGGGACAGGGGAGAGATAGTGTGTGGACAACGAATGTTGACTACAAAGGTGTGCTCATAGTTAAGACAGTAGCTAATTTTTATGTTGACGTGACTGAATAACCTGGCTTGGACACTTCAACCCTTTTACTGCCATTATTATATCCCCCCTTCCCCCTCCACCTTTTTAACGTTTGACGACCGTTGAGAGCTCTGTGTTTCCTTTTCTTTTACTCTCTGCACTTATTTGTTAAAAATTCTCTAACAAAATCTTTCTTAAATTTCCAGGACATAACCCAACCGCAGAAACCTAAAGAGAGTGAAGCCCAACTGAACGCTTTGCGTGCTCATCTACAAACTCTGGCACGCACCGAGGAACAACTCAAAGAGTTGCGTGAACGCAACATTGACAACGCTACGCTGGATAACAACAGCGTCGCCGACACCTCCATAATCGAAGTGCTCGCTCTCTGGCAGCAAATCTTCCAGGACACTTTCCAGGAATATCATCGACTTTCGACGCGCCTGGTGCGTAATCAAAATAGCACCGAAGCTCTACTATTGTGGATGCAATATCTGCAACATGTGCAATCGTTCCTCTCCTCTGCCATACCCGAAGACTATACCAGTCTCAAGGAGCAACAGCATCTCTGTGAGATTCACCAGAATCTGCTGGTCTCTCAGCAGAGCGTGCTGGCCGCACACACTGCCACCGAGCAGCAGGCAGAACCTGCTGTTGCCGAGCAATTTAAGACTCTGACAAATCTGCACAATGAAACGCTATCGCGCATCATGCAGCGCAATGGTGACCTACAGACCCGCATCTCTGCTTGGCGCACCTATCGCACCGACATGACAGCGTTGCTGGAGTGGCTGAAGGAACGCGAGAAAGAGCGTTCGCGTCTACAGCTGCGCTATCTGCACCTGAAGCGTTTGCCACGCCTCAAGCAACGCATCGATGAGCTGCTGCAGCAGCTACCAGCGGGTGAAAACATGTCCGCGCAGCTGAAGCAGCAGCAACAGCAGCTGCTACGCTTCTGTGATGATGCGCTAGCCACATCGATACGCATGGAACACGCCAGCGCAACGCAACGCATCAACAATCTGCGTGCTGCGCTCGAGACCTGGCAGAGTTTCCTTACCCGCATCACACAGCTCTCCGCCACTTACGAGGCCAAGGTTGAGTACGTTCAAACTGAGTTCGGAAAAGCTCAACAGCTGGTCGAGCTAACAGCTGACAATTTGCCCACCAATGCGAATGCCATACAAGAGCGTCTGAGCGCGCTGCGCACACAACGCATACAGCTGGCAACACTCGTGCAGGAATTGGAAAGTCTTAACGTCACTCAGGAGGAGCTTAAGGAGTGCATCAGTCCGCATGACATGAAAGCCATACGCCAGATGATTTGGATTCTCTGGCAGCAACATGCCGATCTCGACTATCAACTCTCTGCGCTGATCAACACAATCGAAGAGCGCCTGTCGCTGCACTCCATCTTCAACACACGCTATGAGCGCATCTCGCAGTGGCTGCAAGATCTGGAACATCGTGTTGAACGCGACTCAGACATCTCCGCTATTGCCAATCCCGAAGATGCTGCCAAGCAGCTGGAAAAGCAGATCACTGCTGAGCTACAGCTGCGCGAACGTGATCGCGAGTGGCTGCTATCGACGGGCCGTGAACTGCAGTCCATGTATGCCGAACACACGCCCAATGCAGAGAGCACACGTGCTGAGGTGCAGGAGCGTTCCGACATGTTGATCGATCGCTGGGAGCGCCTCAAGTACATGTGTAAGCAGCGTGCCAACAAGATCAACGATCTAAAGATGACGTTACAGCGCCTTGAGGAGCGCATCGCCATCATACGTGCCTGGATGTTTGAGGTTGAGACACAGCTGGGCAAGCCGTTAACCTTCGACTCGTACACGCCCCCCGTGATGGAGGCCAAGCTGAAGGAACACGAGCAGATACAGCGCGCCATTGAGAATCAGAGCAGCAATGTGGGCGAAGTGCTCAACCTCGCCGAAATGTTGCTCAACGATGCCGACACCTGGCGCACGCACGTTAATACTGCCAACCTGGTGACATCAGTGCAGAATGTTGAAAAGCGCTGGACAAATGTTTGTCGCCAATCAGCTGAGCGCAAGTGTCGCATTGTAAGCGTCTGGAATCTGCTGCAATCGCTCATTAAACTCACCACGGAGCACAAAGCCTGGCTGGCCAAGCAGGAGACTGAGATCACGTCATTGGAACGTGACCTTAAAAAGCTGTCAAAGCAACAAATACAGGAACGCAAAAATGCAGTGGAAGCCAAGTTGAAGGAGCTCGAAAGTCATCATCCGCACTTAAGACAGTTGGAGCAGAACTACGGTAAGCTCACCATGAGCGCCGACGTGGATCCAGAGAACATTCAAAAGCTTACGTTACCCACAAAAATCATGTTGAGTAAGTGGCGCCAGTTGGTGCCGCGCTGTCACGCTATTCTGGACACCATTGACAAGGACCTGAAGCTGTTGCGTGAATTCGATGCAGCTCAAAATGAAGCGGTACAAACGCTGACAGCGCTGCAGCAACAGCTCGATACTATTGAAAAATCCAAAGATGTGCCTTACACTGAAACCGAAGCTAAACAGGCTTGCCACAACCTGGAAGCTTTTGAGACCAAACTTAAGCAAGCCGAAACTAAGGTGTTGGCGGCCGAAAAGCTTGCTGCTGAGGCGAAGACAAAGTCGAAACGTGACGATCTGACCAAAATACTCACCACCATAACACAGGTTACCACTCTCTGGCAGACTCTAGTCACCCGCACAACAACCGTGAAAACTCAGCTGCTCTCGATTTTAGCTGAGAAAGGAGCAGGTGTAGCTGCGGGCGTCGCAGAAGCTGCTTTAACCGCCACGCGAGCTTCAGAAGCTGACGCTAGTGTGCAGGTGGATACGCTGTCGAAACGTCGGATGCGCAAGGCTGTTATGCAGCGTGAAACATCAATTACGCCCAAAGATGCCTACATCATGGAACTCGAGACAGCGATTAAGGAGTGTCAGACAAATCTCGATGAACTGCAGCGCACAATAGGCGATAAGACACGCAAACCGGGCCCACAAAAAATCTCGAAACTACTGGGTAACGCACAGTCATCGACGGAGTTGGTGAAGCATTTGAGCCAATTGTTGTTGACCGAATGTCAGGCTGACAACAAGGAAGCACAGGTGGACACGGTAATGGAGCTAACACTGCGCTTCGATACACTGCAGTCGCAGTGGAAGGCGCGCCAACAGCACGATCAAAATGCTAGGTAAGTGCATTGGAGGAGGTTATTATTGTTTATTGTTATGGTGAAGGGGTTAACGGGGAGGGTGGGAGGAGGGGGGTTGGTGTTGAGCAGTTGATTTGCTTGTTCAACTTTAATAAAAAAATCATAACCGTATAACGAGTTTGAAATGCTTAAAAATGCAACAAAAATCATTTTAAAAAGTTTTTAAAATATTAACGCAAGGAATTCCTTATAATTGCATATGATTTAAAGTGTATTTGCTCTCAACCTTCAGGAAGATATTTAAGAATTGTATAGCAGTGAGTTAACAGCAAAATAAGCTATGCTAGTAAAGAAAATAGTAAAATATTTGGATGAAAAAAAACTACAGGAATTCCTTACGCTCCATTAAAGTTCACTTCAATGAGGTTTTAGAGTAGCTCTTGCTTGTTTAGGTTTTCTTACCAATAATTGGAGATCTCCAATCTTTCGAAAATGGTTTAAACGGTTAAAAAGAATCAATTTTTAAAATTTTTTCTAAATACCAAAAAAAGGCGTTTTCTATAAAAAACGACAGGAATTTTTTTCGACGTGTTAAAGTTTATCTTAATGATTTCTAAGAGTAGCTCTTGCTTTATTAGCTTTTCTTAACAATAACAAATATCTCTTATTTTTCGAAAATAGATACAAATTATAAAAATCTATTTTTTAATTTATCTAAATACCAACATAGGGAATTCCTTCTGATGTATATGTTTTTCTCACTATATGTTTTTCCACATTCTTTGATCCTTTTGATTAACATAATGTTATTTTGCTTATGAAAAGTTCAAAACAAATCAATCATTATAATTATTACCATATTCTAACGTAAGGAATTCCTTTTACTTACAGTTATAATTTATCGTTTGAACTAATTTTTCTTAAATGAGATATTTTAAAATTGCATAAAAAAAGATCACACAATGAATTTGAAGCTTAAAGCAGAAACAAATTATAGCCATCATAAAAACATAGTTCAAAGAACAAAAGGAATTCCTAGTGGTCGCTTAAATTGTTTGCGAGCACCACAATATTGTTAGATTCTTTTCTACCTTCTAGTAACATTTATAATGAATTAGATAATAATCGAATTTATCCAATACTACTGAATTCCAGATCACACTTTATGATAAAGAATTCCTTGTGCTCACACTTAGTGTTTTTCTTTTTTTTGTGAGCCTTAATATATACATAAAATTATTATGCTACAGTTAGCTTAACAACTTAGTTATAACTTGAGTAAAGGTGAATATGTCATGCTAAGAATGGAAAAAATACCAACAAGAGAAATTCTTAGTGTTTTCCTTTGAATGTCTTTTAAACATTATTTGATGATCTATTTTACAACAAAAATTTAAACTAGAGCAAACTGAAAAAAATGCCTCCTTTTTTAAATGAATATTTTATTTAGACTTTAGATTGAGAACCATTGTGCTTGCTTTTTGTATGTTCTTCTTTATATTTCTTTTAAGATGTTTGATAGCAGAGATAAGCAGAGATAAGCTTAGATCTAGCAGAAGGAATTACTTCATTCACAGTTAACGCTTGCTTCGTAAGGCGGTTTCTTCAAATTTGTTCACAACATCTATTAAAGGCTCCTGATGGAATTAGAAAATTATGGCATTGAGCAATCAAGCCATTTGGTACTTTTATCTATAGAAGGAATTCCTTGCGTTTGCACTTAATATATATTTTGTTCTAAAAATTTCAACACATTTCTTAGAATACAAAACTCTTAACAAGAATATTCAAGAATTAAGGCATAAGAGACAAAAAGCAATGAAACGAGTTACTTGAACTAGAACTTTTTATCTAAATCTTTATTTAAATCTCAATTCAAAGAACGAACATAAAGAAAAAATAAGGAATGCTTTTCATAATAACGCACAATAACTCTTTTTTTTAAGCCTTGATGTTTAAAAAATTTTAATACAATCCGACAATATTCAATTGAAGCATTAGGATATTTTTTTTTTATTAAAATTATTGAAAAATCGTAGGAAATTCCTTGTATAAAACACCTAATTTATCTATTGAAGTCTAGACAAAAGTTTTAAAAATAACTTCTTCTTTACACAAATTTTCCTGAAGCATTAAGATATTTTTTACAAAACTTATTGAAAAATCGTGAAGAATTCCTTGTTTAAGCACCAAAAATTTCAAAAATAACTTTTCCTTATTATGGTATTGCCATAAAAGAGTTAGAATCAATGGTATGAATTCCACGTGTTGGCAGTCAATATTATTTGCTTGGGTCCTTTTTTGTTCAACTTTGCGCATAAGATCCAAAAATTACTCGTTACAACTAGCATGTTAGAACAATTACTAAAAGAAGGAATTCCTTCAATATTTTTTATAAAGGTGTTATTTGCTCAATGCTTTTTTAGGATATACATTCAAATCCATCTAACTAAGCAATTTAGAGTTAAGGTGGTTATATTAAGAACCAAGGAAAGGAATTCCTTCATCAGTAATTCAATGATTCAATGATTCAAAAATGATTCAAAAAACTTCTCACGCCTTCTATGGTTTAATACCTACGAATTGTTGGTGCCAAAGAATGGAATCGTGAAAAGAAGTAAACAAAGAGCGCAACAACAATTCTTTGCAGAATTAATGTAGTCAATTTTTTGAACCTTTGCTTTGTGCTTAGAAGTAGAAAAACATTGCTTTTTAAATTGGAAAGCACACAACTGCAATTCCGCCTTGGTTTTAGCAGAAGGTGTGCTTATAAGATTTTCAAAGTTAATGGACTGCATAACCCACAGAAGATTACTGATGAGTTGGTGTAGCGACCAACGAAACAGCTGTCTAGTCTGCTGGTGGTTGTTCTGTAAAGAACATTGTTGTTGTGGCAACCTGTTGCTTCATGAAAGTACTTGGCATAAAGCTCTGAGTGTAATTCTTAAAAATTAATTTTTTTTTTTTAAGAATTGCTAAAAACAAAATATAAATTAAAAAATGCCACCATTTATTTTTCATTAATATAATATTGTTACTTCAATTTTTCTAAGCATCCATAAATATGAACTCTTAATAGGAACTTAAATAGGAACTCTTTGTTGTCACACTGTATTCATTTCTAAATTTTTTACTGGAGTTATAAAAGAATTCTTTATAATCAGTAATTCAATGATTCAGGCGCTTAAAACTTAAACTTATACTAGATGGGTTACATTTTTTATATATATATATATATATATATATATATTTTGAATAGAAGGAATTCCTTATACTCTTAATAGCTATTATATAATATTGTTACTTCAATTTTTTTTAAGCATCCATAAATATGCGTTACAAACTAATGAAAGGAATTCCATATGACTGCACTTAATATTTTCTGTATATGCTTTGTTTCTTCAGCCTGTACATAATATGCAAGAGTGCCATAGCAAATAAGGATTTTTCGCTAGCGTCATTTGAATTTCATATCAAAGATGTTTGATAGTAGATCTCCTAACAAAATTTAAGCTTTTTCAGATTTTTTTTGTTCTTAACCCTATTAATAATTCCTGATGGAATTTAGAAAAAGACGACATTGAGCAATTAAGACATTTACCACTTTTATCTATAGAAGGAATTCCTTGCGTTTACATTTCATATACATTATTGTTCTCAAACCTAGTTTCTGGAAGCCATTTTTTTTTTTTTTTGGAATCCATAAAAGTTAAATCCATTAAGCTTTTGAAGAATCCAGACTCCACTAATTTTTCTACTATTACCATTATTAGAAATTTCCTAAGTTTGTACTTAAAATTTCTAATAAGCAAAAGAAAATTCTTATCAAAATCGTAACGTATTTTTTAATATATTTTCAATTATTATATCATTAACATTACCCTCAACTAAAATTTTTATTGTATTTTTTTTTTTTTAATTTTAAAATATGTTGGTGTTGGTTTTTATAACAATTTGCATTATTTTCTTTTTCACCACATAACCGTTCCATCACCTACTACCTACCACCAAATACCAATCACCATGTGATGCACACAATTCACCACGCTGCAAACAACAACAAACATGCTTCATTAACAAACAAACGTTCATCTACGTAATCGTTTTCATAAAAAAAAAAAAAAAACTAAACAAAAAACTGTAAAAAATACAGAGCCGCATACAAACTAACTTGTCCACAGTGAGTCGTCAAAAAAATTTTATTTGTATTCTTTTATAATTATTTTGCACTAATTTGCCTCATAACATGCATACGAAAATAAGTTCCGTTTCCTGTTTTGTGTCACCTTGTAAGTTCCACAAATTCCTTGTGATTGCACTCGAATCTGCCACCCGGCACAGTAAATGTTGTTTATGTGTTTAAAGTCCACTAGACAAAAACTACTTTCAGACCACAGCCTAAAAGTAGACTCCAAGGTGGACCAGAAAAACTGGAAATTGAACTTATTTTCCGACTGACAAGATTAAATTTATTGTCAGTTTTGCAAAAAAGTTACAGCTTTGTATACGTATTCATTTGCATACTTAAAATGATAGATAAAAAAAATTATTTTTAAGAAAAAATATTAAAACTTCAAATATTGTTCCTTTCCAACTTGCAGTGAGGTCGGCCGCCTAACATGTCCGCTTTGTACTCAACGCAATTGGCAGCAGATCGACAACGATCTGTGGCGTCTGGAGCAATGGTTGCAATTTGCCGAAGGCACTCAAAGCTCTCAGAGCACACCTCCATCCAATATTGAACTCCTCGAGGATATTGTGCAGGATCATCGTGAATTCTTGCTCGATCTCGAGTCGCACAAATCGATAATAGCTTCGCTGAATGTCGTTGGCGATCATCTGGCCACACACACGTTGGACCATGAGAAAGCCAATCAACTGCGCGAGCGTCTCGAAACAGATAACGAACGCTGGAATAATGTATGCATTAATGCCACGAAGTGGCAGGGTCTGCTACAGACGGCACTAATGGGTAACAGCGAGTTCCATCAGACCATCGATGAGCTGTGCACGTGGCTGCTGCAAACTGAACAGAATATCAAAGCCTCCGAACCGGTTGATTTGACTGAAGATCGTGCTATACTCGATGCTAAATTCCGCAAATTTAAAGACTTACGTGCTGAGCTTGAACGTTGTGAGCCGCGTGTGGTGAGTTTGCAGGATGCTGCCGATCAATTGTTGCGTACCGTCGAAGGAACAGAGAAGGAATCAACGCATACATATTCAAGGTAAGCGTACCGCTGGCCAGTGCCATGGGCGGAACGAAGAGCAGAGGGAGAGAGCAAAAATTGTATCTGAAT